>OY744606.1:49134899-49239899 GCA_963556255.1 Allolobophora icterica | reverse complement strand
TCTCAAAAAGGCTGATGACCTTTTTTTTTAGGATACTCACCTCTCGGGGGGGGGACATGTATCCGCAGATATGCTGGGGGGATTTTCCTCCCCTAAAGGTCTCTACATTGTAATACCGCTGGCCTCTGGGAGGGGGGACATAAATCCTGGGGGTACATTTCCCCCCACAAAGGTGTCTAGATTAAACACTGTATCGCAAGCATGCCATCCCCACACGTGCACGTACTTACTACAGTTTATAGGCCTCGTTGGTTGGGAGGCATACAACCCTGCACTGAGGTTATTTAATCCTTCTGCTGTTGTGTCATGTATAAGCATGGATCTGTTGCGTCGTTCCACCGTGCACATGCTCGTTGACCTTAATACACGCAGGACTCACGGAAGTCGTTTACCAGAATACCAGTCCAAAGTACGACAAAGCAGTTGATTTAGACTTCGTTTAAACTATGTATACACGTCTTTTTTCGAAAACACTGTATACTTGCATGCGCTAAATACGTGCATATATATATATATATATATATATATATATATATATATATATATATATACTTACAGCTGTATATATTGATTCATATACATATATACAACGGCGTGCCCTGCATAGGCATATATATATAGCGCCAGAGAGGCCGATGGACCGCTACAGACAGAATGGTGGATAGACAGACAGGGTGAAAGGAAAGAAAGACAGATATAGACTGAAACAGACAAATAGGCTTATAGTGAAAAAGCAGAAGGACGAAAATACAAGAGAAGTATGATCGGTCGGAGTGAGAACGACAGAGGAATACGGAAGGAGAGGAAAAGGAAGAGGAAAAGCAAAATAGGTGTGTTTCAGGATATCTTGAATACAGACTATGTCTGTCTGTCTGTCTGTCTGTCTGTCTGTCTGTCTGTCTGGGTGTCCGTCAGTTTGCATATGCCGGGTATTTAGGAAATTATATACTTCAAAGGAAATGATGTTGGCTTGTGGTGAGGGGAAAAAAAGACGGGGTCGACCAAGGAAGAAATGGATGGATGAGATTCACGATGTAACTGGCATGAATCTGGAAGTACTAAGGGACCTGACTTCGAATAGGAAGCAATGGAGAATGTTTATCATGACGATCGCTAGAGCTCCAGGAGTTGACAGCACAAGGTGACAAGGTGATATACTTCAAAACGGTTTACAAGTATAGAAATAAGAGGTAAGGGACTAATTCCTAGTCTGCATACAGTAATTCATGTTCTGCAGGTCTGCAGTCACTTATATATACGAGGACTCATCTGATTCCAATCGCGTCTGCAAGAGGAATATAATTATCTTAAAAGGCTTAAATCATTTTCCCGAACTTAAGGAAACTCTGTTATTGTTATATTCGATAGGCCTATAACAGTAGCGATTTCTTGGATGCTACTGAAGGAAGAAGATTATTCGATGATATATTGTTGCATATAGGCCTATACCGAGAACGAGCAAGAGGAGTCAGTAGCAGTTCAAAGCAGCTTATAAGAGCTGAAATACGACAGTCGCATTTGCAAAATACACAATTTCTTTATTTAAATATGATAAATATGAAATAAAACTGTGATATTCAATATGGCTTTATGGCTTTAAAGATAAGTGACTCTGGATGACGAAGATTTTGCCTTGATTAGGCTGCTGACTACGAAAATCATCTTCAAAGTTTCCTATCACGCACTGCTTTTATCGCCTATTTTTGTGATTTCCTCTCACATTTTCAGTCTACTAATATAATTTATTGTCCACAAAATAAATGGTTTGTTTAATCAAGGCATGTCAGAGCATGCACTAAGTGCAGGTTGCACATTATGCACAAATGCAATAGAAATTATAAGGCTTAGGCATGCCTGGGCATACTTACTACTTAGTCTAGATGGATGCTGCATTTTAAGACACGATATAAAACAGATGATATAATTATGTGCTACGTTGATATCAGTTTGTACATATGTTGATGCACATGCTCTACAGGCATACAGTAGATTGCACAATGTGTGTACTTAACAATAACATTTATTGTCTACAGGACGATTCGTTAAAACAGCTTTTCTGCTAAAAAAAAATAAGAAACCCGTTGAATACCACATTACGCCTTCAACCGTGAGTCCAGTAGGCCTACCAGATGATGACAGTTTGCCAATATCGAAACCACCAGAGACATGGAGGCTATTGATGAGGCAAACAAAGATGACACAATGCACGATTCAGAAGTGGAAAACAGCATCGATCTAGACTTTGAACCTTTTATGTTCGGTGAGCCTCATCTGATAATACAGCAAGAATTAAATGACATATAGGCTATATATATATATATAGTAAGTGACCTATATAGGCTTCTCAACAACAAAAGGCAGAAATATTAGGTGAAAGACTGCAAAGATGGGTTTGCTGTTGCCAGGTACGAAAATTTCTGCCTTTCAGACCTGCCAAGAAAATGTATACAAAAATTTCTTAGCGTAGGTTGACAATCTTTGCCTTTAAAACCAACAACAATAATAATTAGCAGTGAACTGACATTTGTGGGTTATTCACGGGGATCACAGCTTTGGGTTGTGACTATGACCCGAAACAACGGTTTTATAAATTCGTCGATGGTAACAAAAGCATTTGTGAGTTTGAGATAAAATTCTCTAAATTTGACATCAAATCCTCTACACGCATAGATCTACGAAAGACACTCAAACTTTTGCCTAAGATTTTTAAGGAATCTCAGAAAGGAGATGAGGGAGTTTAAGGACGTCTTGTGACAGCAGCGGTCTTTGACGTCTTCCCTGTTTTGTTGATTCTGTGGTGCACGTCTTCGTACTTTTTCTTTAAGTTTCAGGACGAGAAGTCTGGCCGGGATCTTCCGAGTTGTTTTCGTTTTCTTCAGTTTCACACCCCTATAGGTTGGCTCTTTGATCACACTGTTGTGTTTCGTAATCGCTGTCTACAACACTATTAGATTTATTTACATGATATTTTTAATATAGGTTTTCAAAATTTAAATTTTTTTAATTATGTTATATATATTTTTTTCAGAGAGAGAAAGGTGTCTCAAGCGATGAACACCACGACTTCACCTGTCGTCTGTATCGATGTCCTGCGAGCTCGATCCTCTACCGCCCTTCCTTGAGCAGGAGTTTGTGTAGGATATTTTTCCATTCCTTACGCTTGTATACAACCGTTCGCCGGAGGAGGGTGTTTTGCCAGTTTCCCAAAAGCGCTTCATTGGATCGCCACTCCTTTTGGCCAGCCGCAGGACTCTCTTATCGGCCCATTGCTGTATATTTTGTAAACTGCTGACATTACAACCGTTCCGACCTCCTGTAGTGCTTTAAGTCAGGCTTATCTGCATTGTCCGACATCTAATGATCTGACTGCAGTAGCCACAATGCAGCGGGCTATGGAGGCACTTGGCGATTGGGTTTCGTCCAATCGTCTGCGCCCGAACGAATCCAATACGCAATTGATATCGTTGGGTAATGGGCAGCAGCTCAGAAAAATTGATTCTCAGGCTACTGCTGCTGAATTCCGTCACTTTGTCTTCTCTATATATAAGTGTTCGAAATTTTGGGTTGTTCTTGTCCAGGAACTTACCTTTTCTGAACCCCTAAATCTTGCTTTTTTTCACCTCCGAACGCTGCGGTTCATTTCCCGTTCACTTTCACCCAATTCCGCACTTGCATGCCCTATAGTTTCATGCGTTTGTTGTAGAATTAACTACTGCAGTGCCATCTATATTGGTCTCCTATTGGGCAGCTTAAGCAGCTGTGTGCAGCTGTTGGTGGTATGTTTCAAAATGTAATCATGTGTTGCATCATATGCGTGATGCGTGTGCTCCATTTCCCAGGGCTTTGCATTTAGGATTTCGGTCTGGGTATGGCGGTACCAGTCTGATTACTTGCGGAAGCCCTGTATGTTGCCCCACTTCAGGTTTGGCTGGTCGTGGAAACCTTCGTTCTGCATCTCGAGGTGAACATTTTGTTCCTTTTGTGCGCACTTCGAAGATGCAGCGTCGTGCCTTTTGAGTGGTTGGGCCGAGTCCATGAAATAACCTTCCTTTAGATCCGCAATTTCTTTTAACTAAAGACTCTGTGGCAATTGAAAACTGTTATTTAGGCCTATCGCCGGAGCTGGGCTGGGAGTGCCTGTGAGTAGGTATCTTGAAGGGGCGCTATCTAATCCTCTGAATAAAAAAATCAATGAGTGAAATACCATCCCAACATATGAATCACGGTATACGCCGCAGGTATAAGCGTGTGTATATATATATATATATAAAATTGCGTGGAAATATATATATATATATATATATATATATATATATATATATATATATATATATATATATATATATACCCCACACATGTGTATACGCTTATAATTATCCATGCATAACATTAATATAAGTTTACATGGGCTAGACAGGTAAGCAATATCAATGTCTTGTGCAACCGAAATTACTTTTTGGATATTGACATGATTACAGCCAGGGGTTGATGTGCCATCGGTTGATACCCTGTGCATTAGATATCGACGCTGTGGAAGTTACTAATTAATAATGATATTATTTACTTAATGTTTACAATGGCCAAATTCTATATCTAAACGCTGAATTATGATTTTCATATATATATAATTTAATAGAGTAGGACTATCAGTATCGTGGATAGGGCTATATATAGTCGTACCAAGATTTAGGCGACTAACATTAAAGTCACTACATACACATGAGGTTATATATATAATTATTGTCTCTATTGTACAAACCAAAATACATTGTTTACATTCTGAGCGAATTATTTGCAAATATATTTCTGTAAGAAATCCTGCTTCCAAATATATCTTGCCTTCGTGCATATGTGCGTGCGTGCATAAACCACGCAATTTAATATATGCATGGCCAATCGCATCTGTTCGTATACTCATGCATATATTATGCATGATTATGCACTGCAAAGCAATATAATTAGTAAACTTGAAATAGACGCAGAAAACATGCAATAATATAGTATATTCATGTACGCTTGTGCATACCTGAAATATCAGAAGAATAAAATTTAGATATTAGGGAATCTTACACATGTTTGGAAACAGCATATATGCTTGAAAGTTTAACTCGTATCCGCAGATCATGGCCGATATATATATATATATATATATACATTTTATTTTCCCAAATATTGATTAATATGTAGGCCCTATAAATACAGGCTTATTTTTTTTATTTTTGATCTCTCATTGCTTTATAATTATTCGCGTTTCTTATATTTTAAAAGAATTCACGCGATTACATTAAATAACACGCAAAATGTGCACATATATGGATATATATTATGTCGAGTTGTATTTCCTTATCTAGGATGAAATGCTGATATTTATGGGACAGGGTAGCCGATTGGTTAGAACGCTCACCCTATGACGAGAAAGAGAACGGGGTTCGACCCTCCCCTGAGACGGTAACCTTACTGTGGATAGGATCTAGAGGAAGTCATTCACTTAAGTTCCTCAGCGCCATCGATTGATGCTTGGTCACTGGCGTAAACTTGTCCAAAATATTGGGGAGGGATTTGGCTATTAATTCTACACTTGTTGCATTGGATGCACAGTCCATCTCAATTATTGGGGGGCACGTGCCCCGGTGTAGCGATTTCAGATTACCCCCATTTCAGATTACCCCCCGGTAACTTGAAATCGCGTACAGATTACCGGGGGTAATCTGAAATCGATTTCAAGTTACCCCCGGGGTAACTTGAAATCGATTTCAGATTACCCCCTACGATTTCAGATTACCCCCTAATTAATGGGCCCGTTCTTCGACTATCTCATAATAATAACAATAATTGTTAATATTTATCATTAAACTCTCATTACCCCTCTAGTTCATGATGTCCAACAAGCTATCTTTCTCTGTAGATCACAATTACATCAATTAGGTTGAATCTTTGTATAGCTTATGTTTGTATGTCATACGTCAGGCACTTTGAACTAGTGTATGAGTGGTTTAAATACAATTAACATTTCGGTGACTTTTTCTATTTTTTTTAATATTGAGACTAACTTTCAATCTTGTATGTTTCACGTGTTTTATTCAATAAACATATCATGACTTGTAAGCATAAGAATTTATAATTTTAGCTAAATCAGACAGGGGGTAATGTGAACAGCGCAGAGGTAACTTGAAATCGCGTTCAGGCTACCCCCGGGGGTAATGTGAAATCGATTTCAGATTACCGGGGGGTAACTTGAAATGGGGGTAGCCTGAAGTCTTTACACCCACTTCCCCCAGAGTCCACGACTATGTGCTTGGTCATTATAGAGAGTGGAGCTTGATAAAGTTCACACAACAAAGTTAAGTTCTACATTACTAAGGTGCAAAATCATAATGAGTGGTCCCACAGAACGATGTGCATTCAGAAATGTATGGAGTCTAGTGAGCCTTTGGATGCCATGGCTCCGTCGTCTATGTGGACAACTTGTCCTTGGGAGTTGCATGCATGCATGGCTCTGCAGTTCAATGTCCAATATAATATATGCAATTCATCACGACTCATGACCAGGATTCGAACTATGCGCTTTGTGAACTGTTCTCTTCCGCCGATGCCACTGGGCCATAGGGGAGAATATTTATGTGTGAAGAGGCGCCATATAAATTTACCGAAATTACGAATGAGTTTTTGCGCATGGCTGATTGGCGCATGGTTATTTCGGCGCAGGGGCGTCACTTTGGTCTAAAAGCGGGGGGGGGGGGTACAAACTTCTTACATACACGTAGCAAGGCGGAGACTGAAATCTCTGGGAAGGCACAATAGTAAAAAATTGATTGGCATTGTTGAAAAAGTTGGGGTACGGTACCCCAAGTCCAAAAAGTGTGGGGGGGGGGGGGCGTGGGGGTATGGGTACCCTTGTACCCCACAAATTGCGCCTATGTTTCGGCGCTCGGTTTCCAATTGCAATCGAAAATGATCTTAGATATATGAACCGTACAAGGTCATGCTCCACATGACCTCTCTAAACCGCAGAAGTCATGCCCTTGCCAAAAGCATATTAAGAAGATATACAGACTTACTAATCTGCAGCCATTTCACTCCGTTTAAATGGCTTGTTTGTTTATTCACGTATTTCATTCTATCACAGAAGCAATTAACTCAGTTTAAACAGCGCCCGTATGAATTCGTTACCATATAGTCATAAAACGTAGATACGTTAATAAAGAGTTAGAGAAACAGCAGTCTATATAATTTTAAACTGAAGACAGTGGTAACAGATGTTGATGAAAAGCGTTCGATGTTGAAACTCATGAAGCGACGTCAACTGAATAAAGAGGAAACGATCCCTTGAAAGGCGCTATATAAGGAGGATCGAAGTACGATCGACTGCGCTGGATGAGTAATCGAATTCGACTTGAAGTGTGGAATTAAATATTAATTAATTCCATCATTTAGTTCGGTGAACTGGATGCGATGTACACGAAAAGGACGGAGGCTATACCTCGAAGGAATCGATAGGATTGGTGACTGCAGTTGCTAATAGATCGTTCAAGAGATCGATCGACCTAATCTGTGAAAACTTACAATTGCAATCCATCATAATTATGAAATAATATCTGGTCGAATTCACGTGGATTACTGGGTCATGATGACCTCCGATGAAGATGGAAGAAGACGACGACCACAAACTTACCAGTAGACAATAGATATATATATATATATATACATATATATACATATATATATATATATATATTGTATTTGGGATATGCCATTGTATATTTGGATATTCTTCCAATGAACGCATGGACAGAAACTGAGACTACGCACATGAGACTAAATGAGCCTATACGCAACTACAGTGCTTTTTTCTGGAAAAAAGGTTCCAGAACGAAACAATAGGTTCCGGAACGGAACATTTATGGGCGGGCTAAAATTCCGAGAAAAACGGCATTGGCGTGGCGAGGGGTCTCAATAAACACTGAAAACAGTTCAAAACACATAAATTAAATTTAAAAAACTAAATTACTGTTTTTATTTTTAAAATAAATAAATAATTTTTTAGCAGCCGAAAAAAGGTGCCGGAACGCCGTTTCGGCGCGTTCCGGCTGAAAAAAAAGCACTGCGCAAATATATATGAGACTTTTTTGGTCTGCGCACAAGAGATTAAATAAAGCTATGCACCCGAGGCATTTTCGTATACAAGACTCGATAATAAGACGCTTCATCATATATATAGGGACCTTAAGAAAAACGTTACTTCTATGGCTGCAGCAGCATTGGCAGCAAGGCGTGTTTGTGGCATTCAATTTCATTAGTTATTATGTAGCGCATATTTCAGAACTAACTCTAGCAATAGTATATATATATATAAGCGACGTTGTGTAGGCCTACGCATGAGAGTTGAAATTAACAGATGCATTGAAGGTAATTTTCTATAGTGATGGATTGACCAGGTCCAGAGCAATATCTCTAAAACATTGCGCTATAGAAGTTATAGCAATGGAAACGAATAGATCATAGTCTGCGGTAAGTAAAGAGAGCCATTAAAGCAATTCCGCGTTGCTTTGTGGCCAGATTCCCTAGACAGACACCTTTAATCTCCTCCATATATAATGTAGATGGAGGAGATTAAAAGGTTATCCGCCTATAGGGAATCAGGCCACAAGCAACATGGGATTGCAGAATTACCTTCAACTGAATTATGCTTTCATGTGGTCAGTGTGCGGTGTACGATGTCTATTGATCAAACATAAATTAAGCGACGAATTTTTATAGCTTAATGTTGGGTGTTCATATGACATATCAGATAATAATAAGACGATTTATATAGCGCCATAGCTCAGCCGAGGCTGAAGAAAAGGACGCTGTATATGAATTACAAAATCAATGACAGTCATATGAAAGTTTAAGAAGATAGGTCTTCAGCTGTGATTTGAATGAATGCAGAGATGGCGCATTCTTCACGTGGTCAGGAAGATTGTTCCAAGCAGTGGGTCCAGCGACAGAGAAGGAACAGTCGTCAAACCTCGTATACTATAGAAGACCGCTGGATTTATAGTTGACATTGATGAAGATCGTAGCCGACATCTGTTTCGGTTGTCTGCTAAACAAGAATGCAGAAATCAGTGATATAATCCAGCATGAGGTGATTCTTCGCCAGTAGGCTGTTGCAGTAGTCAACCCTGGAAACTATGATGAGTGGTATGAGGCTCGTTGCAGAATATCCTTTTAGTTGTCTTCGTTGTGGGAGTAACAAGGGCTATATATAGACCCAATGGCGTTCCTAGTCGAAGGATTCAGTTCCCGACAGAGGCCAAAAACTTCACTCTTGTGCGAGTCTTGGGATTCGTACAGATGATATGAGATTTTACATGTATACCTGCCACCAAAGATCAGAGACTCTGACTGCTCTGACGATCAATATCAATATACTAGTGTATTTGCCCGTCATATTATGACGTCATATTATAGGCCTATAATTATGTATCGTTGGTTATCGCCGTAGTCAAGACAAACGGTTTATGTTTCACATGTAATAGAACAGAACCCGTTTGTGACGTAGCGTCCCCCGACAGACGGACATTATATGGATATTATATGTATAGATAGTTCCCTAATACGAAATAGAGTAGCTGGTGTAGCCTAGGTGTCCTCAGTTTGTCGGACACGGTGGCCGGTTGGTGTTGCGCCTGCTTTGCAATGCGGAGAGTATACGGGTTCGAGCCTCGTCATGAGACGACTATGGTGTATAAAGACCTCGAGCAAGTCCTTCACTCACAATTGCTCAGCGCCATCGATTGGATCTTTTACCTTTACGCCGTGGCATATCCGATCGGTGATGCAAATTTAAAGCTCAATGCCTTCCTCTTATTTAGTCAGAACTTCATTAACTCTCTTCAACCAATTGCAGTCGTCGAGTCAATAAGTAGCTCTTTGATTCCGTTACATTCACTGTTGCTTATAATTATAACAGCCAGACTCTGCAGTCAATTTTCTATACGAAGAACCAAATAATAGACCTAAATGTATATATACATAATTTAGTGTTCAGTTGGCTGAGGGCTTTATGGCCATTTGACAACGTGTAGGCTATCTACAGGCAAGAAAATAGAGCCAGCCCGCGCAGTGCTTGCATGAGAGCGCCAGCGAGCTGTGAGCTGTTAACGCACCCGATATGTCTCGAGCCAATAGGATATCTGCTAGCGATGCATTCATGCGTGGCCGACTTCCTTGCCAACCAATGAATGTCGCATCATTTGCATAGGGGTCTACAGATCGCGTTAAGAATGGGTCTGGTATAACGTCGAAAGAAAAGATCTCCTTCTTACATATCATCACGAGGTTAACGGAATCTAACGAAAATATTTTAAAAGTAAACGAAACCAGGCTGGTAATTAATTAAGAGTAATACCTAACAGTTTAATTGGTTTAAGTTTAGCAGTTTAAGATTGATAAGGCAGTTACGCTGTAGAAATTTGAAGTTTGCGATTACGATTTCAGAAACGGTGTTCAATCGTTTATTAATTGAAACCATGGCGATAGATCATAGAAACAATACACAAATTATCTCCTGTAGGGCCAACATAAGGCAGACCCTAAAAGACGAAGGTTTCTCTGAAGTTTCTATGATAATATCTCTGACCAAAAAACCCCGGCCAAACCCACGGAAAATACCCCCATTTTCAACCTGGTTAAAACCCTCGCATTGACAGTAAATTCTATCAAAGGATCGCACCACATCAGGCCTACCTCATTTGCATCTATGCATATTAATAGCTGGTATCTCATGCCTTATCTATCTTATAGACCGTTATAGGTATTACTTATTACTTAATTAGCAGCTTCTATAGCGCCGGTGTCTAATGCACAAGACATCTATCGATAACGGACCAAAACCAAACACTCAAGTCAACAAGTATGTGGGCTAATTAAATGCTAATTGAACTTCTAGACTAAGTTCTAGTGCGCATAGATTAATTCTGGATCAGATTGACTTCATTTGATGTTTGCATTTAAGTTATAGATATATTTTGGATGCTTTAATTCCAGCCTCGTTATTCTCTTAAATCACCACAGACTTGATTTGAATGCAATAGTGGAATATATTTGACTCAGTGTTTAAGAGTAATTTCCTGTAGGCCTACTTCTTTTAATCTGCAATCAGAGTTTAATACGCTTTTATATATATTTATGAATATGGGGGCACATTACTGAGGAGTTTTATACTGAAAGTTATCTTACTGTAAGTTTTTAGGCCTATCATTGAGGTTGTTGCCAGGGAGCGTCCTATAGGAGGTTATTGGCGAGAAGGTTATTGCCCATTGGTTATTGGAATGGTACCCCCTATTTATTGAGCCGCATATACATGAAACAGATGGACAATGACGAAAGAGAGATTAAAGACAGTTTTACAGAACGTTTACATTTAGAAAAATGTGTTGTTATAACAGTATAGGTAACTGAAACATCAATCCAAGAAATTTAGAAAAAATATTAACTAGTGCGGTCAAATAAGGACTCGTGTATTTTCTAAATGCAATTGGTGATGCAAATTATTCCATTGGGAAGGACCAGCACACTTATTGAAAAGATCTACCGGTATTATTAGTGAGGGCATGCGGAGTTTCCATAGTAGGGGCCTAATCATCCTATGATCTAGTAAAACAGTATGTCGCTCTGAGAAAGTCTCGAAATAACCAGTTAAGATAAACAATTGTTCAGCCCTATGCACAGCAGTAAGTCATGCAAAACGAAATCTATAACCTACAGAGGTTACTTGAATATTTTAAAGATCGTTCTGATGTGAAAGAATCTACATTTATCACATATCGGAACTAAAGAAAAAGAAGGGATACAATTGAACCAATTACTTGAAATTTCATACGTATGATATCCCTAGTGCTATAAATCTCCAACTCAGAAACTTAGTGGTTGGTTTAAGATTATTCGTGATGCCTGCAAGGGCACCAAACTTGCAAAGATATATAATCATGACCAATTTGGCTTATGTTTCTGTTACAAACTTCGAGCCTACAAGCGGTTACCTTTTCTACAAATAATGGCTCATTAAATGCCTGCTTCCCTTGGGTCTTCCTCGGTGAACGCTTAACTCTTAGTCTTCACCGGAAACCTGGCCTGCCGAAGAGGCGTATATGGGTCATCATCCGAAAAGTGCAGAATTTACGTCTCATGCTGGTTTTTTGAGTTTTTTAGATAATTTCTTCAATTTTTTGCCTATCCTTCTAAGAATGAGCAGATTAACATTTCCCATAATTGTTTCACCTGCTAGATTTTAGAAATTTAGAAAAAATTACTAAATATATACAGAATATCATTACCATCCAATGTCCGATATATACGGTGTGCAATGCATTAAATTAGGCTTTTACGCAAATTTATTCCATTACAACCTGTAACAAAGGTAGGCCTATAGTATTTTGATTAATTAGTAGCTAGCATATGCAATAATTAAACACTTAGACACATTTTCGTAATATTTCTTTCTTTTTGGACCTATTTAAACTTGTCCATAGTAATAAGCATCATAGCCATCTCAATTTTTGGGAAGCCTATGACTTTTAGAGAACATGCTTACTTACTAAAAGAAAAACATCAGGAACAAGGTATTGTCAACTATTAATGGAATCACACAGATTTGTGTTGAAATTCATAATGTTTTATTTTTTAATTTAAGTTTGTGTGTTCCAAAGTACAAGAAAAGTAAATTACTGTTTCATTACCATCTGGTGTTGTATTTCCTGGTTTAGGTAGATTACAACATTGATAACTTATTTTATTTGTCGCTTTTGTTGAATGATTTAAATTACTTATATATCTGATGGAGTAATTCACGTGAAAATGTTTGACGGCTGTTTTAAATTTCATCATTATGGCATTACCATTCGCGGTTGTTTTTCATCATAACCATCCATATACATCAGATTTCTGCTATTTTCTCATGACAGTCGCATCTTGTCACGGATGGTAATGACGCATTGCTAAGAGTGAATTACATGTATTTTTTGACTTATTTTATATAAAAATAAATTGCAAGTAATTAGAATTTACTATCAACTCTTAAAATGTTGTTAAACTTGTATCTAATGCATATAACATATAGTTATAGCTAATGCTGCACAGATTTTTTTCTGCAGCTGAAAATAATATTTCTTTTTTTAAATAATTTCGAAAAATGCCTTAATTTTGTGAAGGAAAGGCCTATTGTATTCCCACTTAATGCTGGTATCATCTACTTTTAAGAAATTGCCATTTTATAAGTACCAGAGGAATATTTCAGGTCCCTGTGATTAAATATGGTTACACAAAAAGGGCGGACTACGCCGGACTGTAATGAAAAAAGAGGAGTTTTGACTTTTTAAATTCTGAAAAAAAATTAACTTATGATTAAGAATATAGTGGATTTCTTTCAAATTAGTTGAATTTAACTATGTACATGAGTCCCATGACTAAAAAAACACTTGCAACCAATTTTGGGGAAATTGTTTTTTGTTTTTCGGAGACGAAATTTGTAACATTTCGGATAATGACCCATATATCCGAAAGGCGGGTATACCGGTGTAGCGATTTCAGATTACCCCCATTTGAAATTACCCCCGGTAATTTGAAATCGCGTCCAGATTACCTGGGGGTAATCTGAAATCGATTTCAAGTTTCCCGGGGTAACTTGAAATCAATTTCAGATTACCCACTACGATTTCAGATTACCCCTTAAATTAACGGGGCCCGTTCTTCGAGTATCTCATAATAATAATAATAATTGTTAACATTTATCATAACACCTCTAGTACATGATGTACAACAAACTATCTTTCTCTGTATATATATCACAATTACATCAACTAATTGAATCTTTGTATATCTTATGTTTGTATGTAATATGTCAGGCACTTTGAACTAGTGTATGAGTGGTTTTAATACAATTAACATTGCTGTGACTTTTTATTTTTTCAAATATTGAGACTATAGCTTTCAATCTTGTATGTTTCACGTGGTTTATTCAATAAACATATCATGACTTGTAAGCATAAGAATTTATCATTTTGGCTAAATCAGACAGGGGGTAATGTGAACAGCGCAGGGGTAACTTGAAATCGCGTTCAGGCTACCCCTGGGGGTATAATGTAAAATCGATTTCAGATTACCGGGGGTAACTTAAAATGGGGGGTAGCCTGAAGTCTTTACACCGGGCTGGCTATCTGCATCTATATCCGCATATATATATATATGTATATATAGTTACAGAGAGAGAGAGAGAGAGAGAGAGAGAGAGAGAGAGAGAGAGACAGAGAGAGAGAGAGAGAGAGAGAGAGAGAGAGAGAGAGGGAGAGAGAGGGAGAGAGAGAGAGAGAGAGAGAGAGAGAGAGAGAGAGAGAGAGAGAGAGAGAGAGAGAGAGAGAGAGAGAGAGAGAGAGTCCGCCAAAGGAAATATTAGGCAAACTCGAATAACTTAAAAAGTTGAAAGTCACTTTAATTTTTAAAATGATGTTTTATACATTTTTAAAATTTAGTACAATTAATATCTTAAGACTGTATAAACTTCTGAAATTATAATTTATCTTGGAGTTCTATTTTCTTGAAATTGTGTATAGCAAATACAGTTAATTATTCCGAATGCATTTGTGCACCAGAACGTTACGAAATAAAAAAAGAAATCCAGGCTCAATTTCTCATTTTAATGGACTGGCTCATAATAGTACGCAAATAATGGAAATTATTTTCCCAATTTGAGATTCTGGCCCAACTGAAACTCCTATGTGAAATTTCAAATCAAATTTATCAAGGATTATATATAGCCTAAAGCTATATACTCCAATGCTTGAACCTATACACCCTAAAGGTTTACAATGGTAAACAAACCTAGAGAGTCTAACTGCAATTTTAAAATGTGTTTCAAAAGTCTTGCGTTTTTTCATCTGTCCATGCTTAACTCAAAAAATTAACCTATACGAATTTTAGACAATACTCTTAATGTGTCTGGAGGAATTGTTACTTCAATTTCAACAATATACCTACCGTATAAAAATAATAACAAGGAATCAGTGTGTGAGTGTGTGTGTGTGTGTGTGTGTGTGTGTGTGTGTGTGTGTGTGAGGGGGGTCATCGTCTGTACTGGCAGACTTGTCAGACTGTCTGACTTTGTCACGTAAATTTTTTTAGAATTGTTCAATAATAAATACCCCTTCTTGATCTGGTTTCACTTTAGAGGGGATATGTTCATAAAAGCGACGTATAATACAGGACCTGGCCTGAGGTCCCGTTTGCAATATGGTGTTGGGGGGATTTCTCACTGCCACTTAGTCAATGGGTCCCTAGACATGAAAAATCACCGAGGTGCTTTTCTGCCACAATGGCGCGAATGACGCTATGGTCAAATCCAAAATGGCCGCCGTCGGCCATATTGGAAACTCATCTTTTTTGTTTTTTAAAGAGTATATGCACGTGTAATACCTCTAATCTGACTAATTTCGGTATATGGAATTCATTTCTGATATTGTTTTCGCCATAAGAGGACATCTTCACCTTGAACGGTCACGGTCAAGGTCATTTTGTTACATCGACGATTTCGATTATAACCTAGCCGAATTTAGCATCAGAAAAAGGTGTAATATCTCTAATTCGACTAATTTCGGTATGTGGAATTCATTTCTGATCTTGTTTTCGCCATTTGGGGTAATCTTCACCTAAAAAGGTCAGCGTCAAGGTCATTTTGTTACATCGACGATTTCAATTATGCATAACTTAGCCGAATTTAGCATCAGAAAAAGGTGTAATATCTCTAATTCAACTAATTTCGGTATGTGGAATTCATTTCTGATATTTTTTTTCGCCAATTGGGGTCATCTTCACCTTGAAAGGTCACGGTCAAGGTCATTTGTTACATCGACGATTTCGATTATAACCTCGCCAAATTTAGCATCAGAAACAGGTGTAATATCTCTAATTCAACTATTTAATTCAACTAAGTTTAACATAACTAAAAACTACGGATCGATTTTTCTGTCTTCCCATGGCTGAATATGACGCACAAAACTGCAGCAGAACGGCAACCACAGCGTCGAGTGTCGTACTTACCTGCACACTTGCATATTGTGAGCAAACTCCGTGACAAGGGATTCAGAAATTTGCAATGAGACGCCCAGAACTTCCAAGTTGGAGAGAATAGAGTGTGTCTCTGTTCATGCCAATAATGTCGATGCCTGTTGTTGAGTCAACATCTCGATGTAGGAGTCAAGAAGTACCAGATGGATGAACTTCATATTTTGGCAGAGGGATGAAGCTGAGGTTATGATGGCATCGATGACCACACTCATGGTGTCAGGAGTCTACTCTTGCCACTCACGTTGTGGTAGTTTCCATTGTATTGTATATTGTATTTCAAAATTTATAAAACGCTGCTACCTAGTGTCCACCAATCAGAGGCGCTCCCAGTGCGAAAGTCTTCGGGAATAAAGGCATGTTTTAAGGCAACGAAAAGCGCTAGCATGGACTAACAGAAAGTACTACTGCCCGGACCGAAGGAGGAAGTTGATTCCACAGGAACGAGACTGGGCCTTCGCCGTTCTAACTCGGGGAACAAATAGTCAAGTCGTTCAGAGGAACGAGGAAGACGAAGGGAGCTAGCTGAGGCAGAAAGACGTAATGAGTCACAGAGGTATTTAGGACCAAGTCCCAGGTAAGATCGGCGAATATGGATAAGTGTATACCTATAGTTGGATGCGGGCAGAAAGAGGTAGCCAGTAAAGATGTTCAAACATGAATGTGGAAATATGGGAGAAGCGTGGGAGACGGGCGATTAGTCTGGCAGCTGCGTTGAGAACAGATTGTAGAGTAGGGTGGTTCATCGGCAATGCTGAAAAATTAAATTCTTAAAAGTTGCAGCTCTCAACCCCGCATTATGTTCCAAATAATAATAAAAAATTTATGGCAAAGTGTCAGGTGTTTCTGAATAGATTTAGGGGTGCCTATACATGATTGTACTTAGCCATAGAAGCTCAAAGAAGAGTTTGCAACAAAAGTTGGAGATGTTCCTATAAAAGTCCATTGGGACTTTAAACTTCTTTCACACATGACCGGAAAAGCTGAAATTGATCGCTTGCTTGCATGGGTGTCCGAAGGGGCAAGAGGGCATTTCCCCCCATTTTGAAAATATTTTTTTAAAATAATGTTTTTGATTTTAATGATTATTACAACAGTCCCAGCACAAGTTTCAATGCGAAAAACACTTAATTGTTAAAGTAAGTCCTTGATCATTATTTATTTTAAAATTTGTTTCTATACACATTTTTTTCTATGCAAAAACAACATTTTAACCCCCATAAAAAATTGTCCCCCCTACAAAATTTTTGCACTCCTAAAAATGCCTGTGGACGCCGATGCTTGCCTGTATTGGCATCTGGAGCAGGCACTGATCAGCTGCTTGCTGTTCCATACATACCAAATGGGACCAGAGAAATAACAACCGCTGCAGTATTCACAGCTATCGAAGGTTGGGGTACGAAGCCACGCATCTGTGCCTCTGTGGCATGGCTTTCGACATCATTTCGTCGAACACATGTCTTAAATCAGGTGCACGCACTCTTATGGAGGAGAAGTTGGGCAAACGTCTGTTATCTTTTGCCTGTCGGCATCATATGCATGAGATAATCCTGGTTAAGATCTGTTCACTGACATTAGCTCCTTCTTCTGGACCAGCTATGCAGATGGTCAAACGTTTCCAATCCTCCTGCAGGCTGATATTGATCATGTTGTTTTCCGTCCAGGTTTAAATGATGTTGAAGTCACAAGAGAGATCACACCGGGCAAAAGAGCTGAAGTTTTGAATGTTGTTGAACAGCAACTTCAGGAAACTCAGCCACGAGAAGGTTACCAGGAACTGCTCATTCGTGTCATCATATTTCTGAGAGGCATCCCGCTAAGTGGAATTCATTTCAGTACTCCAGCTGGACTCCACCGAGCAAAATGGATGGCGTGCTTGTTATACGGTTTCAAAATCTCAATGTTAGGTCTTATCCAGGCAGATGTTGTCCAGTTTAAGCTGACAACCAAAGAAGAACATGGTCTACTTCAGCTTCTCTGCTTTACAATAGCAGGTGGAATGGTGGATACATCCAAGCTTTGGTTCCGATTAATGACCTGCTGCTTCTGGAAAGGTTGCAATAGTCTGCAGTAAATAAGGTCATATTTTATGGTGCGGTGCAGAAGCTATTGGGGTATCTGAATCAGGAAATCATATGCCTTGCAATGTTTGATCCGTTTGTCACTCTTGAAGTGAAATGAGGAATGGTGAATGCAATTAACAGTTGGTCTCTTGAAAACAGCAATCCAACAAAACGAATCACCATGATGGGTGATCTTTCAGCAAACAGGAATCTAAATGTTCTAACCTCTTTTGTCACTCAGCAGAGTATTCAATTCTTCACAGCATTGAGCTTGCCCACAGAATTCCTTAAGATTGATCTTGGTCTGTGGTGCTACAATTCTGATTTCAAAACAGCGCTGAAGTATGTCAAGGCACTGAAAGTTGTAAACGACACGGCAGAAAGATGTGTAATCCTGATTCATGAGTTTAATGCTGATCTGACCAGAAACGAAGAACCGAAACACTTTCTCCTTCAAGTAGTTGCTGAGCATAAAAAGTTGTTCATAGACTCTAAGATATCCACAGTTGTGGCCGGACTGAAATGCTAGACATTGGCGTTTAACAGTAGACAGTCTTTTTGTATTATGTGTTTTTTATGTTGAAGGCTATGTCGGACTAGAACCATTTTCAGAATTTACTTTAATAATCCTTTAATTAGCTGTTGATTACAGTGTTACTGCTTGTGGTTAATAATGCATGCACTGCTAGACAGTAGACAATGAATACAGTGTGTTCACTGCTTAGACTTAATACTAATTAGCGGCATTGTACGAATAGGACATGCCTATGTAAAACTACACTTGCCAAGAGGCACCCCTAAACATCATCCTAAAAATCACAAACTTCACAGGAAATTTTATTTATTTATTTGGAACATTATGAGAGGGTGAGAGTTAAAAAAATAAGAAAATAATTTTTCTGAGCCACCCTATTGTAGAGGGGAGAGACGGACTTTGGGGAGGCCAACAAAGAGGGAGTAACAGTAATCAATGCGAGATGAAATGAAGGCATGGACAATGGAGGTAAAGACTGGAGATTAGAGATATGGTCAGATAAGGAAGGGAACTATCAAGAATTAATCCCAGGTTATGGACAGATGTAGAGAAGGTATAGGAAGGAATGCTTTAAGATAAGAGAGGGTATGGTCAATCTTGGCCATGCAGTTGTTGACGAGTGCCAAACCAAATCAGTTGGGTCTTTGATCGGTTTGGAGAAAGCCGATTTGAGGACAGCCATGCTTAAAGGTCATGAGAGAGAGCATCACTGCGAGCAATAAGGGAGAACTGAGCAAACGGAGGCCCATGCACGCAGGCCTGGGCGTAATCAGAATAGAGGTGGCCAGTGGTTAAATGTGTTGCAAAGATAAAGGAAATATTAGCTGTATAAAGCAAGTAGGAGTTGACCCAGTACAACTCTCTTGCACTGTTGCCCATGTCTAAGATGCGGCAGATGCACTATTCCCTAATCTGGGTGTGGTCAACGATGCCATCATAACTTCAGCATCATCCCTCTGCCAATATGTGAAGTTCATCCATCTGGTACTTGAATCCTATATACTGGAAAACAAGCAGAATCTCCAGCTCCTGGTTAGATATATTGCTTTCAATCGAGCCTATACCATCATCGCCAGCTCTATTATTTCTGATGATGAAGTCTTCGATGTAACAGAATTACCTTGACCGTGACCTTTAAAGGTGAAGATGACCCCAAATGGCGAAAACAATATCAGAAATGAATTCCGCATACCGAAATTAGTTGAATTAGAGATATTACAGCTGTTTCTGATGCTAAATTCGGCTAGGTTATAATCGAAATCGTCGATGTAACAAAATGACCTTGACGGTGACCTTTCAGGGTGAAGATGACCCAACATGGCGAAAAAATTATCAGAAATGAATCACACATCATCGCCAGCTCTATTATTTCCAGTGCTTTTTTCTATAAAAAAGATTCCGGAACGGAACAATAGGTTCCGGAACGGAACAATTATGGACCGGCTAAAATCCCCAGAAAAACTGGATTGGGGTTAGGAGGGGTCTCAGTAAGCACTGAAAACATGCAGTTCAAAACACTGACTGAGAAAAGCACTGATTATTTCTGATGATGAAGTGCTTCGATGTAGCAATATGACCTTGACCGTGACCTTTAAAGGTGAAGATGACCCCAAATGGCGAAAACAATATCAGAAATGAATTCCGCATACCGAAATAAGTTGAATTACAGATATTACAGATGTTTCTGATGCTAAATTCGGCTAGGTTATAATCGAAATCGTCGATGTAACAAAATGACCTTGACGGTGACCTTTCAAGGTGAAGATGACCCAACATGGCGATAAAATTATCAGAAATGAATCACACATCATCGCCAGCTCTATAATTTCCAGTGCTTTTTTCTATAAAAAAGATTCCGGAACGGAACAATGGGTTCCGGAACGGAACAATTATGGACCGGCTAAAATCCCCAGAAAAACTGGATTGGGGTTGGGAGGGGTCTCAGTAAGCACTGAAAACAGTTAAAAACACCGACTGAGAAAAGCACTGATTATTTCTGATGATGAAGTGCTTCGATGTAGCAATATGACCTTGACCGTGACCTTTAAAGGTGAAGATGACCCCTAATGGCGAAAACAATATCAGAAATGAATTCCGCATACTGAAATTAGTTGAATTAGGAATATTACACCTGTTTCTGATGCTATATTCGGCTAGGTAATAATCGAAATCGTCGATGTAACAAAATGACATTGACCGTGACCTTTAAAGGTGAAGATGACCCCGAGTGGCGAAAACAATATCAGAAATGAATTTCGCATACCAAAATTAGTTGAACTAGAGATATTACAGCTGTTTCTGATGCTAAATTCGGCTAGGTTATAATCGAAATCGTCGATGTAACAAAATGACCATGACCGTGACCGTTCAAGGTGAAGATGACCTCTAATGGCGAAAACAATATCAGAAATGAATTCCGCATACCGAAATTAGTCACATTAGAGGTATCACACGTGCATATGCTCTAAAAAACAAAAAAGATGAGTTTCCAATATGGCCGACGGCGGCCATTTTGGATTTGACCATAGCGTCATTCGCGTCATTGTGGCAGAAAAGCACCTCGGCGATTTTTCATATCTAGGGACCCATTGACTAAGTGGCAGTGAGAAATCCCCCTAACACCATTTTGCAAACGGGACCTCAGGCCAGGTACTGGACTAATAACGAAAGAGCGACATAATAGAAGAGCGACATAAATACCGTTTCAAAAGGGTGACAACCTAAGAAATGAAGTCAAAATTCAAACGAGCGACAAAAATGTTTATGTTCATTCAAAAGCATAAATGTAGGCTTCAAGTCTGAACATTATATCTAGGCTGGTATTTGTACTAATAAATGTTCCAAGTAAAGTATTAAAGTGTCATTCAGTGTCTGATTCTTCTACCAATCTATGACATAGAGTCAAGTGCATATTGTGGGAAATCCCTCGAAGGTACTGCTCGAGAGGGATATAGTGTCTCCGTACAAAAGTTGCAATCCTCTCGTCTCTTTGGAGTTGCTCTTTGCCTCTTCACCCTGACATCCGTGTCGCTTGAAACTATATCAGAGTACGGAATCCCGATACACATCAAAATATAAGTACATGGCTGGAATGGAATTCGCACCCAGGGCTTAGAAGCTGTTCATAACGACCTCTAAATAAACACAACCCACAAACTCTTCAAACAGACTCTCTCTTGCATATATAGGCCTATAGAACAAACTCACTTAACTCCCTGATAAACAATGTGAATAATCAATTATTTCTGGCTAATAATACACGACCCCTCTTCTATATTCCCCAACAAACAGACTATACGATATTAACCAATTTGTCACTCTTGTTATGTCACTGTCTGGTTATGTCGCTCTTTCAAATGGGAAATATTTCTGTCGCACTTATAAAATTGCTGTCCGATTTGTCGCTTTTTGTTGTGTCACTCGTTATATCGCTCTTTCGATACTAACCCTTTAGAGTCAGAGACGATTTTCTGGAATTTGGAAGAAATCTTTATTCCTTCTTTTAAAATACTTTGACATTCCTAATAATTTCCACCCAAATTTCAAATTAACCTTAAACTTTTCTTTCACGAATATCCCATCCGTAAAATTTAATATTAAAGTCATAAAATTTCCAACTATCAACGTATCACATATATATATATATATATATGTATATACATACATATATATATATCATATATATCATATATATATATCATATGCATCATATATATATATATTATATATCATATATATATATATGTTATATATCATATATATATATATATGTGTTATATATATATATATATATATGTGTTATATATATATATATATATATATATATATATATATATATATATATATATATATATATATATATATATATATAATACGTTTATAGTTGGAGGCATTATGACTGAATTTATTAATTTTATGACTGGTTTTATTTTCGTATTATATATATATATATAATTTTTTATATATATATATAATACGAAATTATATATATATATATATATATTAGGGTGGTCCACGACTGCATGGGAAAAAATAAAGTTTCAGTTTCTTAATGTTAGAAGGTGCCAATTTAGTCCATTATATAAAAAAATAATTCAGGTAAAATTTCATCTAAATTTGAGAATATTTAGGGGTTGCACAAGTGACTGAAAGTTTCACACACCCTGCTATTCGATGGGCATGCATCTGTAAAGTTCTGTATACTTATTTCTTCTTGCACGCGTTTACTGTTTATCTACTTATATGTGATTAGTGCTTACTTTTATTAACTGGGCTTTCCTATAGTTGCTCAGAGAGAAGGTCGAAGGGGTTATATGGCAGGAGAGGATAGAATCTTGATTCTTAAAATGGATAATAAACTTGTTAAAGCGAAAGCTGCAGAAGAGTAGCATGAGAGATTACAGAATGATATGGAAGTTCTAACAAGCACAGTAGATCTGGAGTCGAGCAGCTCAGTGATAAGGACACGTCTGAGGAAAACAGTGACTCAGATTGTGGTAGTCTATCAAAGAGGATGAATAAAGAACAACTATGTTATAAACAGCTAAGCAAGCCTTTGTGATTAATCGGGTAGCTGTAGCATTGGATCGAACTAAAGTCACTGACAGGAAATCACCACATCTATATTGGCTACTACTGCTCAACCTCTAGGCCATGATGTTCCAGGCTTGCCTTAGAGTCGCAGTTCTATTCGCCAAGCCAGAAGATTATATCGAGAAGAGCTCGCCAGTACAATGAAAAATGAATTCTCCAGATTGTGCATTGGGACGGTAAGCTGTAGCCCGACATCACTGGCTGCGAGAAGGAAGATTGGCTGCCTGTTATTGTGTCTAGTATTGGAATAGAACTTCTTGGTGTCCCGAAGATTAACTCAGGCACTGGAGTAGCTCAGGAATGTGCCGTGATCCGATGTCTTGATGACTGGAACCTGAGAACGAAGATTAGGGGGATGTGCTTTGACACCACAGCGAGCAATACTGCGCATGCATGCACTCTGATAGATAATGGACCTGGTTGGAACTTAATCTAGCAGGTAGTCACCATGTGATGGAAATCGTTGCTGAATTCAGTGTCATGAAAATTGCTCCTTCCACTGATCCAGATATTCTAATATTTCGCCGTTTACGTGACCATTGGCATCGAACTCAAGTAGATTTGAGACAGCAGTGGATCTACTAGATCCACTGCTGTCTGAATTCAGAAGGCAAGTTATTTAACTGAGTTATGAAACAAAGCTGGAGGCCAATCATCAAAGAGATGACTATAAGGAGCTTCTTGAATTTGTACTAATCATTTTTCTTGGTGGAGCACCAATTCGAGGAATTCACTTTACAGCACCTGGGACTTTTCATCGGGCTCGTTGGATGGCGAGAATAATATATTCATTCAAGATGTGGATGTTTTGATCTCAATTCAAACTGAAGCCAGTCGATGAAACGGGTATCTTCAATTTCCTTCTATTTATCTGTAATGTGTACGTCCAGGCATGGTTTCAAGCTCCCTGTCCTCTCTCTGCTTCTGCAAACGATCTTCGCTTTCTTCAACAATTGGCTGAATGCATAAACCAAGAAATTCGTCAGGCCTCCACTACAGCATTTCATAGACATCTGTGGTACCTGAGTGAGGTCACAGTTGGACTGGCTTTCTTCGATCCAATCTTTGAGTTTGCTCAAAAAGAAAGAATGGTACACAATTTGTGTCAGCAGCATGGATCGAAGCACCCACTTCCCAAGCTGACATCTGTTGATGTTAACAAACGGTCACTCATTTCTTTTATCACCACCAATACAGTACAATTTTTCATATCCTGGCATCAAAGGATTCATTTCTGCAGTTTACAATGAAAAGCTGGAATGATTATGAAGATTATCTTAAATCACACAAAGTCGTGATGACACTCGAAGTAGTCAACGAAGTAGTCAGAGAGAGGTGTCTAGAGCTAATCCAGGATTAAAACTCAATCCTGACAAATGAAACAGTATTTAACTTTAGTTTTTAATGCGCATCGCCATCAATTTCCTGACCCGAACAGGAAGACATTGCTGGCAGTATGGAAACGACTGCTACTCAATGACGACATATCGAAACATTTCTGACGTTATTTTCAGTCTAAAACGTGCAGTTTGCGAACACAAAATGCTATTTAATCACAGAGTTTAATTGCTGAAACCATGAATACATTGTAACGCTTTTGTAACCGATGTTTATTTGCCATCAATACATCGTGTGGATTTGAAGTAGGGCCTATGCATAATATACTTTGGTTGACTTGTGCAACCCCTAAATATGGTTCAAATTGGTTGAAATTTTCAGCATATTAGTTTTTCAATAGATGGACTCCAATGGTGGGTTCTAACTTTGACCTTTAAACAAAAATGTTTTTTGAACCACACTAATATATATATATATATATATATATATATATATATATTAAACCTACAGACAAAAGATTCTATTTTAACTTTCGCAGTAACCACCCCTCACATATGTATGCCGCCATCTTTTTAGCTAGCTTTTGAGGTTGATCATATCAGACCCAAATGATCTACAAACGCCCACATGAACAAAATGCTTCTAGACTTTAAATCTCAAACATATACCAAATACAATCTTAATTAATGCGGTCAACCAAATCTCAATGATAGACAGAAATTCGCTACTATGTGCGTATACTTATAAAAATAAAACTCTATACAAGCACACAAACATGTTTTAAAACTGACACTAGAAAACAATATGAAAAAAAACATTATGTTGAAAAATGTGATGAATTCAATATGGCAAGAGTTGATACTAAACACACACACATTTTCCATTATTTTCACATAAAATCTATTATAGCGTTTAAAAATGCTAGAACTATTAAACGGACGCTGATACAATATAGGTTTACAGCCCCTCTATGTAAAACTAGGACAGGAAGTTTGAATCAGGGCAGCATGACCTCGCCGCGTTATTGGTGGAAGAAGTAATTGAAGCAGAAACTACATGTTAACAATTAAAGTATACATTTTATTAACTACTGATATAATTTATAGTCTTAACCTAAAGCTTCTATTTAATGTTTATAGATGTTGTATTGAAGAAGCTAAAACTGAATCATGCTAACAATCAAAGATGAACTTTTGTTAACTGTATACTGCTCGCTTTAATCTGCATTCTTCTCTAACCTAATATTTTCAGACTAATCAGTCAACCATTCAATCAATTTTATTGATCCCAGAAAATGTAACATATCGAATTTTACATACAGGTTTACATAGAGGTTTTTACATTCGAATTTTACGAATGTGTACGACTAACTGAGATTCAACAGCATGCTGCAGATCCTATTTGGACCAAATCGTAAAATCGTATACGGTCTACAGTGTCAAAAGCTTTCGCCAATCAATCAGTGATTTATTGCAGCCAACCGATATTATAACAAGTAATATGAATTTAGACGCAGTGGATGCAAAAGTAAGGGCCCAAAAGGATCGATGATCCCTCTAATTAGGAAAACCATAATGTCAAATCGAATCAAGCAGTATGCAGTGGCAGCCATGGCAGTTAGAATGCCTCAATTAGCACTCATTAACGTATAAGCGAACAGTAATGAGAGTAGTACAAGTTATCTAACTAAAACAGAAAAGAATAACAGGAAATTAAACCAAGAAATTAACCTTAAGTAAGTCTATTGTGGATATATATAAGTTCAGTAACACTCGTCTGTTCTCAATTAAAGTTATTTGGAATTGAATTCCTCAAGAAATAAGACAATCCATTTAATTAATGCTGTTTAAGAGTAAACTACGTACTTATTTGGTTGAAGGTATATATAGAAAAGCGTCTATAGATTAGGCTGATTAGTTCAAATGTCTTTGTATTTTCAACTCTATATTATATAGGCTATACAGAATTCCTCGAGAAATCAGACAATCTCTTTAACTATACTGTTCAACTAATACTGTGGTGGCTGTGATTTTCTTATTTGTTCAAAATTATATATAGTTTCCATTTTTACTAAAGATTTTGTAAAAACAATCTAAATCATGTATAGTTTATTAAGCAATGTATCTCTTGGCTGCTTCATCGACTTGTATATCTTGTATATGGTGTCTCTACTTAGCGGGTTAGGATCCCTTCAGGGCCTTTCCTTGTGGCCTTCTTGTAACAATGCACCACGTGATTTGTAATCCTGAATAATTACTGTGTAATTCGCTGGTTACAAAATAAACGATTGATTGATTGATTGATTGATTGATTGATTATGTGTTCTCACTAACAAGGTGGATGCGCAATTTTCTTTTGAATATACAAATGTTGGGCGATGAGCAAATTGCTAAAGGAATTTTTCCCCATATTATAACGCCGATGCGACGGAGAAGAGGCGAGTATTATAGTGCGGGAGAAAATGCGGCAAAATGAGGTCGAATTTCTTGTGAAGTTTGACTGTACTCCAGAGACATTACCGAAAAACTCTTTATGAACTACAGGTCATAACGGGACATAAATTCCCCAATTTATATATAGTCCTTATCTGCTCAATTTCTTTTAGTAAATTCAGGTCCGAAAATACCAACAGATACCAACAGAGAACTAATTGTCATCTATGGCCTGAGACATTTGTGATGTTGTAATTGTAATTGTTTTCCACTTTGTCTATATGCAGTGTTTAATCTAGTCCCTCTTCTGAGGGGGGAAACAAGGTTTGTCGGGGGTGGGGGGAATCAACAACGGCGACCTTTTTCGGAGAAATTTCATCAGAGTTCAAACGCCAAAAAAATTGTTTGAGTTTAGGAATTTCAGCTTTCAAAGTTGGAATTTCATCTTCAAAAAAGTTGATGACCTTTTTTAGTCATTCATCCCATTTTAAACTCTTTGACGACCTTTTTTAGGAATTCATCTCTATTACTCGTTAATTTACTCGTCTCTGGGGGGAGGGGAGCGCAACATGCATCCTGTGATCCTGGGGGGATTTCTTCCCCAACACAGTCTATACATTACAATATTGCCGGCCTCTGGGGGAAACATAAATCCTGGGGGCGGAAATTTCCCCCCAAATGACGTCAAGATTAAACACTGGTCTATATGTATTTTGTCGATTTTACGATTTATTGCTTTCACTGGAATGGAAGAACTTTCCAGGATACAACGTGTATCCTGAGATCCTGGAGGGGGGGAGGGGGGGAATTTCTTCCCCAAAACAGTCTATGCATTACAATATTGCCGGCCTCTGGGAGGAACATAAATCTTGGGGGGGGGGAATTTCCCCCCAAATGACGTCTAGATTAAACACTGGTCTATATGTATTTTGTCGATTTTACGATTTTTGCTTTCACTGGACTGGAAGAACTTTCCAGGATACAACATGTATCCTGAGATCCTGGGGGAGGGAATTTCTTCCCCAAAACAGTCTATACATTGCAATATTGCCGGCCTCTTGGAGGAACATAAATCCTGGGGGGGAATTTCCCCCCAAATGACGTCTAGATTTAACACGGGTCTATAGATGTATTTTGTCGATTTTACGATTTATTGCTGTCACTGGAATGGAAGAACTTTAAAGTGGTAACAGGCAGATTTCTAATTAGGCCTAATATTACTAACACTGTTTCTCCCTGATTTTTTAACTGTTGTTACAAGACCTCTATTTATTGTTACCGACAGTATGTGGGTCATTATCCGAAATGTTACAAATTTCGTCACCGAAAAACAAATAACAATTTCCCCAAAATTGGTTGCAAAGGTTATCTTTAGTCATGCAAATAGTTATATTTAACTTGTTTGAAAGAAATCCACTATATTTTAAATCATAAGTTAATTTTTTCAGAATTTATAAAGTCAAACTCCTCTTTTTTCATTACAATCCGCGCTTTTTGTGTGATCATATTTAATCACAGGGGCCTGAAATATTCCTCTGGTGCTTATAAAATGGCAATTTCTTAAAAGTAGATGATACCAGCATTAAGTAGGAATACAACATGCCTTTCCTTCACATAATACATTAGTCTGGTGTCAAGAAATTAAGACATTTTTCGAAATTATTTAGCAAAAGGACATATTATTTTCAGCTACAGAAAAAATCTGTTTAGCATTAGCTATAGCTGTATGTTATATGCATTAGATACAAGTTGAACAACATTTTAAGAGTTGCTAGTAAATTCTAATTACCTGCAATTTATTTTTATATCAAATTATTCACAAAAAATACATGTAATTCACTCTTAGCAATGCGTCATTACCATCCGTGACAAGATAGGAGTGTTATGAGAAAATATCAAAAATCTGAATTATACGGATGGTAATGATGAAAAACAACCGCGGATGGTAATGACATAGTGATGAAAAAATTTATAACAGCCGTCAAACCTTTTCACATGAATACTCTATCAGATTAGTAATTTCAATCAGTTCAACAAAAGCGGCAAATAAAATAAGTTATCAATGTTGTAATCTACCTAAGCCAGGAAATATAGCACTAGATGGTAATGAAACAGAAATTTACTTTTCTTGTAATTTGGAACGCACAAACTTAAATTAAAAATAAACATTATGAATTTCAACACAAATCTGTGTGATTCCATTAATAGTTGACAATATCTTGTTCCTGATGTTTTTTCTTTTAGTAAGTAAGCACGTTCTCTAAAAGTTGTAGGCTTTTCAAAAATTAAGATGGCTATATATACATGATGCTTATTTCTATGGACAAGTATAAATAGACCCAAAAAGAAAGAAATATTAGAAAATGAGTCTAAATGTTTAATTATTGCATATGCTAGCTACTAATTAATCAAAATAATATACCTTTGTTACAGGTTGTAGCGGCATAAATTTGCGTAAAAGCTGAATTTAATGCATTGTACACCGTCTCGGACAGAGGATGGTAATGATATTTTGTATACATTTAGTAATTTCTTTCTAAATTTCCAAAATCTAGCAGCTACAACAATGATGGGAAATGTTAATCTGGTCATTCTTTGAAGGATAGGGAAAAAATTTGAAGAAATTATCTGAAAACTCAAAAAACCATCATGGGACATCAATTCTGTACTTTTCGGACAATAATCCATATACATATTCCACATTGCAATTAATTCTTGTGAATATTCCTCTTAATTCACATCGACGTCCTGAACCTAACCCGGGACATAGTATAGGTCAAAGCGGTCTACGTCAATTTCAGCGAGCTGCAGTTACTGTAGTCGAGATGATAAGAGAACAGGAGCGTTGCAAGTGAGACTAAGACAATTTGAGGCAAGTTAGATCTGATTATGTGAATTATATAAGAGAACAGATAAAACATAACGATGTATACCTAGTTATATTTTATCTGTTCTCTTGTCATCTCGACTGCTGCATGCTCACTTCTCGTGCACTGAAATTGCTAAAAGAGCTTTGCACAAACTACAAATAGTTCAAAATTTTGCTGCAAGAGCCATAAAACAATTTGATCTGATTATACCAATCTAGAAAGTGAAAGTGTGCTGAGTTGCATTTGGTCTTTACGTGGTCAGAGAAGCATTTAAATCGGCGTCAAGAGGTATGCCCAAATTGAGTATGCATTTACATGGAACGATCAACAATCAATCTACCTAACTGACGTCAGTCAATCAAATTTGTACTTGTGCTTAAGAAGAGGAATCAGTTTTCGAAGTACTCAAGAGAAGCTTTTGACAGAAACAAGTATAACTGGAGAGCTGATTTAGATGAATACGTAATGATTGAGAGTTGCCGAAAGTTAATAAACTTGATCTTACGATTAAAACTGGGATGTCTGAAAACTGTTGACAGTGTTTACATCGTCATAAGCTTCTTCTCTAAATCCGAAAAAAGACCAACGACATAAAAGTTTTGATAAAGACTGGAGTGGCTGACCCTTGGTTGAGCTCTGCTGGGATGGTCTTGTTGGAATCCCGGCCGTCTACAGTTTAAGAGTGGGTCTTTAACAAATTTCAGCTGAAAATTGTAGTTTTTGAAGTAAAATATATGCAGAAACGATTGAAGTAGCCGGGTTTGGGGCATAAATTTGAAAAATGGATCAACAGAAGGCGATGATTGGCGAAGATCTGAAAGAGTCTTTTAAATCTTCTCTGTTATAAACGTGCGCTCTTGATCCTGTTCCAGAGCCGTAGCAACAAAGAACGTGGCCCCCTCCGAACACAAGTCCGGGGCCCCTTACAATGCAGAAACTGGAATGCGGTAATATAGGCTACAATAGGCCTATACAGGGTTCATATTATGTATACATAGGCCTACGACAACTGAAATCTGATGCAGTAGCCAATAGCATTATGTGATGTATCAAAACAGTATCATAATGACTTCACGCCGTTCACGGTTATTTTTTGCCACTTTTAGGGGCCCCCTTCCAGGAAGGGGCCCCCTCCGGTCGGAGGGTACGGAGGGCGGTCGCTACGCCTCTGTCCTGTTCCAACATTCCTCTTGCACGAATTCCCGTTCCTCGTGCAGCTCCGAAATTCATTGCCAGTCAGAAGCGCGCGATTCTTATGCCTGGTTGAAGAAGTGTGGACTGGATCCGGAAAACATCCTCAACTACCGGTCAATATCGATCGTTACTTTTCTACTTATTGCTTTTTCGAAGTAAGTGACCCTATTATGCCGAAGCTTCTATCAGGCTTCAGGAAGAGTCATTCCACGGAGACGGTCTCTCGAGGAATCATTTGGGATGTCTGTGGCAAGTCGATTTTTGGATGTTCGACACTGTCGATCATGACATCTTGATCATGCGTCTGAGAATCTCTGATGGAATCGGTGGACAACCTCTGGACTGGTTCTGCTCCTTCCTAGACGGGCGGAAAATGATTGTGACCATCGCGTCAGACTGCACGACTTGGGTACCAATCCTATTCGGTGTTCCACAAGGCTCATTCCTCTGGCCGCTCCTGCACATCTTAAACACGGTCGATCTCATAGGCGTAATTTGTGGGGGCTAAGAGGGTACCCGCACCCCACTTTGGACTGGGGTACAGTACCCCCACTTTTGAACAATGCCAATCAATATTTTATTATTGTGCCTTCCCAGAGATCGCGGTCTCCGCCTTGCTTTGTGTATTAAGTAATTGGTACCCCCCACTTTTTATACGAAAGTTACGCCTCTGGTCGATCTTACTCGACTCATTAATGCTGTGTGAGCGCGGGCCCAGCCGCGTATACGCTGATGACGTTCATATGTAATCGACACGCTATCCGTCTGACGCAGTTGCTTGTGGGAAGTATCCATCTATTAATCGGCTGCGGCTGAATCCGACAAAGACGCAGTATAATTGGCTGGGCACACGTCAGGCACGATTAGAAGTTGACGAGGACTCGATTACATCGCGATTCACTGACTGGAATCACGATTCCGCCGTTCGCAGCCTCCATGGGTGTCCTCTTGGACGAAGACCTACCAACGGCGGCCCATGTGTTAACCATCTCTGCAGATCCTGCTTCTACCATATATACGGGTCATTCGTACAATTCAACGCTGCAATGACCCTCGTTCACTCATTTGTTATGACGCTCAGTCAACAAGCCAAACATACTGCACATAAAGAAGTATATGCAAGAAACGCAATGCTGTTTCGGAACTTATTGCTTTAGAGACCATGCTAACACGTGCCTCAATTGTTGTTACTGCTCCAACATACATCAGTAGGATTTGTGTTCCAGTTTCAAGTCAGCAGGGTCAGCCATGGTCGCGCTCTGCTGCCTATATATATATATATATATATATATATATATATATATATATATATATATATATATATATATATATATATATATATATATATATATATATATATATATATATATATATATATATATATATATATATATATATATATATATATATATATATATATATATATATATATATATATATATATATATATATATATATATATATATATATATGCATACACATTAGGGTGGTCCTTATTTTTGAAAGTCTGATTTCACAATGAGGCACCCTGTGCTTTTGTTTCTACTGATGAAGAAAAAATTCAGAAAAAATTTGAAGAGGATCTGACAATATTTAGAGGTTGCTACCAGATGCTAAAGTTTGAGCCTATGCCACGAGGAATTCATTTAGACTAGCCATTGCAATTTTCTTAATTGAACTGATGTTAGCAGGTGAGAAAATTGCAAAGTGACATACAGTTGTGTGTGTAATTAATGATTGAACACTAAATGACTTCTAGCAATTAGTATACCCTAATAGTACTCATGTTTATTTATTTATTTATTTATTTATTTGATAAACAAACGTAGAAATAAATTATTTATTTTTTCAAACTCAGTGGTCTTTTAGTGTTTTTCTTTGACTAACAAAGTAAGCAGTATACTTTTTAAGAAACCCAATATGAAAAAAATGGTTGCCAAATGCATTATGGAAAAGATGTCAATAAGTAAGCAAGCAGTAAGTAGTTATTAATCAAATTATAGGCCATAGTTATATCATTGTGTTGGAGCATAGGCTGGACAAGGATATGTTGTGGCGTGCATGTCGCCATCACATACTAAAAATAATGTTGGAGGCAGTGGTCATGCTTTCTCTTGGTCCATCCCAAGGTCCAGACATAATGATTATCAGAGATTCCAGAGAAACTGGCGACTTATAGACCGATCAAAATAGAACACAGTGACATCCGATGAGTTTTTACAAGAAGCAATTTCCTGTCACAAACTTTTGGAGCTGACCATCACTTTCTTCGGCGGCGTTTATTCCAGGGGCATATCATTCAGAGCACCAGCTGGGCTCTGCATAGAACAAAGTGGATGGCCAAGAGTATTTATAGTCTTAAGATTTGGATGTTCAAGAGACAGTTCAAGTTGACAAGAAGAGAAGAAAAGGGGATAGCTGACATCTGCTTGTTCACAGTAATGCCGTATGTCAAAGTCTGGTTTCAAGCATCATATGCACCATTGGCTCCTCGAATAGACCTGGAGCTCTTGAAGGACATTGACAGATTGATAAACAAGGAGAAAAATTGTGCAGATGCAGAGGTTGCAATGAAGACATTTCCGGGTCACTTCTGGTATCTGTCGGTGGAATTGGAGACTTTTGCGTTCTTTGATGATGGGGTCTCCATTGATTTATCAAGCGCCATATGGCTGCTCCTCTGGACAAAACTGGCATCGAACATCCACTAAAGAGAATATCAGGTAACCTCTGATCAGCTGGAAGCAACTGGAAAATTTTATCACGGAAAACACTAGAAGATTCTTCAGCATTACATGCATTCCAGCAAGTTTCATGCAACAAGATGTTGATACTTGGCCAAACGATGAGAACTACAAGTTAGCCAAGGCCACTGCCACCTCAGTAAGAGATGTGAAATACATAGCAGAGCGTGGAGTGGCACTCATGGACGAGTATAACAAGCTTCAAACAAATAATGAGGATCATAAGCAGTTTCTGGAATATCGTCACAGATATCCAGACAGGAACAAAGACACTGATTCATTAATACATTAAGAGTAACTGGAACTAAACATTTTAATGTTCACTTGTGTGTCTTGACCCAAATAGTAAATACTACCGTCCACCAATGCCCACCAGAATTTGTTTTGAATTTGTGCATAAGAATAGTAGGCCTGTACAATATTCTATGTATTGTGTGCGTTTTTACAATATATTTGATATAATTATGTTTTGTCCGGTAGCAACCTCTAAAACTCATAAAATCTCCACAAACTTTTCAGTATTATTATTTTTGTACCTAAAACTAAAAGTTTGGAGGGTGCCTCATTTAAAATTCCCCCAACAAATTTTTTACATGGAGCTAAGGACCACCCTAATACACATATGTATATATACACACATATATATACATACACATATATATACACATATATATACACACATATATATATACATATATATATATATACACATATATATACATATATATACATATACACACGTATATATACATATACATACATATTTATTTATTTATTTATTCCGGATATTTCTATAGCGCCTCTCGAAGTCAACTACTCCTCAAAGGCGCTCCCGACTACAGCATTTGATACTGTGCCGGAATTTTAACGCAGAAGCGCCACGAGCAATTGCGAGTGAAGGACTTGCCCAAGGTCTGTACGCAGCGGCTATAGAGTGGGATTCGAACCTGCAACCCTCCGGTCACAAGGCGCCGAACTTACCACTGAGCCACCACGCCCCACAAAAGTTACTCTCGCCATTGGATACGAGCGAATGACCAGACACTTTTGGCGTGTGTTGAGATATGCAGCCGCCACGCTGTCGCACTTAAGCTCGAGCCCATCATGCTTTCTCGTGAGTTGGACCGTATACTACTCGAACAGTCTCCCACTGCACTTATGTATACTGTAGCAGTTGCAAATGCCTAAAACGTTATATTTTAGATTTGTTTGATCGTGATAAGTATGTATACAGCGTTATTGCGAGGTATACTTAAAATGCGCTAACGAAGGTGTTCTTATAAATAAATAAATAAATAAATAAATAAATACGTACATACATACATACATGCCTATATATACGTCATACAATTTACTCCAGCTTAATCGTCTTGGCCGTTTCTATTCGAGAACATCCCAAGGCCGTATATCGTCCAAAATTCATCGGGCGCAGGTCGGAATCCCATTCCTGTCCATGTGCACATGGAAAAGGTCGTTCAGCTGGTCTCGTCCAACCTCTTGGGGAAGGCAGGTAGCTCGTATACAGTTGAAGCATGGTCCTGTTCGCTGTCGCCCGCCGCATATACAATGTCTCCAGACAGCCTGTTGTGATCGTCCTCTGATAACTGTGCACATGCATGCCTTCAACAAATTTCTTTACGGTCCAATCTTCACCTATGCATGTAGCAGTTGTCGAAAACGAGTCTCGAGCAGGGTTGTATGATGCCCTGGAAAACCAAAGCACAGTAACTCGGAAAACCAATATTTTGTGTAAACTTGATTTGAAGTTTTTTCAGAAAAATCTCGGAATTTATTTACTTAATCCAAAAGTTATTTACTCCATAAATGTGTTAAAGTGTGTGTTATTTTATGGTAAAATAATTTTTTACAATTATATTAACTATTGATCTAAATAGCTAAAATCGTTTGTACTGTGTTTTGGCTTAGCATTTCCACGAGAATTGAGCTAGACAAAACATAATACTGCGTTTTGGCTTACCAATTTTATACAGCATGAAATGCTAATAAAGCTTGCACTTAATAACTAATACTGTCTTTGTTTTAATTTGAACAACTTGAACTTCGACAAAGACTTTACCAGCAACATTTATAAAAAATATAGCAAAACAACAGTATTTAAAGCTACAAAATTGAACAATACACTCTAACTAGATTTTGTAATGGAAATAGTCAATACATTTTGCTTCACATCTATTTACAGATGGAATATTGCAGTGTTTTCAAAAATAATGTTTTAGCAGTTTTATTTTAGATAATGCTTTAAAAATTACATTTTAAGGAAACATTTTGAACTTTCCAATTTTATAGACCACTTTAGGTAACTAAACACAAACTAAAACACAAATTAAAAACTCCCAAAACTACATAATAAAAACAGATATGTAAATTATTATTGTTGATTGAATGCCACAACTAATTGGCAACTTTCTACCTATATTCTTTCATTCAAAATGGTCAACCAAATCCGCAGGCTCATCATTAGCACGATTGCTCTTCCAAAACAGTTCTGTTTTGAAAATGCAGACATCGTCGAACCTTGGTGAGGCTAGTTTGTGGTATAATTTTCTGCTTTTTAAGAGTGTGAGAACTTTTTCGTGCATCCTGACCTTGGCTTTGCTTCCACACTTTTTTAAAGCCAGACTCAAAATCTTGGCAGCTCTACTGTTACAGTCCATTCTTTATAATAAAGAACACTGGAAGGTGCAAGAAATTTGAACAAAAATATACAAGACATATTTCCAACTAGTTGTTTAGTTCACATAATATAATTAAAAAATCTCTTCGTAACAACTTCCGTACCATAAATCTTGTAGGAAAATCTCCCTTCAGTCATCGTAACACAAGCAGGGAATTTAAACCAAAGGTTCTTGGAGCAGGAGTACTTCAATTATACTGCGCTTTGGTTTGTGGAGTGTGACCTGAATACCTAAATTTTAAATTGATCAATCAATATTGGTCTAGGCATTTTAAACTAATTACTGAAAAATAAGGCGCTTACATGCTTACTCTAAATCGTAAATCGTTAAATTCTGTTTTGAAAATGCAGACGTCGTCGAACCTTGGTGAGGCTAGTTTGTGGTATAATTATATATAAAATATATAATATATATAATATATAATATATATAATATATATAATATATATAATATATAATATATATATAATATATAATATATATATGATATATAATATATATATAATATATAATAATATATAATATATATATATAATAAGAGCTGAGATTGCTGTCTACAGCTTGTTGATGCAGATAACGATTTAGAGTAAAATATCTTAAAACTTCATTTAAAAGAAAAAACTTAGCATTTAATAACCGCTGTCGTATCCATGTTTTAGTCACACCAACGTAGGGTAACGTGGGGCAAGACGTCCCATGCGGGTAAGACGTCCCGCACCTTTAACATTGTTGAAATACAAGTCCTGAGGTTGCACTGTCTACAGTTTGTTGATGCAGTCTAGAGTTACCATAAAAACTGACTCTGACACAAATTTAACGATTTACGAACAGTTTAAAGACCAAACAAGGTTTGGTAAGTACATTTTATAATATTTTGATCAGCTAAATGATTTATTCACCCACAACGATACTGTTTCATGTAAAATCGAGATAGCAGTTCGAAAGGTACCTCTGTTTCGAGTAATTACGATACTCGTGGTGAGCCATAATACAGTCATTAACCTGTAGTGTGCCGAAATGTAGTTGTTATATGCATCGGGGCAAAACGTTCCCGGTTAAGACGTCCAGGGGACATTTGCCCCAATAGAGTACTTCATTTGGCGGTCCAATGGAAACGATTGCTAATTTAGGTGTGGTCCATAAAGTACTATTATAGAACAATACACCATGAAGGGGGTTAATAAAAGATCCTGCCAAATCGTTTTAATTGCTTTAGGTATGTAGCTCATTTTGATACATTTGCTTATAGCATTCTTGCTGTTCTCTGGTTGGACCTCATATTATTTACAGGGTTGCTGTAGCTTACGGTATACTTTTCGGCTGCAGGAAATTCTAAACCTAAAGGAAAATTAGAAGCGAATCGTGGTAAAAATGCAGCTGCTAAAAAGTTAAGGTCGATAACACACCCTTGCTGTATATGTCAAAAGCGCTAGTGTGATTCGCCATTCGAGTCATGGCAAGAATGTCCTACATGCAAAAAGTGGTATCATGAGTCGTGTGGACCTGACGATACTGCGTGCTGTAGATGCCTTGGGTAATTACTGGTAATTACTACACGAAAGCAATAAGGCTTGAAACCTTGTTTTAAGAATGACAATTTTGGATACAAGTTGAAAAACATGAATGTTTAATTAGCCTGTTTTAGCATAGGCCTATAGCCTGGGTTGTAATTAAGGCTTGGGATAAAAAAATGAATGAAGAGAAGTATAATTTTAATATTTTCGAGTAGGCCTGGTTAGTTCATTTAATATAGCTACTTATTCTATTTATTTTATTTTTGAGCAATATCGAATATATATATATATTTGTTTTATTTTTATCATCTTTCAACGTGGGGCAAAACGTCCCCAGCATGGCCGTTTTGCCCCAACCGCTATTTTGAATTATTTGTTTTTTTTTATAAATGCGTAAATATTGGATGTTCAATTACTTTCTGCTTTCGGCGACTAGTAACCAATCCTGAATGTCAACTAAATAACACCAATTAATTATTTTATATCAAATGCAGCAACAATAGGGACCAATTTTGCCTTAAAGGCCGCCTTGCCCCACCTTGCCCTAACAGTAATAACAGCAGCGTGTAAAAATATAGAAAATAATTATTCACAAACGGACTATAATATGTAATTATAATTTACGACCTCAACAATTAAAAACATTAAAATTTGAAAAATAAATATTAAATCAAATTAGATTATCTCGTATTGATGAATTTGTTTCACGCGTATTGTAAACAAAACCGGAAATGCAATGCTAAAATTTGACAAATTCTGCACCATAACTCCATAACACAGCACTGTGTTTTGGCTTGCTATTCGACAAACAAGAGCAGCAGATTCTGTCGTTATAATGCAGTGCTGTGTTTTGGCTTGACTTTCAATGAAAAATATCCGACATACCGTGTTTTGGCAACCCCATATCTCGGAAACCAGTGAAAATACAGCTCCGACAATTATTGAACATGAAGATAGTATAACAACTTAAGCGTAATAATGAGAAAAAAGTGAAAAACGAATTATTTTGAGTTACTGTGTTTTGGCTTTTCAGGGCAGTATGGACTCGAGACTGAGCCTTGGTTTAGACACGTTTTCAGGCAAGTTTTATGTCTTAATCTTGTTCTCTGCCTTGGAAAGCTAGTGCATTGGTCTCAGTCTTCGTCTTGGTATCTTTCTTGACTTTTGGAAACTGTCTGAAACCGAAGCAAAAGTCTAACCTGCCACATATGTATACATCTCTACCCTGCCATATGTTCAGCTTTATCCTGCCGCATGTGCTGCTTCACCATGTGACAAATGAAAAATTTCCAACTTGAGGTGACGAAAGATAGATAAGAAAGGCCCTGCAGGGTAGCCTTAAAATATAAAGACTTCTGCTGCTCTGCAATCTATACTCTGATAAAAATTTAAACTTGTTTGGAATTACAGTATGAGAAAAACAACAGAGTAATGTTGCGCGCTTCCCGTCAGTAGGCCTATAAGCCACCAAATCTGAATTGATAAAACACTTCAACCTTCTTTATATTTGAGATATATTTGAAATTTATATTCTTGATTTATTTAAATTTATATGGAACGGTTTAGTACAATTGCATCTTTCAATAAAAACTGTCATTAGGGCCAAAATAATGAAGCAAATTGCAACGGTTGATGGATGTTTAAAAACCGAAATCGGCAAAACTTAAACCGAATCCACGGCAGAGCTGTCAAGATATATGTTGTCTGTAAAAAGATCTAGCCCAGAATCTTAATATATGAGTAGCTGTTGCTGGTTTGTCCTTTCTGGACTCTGAGCGTATAAGCTGACATTGAAGTTGGATGAGACCTTCTTGAACCTCATTTTATGGTTTAAGTGACGCACAGCTTAATTGATTTCAATCCTGGTACCACGATGTAGCCTATATATTCAACGTTCCCTCAAAGCGACTGGTTGCAGTGCATGCGTGCTGCGGGTGCTGCATTGTGCAAGGTTTACTGTGAGGTGTGCAAAATTTTTGCATCATAACAAATAGGGAGAAAACGCAAAAATATAATAACAATAACTACACTGTAGTAGAAAATAGATAGTATGTGAAATATAAATCAATTTAATAAGAATAGTCCGCCAGACCCCGCCTTTATAGTTTGCTCCCTTATATTTTTGTTACCCTTCCAAAATTTGTAAACTTTGACGAGATCTACGCTCTGTCCGCTTGTTGAAATTTTTTTATTCTCATTATCATGTCCAACTGATTTACCTCCGGTCTGTTGCGCAGTCTTGTTTTTATGTTGTTCATCAAACTAAAACCACTTTCGGCATCAGCACACGAAGCTTGAATTGTTCCGCCCGTTAGCCTGACAAGCACTGTGTGTAAAGTGATGGAGAGAATCATCAAAGATGCCATGATCGAGCATTATGAGAAATACAGCGTGATCCTCAATAGCCAACATGGATTTACGAAAGGCAGGTCGTGTCTAACAAACCTGTTAGATTTCTTTGAAGAGATGTTTGAAAAACTGGATGAAGGAAAAGCGGCGGATGTAGTATACCTGGACTTCGCAATGGCATTCGACAAGGTCCCACACAAAAGGTTAGGAAAGAAATTGGAAGCGAGTGGAATCGGTGGAAATTTGTTGATATGGATAAAACAATGGTTGAGAGATAGAAGACAAAAAGTTGGAATAAGAGGAAAATGTTCAAAATGGTCGAAGGTGTGGAGTGGGGTGCCCCAAGGATCTGTTTTGGGACCGTTGCTTTTTGTTATCTTCATAAACGACATTGACACTGGAATAGTGTCAGAGATATCAAAGTTCGCCGATGTATACGAAAATGGGCAGAGAGGTGGACACGGAAGAAGAAGCCGATCTACTGAGGAACGACATTAAAAGACTGTACAGTTGGGCCGAGGATTGGCAGATGCTGTTCAACGTAGAGAACTGTTCAGTTATGCACATGGGAAAAACCAACAAAAAATTCCAATATGAAATGGGAGGAGTATTATTGAGGGAATCAGAAGAGGAGAAGGACCTAGGAGTAATCATACACAGCAGTATACTAAACCCTCAAGACAGCATGCTGAGGCTGCAAAGAAAGCGAATAAAGTACTAGGAATGATTAAAAGAACAATAATTAGCAGAGAAAAAGAAATAATGCTCGAATTATACAAATCATTGGTCAGACCTAATTTGGAGTATTGTGTGCAGGTGTGGTGTCCATATTTGAGACAGGATATAGAAAAACTAGAGAAGATACAAAGGAGAGCAACGAAGATGATCAAAGGATTCGACAAACTGGCATATGAAGAAAGACTGAGGAGATGCAAGCTGACAACATTGGAGGAAAGAAGAAATAGAGGAGATTTAATAGAGACATTCAAGATAGTGACAGGAAGAGATAAAATACCAGCACAAAGGCTCTTTAAATTCTCAAGTGACAACAGAACTAGAGGGCTCAGCTACAAGATTGTTAAAAAATCGGCTGGGACAATAATGCAAAGATTCTTCAGTGGCAGAGTGGTGAACAATTGGAATAAGTTGGACAGAAGGGGCTGTTACTGCGGACTCGGTTATTGCATTTAAGAAGAAACTAAATAAACTTGGATACTAGAACGAGGTGCGATTGAGAGGAAGCTCGAGAGAGTGGCTCTGACACAGATGAAAGTCTTCTGAGCCACTTAAAACCTTGATATGTTATGTTATGTTATATCCACCAATGTTGCTACCGTTGAAAACCTCTCCTCTGCTAGCACAAAGCTAACAACGTCGGGAAAAGTTTTTAATTTTCCAAATTTTAGTTTTTCTTTAAAAATATATTTCTTAAAAAATATATTTAAGTTCATTATATTCCAAGTGCAGTTTCCCTTGTGTAATATCTGGAGACAATAACTGTTTAATCGAGATTATTTTTCAAATAAAACACCTTGAAAGGTAAAAAATAGACTGACTTTCACAGAAAATTATCATACCAGCAAAACTGTGCGGCGACACTTCGTTCCTACAGGACGATATTTTATGTAGATAATTATCATTTTGGTTACGGTAATGTCCGTACTTTCGTCAACAATTATTATGTATGGAACTCAGACTCTCGGATTTCCTGCGTGCATGTCTCTCTGACTACCAGGGACGTATCTAGCGTTGGGCTTGGGGGGGCTTAAGCCCCCCCAAACGAAGTTGAAGCCCCCCCAAACAAGTCAAGCCGTTGTATGCTTACGGCTAAAATTCGTATGAACACTGTATAAATGTTGCCATGTTCAAGGCTTAAGCCCCCCAAACGAAAAAGGCTAGTTACGTGCCTGCTGACTACTGGAGTCGATGTATTCAACGAACTCAAATGCAAAATTTTTACCACGCCAGTTAGGCCTATCGGGCAGCTTCACATATTTTTTTATATTCCGGATATTTCTATAGCGCCTCTCGAAGTCTACTACTACTCAGAGGCGCTCCCGACTACAGCATTTGATACTGTGCCGGAATTTTCACGCCGAAGCGCCACGAGTAATTGCGAGTGAAGGACTTGCCCAAGGTCCGTACGCAGCGGCTAGAGTGGGATTCGAACCTGCATCCCTCCGGTCACAAGGCGCCGAACTAACCACTGAGCCACCACGCCCCACGTGCCATGTGATCATGAATGACAGCATCGATGCATTAAGAATCTTCACTTGCTCACCTTTATTTCGTTGGCGATCATTCACTTCCATCCGCATCTGTCGACCAACATCAGGCTGCGTGAGCAAGCAGATTATTCGAGCTCCATATGGGCAACTGGGCAGCCGCCCAGGGCCGCCGATTTTTAGGGGCCGCCAATTTTCCATTTTTTTATATTTTTTTTTGTTATTCGTAACAAGAGGCGAATGACTAAAAAAAGTCTTCAACTTTTGTATTATTATTATTATAATTATTATTATTATTATTATTATTATTATTATTATTATTATTATTATTATTATTATTATTATTATTATTATTATTATTATAATTCGTAATTGACGTCAATGGACTAAAAAAAAGTCATCAACTTTTTTGTGCTTAGGGCCGCCGATTTTTCGATTTACCCAGGGCCGCCAAATGTCTTGAGCCGGGCCTGTTTAGCTATCGAGTGTAAATGAATTTTCTGCGTTATATATGTCCTCGGATAATCCAATTTCTACATATCCTAGGTTTCTCCAGTCGCAAAATCACAACACTCCTTGTCGTCGGCACACATTTTACAAACAGCACCGTCGTTTTCAGTAAAAATTAAAAATGCTTCCTAATTCCACAGGCTTTGGCAGTTTCGATTCACCTGTTTCCGTTTCAACCAGCTCTTTCAACCATACTGATTTAAAGGTAGTAACAACTTCAACACTTCGTGTGTAAGTCAATTTCACGTTTTCGTTTCGACATTTCAAATATATGTAAATTGGTCAAAAATACTACAATACATTATTAAACAAACTGTATACAATAGACCTATTATCTGCCGCCTATAGTTTACTCAAAAAAGTATCCAAACCAAAGAAATCTCTCTTTTAAAAATGATGGAATGACTAGAATCCAGACTCCAAATGCAATTTGAAAACGCTTACGTTAGGAGCCGCTGATACTAGATAACAACATGCCTGATGCAGCTTAATTGGTTTCACTCGGATGATGAAGGGTCCGTCTTGGATAGGTACCGTGGTTCGTGCGTGCATCTGGACCTTTTCAGCTGGCTCAGCTGTTATCTATCTATTCAAGACCAACTTCAAATAGGAGTATACCGGGCGTCACGGGCGTGAGTCGCTTGACATACCGGGCCGGGCTAAACTTCCGACAGTGCCAAGACAGTGTGTCTGGATTCTGGAGTGCGAACTGGCATTTCTTCCATTGGAATTTACAAATTAGACCAACCCTTCCCACTGAGCTGATAACTAGTAGCCTAATGGAATTTTAATGAATGCTTTCATGTTAATTGTGTTGAACTTCGTCGATTGAAATGAAAGTAAATCTTGTATGGGATGAACATGACAATATGGTTTGTCGTTTTTCTGTACAAATAATTCAAAATACTTTGTTCACTTTGCGGTTACTTTGATCTGTTGCGCGGAAAACAATTTGGCTGATGTCTGAGTAGGTGAGTGCGCGCAGCTTACAGAGAACGCTGAAGTTTGTATTGATTGGTCTTGTCTGGAATTTTAAGACTTGCATAATTGTAACAGTGGTGGAGAGCAACAGAAAATGAAACAGAAACCAGCGCCACCAAGAAATAACAGATAAAAACACTTATCTCGCTGCAGCGGTACGCAGAATGCCAAGCAAACCCAAAAAATTGAAGCAAAAATTGCTCACATAGGCTATATATGGCCTAACAGTTCCAATATTCTTATCACAGCACAAAAATATTTAAGTATTGTCTTAAAATTTAAACCAGTATAATGTTTCTGCCCGGTCGCAATAAAAGAACGAATGAATGATGATGTTTCAGGTAGTGTTGTTTTCGTTAACGGTAACGAAAACTAAAACCTTCGTTAACGGAAACTTAAGGTTTTAGTTAACTAAAACTTTAACGAAAACGAAAACTTAGGCTACACAAAAACGGTAACGAAATAAAAACTAAAACTAGCGGTACTCGCGAAAACGATAACTAAAACTGACACAGTCAAAACTAATAATAACGACAAACTAGCGGTTTTGCTTAGAGGGATCATTGACTTTCATGGTTCATAGAACACAATCCCACCAGTACCCACCTGCATGCCGAAGTAATTATTCCGGCCGCTCGGGTCACTCGGGCGATAGGCTGAGACTGAAACTTCCTGACAGCTAACCAGTCCAGTTATGCCAATCAAGTGTAAGAGATATGCCGCGGCCAATGCGAGTCATCCCAACTGCTAAGTTGCCATCCGCAAAGGCCGCAGTGTTTCTAATTGGTGCCAATTGAATGCAACAGTTATCACCCTTCGTCTTCTCAAGAGGCCTCACAGGCTCACACAGTACTCATTAAAAGGCTAAACATGCATATGTAGGCCTACCTGGCGTATTGCCATACTGTAAACGTAATGATTGATTCTTGTAATAAATTGATGTACATTCACGAAGGCTAAGTATCAGCGACCAAATAACTGAAACTAAAACTAACACTAAAAAATGGAAACTGAAAGTAGGAGCTTTCAGTTTTTATTACCTATTATAGGCCTATATCACTCCTCTCGATGTCGAGCCTCTTCTGTTAAGTCTACTGTATCCCTCCTCCATCATCCAATCCATCATCATCTGTCTTGATCTTCTCCTTCTCCATTCTTCACTCGATGGTATTTCTTAGGAGAGAGTCCCCTCTCAACGTGTGTCCAATCCATATTCTCTCTCTCTCTCTCTCTCTCTCTCTCTCTCTCTCTCTCTCTCTCTCTCTCTCTCTCTCTCTCTCTCTCTCTCTCTCTCTCTCTCTCTCTCTGTCTGTCTGTCTGTCTGTCTCTCTCTCTCTCTCTCTCTCTCTCTCTCTCTCTCTCTCTCTCTCTCTCTCTTATTGCATAAGTATCAAGGATCTTTCTACTGCAATCCTTTCTATCATTTCTTCGTTTGTCATATGTTTCATCATCTCCATTCTTTTTCAAATCTACATCTAGAACGCATATATATATATATATATATATATATATAATATCTTGATGCCCTTCTTCCTCATGGTCCATACAGGCAGTAGCCTACTAGGCCTATATTAACGAAAAAGATTTCAAGGCTCATATATACAGTTTTTTTTATACACGTACCCCAATTATGCAAACGTATGTAATAGATATTGTCAATCTGCAGCATTTGACTCGAAATCACAAAATCCAGAGACTATATTACTCTTTTTATCAAGTCCAGAAACTTCATAAGTGAATAATCGTCAACGAAGTAAAGGTAAGCAAGTGAAGATTCTTATAGAAAATGTTTTATTGGGTCTCTCAATGAATTAGAAGGACGCTCCCGAGCTACTCGATGTCTAAAGTAGGGCCTATATATAGTTATTTGTTTTGCTTATACAGTTTCGGCCAGGGCGGATTTTTTTTAGGGCAGTGGTTTAGAATGGTTTCTATTTTTTTTAGCTCACAGAAGAGTGGATTATTATAGGCAACTTTTCATTTCGAATTTGAATTGTAAATTGTCAAACACCTATATGCTCTGAAAGACAACCGTTCATTTTTTATGAGGACCCCATTCGTGCCAATATTTTGTGTTGCCTTAGATTTATAAAGCAACCGACCAACTCACTCTTTCCAAGGTATATACTTGCTATTTTTAATAACGGAGACGACATATTTTGTTGGCGGTGTATAATAAACGGTTCAAACTGCATACACGATATGTTTATTAAATATGGAATGCTAACCATGCATTAAATGTTAAAGTATTTTAGCCAATAAATTCTCTGAAACTCGACAAAAATAAGTGGCATATATATGTATGTATATATATACACTATATATATATATATATATATGTATATATATACATACATATATATATACATGTGCTATATATACTTTTGCATATATAGGCCTACACGTATATTTAACGACAAGCGGTATATATATATAGACTACGTATATATATATGTATATCGATGTGCGCACATCCTATATATATATATAAGAGATATCGTTTGTTTAAAACAAGAATGTTAAGAAGCGAAATGTCCTCAGATTAAAATGATCTCTCGGATATAGAATAACAAGACGAGCGCAAACTTATACACACTAGACAACCCCTTTCCCATTGGCTGCACGCGATTGGCTGTTTATATTTGTAAACTTGGATCCCATTTAATCCATTAGTTTGGAGTGGATTTCAGTCTGGAGTGCACATTAATTTAGAGCAGTGTTCCCAAACTGTGGCTCGCTGGCCAAAAGTGGCCCGCCAGCTGTTTTTGGTGGCCTGTCAAAGCTTTCTGACTGCTGTAAAATTTCTGGCCATAGATGTTTTGTAAGACTATACTTTAAAAAAATTTCTGTTAGCTCCTGGCTGGCCTTGTGTTTGAACTTTAATTCACAGCCGAGTTTGAAGATATACGCACCAAACAGTCGTGTATACGGAGATATTTTTGATAACTAAGGGCACGGTCGACCCGACCCGTCCCTCGATCACAGTAGAGAAAAATCTATTTTATGCGGCCAGGCCGTGGAGTCATCCAATAATAACATCCGGCCATAGACGCTCTAGCTGTATTAACGGAATTATTTTGGTGATTCTATCAAATTTGCTCAAATAGTCATTGAATATTAACAAATATCCTCAATTACGACCGTATACTATCAAATGAGGCGAAAATGTGAGAATAGCGATGCAGGTCGGCAATTTAACAGAATGAACAGAGAAGTATACAATTATTGTGCAAGGACAGATTGGAAATCCGGTTTGCTTAATGTGCAGCTTAATAGGCCTATAATTTGGAACGACGTTACACAGCGTGCACCCACTCAGGCGTTAGTTCTCAATATCCAGCTATAGATCAGGTCTAAAAATTGCATAGGAAAAAAAAGTTCGTTAAGCAGTCACCAGTCACTTTTACCAAAATAGAAACCAGAGCAGCTTCTTAACATCAATATTTGCTGGGCGTTAAGTGCCACGTACACGTATATATATATATATATATATATATATATATATATATATATATATATATATATATATATATATATATATACTATATATATATATATATATATATATATATATATGTGTGTGTGTGTGTGTGTGTGTGTGTGTGTGTGTGTGTGTGTGTGTGTGTGTGCGCGCGCGCGCGCGCGTGTGTGTGTGTGTGTGTGTGTGTGTGTGTGTGTGTGTGTGTGTGTGTGTGTGTGTGTGTGTGTGTGTGTGTGTGTGTGTGTGTGTGTGTGTGTGTGTGTGTGTGTGTGTGTGTGTGTGTGTGTGTGTGTGTGTGTGTGTGTGTGTGTGTGTGTGTGTGTGTGTGTGTGTGTGTGTGTGTGTGTGTGTGTGTGTGTGTGTGTGTGTGTGTGTGTGTGTGTGTGTGTGTGTATGCATAAGCTTATATGGCTATTGAATTATGACCGGCTTACAGTAATTTTATCCAATATCACGTGAAATTTTCCATTAAATTTAAATGTTTCAGCTGCAACACAATTGTATTTGTTTCGATATTTCAAGAGCGTTTATCTATATATGGAAACAGTTTTGTAATAAAGCTGCGTGGCTGCCAGAAGTTAAGGGCCTACACGTAACGTGTTTTGGAATTTGGTGCTAAATGCTTGGAAACAACTTATTTAAAGTATATATCGTAGTTGGCGGTGGACACTGGTTTGGAATGGATAAATTGATTTACCGTACAATGGAAATTAGTCTGGTTTGCATGGAGTGGATGTTGGTTTTAAGTGGTTACTGGTTTAGATTAGCCTATTTTTAGGGGTTCGGGAGCTGATTTAGATTAAAAAAATTAGAGCACAGGAATTAGTTTGAAGGGGAAGTAATAGTTTGAACTGTATTTTATTTTTGAATGGACGCTGCTTATAAGAGTTGAAATGAGTTTAAACTACAAACAGTTTAGACTGATAATAAGTTGGATATTAACATGAAGTTGGTTTACAGTGAAAATTAGCTTTCAATGAATTTCATTTTGAATGCAATCTTTGTTATACAGTTGATATTAATTCGGTTTGGAAATATGTTTAGAGTCGAAATTGTTGTAGAGATGGATTTTACTTAGTAATGGACAATGGCTTAAAGCGGATATTACTTTGGACTAGAAATAAGCTTAGAGTGAAGCCTATTTTGTAATGTAATGTAATTACGACAATTAATTTAGCATCGTCAGTATAAATTAGTTTATCCATGGCTACCCTGGATGCTTTACACATAGGCCTACTGCATGCGTCAGCGACAATGCTCTGAGTTACGCATAGCAAGTAGGCCTACAATTTTAACTTTTTTTAAATTTGAATTAACTGTTTTTTAAACAAAGAGGTTTTTGGATTCCCGAATAGTTTGTCTTCCTGAATAGTTTGGAGGAAGTTTCAATTTGAAGTGGACACTATAGCTTATAGATATGTGAAAACAGTTTGCAATTAATATAGCCTAAATTGGAAGTGATGTTATTTTAGAGTGGACACAGGTTTAGAGCTGAAATTAATATAAAAAGTCAAAGAAATGTTAATTCTATTAAAACCACTCGTACTGTAGTTCAAAGTGCCTGACATATTACGCGCAAACGTAGGCTATACAAAGATTCAACATAGTTGATAACTTATTGTACATCATGTACTATAGGGGGTAATGAGAGTTTGATGATAAATATTAACAATTATTATTACTATAAAAGATAGCCGAAAATGGGCTCCATCACTTTGAGGGAGTAATCTGAAATCGTAGCGGGTAATTTGAAATCGTTGGGAGTAACTTGAAATAGATTTCAGATTACCCCCGATAATCTGAAAGCGATTTCAAGTTACCGGGAGGTATGTCAAGTGGGGGTAATATGAAATTTTTACACCGGGTCGAGGCCTGTTCTTAACTATGATTAATATTATTAATAATTCTTAACTGAGACAAGAACAAAAACTCAAAGACAAATCTTCTTCCATATGCATAATGCATCAAAGTAATAAAGTTAATATAAATAGTAGGCCTATATAGTAGAGTGTTTAGGTGTTAATGAGGAATGCACGTAATCTAGTTTTGAATTCATGAAGATTTGGGGAGAGACGGATTTCTAATGGGAGCGTTTTCCTTATCGCAAGTCCAGACTCCAGAGGACATAATGCTAAATTCGCGTATATTGGTGCGGGCCTTGACCGAACTGTATGAGCATGGGCGGCGATCCAGTGGTTGAGGGGGACAAGACCCCACCTTTAAGAGTGGGGGGACACGCCATACATTCCCCCACATTTTGAAGAAACACCAAAAAAAGGTAAACAGATTTTGACCTTTTTTTGACCAGATCAGTTCAAAATTCTATTTTGACCAGATAAGTTCTAAAGTGTCCCTCTACCTGTCAAACAATATCGCCGCCACTGGGTATGAGGTCGAACTATTCGTGTTGTAGGCGTGGATCTCCGATCCCAGCGACAGGGTGAAGTAGCCATCAAATGACGGAGGTATACAAGTTTGCAGCATCAGTGAAGGAACTTGCAATTACACGAACTGCCTCTTTTTGCAGTATTACTAATTTATGTATCTATAGTCTGGATTCGTAGTTTGATGCCCAGATAAGGTTACAGTAGGTCAGATAGGGGTAAATAAAGAGTAGTTTAACTGCAACTTGACAGTACTGGGGAATAAGTGGGAGATGCCGGCTATAATACCTATGTTCGTTGCAATTTTTTCCGAGAGATAATTAATGTGTTCCTAACATGTTGAATGTTGGTCTACACATACCCCCATCAATCTAGTAGACTCTACTTGAGTAATAGGTACGCCTTTAATTGAAATGAAATGAAATTAAATTGAAATTGTTTTTTTTATCGAGGTTGAGTGTGAATCAGCAAGTAACTTGCGTCAATTCTGTATTGACATTTCCATCAAAGATTGCCATGTTCCATGCAAATAAAATATATCGGCATCGTCCGCAAATAAAATGGAAAACAGAGTGGAAGAGACATTTACCAAGTCATTTATGCATGGTAGAAACAGGAGGGGCCCAAGGTTTGAGCCTTGAGGGACTCCATAACTGATGAGGCGGGTCTCCAATAAGACTCCATTACACATGACTCTTTGTGCTCGGTTTTCGAAGTAACTATAGAGAACCATTTTAGTTGGATGCCCCTTATTCCATAGTTAGACAATGTTTTTAGAAGGATAGCATGATCAACTGTATCGAAGGCCTTTGCTAAGTCTAAGAATACTCCTACAGAGTATTCATTATTATCAATGGCTTACGTTATCCTATCATCCATATCTATTAGAGCCATGAAAGAAGAGTGCCCAGACTGAAATCTATGTTGAAGGTGATGTATTATTTTAGTTTTGTTTATATAGTTGCGGAATCTATCACACATAATTTTTTCGACCAACTTTATCGACTGACTCGATCGATCATGGGGTATATTTCAAGCTCCAATGACTCTGAACCTGGCACCCGACCGGTTGACCCTATAGTGGCGTACCCGCTTCCGCGAAATCTCATTCCATCACTGAACGTACCGTGGTCAGCTGCTGCCGGAATCGGCTTGGGATGGAGATAACTGAACGTGACATATCTACAGCCTTTGGAATTCTTCGTTGACGCAAGGAAAACATTGTACTATTATCCTGGATATATAGTCGTTCTATTCCCGACCACCGTAAGGGACTGCAAGGCGACAATCAACAGTGAGCACTTTACGAAGGGAAACGCAGAGTTTTTGCTCGCGTTCGATCTCTTCTCAATGATCAGAAGATCGTTCGAACCTTGACGATTGGAGAAGTTGCGTTCAACAAGTACTCGGACTCTATAACTGACAAGCCGCAACGGATTTTGTTATTGAAAGATTTTGCAAGGTTTGAGGTTTGCGGACTGTCTTTCCATCCTTTTTGGACACTGGTACTGTCCGTTGAATAGGTTGGGGTTGGAAACGTTCCTCTGGGGCGTGCGATGAAGTCTTAACTAGGGGTTCTAAGAAAGACTAGGGGGTTGAACCTCCCAACCCTCCGACAATTCTCACCATGCTGTGCCTTGATTCACGCACCGTATGGTCAGCCGACTGTCTACATTTGGGCCTCTCAGCCCAGATTAGCAGGTCGGCGCTTTAGGTCATATATAGCCAATTATATCAGCGGCTACACCTGTCAAGCAGACTTCAAGCAGATGCTTATTGGCAAGCAGATCTTTATTAGTCACGCCTACAAAGTTCGGGGTTCATACGGTTTCTCCGGAGAATTTGAGGGATCGACCTTGGGCTTTAAGGAAGCGTACTAAATAGCTATGCCAACATTCCACGCTTGATTTCTCGAAATTAGCAATCACGTTAACCATGGATGACACCGGCACTGTTAGATCTTGTAGAAAAAAGGCAAAACTGTACTTAAAATATTTAAATTTACAACTGATATAAATAAAAGCAAATTAATAAAATATCTTAATATATTTAAGCAGGTTAGAATTTATCTGAACAACAATATTATGCCGATAAATTTACACAGTAGGCTATATACGAGCATAATTGTTCGGTCACTGGTTAAAGCAGGTGATTTAGATAAAAACGTGGCTTGCATTGATTGCCAATGAGGTAATAGTTGATGATGCTAATTCAATTGCTAATAAGTTTAACGATTACTTCACAAGTGTTGGCCACTCTTTAACACTCAAATTCCAAAATCCAAAATACCTTATCAAAATTTCTGGAAAAGCCCTTCACTGCAGTCTTTTGGGCTACGTCTAAAGACAGCTGAGAACTTATTGCGTTATTTAAAGTCCCCGCCAGGGCATAAATTTCATTTCATTCATTTAATTTCATTTGACCATTTATATAGTGCTCTTTCAATGTGACTACTTAATTTGGTTCGAGATTTCTGCTCCACCTGTACCCTTAGCCAACTCAGCTACAATGAGTACACTAACCGTACACTGTCGGTTGGAATATGAGACAGCGAGGAAGAGGACTGTTCAGCCGACCTCATATGTAGAGGCTAAGAAAATTAAGTCGCAAAAACTTCATATCCATGGCTGCCTCAGGGCATGCTTAAGGGACTGCTCTTCTGGGGGGGGGGAGGTGCTCGATAGCATAGTGGCTAGCATATTAGACTGTAAATCGGGAGGTCGGGGTTCAAATCCCCGCCCGGGCAGAAATTTGGTTCGAGATTTCTGCTCCTCTTGCGCCCCCTTGCCAACTCAGCTATAACGAGTTCACTGACAGTGGGAAGATGAGTCGGCGAGGGAGAGGACTTGCCAGCCGATCTCATATGCCGAGGTGAAGAAAATGAAGTCGTTAACACTTTACACCCATGGCTACCGCAAGTCTATGGCTTAAGGGACTGCCCTTATTCTTCTTCAATAGTGCTGGTTCGGGTGGTATTAGTCCGCATTTATTTGGCCTTACCATTAGGGGTGTCAAAAAAAGTTTTTTGAATATGAATTTGCACGCCCTCTGATATTGCTGTTTTCACAGAAAAAATTTCCTACAAAATTTCAGGTCTATATGTCAATATTTGGAGTTGCTCAATGAGGCTGAAATTCAATATAAAAAAGCCCATGGCTAATGCAATTTAATTGCAGCTGTGAACAAACAAAGCGTGAAATAAAAGTGTCACAAATCAAATCATGGTTAGAATAATAGGGGGTCATAGGATCATAGATTTCAGTCACATGTGTCATATAACTAATAAGTAATACAGAGCCTCGCTGTTCCCAGCTCCAGTTGAGTCCCTGCATGGATGCTGCGAAATCTGATAATTAAGCTATCAAAGACTACAAGACTTTAGAGTGTTCTTGCGAGTTCTGGTATTCGCTTCCTGTTGTCCTCAACAACCTGCATTAACTTCTGCATTTCTTGCTCTGATTTTGTGCTTGTTTGCTTAAATGTACTCATCAAAGTCACTTAACCCTCTGCTGAATCATTAACAACTTTCAGCGACTTGATCACTGTTATGCCAGTTTTCAGCGACGTTATCTCATTCAACACATCTGGATCGTTGACTGACAAATTGTCTATGACTATTCCAAGAGATTTCCAGGCAGTAACGGAAGAAGTCACCAGTTCACGCAGTGTCTTGTTCTCCAACTGGTCGCACGTTGCTTTAATCCCGCGAACGCTCTGGAATCACTTCCACTATATATGGATCATTGATTGAACCATTAACTTTTTTCTTCACTGGAAGCCTTCACAGAAAACAATGAAAGTGATACAATTTTAGGAGCAGGGTACTACGTGTTGTTTGTAACTTCTTCATTGCAGCTTGTGACACCACCTTGTTTATGTCAGAGTATTGTTTGATCCTTCGGAACAGCAGCAGGTCGTTTAATATGGGTGCCCACTGGACATGCAGTCCAGCAGGAACGAAGATATGTGCTGCAAAAATACAAAACTCTAAGTTTCTTCAACTTACTAGTGGTAAGCTTGAATTAATCACAAAAGAGGTAGATTTTCAGGCAATAAATGACTTTAGCCATCCACCTTGCCATGTGGTAAGCGCCTGGCAGCCAGAAGTTTTAATGTTTGGGATTTGGGAGGGTGCAGCCCAAAATCAGAAGCGTAAGATCGATCAATTCTTTGTGCCGGTGTCGCGATTTCAGATTACCCCAGTTTAAAATTACCCCCCGGTAACTTGAAATCGCGTTCAGATAACCGGCGGTAATCTGAAATCGATTTCAAGTTACCCCCGGTGGTAGCTTGAAATCGATTTCCCTTGCCGCCTTAACACACGCCAGGAGAAACCGGTATAGCAATTTCAGATTACCCCGCTTCACATTACTCCCAGCCCCGGTAACTTGAAATTACCGAAGAGAGAATACCGCAGGGAGGAACCTGATTTCAGATTACCCACTGCGATTTCAGATTACCCCCTCAAATTAAGGGCGTGCAATGAAGATGATGTAATATGATATTGAAAATTACAAGTGAATGTCCATTTTTCTGCGTAATTTTGAAAATACCGAATAGAATATTTGAGGCAATGAAAATTTTAAGCTAAATTTTCAGAGATTGTTGGAAAATCTTTACCCCGTTAATCCTGAAATTTTGTTTTAAAATCTCTATGGGTTGTCGAGAAATTGCATTTGTACGCTGTGACTTTTTTATTGAGCCACCCTGTATTTTACCAAAAGCAATATACTGTATCCAAACCAATTTGGTTTTCAATCTGGTCGCTCAACTTCTATGGCACTGTTGGACAGCATGACAAAATTTCTCAAACTTTTGACAATAATAAATTCTCTGTTGGGATCTTCTGCGATCAGGCAAAAGCTTCTGACACCGTGAACCACTCGAGTCTTCTCAAGAGCAGTATGAAATTCTAACAGTTTCAAGGGTTACTACTGTTTTGGTTCAAGAACTACAGTAACAGACAAATATCAGGTTTCATACAACGAAACACTGATATGAAATTTATTCAATGTGTAGTACCTCAAGGGTCTATTCTAGATCCTTTGTTATTCTCAGTGCTTTTTCTCTAGAAAAAGTTCCTGAGCTGAACAATTATGGAAGGGTTAAAATCCCGAGAAAAACGGGATTGGGGGTTGAAAGGGGTCTCAATAAACTGTGAAATTAAATTAAATTAACTAAATTATTGTTTTTATTATTAAAATAAATAAATAATTTTTTAGTAGCTTGAAAAAAGGTGCCGGAACGGTTCCGGCTGAAAAAGGCACTGGTTATTCTTATTACAAATGATCTCCCGAACTGGTCAAAGTCATTTCAGTTAATTTTATTCGCTGATAATACAAATGTCTTTTAGTTTAACAAACCTTTGGATGTTTTATCGTAATCGTAATCGTAATCGTAATCTCCAAACTTCTAAAGCGCCACTCGAAGACCAAGCTCAGGGATCCAGCCTTTTCACGAGCGCTACGCAGCCTAAGTTTATTATTGCTCATTCTTTATTATTCATGTATTTATCCATACCTCTCTTATTGCAACCTCGTTTAGACAACCAATTATCCCTCTAGATTAAAGTTCTATCGATGTTACAAAGACATGCGGTGAGAATTGTTACTAAATATATATCGCGGAGATGACTCCGACCATATATGTTCTCAACGCCGAAGATTCTAAAAATAGAATCTGTAAATTGAATCCTACTTGCAGAAGTTATGTATTGATATAAACGAATTTTATTTCCTCGAGGTTTTCATTTATCTTGCACTCCTCTCATACTCATCCTTTTTCTACAAAATCGAAAGATAACTTCGCATACGCTCGTGCAAAAACGAGACATTTCAGTGTTTAATGCATTGAATCAACAATGCGGAATGCATTCGACGTTTGCTGACTTTGCTATAGCTATTGTCTAAATAACGCAATTTCTAAAATGAGAACAAACGACCGTAATTTGTACCTTGGCTTGTAGTTTAGTTACGTTTAACTTTTTGTTTAGTGGGTCATGTATATAAGCCAATTATTTTCATAATTAAGATTTTGCTACATGTTTAATTAGCTGTTCTTTGTTCAAATTGTTGTTTTACGCCATCTGTACCATTCCAAATTGGCGATGGGTGGCCCTATTTAAGTGGGAATCTGGGGTCCTTTTGGGTCTGTGTATACAGGCCTACCGGTCGTTTCACAATACAGTGTAAATATTTTGTCTTTTTGTCAACATTTTTTTGGGATTCAATAAACGAAGAAAATATATATATATATATATGTATATATATATATCAATACATAACTTCTGCAAGTATAGGATTCAATATATTGGTGATATATATATATATATATATATATATATATATATATATATATATATATATATATATATATATATATATATATATATCATGCCCCGAGTTCCGGGAGTGGAAATATTTAAAGTCAGTCGTTATTTCTCAATCTGAGCACTATTCAGCTAAGTCCTTTGATCGCCTTTCTTTGGTTATAGCTAAAGTTGGAACTGTATAGGCCTACTATAGCCTGCTTGGTGAACGAGCTTTTTCAGTTGATGGACCTAAAATTCGAGAGTATCTCCTGATGCAAAGACTTCAAGCTACCCCCTCTTTCAATTTATAACCTCCGGTAATCTTAAATCGATTTCATATTACCCCCCGGGCGTAGGCTGAACGCGCTGTTAACATTACCCCTATCTAATTTAGATAAAATGATAAATTCTTATGCTTACAATTCATGATATGTTTATTGAATAAACCACGTGAAACATACAAGATTGAAAGCTAGTCTCAGTATATCTGAAAAAATAAAAAATGTCACAGAAATGTTAATTGTATGAAACCACTCATACATTATTTCGGTGCTTGACATATATACATATACAAAGTACAAACATAAGATGAACAAAGATTCAATCTATAATTGGATGAATCTAGAAGAACTGGAACTTATCGTATATCGTGCACTGGAAATGAGAGTTTAATGATAAATATTGGCAACCATAGTTATTATTATATGGGCCTCATTAATTTAGGGGCATAATCTGAAATCAGATTACCCCTCCTCCGGTAATCTGAACGTAATTTCAAGTTCCGGGAGAAGGAATGTGAAGCGGGGGTAATCTGAAATTGCTACACCCAACCACCATATAGGATATCTCTCTCTCTGTGTGTCTCAGCGGTCTGCTCTACTGTTTTACATGTGTTTTAAACTGGTGCAGAGTGGGTACACATGTGCAAGAGCATGAGGCAGTGAGTTCCACACAGCTGGTCCTTTCACCAAAATAGAAAATTTCTGTATGTCAGTACAGGCAAATTGTTTGCAAAATATCATGCAGATCAAATTAAATGGTTATGAAATTCTGAAGCACCTCTAAATTTGCTGATGAATGTTGACGGTATATAACAGATTATTTATATATTGGTACATGAACATGCTAATCTGTAACTTTGTAATAGACCCGAAAGTCATTATACCTCAAGTTTCCGAGAAAACATTATGTATGAGGCTCTTGAATAGAGTCCATATCTTGTACATAGGGCCCACATTACGTTTTACAGGACTATTAGTCCTATATACTTTTCAGACGCGAAGGATAGTTGTCAGACCAGATAATATTACAACATGACAAGTAAGCTTATGGATAATGGATATACTAGTGTATAATAAAGGCTAACCAGCTGTAGTTTTAGGCAAGGCATTGCAAATTCTTAATAATGCCAATGTTTTTGACAACTTTAGAGAAATGTGAGCTATATGCTCTTTTTACGTCAAGTGCTGCTGGTCAATGTAAACTCTCAAACATTTCTAAGAAGTTACCCGAGTGGTTAATTTTATTGTCGATTGTAATGTTTTCAACCAACTTGGGCAAATCTTAATTTGCGGTGGGATCGAAATATTATAAAGTTAGATTTGTCCAAGTTAAGTGCCAGAAACCAGTCAGACACTTTTTCTAATTCTCCATTTACTTGGTCAATTAGAGCAGTAAGATCTCTATCAGAATCAAATTTACTGGTGTCATCAGCAAAAAATAATAAAATGGAGTATGCTTGAAGTATTTGATATATAATTTAAATGTGGATTAGGAAAAGCAGTGACCTCTGCGGACCCCGCACTGAATCGTACTTATTTTATTCTTTTTTTTTATTTATTTATTCCGGATATTTCTATAGCGCCTCTCGAAGTCAACTACTACTCAGAGGCGCTCCCGACTACAGCATTTTTTACTGTGCCGGAATTTTCACGCCGAAGCGCCACGAGCAACTGCGAGTGAAGGACTTGCCCAAGGTCCGTACGCAGCGGCTAGAGTGGGATTCGAACCTGCAACCCTCCGGTCACAAGGCGCCGAACTTACCACTGAGCCACCACGCCCCACTTATGTATGATGTTTGACCATTATTATACGTACTGCTTTCTATTGCTTAGGTATAGTTGATAAACCAGTTCTGGTTAATTCTCTGTACACTAAAATTTTCTAATTTACTAATTCAGAACTTGTGGTCAACGGTATCGAAAGCTTTAGGGAGATCCAAGAACATGTCATTTGAGAAAGGTGTGTAATATATAGTTTTAGCTATTGTAGTTTGCATTTATAGAAGAGTCATAAAGGTTGAATATCCTGGGCGAAACTCATGTTGACATATTGCGACAAAGTTCCTGGATGACAAGTAATTGTGGATGATATGTAGGGTGGATAATTTTTGCAAGTTTTCATTTCTACTTTGAATTATAAATGTTGTTATATGTGTATATATACAGGGTGCGGCAAAATAAAGCAATCCCCTGCAGTGTTTGGTTGATATCTCAAGAACGAAGTTGGATTTTTATAAGAAAATTTACAGGGCCATTGGTCATTCATATCTACGTACAATTGCCAAATTACATTATATTATCACAACAATTGACTAAGTTATGCTATTTGAACAGAGACAAGCCCACGCTTTATATATACGTGCAAATTTTACGGTTGCGTTATTGGTTGTACTGTAGCATTTATTATGAAAACAAAAAACAGGGCACCAGCTTAAAAGCAACGTCATCACAGTGACGTAAATTCATCTGGCAGAGGAACTTGTAAATAAAGAACTCATATTTAGCTGGAAAGGTATCACAAACTCCAGCCGAAGCCAAAGACAATCGCCGAGTTGAAAGCCGCTTTGCAGTCAATATGGGACGATATGCCACAGGCGCCGATCAACAAGGCCATCAAGAACTTTACCAAACGGCTGAAGGCATGCGTGCAGGCCAATGGTGGACACTTTGAACACTTAATGTAAAATTGAAAGTGCAATTCGTAAAGCTTTGTTGTAAAAATATTTCAAGTTGTACCATTTATTTTTCTTGTTTATTTACAAAGTAACTATTTTTAACCATGTAAAATCGTGGGGGGTGTCGTGTTTGAAATAACATAACTTTGTCATATTTCAAGATTGTTAAATAACATTTGGAAGTTATATGTAGATGTGAACAGACAATATCATTACCAAGTTTTATATAAAAATTCTAAGCGGTTGCTACAGAATTTGCAACACACTGCAGGGGATTACTTTATTTTGCCGCACCCTGTATATGCACGTAAGAATTTGACTGAAATACAACCGTTCATTTAATATAGAATCTTATTCGTTACAATGTTTCTACGTAGCATTAGACTTGTTAAAGCAACCGAATAGCTCATTCTTTAAAATGTAGGGCCTATATATTTGCTATTGTTATTAACGGCGAAGGTTTATTTTGAGAGCGGTTTAGCCTATAATAAAAGTTGTAAACTGCATACACGATATTTTTAATATGAAATTTGAACCATGCCTCAAATGATATAGCCTATTATTGCCAATCAACTCTCTGAACCTCCCATTTTTCCGAAACGTTTTAGAAAGTGACATGTTATTTAATTTGTCCGATATATTTTCTATATATACTTCTGCGTATACACGTACATCTGCCGACGATCGGCAAATATACAAATATATATATATACATATACATATATATAAATATCGATGGTTGAAAAAACGTTAAGAAGCGAAATGTTCTCAGATTTATATATATATACAGTGCTTTTTTTCTAGAAAAAAGGTTCCGGAACGGAACAATAGGTGCCGGAACGCAACAATTATGGGCGGGCTAAAATCACGAGAAAAACGGGATTGGGGGTTGGGAGGGGTCTCAATAAACACTTAAAACAGTTAAAAAAAAGCCCTGTATATATATATATATATATATATATATATATATATATATATATATATATATATATATATATATATATATATATATATATATATATATATACATATACATATATATCCATAAAGCGTCCGTCTGCATGTCGGAGGACGCTATACGTCACAAACGGTTTCTGTTCTATTGTGAAACAGAAACCGTTTGTGACGTCAGTACTGCTGTCTTGACGACGGCGGTCTTGACGACGGTGATAACCAACGACACATATAGGCCTATGTACACTGCCGTCATAATATGACGTCATAATATGACGGGTAATATGCTCAGAGCATTTTAACCAACGACATAATTTTTTAGGCCTACACTAATATGACGGGCAAATACTATATATATATATATTATTGTAAGTTTGTCTAGGTATGACTCGCTAAGAGGTCCAGGTTCACGAAAGGAAACAACATGTATTGTATTTATTTACATTAAACTAACTATGTACAACCAAAACAAAAATATACCTTTCTGTTCGAAGGAGAAAAGAAGAAGAATGTTCACAGACAAGAACAAAACCACGGCATAAGAACTTCTGGCACGTCTGCCCTAATCACCAGCAAGTCTAACAGAGACTTTAACGCCTGGCTAAGAAGCTATTACAAGTGATACTCCTAACAGGAGATCGAGAAAGTTACAGAGCGAGACTGGACGCTAACATCAACTCCTAATTCCAGTCTGACTCGAACACTCCTGGCATTTCTATTTATACTTAGAGCCCATCCTGTATTAGTCACGTGTTCTGTTCATGGGTCACATGCAACATACCCCCCGACATAAACGAGAGTCAACCACATGGTTGACGACGACACCCCAAAACTTATACTAGTTAACTAAACAACGCCCCAACAAACCACTAACAACCTCACCAAAAGCAACTAAACAGCAGGTCGACTTAAGATGTCGGGCAACAAATTCAGACGCCCAGGACGATGCCGAATCTCCAATGAATACTGCTGCAACTCCATATTCCATCTCAACAGTTTCTGATTCGAGTTCGCCATTCGGTTCAGAAACTGCAACGGACTGTGATCCGTGTAGACAATCACTGTTGCAGATCCGAAATACACGCTGAAGGCTCGAACAGCAAGAACCAACGCCAACGCCTCCTTCTCGATGGTTGAGTAGCGAACTTCGTGTACGCTTAACTTTCGACTAAAGTAGCACACGGGATGCTCCAGCTCATCAATGACCTGCAACAAACAAGCTCCCACACACAAATGAGACGCATCCACTGCCATTGAAAAAGGTCTATCAAAGTCAGGTGGTCTCAAAATTGGTCGCGAGGCTAATCGCGACTTCAGATCCACAAAAGCTTGATCAGCTTCCCTCGACCACTTAAACTGTGTGCCTTTTTTCAACATTGACGTTAACGCTAATGTAATCTCTGAAAAGTGTGGCAAGTATCTCCGATAATAGCTTGCCAGTCCTAAAAATGACTGCACCTGTTTCTTATTAACCGGCTGCGGAAAAGTCAAAAGGACTTCTACTTTCTTCCTACGTGGTTGAATAGAATTTAATCCTATATGATGACCAAGGAAATCAATCTCCGCCTGAGCAAATACACATTTACTCAAATTCAAAGTCAGATTCGCATTATCAATCCTTTGCAACACCTGCTTTAAATGCGACAAATGCTCAGTCCACTCGACACTGAAAATAATTACATCGTCCAAATATGCATCACAAAACTGATTCAAACCATGCAACACTTTGGTGATTAATCTTGAAAAAGTTGCCGGAGCATTTCGGAGCCCAAAACTCATATACCTCCACTGGTAATGTCCATGGGGAGTCACGAATCCAGTTAAAGGAATCGACCGGGAATCTATCGGGATTTGGTAATAGCCCTTCGTCATATCCAACTTGGACATGAACTTAGCCTTGCCAACCCTGTCAATTAACATTTCCACCCTCGGCATTGGAAAAGGATCCGGCACCGTCAACGCATTCAGTTTCCGGAAATCGGTACATAATCTACCCGACCCATCAGGCTTAGGCACCACCACAACTGGCGCCGCCCAGGGACTTTCAGATTCCTCAATGATCCCCGCCTTCAACAATTCCTCTATTTCTTTATCAATTTTTACCAACTTTTCCGGATGTACACGATACGGCGCTTGACGAACCGGTCGTGCACCCGGAATCAACTCGACATGATGCGACATCAACGACGTCTTTCCCGGCACCACACTAAAGACATGCTCAAAAGACAATAACAAATGTTTCAGTTCACGACATGCAACTTCACCCAAAATACAAGAATCCAGTACATTGTCCAACGTTACTTGACGTTGCCCTTCATTCTCCATGGCCTCGACAACTAACACTTGTGCCGTCAACTCCACATCATTCACCCCGTCATCCACTCGATCTTTGTACCTCTTCATCAAGTTAACGTGTACAACACGCTTACTCTTCCTCCTGTCAGGTGTACTCACCAAATAGTCCACGGGTCCCAACCTTTCCAACACTACATATGGACCACAATACTTAGCCTGCAATGGCTTTCCAATAAGAGGTAAGAGCAACAGAACCTTCTCACCTTCATCAAAAGAAACATTCTTACTACGTTTATCATACCATGTCTTTGATTTACACTGAGCCACCAATGCATTTTCATTAGCCAATTGCAATGACACACGAATACGCTCACGCAAGCTCAACACAAAATCAATCAAGTTTTCTCCATGCACTTCATCATAAACATTTTCATTAATCCAATTATCCTTCATCAACTGCAACATGCCTTTGACATTCCTTCCAAACACCAAATCAAACGCAGAAAATCCCAATCCCTGTACAGGTACCTCCCGGTACGCGAAGAGTACCCAAGGCAAAATATCATCCCATGCCCCAGGAAAACTATCCACCAATGCCTTCAACATATCCTTTAACGTTCTGTGGAATCTTTCGCAACATCCATTAGTTTGTGGATGAAATGGACTCGTTTTTATCTGAACTACTCGACACTCATGCATAAAGACTTGCATAACTGCTGACATAAATTCAGACCCACAGTCACTCAAAATTTCATTCGGAAAACCAAACATTGTGAACACTGCAATCAAACATTTCGCGACATCATATGCAGTATGATTGCGCAATGGAAACGCAAATGGAAAATGCGTCGCTAAGTCTATCACAGTCAAAATGAATCGATTCCTAGTTCTTTCACACACACTCAATGGCCCAACCACATCAACCGCCAACCGTGCAAACACTTCCGTTACAACAGGCAAGTTTATCAACGGTGCTCTTACCTGTACGTCACCTTTACCTAACCGTTGACACACATCACACGTACGACAATATGCTCGTACGTCCGAATTTACACGTGGCCACCAAAAGTGTCTTCGTAACCTATCTAAGGTCTTTTGCACACCTAAATGTCCAGCAGCCGGAATATCATGTGCTACCTTCAAGACTTTCCTTCGTAACTGCACTGGCAATACAACCTGCATGATACCCAGCCCATGTGGGACACACCTATCACACCAGTGTCGTACTAATACTCCATTCACAAAAGCATACACACTCCCTCCGTCCTCTAACGTCACTTCATTTGCCGCCAGTAAAATTACCTGCTTCAACGTTTCATCTGCTCTCTGCAATCGAATTAATTCCTCTCTCGAAACATATTCAGTCACTAATTCAACAGCATGCTCGGATTCAACAAACAAACGCGGCAAATCGGTTTCATTCACAGTACACGCCTCACTGCACACCTGCGCTTCAGTAGTCGTCTGCTTATCTTGACCTGTAGCTACCGCTTCATCGTCGCCCGTGGTCATGCGTGACTGCGCACGAGTTACAACCCCGATATTTAAAGGCACCCTGTCCCACACTATATCATTACCAACCAGAATATCTATTCCTTTGGGCAATTCCTCTATCAATCCACATAGCACAGAACCCTTGACAATTTCACCAACCACCTGTATTTCAACCAACGGAATTTCCAATGTTACCCCGCCAATCCCTTTAATCAAGCGAGTTTCTCCAGTATCACGATATTCAGACGACTGCAACGTTTCTTTACTTACTAGACTCTGTAATGCACCCGAGTCACGTAAGAACACAACAGACCGTTGCGAACCATTATTTGACAAGACATATCCATTCGAACAGAAAGGCATATACCTAACATCCATTGGTGAACCTGTACCCATGTCAGACCTATCGACTAACCCCACAGTGGTAGGCCCCTTTCTCCAATTTTCATCATCATCCCTGTCATTTTGCTGCTGTAATTTTCTACACCGAGATTTGGTATGACCGCTGATACGACAAAAAGAACAGTACATCGTTTCACCGAAGTCTTGTGTTTCCCTTCGTCCATAATCATAGGCCCCTCGCTGAAACCCAGTCTTAGCAATTTGTGTAAAATTTCGACCACGACCAAAACTTTCCGACTTTTGTGCTCCCACATCTTCCACTGTACACTGTTTATACAGCACCGAGTACTCATCAGCTAATTTCGCCGCAGAATACAAATCTTTGGGCTTTTTGTCCACCAGCCATCTGTGTAATTCTTGAGGCAAACAATTCACAAATTGCTCCAATTTCATTACCTCGAATGCCCTTTTCACATCGTCAACTGCCGCTTCACCTTCCATCCACCTCTGAAACGGAAGCTGCAACCTGAATGCAAAATTGGCATAAGTCTCTAACTTATCTTTCGTCATAGTGCGAAATCTTTTCCTGTAAAATTCAGGCACCCTCTCATATGCTTGCAATAACGCTCGTTTTAATGCATCATAATCTGCACAATCTTCCAACGACAACTCAGAAAAAACCTTTTGTGCTTTTCCAGTCAACTGTGGATGCAGCAGAGCAGTCCATTTCTCTTTTGGAAATTGATGCAAAGTCATTGCCTTCTCAAATGATATTAAGTAATGCTCAACGTCAGTCGACTCAAATTTAGGCACAAATTTTATTGCTGATGCTAGCCTATAGGAGTCATTATCTCTACCCCTCCTATCGGTACTTTCTCCCATCCCAATTCTCCTCAATTCCAAATCATATTGGCGCTGTTTCTCTTCGATATCTGCCTGAAGCTTCCGTTCCTCCATTCTTCTCTCCGCTCCCAACTTTCGTTCTTCCGCTTCAGCAGCTAATCTCCTGTCCTCAGCCTGAGCTTTTCTTTCTTCCGCCTGCGCAACTAATTTCCGTTCCTCTGCCTGAGCTTTCCTTTCTTCCGCCTGAGCTTTCCTTTCTTCCGCCTGAGCAGCTAATCTTCTGTCCTCCGCTTGAGCTTCTAGTTTTAGTTTTTCTAGCTCAAATTCCCTAAGCTCTTTTCTCTGCATTCTTTCCAACTCCTCCGTCTCTTTTTGTGCCTTACGTTCCACGACTTTGGCTTTTGCGCGCCACTCTTCCACGCCTTTTCTCGGAGAAAGCGATTTAAGTAACATCTTTTGCATTTGCGACTTCGTTAACCCCTTTGGTTCCTGTCCTAACCGCTCTAATTCTTGTCTAAGCTCTTCCACCGATAAGTCAAGCACATCCTCCCATTCTAGCTGCTTCGCAGCAACCGGAGTCTCCATTTTACCTTTCCTTACCAATTGTACTACACACTCACCACACTTAATACGCAATTTCAGTACCAATATACTACCAAACCCTCCTTTTCGCTATCTATAATAGACACGGACAGGTCAGTTACGGCCCCGGGCCCCCATTTATTGTAAGTTTGTCTAGGTATGACTCGCTAAGAGGTCCAGGTTCACGAAAGGAAACAACATGTATTGTATTTATTTACATTAAACTAACTATGTACAACCAAAACAAAAATATACCTTTCTGTTCGAAGGAGAAAAGAAGAAGAATGTTCACAGACAAGAACAAAACCACGGCATAAGAACTTCTGGCACGTCTGCCCTAATCACCAGCAAGTCTAACAGAGACTTTAACGCCTGGCTAAGAAGCTATTACAAGTGATACTCCTAACAGGAGATCGAGAAAGTTACAGAGCGAGACTGGACGCTAACATCAACTCCTAATTCCAGTCTGACTCGAACACTCCTGGCATTTCTATTTATACTTAGAGCCCATCCTGTATTAGTCACGTGTTCTGTTCATGGGTCACATGCAACAATATATATATATATCTGTCTCTCTGTATATATATATATATATATATATATATATATATATATACACACAGATACAGAGAGACAGAGAGACAGAGACAGACAGAGACAGAGAGAGACAGATACACAGAGAGAGAGAGAGAGAGAGAGAGAGAGAGAGAGAGAGAGAGAGAGAGAGAGAGAGAGAGAGAGAGAGAGAGATAGAGACAGACAGACAGACAGACAGACAGACAGACAGACAGACAGACAGACAGACAGACAGACAGACAGACAGAGAGAGAACGAAAAGACGGTCGCAACTGCAGTATACACTAGACAACCTCTTTCCCCAATGGTTGTTTATATGTGTACACTCGTATGTCATCTATACATTAGTTTGGAATGGAATTCAATCTAGAGTGCATATTGATTTGAAGTATATTTCAGTATATGCACACTTTCTCGGGGTTTTAGCGGTCTGATCTTAGTACTACTACTACAACAAAAACAACAACAACAACAACAACAACAACTGCTACTACTACTACTACTACTACTACTACTACTACTACTACTACTACTACTACTACTACTACTACTACTACTACTACTAGTAGTAGTAGTAGTAGTAGGTAGTAGTAGTACTAGTAGTAGTAGTAGTAGCAGTAGTAGTAGGAGTAGTAGTAGTAGTAGTAGCAGTAGTAATAGTAGTAGTAGTAGTAGTAGCAGTAGTAGCAGTAGTAGTAGTAGTAGTAGTAGTAGTAGTAGTAGTAGTAGTAGTAGTAGTAGTAGTAGTAATAGTAGTACTATTAGTAGTAAAAGTAGTAGTAGTAGTAGTAGTAGTAGGAGTAGTAGTAGTAGTAGTAGTAGTAGTAGTAGTAGTAGTAGTAGTAGTAGTAGTAGTAGTAGTAGTAGCAGTAGTAATAGTAGTAGTAGTAGTAGTAGTAGTAGCAGTAGTAGCAGTAGTAGTGGCTACAAGTATCATGAGAGGTAGTACGAGAGAAGATGCCCGTAGGAGTAACGAAGGAGAAAAAGATATATAGTGAAGTTTTTGTCGGTTAACGAAGGAGCTCGATTCTATAGGAAAGGATAAAATCAGCACTTCGCCTATCCAGCAACCGTGGAAGAGGCAGTCAGAGACCTCTGCAGAGCTTTACATTATTGTCTCCATTAAGAAAGCGGCCCATTGTGATGTTTTATTAGTGAGAACAGATTCTATTGGAGCAAAGGTGATAGGCATGTGCACGGCCATTCGTTATCTAAAGTAAGCTTATACGATGCCGTGATGTAGGTGTCTCTGGATGGTGATTGGACTGGAGTCACCACGCCCCATCAAGGTATGGAATCACCACCACCACAGACAGAAAAGTAAAATATGATGTGTGTATATATATAGATATATATATATATATATGTTATAGAAGTACAAGGATCTGAGAGCATATACGGTTTCAACTTGATCAGAGAAGGGCATAATGGATCCCAAAGGCATACAAATTCAGTTGGAACGCTGAGCACTGAATCCACCTAACTTAAAAGACATTAACCAATCAAATATGCGGAGTTGCTGACTCTTACTTAAAGCCCTAGGTTTTAGGTTTGGCGGTTTCCCTCGTAGAATGAAGTGACCAACGACTGTAGGCGGTTCAAGTAAGCATCTGTCGGCCAATGGGCGTTGATTTCATTTTGGTTTACACATCTTACAAGCATAGGCTGCTGAATTTAATTATATGCATAGCCTAGGCAACATCGTCCGCTTTGTGGAATGGAGGCGAGGCGCAGGGACGGTCGGTCGATCGGTGGTAGCCCCCACCCTAGGCCCTTCACCCTCCCTCTGGCCTACCCCGATCAATTGACCACTTGTATATATAACCGAGCTTTGGGTCGTAAACCTGTATATAAATGCCAGCTGTTGATGCTGTCACCGTTGCCTTATTATACCCGGAACACTAAAGACAATAAGCTGTATTTCATATTCTAAGAATTTGCACCAGTATCAGATGCTAATATACAGCCTAAGGAAGAGAGACTAGGTCACATGCCAAATTATGCTAATGAACTTAGGAAATGAACTTAGGAAATGTCCTTTCACAATTGAGTCTTGGTTTGCAGTACTCATTCTAGTTTTAATTTCGCTGCAGCAGAGTTGAGCTTCGTAATTTCTTCACTTCATAGCCATTTTAAATCGCATAGTCGATACAGCTTATATCTCGTGTCTGTATATTATATTATTATCTTATTTCAGTAGTGGACCTTATAGTAGTATAACATTGTATTTCGTTAGTGGACATATATTAGTATCATTATATCGAACTATTTCCAAAGATGGATGGAGACTACGCTGTACCAACGACACCGACTTCAGGTGTTGCAGTTGGCAACATGCGAACATTTAAAAAACGGTTGTCTGATGGATCTACCAAGAGTTATAGCTACCCTTACGTTTCTGTAAGGAAACATTTTGAATTAACTTTTACAACCGACAGTGATAAACTTAAATTTGAGCAAAAATGTGAGGACATTCGCTTGGCGTTGGGAGTAAAAAGTTTGAGAGAAGTTCTGGTGAAAGTCATAATGGATGTTGACACCAATAAGCTCTCTTCTGCAACTCAACATCCGCAGCAGACACTCACGATGTCTTCAGTCACGGAAGAAGTAAGTGAATCAACTTCACTGACTGATCCAGCATCTGTCACAGCAGCAATATCAGCAGCTCCAGCAACAGCTTTGGAGACTGCACATGAGAATTTTGTTGGGCAGTGCTCCAGCATTGCCCAGTTGATCGACACAATCTCACAACATTCATCCACATGTGTGACGCCGTATTCAGTGAAGTCATGGACACACAGTGGTCATGTGCTGTCGGTGGATATGGAGTGTGCGAAAAAACACTCCTTTCAGTGGAGTTCCTCATCCACAATAGACAGCGAGCGGAAGGAATTTGAAGTCAACCACCGAGTGATGTTGAGCTACCTGGCCTCTGGTATGACACCCATACAGTACGAGCGCTTTAGCGACTTCAGTCGGTTTGGACTATTGTCAGACCTTTTCCGCAGGAGGAATATGGTTACATTTAGTGCCATTTCTGAGAACCTGCGAAAGCAATCTATATTTGGCGCTAGAGCGCAGGAGTCTTCACTGTCGCCTGATGGAGCTATCTCTATAATGACTGACGCACGACATCATTGTAGACGAAATAGTTATCACACCGACCATGTTGCTATCGGGTTGAAAACTCACAAAGTCGTTGATATTCAACACATTAACGGGAATGATGATAACTGTTCACAGCGTCACGAGGCAGTGGGATTCGACAGGATGTACGAGAGCCTGGATCTCAGCAACATTAAAGTTGCCCATCATGTGCATGATCGAAACATGACAATCAACAAGCGCCTACGTGAGAGGAAGCAAGCCAGGAATTCCAATGACCGCTGGCACTGCACCCGTCCTATAACAGCCGGGGTGAAAAAAATTGGGCAAGGAGCACAAAAAAACATTGGAAAAACATGGCATCCCGAGCTTTCTGACAAGGGTGCTGCCATTCGAAACCACGTCTATTGGTGTATGGACAATTGCAATGGAGATGCCCAAACCCTGCGTAAGCTCATAGAATCATGCATCCCTCATTTTCAGAACAACCACAGCAAGTGCCATGAAACTTCCCACTGCAAAGAGCCGGGGCATATGATTGAAGTTCGAATTGTTTCAAATGAGGCTGCAATTACAATGCTCCAGGACTTTCTTCGGTCGTTGGTAGTGTACAAGCACGCTGAAGATTATGTCAAAGGCCACGACACATTTTATGTGGAAAGTTTTAATAACGTTTGTCTGATCTATCTGGATAAACGGATACACTACGGGAATTTAATGTACGAGCTGCGGAGCAATCTGGCTGTCTTGGACTGGAACGAACACGTCGACAGACCATACACGTCTATATGCACGACTGTTCGTTCGAAAAACCCACGTCGCCAAATCGGGAAAAAAGTGTATCGGCGCAAGACCTACGTATTTGTTGAGAACATTTGGAATTTGTACATTGCCGTGTGGTCAGCATCTAAAGCAATATCGGAGTCTGTGACAGAAACTTCTGCAGATAAGGAGACCTGCCAGAGTGAAATCTCTTCGGACGAATCCGATGACGACCAATTAGGAGACAGTGAGAGCTTTTCAAATGAAAGCAATGCACCCTACACAGTAGAATAACCGTAAGAGCTGTGACAATATTGTATGATACACTAAAATCAAACATATCAGTGCTACATAACCATCAACCGTCATTACACATAACCACCTTAGCATTCTGCTGTCTACTCTGCTTGACCTCCCCGGATTTTGGCCTGGCATAGGACAGAGAGATGTGTGGCAGAGCTGATGTGTGGCAGAGCTGACTGCTATCACACGCGTCCACAGGTGGCGGATAGTGGAACGACCTCTAGAAATAGAGGTCAGCTGCGAAATAAGCAGGGTTATATCTGACGAATAAGCAGTCGCGGACCAACAGCGGCAAGGCTAGTAGGGCACACTGTAGAAAAAGAGTGGCATTTTGCTTGACAACTAAAAGCTGCAAATATCCAATAACAGCCTTGTGACATGGGAGCACATGACTCAATTTAAATAAGCCTGATGACCCTCTGCCTAGCGGGCATGTGTTCATCACCAAGACTAGGTCCACAGCGGAAAACTGTGGTTGATGCCACGAAGGGCATCCGATCTGTAACAAGATGCTCCAATCTGTATAAAAATGAATCTGTGGCTTACCCCCCCTCAACGAGGTCCTAATCCAAGCAAGAAAAAAAGAAGATTGAACGGACAAGGGACTGTGGCCATTGCAAAATTGATTTGACATAGCACTTATGAAAAACCTAGTCTCCGTAACGTGGTTTTCGTGTGGCGCCGAGCAATTGAGGGCAATTCAGGTTTAAATCCACCTCTGAGTAGGAATCTTGAAGAGGCGCTATATAAATTTAAAATGGGGGAATGTTATGTTACATTGAATCATAGCTATGACAGGTGTACATAAGCAGCTCACAATCGATAAAATTCTGCTTTATGTCAGAAAGTAAGTGTACAATAAAAATCTCTCTGTCTAAACAAAGTCCGGCGAATTATCCAAAGTATCAATGTTACTCCCACTTGTGGCCCATGTAAGGCGTGCCTGTTGGATTCGGATACAACGATCTCACTTTTCGCACTACGCAATCTGGCATTATTTCCCGCATGTGAAGTACACCGTTCGATTCCGTTAGTTTCTTGGCCAGATATAATGGGCTCGTCCACCCACCCAAGTTGCAAATGATCTTCCAATATTTTCCATAAATTACTCTTCGTATTGGACTGTTAGCTGCATGCGCTGCTTGTCCTCCGCCAAGCCAACCTGGAGATGCAGAACCCACGCACGGAGAGAGAAAACAAAGAGGACAGGCGCCTTCCGATTGATGATTTTCACCCTGCAGCTGCAAATGATCAGCTGACACTTGAATGTCATGACTGTTTTGAGCCTCAATTTCTGACTCTGTACTATTTCCATTGGACGCGACCAAGACCTCCTTCGAAGCGGCATCCATACAAGATTTTCTTCTCTTTGGTGGTTCCAACTCTGCAATTGGAACAAAGGCAGTTTCGATTGGTTGGAGATATATTTATAATGTCATCAACATACAATTAGCTCTTTCGACTTGACTTGAACGACAGCTTAGCTGGGTTATGCATATGTTTATTGTCTTATTACATATCGTAATAATAATAATCATGGTAATTTTAATAATTACATTTTTAATTGGCCATTTATTATCATTACTGCTGTTACTGCTGTTCACATCAGTTGTCATTATACTAACATTGCTGATGTTATTATTACTATGTATTTCTATAGCATGGTTTGAGCTAAATATTTGCAAGGATAATAAATGCAATTTAATTTAATATTTATAAATCTTAGTTCAATCTTATTTGCGCACGTATAGCGCTACCTGAAGAACAATAGGGCCTACTTGTACAGGGTTCACCACACAAAACAATTTATACAATTTCAGTATATATATATATATATATATATATATATATATATATACGCATCGTCTTCATAATTACCAATTTTTTCAAAATTCCAGTTGTTGTGAGCAAAAAATGCCCGTATGGCTTCCTCTTGATCGCCATCTACCACAATAGTAAGTTCGTATTTGTTCATGGCAATCTAATCGCATATAGAAACTACAGACTTGTTTCTCAACCCTGTAAGTATCTTCATAGCAATGAACTCCATAGTAATATGAGTGTATGGGGGGGTAAATTTGGATAATTGGAACAACTTGTATACATTCTAGAAGTACAGGTATGACCTCTAGCCAGCTTACCTGGCTTTCGTATACACAAATTAGTCGACCCACAGCTCGGTTATATATATACAAGTGGTCAATTGATCGAGGTAGGGCCTGTACGGGGTATGCCCTGTCGGGTCTAGTCTGCCCTAGCGATGCATCTCCATCCATCCGTCCGACCGCTAGAGGGCCAGAGGGAGGGTGAAGGGCCTAGGGTGGGGGCTACCACCGATCGACCGACCGTCCCTGCGCCTCGCCTCCATTCCACAAAGCGGACGATGTTGCCTAGGCTATGCATATAATTAAATTCAGCAGCCTATGCTTGTAAGATGTGTAAACCAAAATGAAATCAACGCCCATTGGCCGACAGATGCTTACTTGAACCGCCTACAGTCGTTGGTCACTTCATTCTACGAGGGAAACCGCCAAACCTAAAACCTAGGGCTTTAACGGATGGAGTTTAGTTTCAGACAGATTCAGGAGAAGCTTGGTAATGACCATCCACAACTGAACATCAACAAAGACTGCAGAGGCACATAGGCCTATATTGACGAACTGATTTAAGTTAGTATAATACATAATTTATTTATTTCATTCAGTTCGTGGATTTATAGAGCGCCCCTCAAGGTATCTATACTCAGAAGCGCTCCCAAACCAGCCCGGTGTAAAGACTTCGGGCTACCCCCCATTTCAGGTTACCCCCCCGGTAATCTGAACGCGATTTCAAGTTACCCCGGAGGTAACTTGAAATGGGGTAATCTGAAATCGCTACACCGGCTAAAGAGGACAGTCTTGAGATTGCCCGATGCTGCTTGATAGAAGTTCGGGTGTAAGGATCAAGAAGCTCACCCCACGCAGAGGAGCGGAGAGAGTCCGACCCCGCACGTCCAGGTTTCAGCAAGAAAACTTCTTTAGGTATGCAGGGACCGAGCCCAAAAGGCAACGCCTCACGAGGACAGAAACCCTGATAATGACCAAACCTTGGGATGCATCCAAACAGGCGCGCCGCCGAACGAAGAATCCGCTCCAGACACCCCATCCGCCCGCAGGGAGACCAATGTAAAGCGATCAGCGGTGGTCGAGTCGACTGATGACAAGAGAATGGATGAGGATGGCAGTAGCACTAAGAGTAAGGGAACTGGAGACGACACGTAACTGGGGCAGCTGTAATAGCAGTCACGACAAAGTTCATGGATGTGCCGAGAAATGGTGAGTTTCTGAATTTCTGATCCAACGTGACACAAGGGTCCCGCGGACAGCAGTTTAGAAAGCTAGTATAGGGAAAACTGAGTGCCGGGAGCGCTCAGGTCAAGCTAAGCGAGCTGTTGCTGTGTACCCAGCCAGATGAATTGAGTCTTGCAATGGATGGGTTAAGCCATAGACGACATCCAGGCCACCATGCAGAGTGCCCATAGCCCGTTTCATGACTCGCAGTGCAACATAAACCATACAAACAATTTTAAGTTCATTTCTCCACAGGGCTTCTTTTTGTCCACTAAATGTTGCACAATCAGGCTGAAATTTAACAGGCAAGCTATCTACCCCCAGTGGACAGAAAGAAGCCTTGTGGAGAAATGATTCCACGAACTTAAAATTCTTTGTTTGGTTTCTGGAGAGAGCTTAGTTTTTTGGGGAATGAGATCAGCTTTTTTAGGAGGTCTTTATTGTTGCATATCTGAAGCTCTCTCCTCAAAAAGCTAATCTCCCTCCTAAAAAACTAATATCTTTCCTTTTTTTTATCTAAGCTAACCGAACGCATTGTCCTTTGCCAGACTGAGCGATTACCTTTCTTGTAACTCAATCCTCAACCCTCACCAATCTGGTTTCACCATACACCACCCCACAGAAACTTTGCTTGTATGTCTATGCAGTAAATTGGTCTCTGCTGTTCGTCATCAATAAGTCTCCTGTCTCTGTCTCCTCGACATTTCTGGTGCTTTCGATACCAGCGGTGTGCACGACCTACTTCTCCTTCGGTTGTCCTCTTGGTTTGGCGTCTCTGACACCGATCTACTCTGCTTCCAGTCTTACTTATTCTTCCTGCTCCTTCTCTTTGAAAGCCCATGGCCACTGTTCACACCCCCTCCCACTCTCTTGCACCCCTGAGCCATCTCATAAAGTCTCTCTTCTGCTGCCAATCATCTTTACGCAGACGACATCCAACTCTTCTTGTCATTCTCCTATAACGCTTTCTTCTCCTCTATTGCCCAACTATATACTCGATGTGATTACTGATCAATCTGATCTCTAAATAGATGGCCTTCAATCTCTTCCGCCTCAAACCTGCCAACACAAAATTTATTATCTTTGACCTCCGAGATCAGGTCAAAAAGATCCTCTGTTTTATCTTGGCGTCACCGTTGATCCGCATCTTTCCTTCTCTAATCACATCTCCAACCTCTCGAAAACCTGCTTCGTGCATATTCGCGATCTCCGCCGTATTCGACCTATGCTTGTTTCTACTATTGCTACCTCTATTGCTCACTCCATGCAAGAATGACTACTGTAATTCCCTTATCGTCAACCTCGAATTCTCCCAAATTAAGCGTCTACACACATGCAAAGCTCATTAGGCCGAGCTGTCATCAAGACACCCAAGCATCTTCACATCACTTCCATCCTTAAATCCCTGAGCGCATCACTTCAAAGTCCTATCGCTAACCTACAACTTTCTGCAATACTCCCAGCCATAGTACCTTCGAGAACTTCCCATGCAGTATCCAGCAACTCCTCTTGCCAAAATCGCTTGTTCAAGACAGAACAAGACTTTTCTTCAAGACATTTTGCATTAAGTCAAGGCTGTACTGAGAGTCAAAGATTTCCCTCCATGCCGGGGATCCTAGAAGGACGTAGGCTACTTTCAACGACCTCCTCGGACGTGGTCATGCTGGGTGCAAAACTAACTTAAATCAGTTCGTCAATATAGGCCTGTGTGCCTCTGCAGTCTTTGTTGATGTTCAGTCGTGGATGGTCACTATAGCAAGCTTCTCCTGAATCTGTCTAAAACTAAACTCCATCCGTTAAGTAAGAGTCAGCAACTCCGCATATTTGATTGGTTAATGTCTTTTAAGTTAGGTGGATTCAGTGCTCAGCGTTCCAACTGAATTTGTATGCCTTTGGGATCCATTATGCCCTTCTCTGATCAAGTTGAAACCGTATATGCTCTCAGATACTGGTACTTCTATAACATATATATATATATATATATATATATATATATATCTATATATATACACACATCATATTTTACTTTTCTGTCTGTGGTGGTGGTGATTCCATACCTTGATGGGGCGTGGTGACTCCAATCCAATCACCATCCAGAGACACCTACATCACGGCATCGTATACTTTAGATAACGAATGGCCGTGCACAATGCACATGCCTATCACCTTTGCTCCAATAGCATCTGCTCTCACTAGTCAAACATCACAATGGGCCGCTTTCTTAATGGAGACAATAATGTTAAGCTCTGCAGAGGAGTGTGACTGCCTCTTCTACGGTTGCTGGATATATAGGCGACGTGCTGATTATATCCTTTCCTAGAATTATAGAGCTCGTTCGTTAACCGACAAAAACTTCACTATATATCTTTTTCTCCTTCGTTACTCCTACGGGCATCTTCTCTCGTACTACCTCTCATGATACTTGTAGCCACAGCGATATATATCTGTTGACAGAGAAGTTATCTGTGCAACACCTGCGTCTTTCTGCGCTGCCATTTGCCCGTATTATATACTGCAGTGTATGACACGCCTATCGCTCGATTTCCTTGTGCTGGACCGCCAATCTGATGCGCTTAGGCCTGCTGGTCATGCAATACAATTCGCTGAATTATTTTCTCGTTTCTAGTCACTACTATCATTTTTATTATTATTATTATTATTATTATTATTATTATTATTATTATTATTATTATTATTATTATTATTATTATTATTATTATTATTTTATTATCATTATTATTATTGTTATTTTTATTATTTAATTATTACTAGTGTTATTGATATTATTATTATTATTATTATTATTATTATTATTATTATTATTATTATTATTATTATTATTATTATTATTATTATTATTATTACTATTATTATCATTATTATTATTATTATTATTATTATTACTACTACTACTACTACTACTACTACTACTACTACTACTACTACTACTACTACTACTACTACTACTACTACTACTACTACTACTACTACTTCTATTATATACTACTACTACAATTATACCACTAAGATCAGACCGCTAAAACCCCGAGAAAGTGTGCATACACCCCTTACTAAAATATACTTTGAATCAATGCGCACTCTAGCTTGAAATCCATACAAATTAATGTATGTTACACGGCATACGAGTTTACACGTTTTTTAAAACAACCATTGGGGAAAGAGTGTACAGTTGCGATCATCTTTTCGTTCGTCGATATATATATATATATATATATATATATATGTATATATATATATATATAATCTGAGGACATTTCGCTTCTTAACGTTTTTAAAACCACCGATATCTGTTATATATAGAACGCGTGCGCATATATATATATATATATATATGTGTGTGTGTGTGTGTGTATATATACCGCTCGTCGACAGATATACGTGTATACACAGAAGTATATATAGAAACTATATCGGACAAAATAAATAACATATATGTCACTTTCTAAAACGCTTCGGCAAACTGTGAGGTTCAAAGAATTGATTGATAATGATATGCTATATCATTTGATGCAAGGTTCAAATTTCATATATAAAATATCATGCATTCAGTTTACAGCGTTTGTTATAGGCTAAACCGCTCTCAAAATAAACCTTCGCCGTTAGTAAAAATAGCAAATATATAGGCCCTACTTTTAAAAGAATGAGTTATTCGGTTGCGTTTACAAGTCTAAAGCGACGTAAATGCATTGTAACGAATGAGATCCTATTTTAAGTGAACGGTTGTATTTCAGTCAAATTCTTACGCGCATACATATACATATAACAAAACTTATAATTCAAAGTAGAAATGAAAACTTGTCCATATAATCCACTCTACTTATCAGCCACAATAACTTGTCATCCAGGAACTTTGTGGCGATATGTCAATACGAGTTTCGCCCATGGAGGACATTCCACCTTTATGCCTCTTCTATACATGCAAACTAAAATAGTAAAAGCCATATATGACACATGTTTTTCAAATGGCTTGTTCTTGGACCTCCCTAAAGCTTTCGATACCGTTGACCACAAGTTGTTAATTAGTCAATTAGAAAATTTTGGTGTACGGGGAATTAACCCGAACTGGTTTATCAACTACCTAAGTAATAGAAAGCAGTACGTATAATAATGGTCAAACATCATACACAAGTACGATTCAGTGTGGGGTCTCGCAGAGGTCACTGCTTTTCCTAATCTATATATAAATGATATATTAAATACTTCAGGCATACTCCATTTTAATACTTTTCAGATTACACCTGTATATTTGATTCTGATAGAGCTCTTACTGCTCTAATTGACCAAGTAAATGGAGAATTAGAAAAGTGTCTGACTGGTTTCTGGCACTTAACTTGGACAAAACTAACTTTATAATATTTCGATCCCACAGCAGATTAAGATTTGCCCAAGTTGGTTGAAAACATGACAATCGACTATAAAATTACCACTCTGGTAACTTCTTCTGAATGTTTGAGAGTTTACATTAACCAGCACTTAACGTAAAAAGAGCAAATAGCTCACATTTCTCTAAAGTTGTCAAAAACATTGGCATTATTTCAAGAATTTGCAATGCCTTGCCTAAAACTGCTGTTTAAACTTTTTATACACTAGTATATCCATACTTGTCATAATGTAAAGCTTGATTTAAAAAGTTTTCTTTTGGCCGAAATATTAGCAAACACCTGTAGAGGGTTACTTTTTTGGCCCACCCTGTACATAGGCCTAATAGTCCTGTTAAACGTGCTGTGGGCCTATAGAACATTATTATAGACTCTATTAAAGAGCCTCGTGCCAAATGTTTTCTCGGAAACTATAGGTATAGGCCCCTAATGACTTTCGGGTCTATTACAAAGTTACAGATTAGCATGTTCATGTACCAATATATAAATAATCTGTTATATACCGTCAACATTTATCAGCAAATTTAGAGGTGCTTCAGAATTTCATAACCATTTAATTAGATCTTACATGATATTTTGCAAACAATTTGCCCGTATATAAAGAAATTTTCTATTTTGGTGAAAGGACCAGCTGTGTGGAACTCACTGCCTCATGCTCTTACACAAGTATTCCCACTCTGCACCAGTTTAGAAAACATCTAAAACAGTATAGGGGCCATCCATATATTACGTACGCAAAAATCCAGGAAAATTGGACCCCCTTTCCCCCTGTTCGCAAGCGTACTTTCTTCCACACCCCCTGCGTACGTACGCTTGACGCACCCCCCCCCGAAGACCAGCTGCAGAAAGTGTCTCGGCAGCGACTGTCTGCACTTTAGGCTAGATTGAAGGATGAGTGAGGGCCAATAATTTTATAGACAAATTATAGGTGTCTCGTTCACAGCACAGAATAACTGCACATGGCTTTTATATAATGTAATAAAACGCTATCGAACGACTATAGGACAATACAGAGTTATAAATAGGCTAATGTAGATGTCATAATTAGAAATTTATTTTGCGTACGTACACATTTTGCCCCCCCCCCCGTTCGCACCCGTACGCAAAATCGCCGAAATCCGACCCCCCGACCCCCTCCTTGCTTACGTAATATGTGGATGGCTCCACACAGCAGACCTCTGAGACACACAGAGATATATATGCTATATGGTTGGGTATAGCAATTTCAGACTACCCCGCTTCACATCCCCCTTCAGGTAACTTGAAATTGAGTTCAGATTACCGGGGGAGGGGTAATCTGATTTCAGATTACGCCCTTAAATTAGTGGGGCCCATTTTCACTGTCTCAAATAATAATAATTATGGTTGCCAAAATCTATCATTAAACTCTCATTCCCCCAGTGCATTATGTAGGCCTACGTTAAGTTCTAGTTCTTCTAGATTTCTCCAATTAGGCTGAATCTTTGTACATCTTATGTTTGTACTTTGTATATTGATATATATATAAAAAAATATATATATGTCATGCACTTTGAACTAATGTGTGAGTGGTTTCATACAATTAACATTTCTGTGACATTTTTTATTTTTTCAGATATACTGAGACTAGCTTCCAATCTTGTATGCTTCACGTGGTTTATTCAGTAAACGTTTCATGAATTGTAAGCATAAGAATTTATCATTTGATCTAAATTATAGAGGGGTTATGTGAACAGCGTGTTCAGGCTACGCCCGGGGGGGTAATATGAAATCGATTTAAGGTTACCGGGGGTTATAAATTGAAAGAGAGGGTAGCTTGAAGTCTTTACACCGGGAGATACTCTCAAATTTTAGGCCCATCAACTGAAAAAGCTCGTTCACCAAGCAGGCTATACAGTTCCAATGTTAGCTATTATATAACCAAAGAAAGGCGATCAAAGGACTTAATTGAATAGTGCTCAGATTGAGAAATAAGGACTGAGTTAAAATATTTTCCACTACCGAAACTCGGCCCGTGATATATATATATATATATATATATATATATATATATTATATATATTATACGTATTCTTCGTTTATTGAATCCGAAAAAATGTTGTACAAAAAACATGCAGTATGACAAAATATTTACAGAGTATTGGGAAACAGACCCAAAAGGAACCAGAATCCCACATAAATAGGGCCACCAATCGCAAATTTGGGGTGGTACAGATGGTGAAAAACAACAGTTTGAACAAAGAACAGCTAATTAAACATGTAGCAAACTTTTAATTATGAGAATAATTGGTTCATTTACATGATCCACTAAACAAAAAGTTAAACGTAATTAAACTACAAACCAAGGTACAAAGTATATGGTCGTTTGTTCTCATTTTAGAAATTGCGTTATTTAAACAACTGCAAAGTCAGCAAGCGTCGAATGCATTCCACATTGTTGATCCAATGCATTTAACACTGAACTATCTAGTTTTTTCCCGAGCGTATGCGCTTCGAAGTTATCTTTCGATCTTATAGAAAAAGTATGAGTATGAGAGGAGTGCAAGATAATGAAAACCTAGAGGCAATAAAATTCGTTTATATCGATATATAACTTCTGCAAGTAGGATTCAATTTACAGATTCTATTTTTAGAATCTTCAGCGTTGAGAACATATATTATCGGAGTCTTCTCCGCGATATATATTTAGTAACAATTCTCACCGCATGTCTTTGTATACCATCGATAGAACTTTTAATCTATATAGGGATAATTGGTTGTCTAAACGAGGTTGCAATAAGAGAGGTACGGATAAATAAATGAATAATAAATTCTGAGCAATAATAAATTTAGGCTGACTCAAATAAAGCCTCCCAAAGATTTGTTAGACAAAAAGACATTTGTATTATCAGCGAATAAAATTAAGTGAAATAACTTTGACCAGTTCGGGAGATCATTTGTAATAAGAATAACCAGTGATTTTTTCAGCCGGAACGCGCCGGAACCGTTCCGGCACCTTTTTCAGCTACTAAAAAATTGTTTATTTATTTTAATAATAAAAACAATAATTTCGTTAATTTAATTTAATTTCACTGTTTATTGAGACCCCTTTCAACCCCAATCCCGTTTTTCTCGGGATTTTAGCCCTTCCATAATTGTTCAGCTACGGAACCTTTTTCTCTAGAAAAAAAGCACTCAGAACAACCAAGGATCTGGAATAGACCCCTGAGGTACTGCACACTGAATGAATTTCATATCAGTGTCCCGTTGTATGAAACCTGATGTTTGTCTGTTACTGTAGTTCTTGAACCAACAGAGTAGTAACCCTTGAAACTGTTAGAATTCCATACAGCTCTGGAGAAGAAACGAGTGGTTCACGGTATCAGAAGCTTTTGCCTGATCGCAGAAGATTCCAACAGAGAATTTATTATTGTCAAAAGCTTGAGAAATTTTGTCATGATGTCCAACAGTGCCATAGAAGTTGAGCGACCAGATTGAAAACCAAATTGGTTTGGATACAGTATTTTCCTTTTGGTAAAATACAGGGTGGCTCAATAAAAAAGTCACAGCGTACAAACGCAATTTCTCGACAACCCATAGAGATTTTAAAACAAAAAAAAACAAAAAATGTCAGGATTAACGGGGGAAAGATTTTCCAACAATCTCTGAAAATTTAGCTCAAAATTTTCATTGCTTCAAATATTCTATTCGGTATTTTCAAAATTACGCAGAAAAATGAACATTCACTTGTATTTTTCAATATCATTTTATACATCATCTTCATTGCACGCCCTTTATTTGAGGGGGTAATTTGAAATCGCAGTGGGTAATCTGAAATCAGGTTCCTCCCTTCGGTAATCTCAACGCAATTTTAAGTTACCGGGGTGGGGTAATGTGAAGCGGGGTAATCTGAAATTGCTATACCGGTTTCTGCTGGCGTGTGCAAAGGCGGCAAGGGAAGACCACACTTCATCCCAGACAAGGCTAAAGAAAACCCTAACCTTTACATTGAAACTCCGTTAACCAGACTCATTCAAGACTTCAAGTCTCTTCTACCGTCTGGTTTCATATTCCAGCAGGACAGTTCGCCTGCTCACCCGGCAAAGTTGGCTCAAGATTGTATTTCCACCAATTGCAGTGAATACATTGGCAAAGAGGAATGGCCACCAAACTCGCCAGACCTAACCCTCTTCACTATCACGTTTGGGAGCTATGCTTGAACGCTACAAGACATTTCATCCAAAGCCGAAAAACAATGATGAGCTGAAGAAAGTCACGCAGTCAATATGGGACCAGCTGTCGCTGGACTCAATCAACAAGTTCAAACTGAACTTCACAAAAATGACTACGAGCTTGTGTGAAAGCTGGGGGTGGACACTTCAGAAATGCTTTGAGATAAACTGTTTAACAGATATTTGAATTCGTACTTAAAGGTGATTCTATTTGACATTGGATATTACAAGTGACAGTCCCTTTTTCTGCGTAATGTTGAAAAAACGGAATAGAATATTTAAACAGCTGTAATGTTTGAAACAATTAAACTTTTCCTGTTAAATTTTCAGAAATTATTCGAAAATCTTTCCCCTGTAAATCCTGAAATGTTGGTAACAGATTCTCTGTCGGTTGTCAAGAAATTGCATTTCTTGGAGTGGCACATTTTTTTATTGAGCCACCTTGTAGTCTTGCAGACGTCAATGCTTTAGCTATTAAAATATTTTAAAAGAAAGGCAGTAGGCCCTATATATAGATATCGGTCTGTATTTGTTAACATTTTCTTTACATCATTTAAATATCGGAACTACCTTTGCGACTTTTATTCCCTCAGGAACAGTACCAGTTAAAAAACAATAATTGATATGACATCTATGGTAAGTATAGGGTGTCCAAAAATGCATGGGAACATTTTTTCTCAGATTGGAATGCATATAGGCTAATTTGTTCCTTTTACAACATGGTGTCATTTGACAAAAAAATTCAGCAATGGAATAACTTTTCGTGATTGCTCAATGAGGCCAAAGTTCTAGTTGCCATATTTTTCGGGCTATAGGTTACGGCCAGGGCGTAACTTTGGTGTAAAAAGTAGGGGGTACCAATTTCTTACATACACGAAGCAAGGCCGAGACTGTGATCTCTGGGAAGACACAATCGTAAAATATTGATTGGTATTGCTCAAACAATGGGGGTATGGTACCCCGAGTTCAAAAAGTGAAGGGAACGGATACCTCTCGTACCCCCTCCCTCCCTCACCAATTACGCCTATGGTTGCGGATTTTACATGAAGGTCATAGGTAGCGTGTTATGAAAAGGTGATAAACTGATTAATGTGTTTAATATCAATTTATCGCAAGAAACAAATGTTTGAACCAGATGACAGTTCCACAAGTGACAATGAGACAGTAAACGACCACGCAACGTCACACATAAAAAATGCTGTCGTCACCTGATGTTTAATCAACACTTGACCGCATAAGCATATATCAGATAAAAAAATCACAATATTGGCAGCTGCTATTGCCAGAACATGTGGTCAAGATTTAGAAAGTGCACCGTGATCAACTGTACATCATGAACGTTTAGAGCACTGAGCTGTAACAGACAGCTGCATTTGCCAAGAATTTCAGTCTAGTGGGAAGCTGCCGTTCGTTGTTCACTTGGACGGCAAGATAATGAAGGACAGCACCAACACGGAGGATCCGAAGGCAAATGTTGACAGGATTGCTGTTGGTGTTACAGGACATATTGTAGATATTTAAAATTCCTTCTGGCACTGGACAGGCACAAGGTAAGGCTACATTCCAGTTGTTGAATCTCTGGGAGGTTGCAAGAGAAGTTGTAGGCAATTGCTTTGATACAATGGCATCAAACACAGGAACAAAGCGTGGCGCAAGCACTTTGCTGGAACAGTTGATGCAGAAAAATTTGTTGCACTTGCCATGTCAACACCGCATCCATGAAATCATCATCGGTGAAGTTTTTGCTGAATTGCTTGACCATATAGTTGTGGACCAAACATTGCTCTTTTCGAAAGATTTCAGCAGTTTTGGCCAGACATCAACCAAGCAAACTACAAATCTTTGATTGACGCCCGACTTGATAATGTGCTGCAGCAGCTTCGTGAAGAAGTGTGTTCATTCCAACAAGCTTTCCTGTCAGACAGCACTGCATATTTACCATGAGAAGACTACCGGTACAAAGAATTATTGATCGAGCTTCGCTTCTGATTTTGGACTGCCCCCTTTAAACTCCCACACATTACCACCTCCGGCTGCCAGGAGCTTACCCCATGGCAAGGTGGACGGCTAAAGTCATTTATTGCCTGAAACTCTACCTCTTTTTTGATGAATTCAAGGTTACCACTAGTAAGTTGAAGAAACTTACAGAGTTTGTATTTTGGCAGCACATATCTTCGTTCCTGCCATATTTAACAACCTGCTGCTGTTCCGAAGCATCAAACAGTACTCTGACATAAACAAGGTGGGGTCACAAGCTGCAATGAAGAAGTTACAAACCGCACGTAGTACCCTGCTCCTAAAACTGTGTCACTATCATTGTTTTCTGTGAAGGCTTCCAGTGAAGAAAAAAGTTTATGGTTCAATCAATGACCCATAGTGTAAGTGGTTGGAGCGATCGCGAGAGTAAAGCAACGTGCGACCAGTTTGAGAACAAGACACTGCATGAACTGGTGACTTCTTTTTCAGTTACTGCCTTGAAATCTCTTGGAATGGTCATAGACACTTTGTCAGTCAACGATCCAGATGCGTGTAATGAGACACCGTCGCTGGCAGCTGGCATAACGGTCATCAAGTCGCTGAAAATTGTTAATGATTCAGCAGAGGGTTAAGTGGCTTTACCCATTTAACCAAACAAGCACAAAATCGAGCAAGAAATGCAGAAGTTAATACAGATTGTTTGAAGACAACTGTCATACAGGAAGCGAATACCAGATGGTCGCAAGAACACGCTAAATTCTAACAGTTACAGTCTTCGGTAGCATAATTACGAGTTTTCTCAGCATCCATGGGACTCAACTGGAGCTGGGAACAGCGAGGCTCTCATTTAATTATTAGTTTTATGACACTTGTGACTGAAAGCTATGACCCTATGAAACCCCCTATGATTCAAATGATGATTTGATCTGTGACACTTTTATTCCACCCTTTGTTTGTTCACAGCTGCAATTAAATTGCATTATATATAGCGAGGCTTTTTATAAATTGAAAATTCAGCCTCATTGAGCAACCCCCAAATATTGACATAGAGACCTGAAATTTTGCAGGAAATTTTATTTCTGTAAAAGCAACAAATTCAAATTTGCAAAAATTCAAGTGTGCAAATTCAAAAACAATTTTTAGACACCTCTACTGGTATGGCCAGATAAATGCGATCTAATAATACCCGAACCAGCACTACAGAAGAATAATAAGAGCAGTCCTTTAAGCTATAGTCCTGAGGTAGCCATGGTTGTAAGGTGTTAACGACTTCATTTTCTTAATCTCCGCATATTTCTTCTCCCTTACAGTACTTATCTATTGATATTTCGTTTAGTCGGTTCATCATTTTTTACCGCCATCATCGCCTAGTCATCTGCGAACCTCAGAGCCTTAATCAGTCTGCCTCCAACCTTGATCCCCTCCTCCATGCCTTCCAGTGGTTCTCTAACAAGCTCTTCTATGATATAATATGATATGACTGTTGCGTGATATTATGCCAATATTTGTTCACAGTGGTATATGCATGCTCAATGCTAAATGCTCCCCCAACGTGTAATCCTACGAACTTGGCAATAGGTATACTTGTGCAATAGTAACATATTATCAATACTGATGTGAAGGTTAGAATTTGATAGTAATTTTCGTTAATGAAGATATATCGATATATCTGATAACAATAAAATTAGTGTCTTCAGCATGTATTATAAATTGAAGCAGTGATGAAGTGCTGGTAATGTCATCAAGATACACCAAAAATAACAACGGACTCTAAATGGAGCCGTGTGGGACTCCACGTCGTACACATGTTTGCTGTGAAAGGTAGCCATAGTATATATAATTATTATTATTATCATTATATATATATATGTATATATATATGTATATATATCAATCTTTAATTCGCCAAACATTGGTAGCACAAGAATATGAAAAATAAAACAATATATATCGGCTAAATGTTACTTCCTGTTTCTTAGATAATCAGTTTAAACCAATTGAGGCTGAAGCCACATGTGTGCAATAACCGTAATGTTCCGGTTAACATGTGATTATATATAGATGTCGCTCATTTATCCTTTTCTATACCTCAGCATTTCGTTGAGGAAAGCTATCCTCAGCGTTCGATTGTACTTTATTGAACCTCATCTCGTTGTCTCGAACTCTGCCTTGGTGGCGTACAGCCTCTTTCTCAGTCTCAATCTTGGTATCAAACTCTCTTGATCTTGTCCTGGTCTCGAATTTTAAGTCTTACATATTAATACAACAACGGTGGAAAGCCACGAAAAATTATATGAAACCAAAACCACAGAGAATTCAGAGAAAAAAATCAATTATCTCGGAGCAGCTGAACATAGAATGCCAACCTTGGCAAATCCAAAAATTTTAAGTAAAAGTGCTCACACAAATGCTCAAATATTAACATCGCAGCACGAAAATAAGTGAATATTCTCTTAGTAATTAAACCAGTATAATGTTCCTCCGCACGATCGTAATAATTGAATCAGTGCTCATGTTTCAGACGGTCATATATTAACTGAAAAGTTTAAAAGGCTCATAACTTACAGCAGTGCTTTTTCTAGCAAAAAGGTTCTGGAACTTAATAATTATGGAATTGCTAAATCTGGGGGGGGTGCGGTGATTTGGAGAGGGGTCTCGGTGAGACCTCCTCAAGAAATGTTTGACGTCACATTTGCATTATGAAATGGTACATTTTGAACTATATCATTTCCGAAATTACAACTTAAATGGCAGATAGAGTTAGATACCAATCAGTTTTTGTAAAATTTATAATTAAATTAAATGAGTGATTACGTTTCCTTACGTTTTGTTAAAACTTTAATTGAAATTTAAAAACTTCTGTTTTATTTTTAAATCTCAGCCTCTTATTTTAAAACACTTTCAAACTGAAAAATGAAATAATAAATAATTTCTTATAAAAATAATTCATTTCAAATCATATTTTAATAATTATGGAATTTAATAAATTATTATTATAGATATATATAATATTAGTATTACTGCCATGAGCAATTTTATGGAATGATGTTATAACGCGAAAAATTAAATTAATTATATAGATAACACTGAAATTAAACTAAAATAACAAAATTATTCTATCATTAAAATAACAAAATTATTTATTAATAGCTGAAAAATGCATGCCGGAACGCCGTTCCGGAGTTTTACAGCAGAAAAGAAGCACTGACTTACATAGTAAAGTATAGACTATGGACTCTATGCTATTGATTTAGACTATGTCAATTAGCATTTGGATCGGGATAACAAAATACAAAGACAATATTGTTGATTGTGATGAGACCAGAAACTCCAAGAGACAACTCGGGGAAGGACGCTCCTGTAACACCCAATTTTTATAGTGGACATTTGTTTTGTAAAGATTTTCGACCAGCTGGATTTCATTATGGTCAGTGCTTTTCGGCTAAGTTCAACTGGATTAGGATGATTTCTAAATTTTTTTGGCTTACAGGGGATTATTTAGGCAAATTTTGATTTCTATTTTGAATTCTGATTTTAGTAATATATACACAAACTATACCTCCATGGGAGTCGGAGGTGGTAAGAGGGGGCATTTGCCCCCTAGATTTTGCAAATATTAAAAAATATTTTGATTGTTTGAATTATTACAATGGCCCCAACACGATTTTAAGTGCGGAAAACACTTAATTATTTAGGTGATGCCCTTGATCATTATTTGTTTTTAATTTTTTTTATGCAAATTTTTTCTATTCAGAAACGTCGTTTTGCCTCCCTTAAAAATCCCCCCCAAGAGATGCTTGCGCCCTAAAAAATCCTGCAGACGCCCATATAAACCGGTATACGCACTGTTGAAAGACAGCCATTCTTCTATAGGCAGACCTCATTCATCACAAATTATTTTTGTGTCGCTCTGGCTTTTATAAAGCAACCGATCAATTCACTCTGTCGAAAATATATATTTGTTGTTTTTACTAACGACGGCGGTTCCTTTTGATGGCGGTTTATAGAAAACGGTTCAAACTGCATACATAATTTATATTATAAGGAATTTGAACAACGCATTAAATGCTAACTTATAATCAGAGCCTGTGAACCTGATAGTTCGACCATACGCTTTTAGGAAGTGGCATATATATATATGTTATATTGCGTCCTTCAGAGGCGTCACTTTGGTCTAAGAAGTGTGTGTGGGGGGGGGGTTACCAATTTCTTACATACACGAAGCAAGGCTAAGACTGCGATCTCTGGGAAGGCAAAATAATAAAATACTGATTGTCATTGTTCAAAAAGTGGAGGTACGGTAACTCCTCGTACCCCACAAATTACGCCTCTGGCGTCCTTCGATATATATATTTTCCATAATATGTAGTATATACTTCTGCATATGCGTATAACTGTCGACGAGCGATATATATATATATATATATATATATATATATATATATATATCGATGTGGCGCCGCTTATTCTATATGTAAGAGACAAAAAGAATGTTAATAAGCGAAATGTCCTCAGATTAAAATGATCTCTCGGATATATAGAACGACAAGACGATAGCAACCGTACACTAGACAACCCGTTTCCCAATGGTTGCACGCGATTGGCTGTTTATATGTATAAACTCGTATCCCATTTAGGCCTAATACATTAGTTTTGAATGGATTTCAGTCTGAAGTGCACTGCGCATCGAATATTTATAGTGTAGTTTTAGTTATAACGGTTGACACTGGTGTGGAGTGGAAATCAATTTGGACCGGATATTTTGTAGAGTTGGAATGGAAATTGATTTATAGTCTGGGTTGGAATGAATATTGGTTTGAAGTTGACAATGATTTAGAGTAGTCAATTTTTGTGTTCTGACTCTGATTCAGACTAAAAATTAAGTAGGCTCTAAAACTGGTTTGAAGGGGAAGTTAAAATTTGGACTGAATTTTATTTTCGAATGGACACTGCTTAGCAGTTGAATTAGAAATAGTTTAGACTGTTAATTAGTTGGATAGATGTACGAAGTTGGTTTGTATTGGAAATTAGGTTGGAGTGGATTTCATTTTGAATGCATTGATGGTTGTACAGTTGAAATTAGGGTACTTGTCGGTTTCACGACCACCAAATTCGTGTCGGTTTCACGACCACCAAATTTTCATCGTTCATCCCGCTTCTAGTTTAATTAACATTTTGATCATTCATCCCGCTTCCAGTTTAATTTACATTTTAATCGTTCGTTCCGCTTCCATTTTAATTTACATTTTAATCGTCATCCCGTATCTAGTTTAAATTTACATTTTAATCGTTCATCCCGCTTCCAGTTTAATTAACATTTTAATCGTTCATCCCGCTTCCAGTTTAAATTAACATTTTAATCGTTCATCCCGCTTTTAGTTTAATAACGTGAAATATAAAGTTAACTTAATGTTGTGGTGTTTTCTTTCGGTGTGTTTGGTGGTCGTGAAACCGACAAGTACCGAAATGAGTTCGGTTTGGAAATATGTTTAGAGTGGAAAATTTGTTAGAGATGGATTTTACTTTGTTATGGACACTGGCTGAGAGTGGATATTAATTTGGACGACTAGAAACAAGTTTAGAGTGGAAAATAGTTTGGAGTAGGCCACCTACATTTTATTTTGAAGTGGATATTGGTTTATGTGAAAAAAGTTTGCAATGAAAATAATATTGACGTGGGCATTGATTTAGAGTGGATATGTTATTTTAGAGTGGACACAGGTTTAGCTCTGAAATTAGTGGAATGGAATTTAATTTAATTTCTTATGCGAGATCCGAAATTTCAAATGCGATAATTGCTTTTGAATAGATTTTTAAGTTTAGCAGAAAATAGTTTGGACTATAACTATGTTTAAAACAAAGATTAATTTTTGAACTGTAAACAAACTGGTAAGGGGGAATCAGTTTGAGGTCGCAATCAGTTTGGACTGATATTGGCTCAGTTTCGACACTAATTTAGGGTTCACATTAGTTTGGAAGGACAATACTTTGAAATTTTCATGGGCCTATAGATTGTGTTTTAATTTAGAATGAATTTTAGCTTGGTGTGGACGTTAAAGTGGGCGGGTAGATTACTAGGTTAATTGGACAAGGTCTATAGAGTAGGCCTATGTTGGTCAAGCACTAGTTTGGAATGGAAAGGAGTTGGAATAAGCATTCGTTTGAAGAAGGCATCTTCTGGAAGAGCTGGGAAGCTGATTTTAAATCAGACAGTAGTTTGAAAATTGTTTCAGTCTGGAGTGGAAACTGGGTTGAAATGGACATTTAACGGAGTGGTCGCGAGACAGTTTGAAATTCGGATAGAGGGAAAATTTAAAAGCGGGAGGCATTTAATTTATGCGTGGTTTAAAAGTTAGGAACAGATGTCTCCGTAACATCCACAGTCGGACTGCATGGTGATTGAGAAGGCTGATACCGTCCGAACCGTCGGGTAGTGAGTAAGTCGATGATAACGGACTGGAGTCGCTTCGCCCACCAAGTTATGAACTTACGACCGCCACAGGTATAGAGAAAAGGTATACAATAACACTGACAAGTATACAAAGACCTGAGAGCTCCAAGTGATTTCCATCCATCCATTCTACCCCATCCATACTCATCCCTCTATCCTTCCATCCCCATCCATCCATACATCTATTCATCCATCCATTCATCCATCTATCCATCCATCCATCCATCCATCCATCCATCCATCCATCCATTCATCCATCCATCCATCCATCCATCCATCCATACATCCATACATCCATACATCTATTCATCCATCCGTTCATCCATCCATCCATCCGTCCATCCATCCATCCATCCATCCATCCATCCATCCATCCATCCATCCATCCATCCATCCATCCATCCATCCATCCATCCATCCATCCATCCATCCATCCATCCATCCATCCATCCATCCATCCATCCATCCATCCATCCATCCATCCATCCATCCATCCATCCATCCATCCATCCATCCATCCATCCATCCATCCATCCATCCATCCATCCATCCATCCATCCATCCATCCATCCATCCATCCATCCATCCATCCATCCATCCATCCATCCATCCATCCATCCATCCATTCATCCATATATAATCTAGGCTTTTGATGTTTCGCTGTGTTGCATGAGAACAATTTTATTCCAAACTTCTGGTTACCATATAAGGTCGTTGAAGAACATAAACGATTGTCTAAGAATTGCTAAAGCATGGATATCTGACAGTGAAAGCGTATGCATTCAATATTATACTGGAAATTTGTAATTTCCAACGTTTCAGTCTGCGTGCAAGACCATTTTAATGGTTTGAAGATACTAAAATATTAGCAACTTGGGCAGTTGCGTGAACTGGTCAAGTCTCCCAGGAGCAATCACAACCAGTTGTATGCAAGGGTGCCTGTTTCAAAATAACCTACGCCGCTGTAGTAGGGCTGCAGCAAAAAATGAGACGCTGTGCCAGCACGAAGCCAAACCGTCCAGCCAATGCCCTGTGATATTCAACAAAGCCAATAGCCAATCAGAATCGTCCATTTGGCTGCGACCTTTGTAATTAATGCGTTGGCCGGAGATTTGTCTACGGAGGTGTTTAGCGTTAGTTGTCTATACAGTAGCGGTTATATAGATTACGCCTGTGTGTGGTTGTCTTTATCTTCATTCATTTCCTAAGTGTTTTGGAATAGCCTGGAGGCGGGCCAACGGTGAAACATTTACGCCGACAACACTTTGATAAACACAGTGCTAGAGATATCTATCACGTTCATGTATATCTCTGCTATTATAAGACCACCCACATTATACAGAATGCTTATTTTCACAGAACTCGTATACGTGTTGGCAGTGGGAAAACATCTGCAGTGAGGTTCTTATCTATGACTAACTCTGCAAAACTCTACTGAGAGTTCATATCGAAAACTTTGTTCTTGACCGCTGATAAAGAAATCAGATTGAGAATAACATGCACGATTCTGACTCTTTTTCGAAAGTGTGCGTTATAAATAGGTCTTTTGTCCTTGTTCAATCTGTTTTAATACAAACAAAAACTGAATATATTCTCTGACTATAAAGGTTTTTCTAGGACTGGTGTGACTTTCAGACAATGCAATTGTTTTCCTGAAGACCACATCTGCAGAACACGTCAAGTATATAGGGCACACAAACTAAACAAACTAAACTATATATATGTCTATATGATGCCAAATGAGGATTGCCCCTTGCTATTTGCGCCAACTCTGATGCCTCGAATTCAGGTTTGGCTGGCCAGAGATATATAGTTAGTAAATCTTTGTTCCTCTGCCCGGTGCGAAGTGGTTGTTCCTTGCCCCTTGACAGTGCAGCGCCGCGCTTTTTCGGTGGTTGGGCCATCTACCTGCAGGAACAGACTCCCTTTGGATGTGGGCCATCTACCTGGAACAGACTCCCTTTGGATGTGGTCCATATACCTGGAACAGACTCCCTTTGGATGTGGACCATCTACCTGGAGCAGACTCCCTTTGGATGTGGGCCATCCACTTGGAACAGACTCCCTTTGGATGTGGGCTATCTACCTGGAACAGACTCCGTTTGGATGTGGGCCATCTACCTGGAACAGTGGAACAGACTCCCTTTGGATATGGGCCATCTACCTGCAGCTGGACCAGATTCCCTTTGGATGTGGACTATCTACCTGGAACAGAATCCGTTTGGATGTGGGCCATCTACCTGGAACAGACTCCTTTGGATGTGGGCCATCTACCTGGAACAGACTCCCTTTGGATGAGCACGTTGTCTTAGCTAAGGATCATGCATGATGCACTTTCTATAAAAATTTGAAAATTCTTCTTGTCCGCAGGGGTTGGGCTCTGAATAAAAGAAGGAATCAAGTAGAAATGTGTACAAGTGGGTTGAAAGCACGCACGTTTTCTAATACAATGTCTACATACATTAGACAGACAACTGGGTCAAGTATAGCGTATATACACGACCTAAACGAACTAAATTGGCCTACATTAGGATGGAGTTAAAAATTGAAGTTAAAATTTCAGGACTTCAGGGTGTGCAAAAGTTGCCTACTGTCCTTAGTAGCCTGCATGTGATATAATGCTGGATTTGTTTACTTCTTGAGGTGCACACAGCAGGGCCACAAAATCATGCCACGCAGACATTTTGCATGGACGGCCTGAATTTAGTCATATTTACAATGTCATGTTTTTTCACTATTGTGCTTTTATTATGGTGCATGATGTCTTTTCCTAGTATATTGAAGACTGTAAGATAAATTGTAAGAATAGGAACCTAGAAGCCGAAACCAAAACAAGCTGGTAGCAGTGCATGGTATTGTCCAGTAGGTGGCGTCCTTCAGAATTGTCTCAAACGGTGCTTTCGACATGTGCTGACACGATGGATGACTCTCTGTTCTTTTGTGATGGCAAGAAACGACATGAAACAGTAAAACATCCACCAGTAACTGATTTATCAGAACGGGTGGGCATGCTGTTGAAGAACGGTGGTGTAAAGCCTTCATCCCAACGATGCATCAGAAGGGAGTATGTGAAAAGATGCGACTGTACCACGACAAGTATAGAAAACTAGCCTACACTGCAGCCTTTTAAGGGAAGACAAAATAATCCTCAGCATGGATCAAAGCTGAAAGATTTCCATAAAGAAGCCAGCTCTTAAAGCCCTAGGTTTTAGGTTTGGCGGTTTCCCTCGTAGAATGAAGTGACCAACGACTGTAGGCGGTTCAAGTAAGCATCTGTCGGCCAATGGGCGTTGATTTCATTTTGGTTTACACATCTTACAAGCATAGGCTGCTGAATTTAATTATATGCATAGCCTAGGCAACATCGTCCGCTTTGTGGAATGGAGGCGAGGCGCAGGGACGGTCGGTCGATCGGTGGTAGCCCCCACCCTAGGCCCTTCACCCTCCCTCTGGCCTACCCCGATCAATTGACCACTTGTATATATAACCGAGCTTTGGGTCGTAAACCTGTATATAAATGCCAGCTGTTGATGCTGTCACCGTTGCCTTATTATACCCGGAACACTAAAGACAATAAGCTGTATTTCATATTCTAAGAATTTGCACCAGTATCAGATGCTAATATACAGCCTAAGGAAGAGAGACTAGGTCACATGCCAAATTATGCTAATGAACTTAGGAAATGAACTTAGGAAATGTCCTTTCACAATTGAGTCTTGGTTTGCAGTACTCATTCTAGTTTTAATTTCGCTGCAGCAGAGTTGAGCTTCGTAATTTCTTCACTTCATAGCCATTTTAAATCGCATAGTCGATACAGCTTATATCTCGTGTCTGTATATTATATTATTATCTTATTTCAGTAGTGGACCTTATAGTAGTATAACATTGTATTTCGTTAGTGGACATATATTAGTATCATTATATCGAACTATTTCCAAAGATGGATGGAGACTACGCTGTACCAACGACACCGACTTCAGGTGTTGCAGTTGGCAACATGCGAACATTTAAAAAACGGTTGTCTGATGGATCTACCAAGAGTTATAGCTACCCTTACGTTTCTGTAAGGAAACATTTTGAATTAACTTTTACAACCGACAGTGATAAACTTAAATTTGAGCAAAAATGTGAGGACATTCGCTTGGCGTTGGGAGTAAAAAGTTTGAGAGAAGTTCTGGTGAAAGTCATAATGGATGTTGACACCAATAAGCTCTCTTCTGCAACTCAACATCCGCAGCAGACACTCACGATGTCTTCAGTCACGGAAGAAGTAAGTGAATCAACTTCACTGACTGATCCAGCATCTGTCACAGCAGCAATATCAGCAGCTCCAGCAACAGCTTTGGAGACTGCACATGAGAATTTTGTTGGGCAGTGCTCCAGCATTGCCCAGTTGATCGACACAATCTCACAACATTCATCCACATGTGTGACGCCGTATTCAGTGAAGTCATGGACACACAGTGGTCATGTGCTGTCGGTGGATATGGAGTGTGCGAAAAAACACTCCTTTCAGTGGAGTTCCTCATCCACAATAGACAGCGAGCGGAAGGAATTTGAAGTCAACCACCGAGTGATGTTGAGCTACCTGGCCTCTGGTATGACACCCATACAGTACGAGCGCTTTAGCGACTTCAGTCGGTTTGGACTATTGTCAGACCTTTTCCGCAGGAGGAATATGGTTACATTTAGTGCCATTTCTGAGAACCTGCGAAAGCAATCTATATTTGGCGCTAGAGCGCAGGAGTCTTCACTGTCGCCTGATGGAGCTATCTCTATAATGACTGACGCACGACATCATTGTAGACGAAATAGTTATCACACCGACCATGTTGCTATCGGGTTGAAAACTCACAAAGTCGTTGATATTCAACACATTAACGGGAATGATGATAACTGTTCACAGCGTCACGAGGCAGTGGGATTCGACAGGATGTACGAGAGCCTGGATCTCAGCAACATTAAAGTTGCCCATCATGTGCATGATCGAAACATGACAATCAACAAGCGCCTACGTGAGAGGAAGCAAGCCAGGAATTCCAATGACCGCTGGCACTGCACCCGTCCTATAACAGCCGGGGTGAAAAAAATTGGGCAAGGAGCACAAAAAAACATTGGAAAAACATGGCATCCCGAGCTTTCTGACAAGGGTGCTGCCATTCGAAACCACGTCTATTGGTGTATGGACAATTGCAATGGAGATGCCCAAACCCTGCGTAAGCTCATAGAATCATGCATCCCTCATTTTCAGAACAACCACAGCAAGTGCCATGAAACTTCCCACTGCAAAGAGCCGGGGCATATGATTGAAGTTCGAATTGTTTCAAATGAGGCTGCAATTACAATGCTCCAGGACTTTCTTCGGTCGTTGGTAGTGTACAAGCACGCTGAAGATTATGTCAAAGGCCACGACACATTTTATGTGGAAAGTTTTAATAACGTTTGTCTGATCTATCTGGATAAACGGATACACTACGGGAATTTAATGTACGAGCTGCGGAGCAATCTGGCTGTCTTGGACTGGAACGAACACGTCGACAGACCATACACGTCTATATGCACGACTGTTCGTTCGAAAAACCCACGTCGCCAAATCGGGAAAAAAGTGTATCGGCGCAAGACCTACGTATTTGTTGAGAACATTTGGAATTTGTACATTGCCGTGTGGTCAGCATCTAAAGCAATATCGGAGTCTGTGACAGAAACTTCTGCAGATAAGGAGACCTGCCAGAGTGAAATCTCTTCGGACGAATCCGATGACGACCAATTAGGAGACAGTGAGAGCTTTTCAAATGAAAGCAATGCACCCTACACAGTAGAATAACCGTAAGAGCTGTGACAATATTGTATGATACACTAAAATCAAACATATCAGTGCTACATAACCATCAACCGTCATTACACATAACCACCTTAGCATTCTGCTGTCTACTCTGCTTGACCTCCCCGGATTTTGGCCTGGCATAGGACAGAGAGATGTGTGGCAGAGCTGATGTGTGGCAGAGCTGACTGCTATCACACGCGTCCACAGGTGGCGGATAGTGGAACGACCTCTAGAAATAGAGGTCAGCTGCGAAATAAGCAGGGTTATATCTGACGAATAAGCAGTCGCGGACCAACAGCGGCAAGGCTAGTAGGGCACACTGTAGAAAAAGAGTGGCATTTTGCTTGACAACTAAAAGCTGCAAATATCCAATAACAGCCTTGTGACATGGGAGCACATGACTCAATTTAAATAAGCCTGATGACCCTCTGCCTAGCGGGCATGTGTTCATCACCAAGACTAGGTCCACAGCGGAAAACTGTGGTTGATGCCACGAAGGGCATCCGATCTGTAACAAGATGCTCCAATCTGTATAAAAATGAATCTGTGGCTTACCCCCCCTCAACGAGGTCCTAATCCAAGCAAGAAAAAAAGAAGATTGAACGGACAAGGGACTGTGGCCATTGCAAAATTGATTTGACATAGCACTTATGAAAAACCTAGTCTCCGTAACGTGGTTTTCGTGTGGCGCCGAGCAATTGAGGGCAATTCAGGTTTAAATCCACCTCTGAGTAGGAATCTTGAAGAGGCGCTATATAAATTTAAAATGGGGGAATGTTATGTTACATTGAATCATAGCTATGACAGGTGTACATAAGCAGCTCACAATCGATAAAATTCTGCTTTATGTCAGAAAGTAAGTGTACAATAAAAATCTCTCTGTCTAAACAAAGTCCGGCGAATTATCCAAAGTATCAATGTTACTCCCACTTGTGGCCCATGTAAGGCGTGCCTGTTGGATTCGGATACAACGATCTCACTTTTCGCACTACGCAATCTGGCATTATTTCCCGCATGTGAAGTACACCGTTCGATTCCGTTAGTTTCTTGGCCAGATATAATGGGCTCGTCCACCCACCCAAGTTGCAAATGATCTTCCAATATTTTCCATAAATTACTCTTCGTATTGGACTGTTAGCTGCATGCGCTGCTTGTCCTCCGCCAAGCCAACCTGGAGATGCAGAACCCACGCACGGAGAGAGAAAACAAAGAGGACAGGCGCCTTCCGATTGATGATTTTCACCCTGCAGCTGCAAATGATCAGCTGACACTTGAATGTCATGACTGTTTTGAGCCTCAATTTCTGACTCTGTACTATTTCCATTGGACGCGACCAAGACCTCCTTCGAAGCGGCATCCATACAAGATTTTCTTCTCTTTGGTGGTTCCAACTCTGCAATTGGAACAAAGGCAGTTTCGATTGGTTGGAGATATATTTATAATGTCATCAACATACAATTAGCTCTTTCGACTTGACTTGAACGACAGCTTAGCTGGGTTATGCATATGTTTATTGTCTTATTACATATCGTAATAATAATAATCATGGTAATTTTAATAATTACATTTTTAATTGGCCATTTATTATCATTACTGCTGTTACTGCTGTTCACATCAGTTGTCATTATACTAACATTGCTGATGTTATTATTACTATGTATTTCTATAGCATGGTTTGAGCTAAATATTTGCAAGGATAATAAATGCAATTTAATTTAATATTTATAAATCTTAGTTCAATCTTATTTGCGCACGTATAGCGCTACCTGAAGAACAATAGGGCCTACTTGTACAGGGTTCACCACACAAAACAATTTATACAATTTCAGTATATATATATATATATATATATATATATATATATATATATATATATATATATATATACGCATCGTCTTCATAATTACCAATTTTTTCAAAATTCCAGTTGTTGTGAGCAAAAAATGCCCGTATGGCTTCCTCTTGATCGCCATCTACCACAATAGTAAGTTCGTATTTGTTCATGGCAATCTAATCGCATATAGAAACTACAGACTTGTTTCTCAACCCTGTAAGTATCTTCATAGCAATGAACTCCATAGTAATATGAGTGTATGGGGGGGTAAATTTGGATAATTGGAACAACTTGTATACATTCTAGAAGTACAGGTATGACCTCTAGCCAGCTTACCTGGCTTTCGTATACACAAATTAGTCGACCCACAGCTCGGTTATATATATACAAGTGGTCAATTGATCGAGGTAGGGCCTGTACGGGGTATGCCCTGTCGGGTCTAGTCTGCCCTAGCGATGCATCTCCATCCATCCGTCCGACCGCTAGAGGGCCAGAGGGAGGGTGAAGGGCCTAGGGTGGGGGCTACCACCGATCGACCGACCGTCCCTGCGCCTCGCCTCCATTCCACAAAGCGGACGATGTTGCCTAGGCTATGCATATAATTAAATTCAGCAGCCTATGCTTGTAAGATGTGTAAACCAAAATGAAATCAACGCCCATTGGCCGACAGATGCTTACTTGAACCGCCTACAGTCGTTGGTCACTTCATTCTACGAGGGAAACCGCCAAACCTAAAACCTAGGGCTTTAACTATTTGACATTGCTGCGTGCAAGTTTACAGATTTATGCCTGTGCGTAATTGTCTGACAGATGCTTCGTCTTTCCTTAATCGTTTAGCGACGAGAGGGATTAGTTTTCCATGCATTTTAGCACACGCTCGTCGTTTAAGGCTTAAAGATCTTTGCGTCTCATTATCGTCCTTTCCCGATCGTAGATTTCTCGGCTTAGCAACGCAAGGCGACTTGGTTGTTCCACCGGCCCGAACATCCACGGTAACAGCACAGAAGTTTCTTTGTGGTCGACCCAATGACCCATCCTCCTGGACTAAGTCGCCTAACAACCTGCGACTTGAGCTTCTCAGCCTCTCTTTGCCTCTTTTCCCATGCAACGCTTGAAGACCATTCTCGTCGATCGTGGTTTCATTGCGCTATAGGTCGGTCTATAGCGCCTCTGATGAGTCTGTCATGAAGTGGCGCTATATAAATGTGCAGTCACAATTGCAAATTACGGTCATTGTGTCATTCTAAGATAGATAAGAAAGTAGAACTTGAAGACAAAGCATTTCTATCCGATTAGCGATCACGATTGGAGAGCTGGATATGACACGAAAACATTGAGACACGAAATTGAGAAAATGGCGAGAAAGACAACATAAAAAGAGCCATTTCATAGTAAAAGAAAGAATTCAACCGAAGAAAATGCAACTGTGGAAGAACCTGTTATTGACCCATTGGATTGTTATAAACTTAAGATGACTCTGATAGCTCTGGCTTCATGTGTGTTTGCAATTCTGATACATGTGACAGAGAACTATAGTGCATGACATCACCTTCTAGGCCCTGTATACATCTAAGCTTATAAAATTCACTCATAAATACAAACAACTCTGAGACTGAGTGCCGTGACCAGGAAATGTGACAGATGCGATGTTTCTGTTCGATTGCTGATATATAGCCAGTTGCAACTGCAGTTTCACAAGATGGTGCCATGGACTATAATTATATCGTGTGAAGATGACAGATCGCAAGTCATCGACAGAAGCAAAATTCGTAGAGAACGAAAGAGTCATAAATGATTTACAAGCTATAGTGAGCCGAAACCCGTAACAGGGTTATATTTTGATAGAAGGAAAGATAACACTGATGTACAAATCAAAAAGAAAGAAGGTATTATCCGACTATATATGATAAACGAGGACCATGGTAGGCTACAGTTGTGTCAGAATCCAATTCAAAATATGCCATTTCAGTCTATCAGCTGGAGACTTGTAAGTTGTATAGCATATACCAAGCTATAATTGTTTTGCACCCTCTGTAAATTAGCCTACAGATTCCCTAAAAAATATACATGTAACTTTGAGTCCACCCTAATATACGTCTATAGCCGCTCACCAACAACGATATCGACTAACAAATTCAGACGTAAACTCTTCAATATATTTCCACGTGTGAATTTGTTTTGTCGAGTCAAATATCCAAACAGAGGCTCGAATTCTTGCTGGATGCATTGGTTAATTTGTGAACTCACCAAGTGAACTGAAATGAAGAACAAGATGACGATGATGAAGAAGAATAAGAGAAACAACAAGAACAAGAATAAGAAGATGGTGAACGTGCTTATGATGATGATGATGCTGATGATTATGATGATGATGATGATGATGATGATGAATTAACAGAACAAGAAGAACAAAAACAAAAGGAATACAACAGTCCCTTTAGCTACACTCTAAAGCCGAGTGTTCACAACTAGAACACATTTTTGAACGCGTAATTGTAACACTAATAGAACGCGTCCGGGCGTATTAAATGTTAACGGTAGCATTACATTTTTGAACACTAGTGTTACGATTTTAAACGCTTGATAGATGTTCTACTCTTGAACGCATGACGCGTTCAAATACTTAACGCGTAAATGTAACACTAATAGAACGCGTCCGGGCGTATTAAATGTTAACGGTAGCATTACATTTTTGAACACTAGTGTTACGATTTTAAACGCTTGATACATGTTCTACTCTTGAACGCATGACGCGTTCAAATGCTTAACGCGTAAATGTAACACTAAAAGAACGCGTCCGGGCGTTCAAACCTGGTCTGAACACCAGTGCTCATGAACGGAACACAACAACGTGCGCTTCATGAACACTAGTGTCCCCAACCTACGCAATGTCTGAGTATATACTTGCTATGTAAAATTTTAAAGTAAAACAAGTTTGCAAACATCAATTACTGCACTGAAAGCTGCAATAACTTAAATCAATGTATGCCGTAATAACTTAAGTTGGTGCTTAAAGCATAGGCTGAACTAAAATCTTTGTACAATCATGTATCTAAACGTCTGCTTAAGCCATAACCCCTCCCCTTGTCTGCATTTGCCTGACCCTCCCTCCGGATGTCATATATATATATATATATATATATATACATGTGTGTGTGTGTGTGTGTGTGTGTGTGTGTGTGTGTGTGTGTGTGTGTGTGTGTGTGTAGATGAGCAATAAGCAAGTCTCAAGGATATTTCAATTTAAATCCAAACTGTGCTAATCAAATATTAAACCATACATGGAATTTCAACAGACAATAGAACTATCATATATATTAACTAGAAATGAATATTGCAACAATGACATTGACAATGATGATAATTGTAAACATTCCAATTCCACATTCAACTTTAGCACACTGAAAATCCCCCCCCAAATAATGATTAAGATTTTCTCAGTGTCACAGGATATATAGACATAGTTAATTATCAGGTAATGACTCCGGCAAAGTTTCCATAACATGCAGTATCTTAACGAAACATTTGCACTGTTTGTTGGTGTTCTTCATATAAGGCTCAACAATTGTCATAGTCCGGAGAACACCAAAAAATTAGAATAAACCCTAGGTTATTCTAGATCAAAAACAGAGTAAGAGACAAGCAGCAGCTGGGTGGCATTCAGAATATCCGTCTTTGGCACTTTAATCACAGCTGTGTCATCCAAGATGAAAATGCTGGTTATGTCGTTGCCCACTGTCAGAACAACGATAAGCAGGGGTTCACTCTCCACTGTCTCCAAAGACTGTGCCACAGCATTGTCTGCAATGACCTGAGACAAAGAGCACAACATTCAAAATGACTGGTACTATACAGTACATGCAAAACTGTAATACATGAAGTTTGATTGAGCACATATATAGGTTGAAAGAGGCAGAGACAAAGATATGCAATTTTAGTCATCGTTGTGATATATATAGTTTAGGCATAGTGGATGGCTTGCAAATATCAAGTATAGCAGTTTAAATGACATATCAATTTTAGTTTATGAAATGACATGAACATTCAACATTAGACTGTTGTGTTTATATCTTTGAAAAGAACTTACATTCAAAAGTAATTTAAAGGCTATGATTATTAACCATTTATTTCCACTATGTCACATAGAATTGTTCCTTGCATTTCGTGTAAATATTTAGCAGAGAAATTGTGATAAAAATGAGACAACAGGAAAATTTCTGAATCAACTGTTACTGACCTTCAACATAACTATTACAGAGGAAGCTTGAAAACGCCTGCCTCTTTCCTTCCCACTTCCCCATCTGAAATGTGTCTCGTACTCTATGAACTGCACAACGGGTGACATTTGGCCAGCACCCTATAAAAGACAGACCATATTATTGTAATGATATTTATGTGTTTTAAACAGACTTTTGGGATCCCATCTATTATAATTATCTAACAGTTAACATTTTCTATTTAATAATGAACTCTAATATCAGCTTTACATTTCTTAAGCTGTAAAGAAACAAAAGAAACAAAAACGCAATCTCCAAGTCATCACAGTTAATACCAGTTGCAAAGCCTGAGGATTATAATTGAAAAATGCATTCATCTTAATATAATCGCCATCACAGAAGTCATGAATGAACCCATCACTGCTGTTATGACCATGTTTACCTTTAGGAGACTCACAAATATTATGTTTGGCATGCCATTCCAGTGCAAATACCGAATAATAATAATAAACATCAAATCCAGACACTATAACACCACGTGCTACCGAATTCGCCCTCATCACTTGAAGGCTCTGACCCTTCATCAGCGAAATTTCAAGCAGCATTTATGACAAGTTTGTGATGACGATGTACATGCACTTTGAAATTGTTCCATTTCTTTTTTGCATACCCGGATGAAACTGTTTGGCATGCCACTCTGAAACTTGCTTTGTGGTGACGTGAGCTGGCCTAATGAGCCTTGACACATGAGAATAAATTGGTCCCAAAAAACAAGAACCACACCGACAGCAATTAATATTCCTGGTAAGTGCCAAATGGGTTGATTACCTTTTTCATCAATGAAACCGAGAAATCAGAAGTTGCGATATTGCAAGAAATAAGAGGACTACATCGTTTAAAGTATTTTGTAATTTGATATTGAATATTATATGAGCTTACAATTGCGTCTTTAGTGTGGAGGCATAATCATTAGGGTGGAGTGAAAATGGCAAAAAAAAATTTTTTTCTGAATTTCAATTAGCTACATATGTCAAAAGGTGCCAATAGATCAATAGAACACTGTGTAAAAATTACAAGAATTTTGATTAATGTTTTGATCGCCCTTCGCAACTTTTTATTTTGCAATACTAAGCGACATCAGAACGATATAGGTAGATTAGTGTCTACAACTCTACACTCTAGTCTACAGTCTACACTCTAGTCTACACTAGAGTCCACACAGTCCACAGTCTAGGTAAGGTAGTCAACTAGTCAATAGTCATCTTAATGCAATCAGATGCCTTGATTATTACAGTATCTTTGATTTCAAAGTCACAAACAGTTACAAGGTGAAGTGAGAGAAGTCACGTTTTGACTCGAACGTGGGCATTAGCTGTCGAGAAGCGACGCGTGCACGGATGAAGCCATCTCGCGATTCCTGTCCACAAACAGCTATCGCCGCCTCGGTCACCCGCTTCACGTGTCTTTCCACAGCTTGTGTGTGGCTGGGGAATTTTGGGAAGGTGACTGTTGGAGTCACCTCCGTCGTGATGAGATCCCTTAGCTCAGTGTCTGTCATTGCCTTGATTACGGGAGGCTCCGAGATAGCCTCAGATAGGGCAGACTGCCCAGTCGATCATGTCGAAGTATTCCACAGCGTTGAAGTTGAGTTTTGCGGGAACCTTGAACCTCCGTATTTGTCCATTGGGATCTGCTTCAGCTCTGGCCTTCATCACTCGTCGCAGGCCCAGCTCACGTATGTGTGGTCGATGGTCCGTCATCATGGCTAAGAGGAGATTCTCCTGGTGAGCGAAGTATGCGTTGCGATGAATGACGGGGTCGACGATCTTCTTGTGCTTAGGGCTGAGGTATCGTGACTTGACGAGGATCTGGTGAAGGTGCCTAGCTCCATCTTTGCATGACGACTGGGCTTTTATGGCGAACCACGTTGGAGCATATACGCGAATGATGAACGTCACCACCGTTTTCAGATTCTCTGACGGTTCCATGTCGCTGACATATAATCGGAGGATTCTATTGGCTGTCGTTAGCCATCGTGAGTGATTCAGGCAACCAGGGTTTCGCATTGCCAGATCGATGCTACATTCACCTTTGCTGATACTATTGCACATTTCCAATAGATAGCGCTGATCTGTGCTCAACTCCTTCGGGTCGACACTGGACAGTTGCTCGGTCAGTTGTACTGGTGCAAATGAAGAGACAGGCTGTTCGCTACACGTCACTAGCCTCTTTCCGATAGGTCCAGAGAAT
>OY744606.1:48982399-49129899 GCA_963556255.1 Allolobophora icterica | reverse complement strand
GGCCTATGGTTTTCCGAGTTTCTCAACATAAGATCGCAACATGTTTATTTTAAAGGTCATTTATCCATCAGCAAATCTATCAGTTGCGAAGTACCACATATCCCAATTCTGGGGTCGTTACTAGTTCTAACATATAAAAATGACCCCCATGGCAATTACGTCCGAAATATTTCACTACATATTGTTTGCTGATAACTCTAATGTTTCCATATCTGTTAAACCAGTAGAATCACTGTTTGTCAGAGCCAGTCATGAGCTAAGCACCATATCTTCCTGATAGAGCTAACAAATTGTCACTAAATATTGATCAAACAAAATTTATTCTGTTTCGATTGTGGCGTAATCTGCCGCCAGCTTGTAATTACAGACTTACAATGCATAGCAAATTGATTAGGCAGGCCGAGTCATGTAAGTTCTTAGGTGTGTATCTGAACCAGCACCTCACTTGGAAGGAACACATTATGGAAATATCTTGGAAATTAGCCAAGAATATCAGCATAATATCAAGTATTCGTCCATCTCTTGCTAAAACTACCGTACAAATTAACAATTCCTTAATTTTCCCTATTTGTTCTACTGCAACATTTGTTGGGTCTCCACTTAAACTTCTTTTTTGAAAGAATTGGAGATTTTACAAAAACGTGCCATTCGAACCATTTTCTTATTGCACTGGTCTGCCACTACCAAACCTATTTTGCCAACCTATGATATAGTTCGATTAACAGATATAAATATGTTTCAGATTGGTTTATTCATGTTTCGCTATCATCACAGATTGTTATCTAGTATACTTGATGTCAATTTTCATAAGAGAACTGTATACTATACATATAATTATCACTATACTAAATTGTTAAATTTGTTAAATTACCCCACTGATATATTGCACGATGCACATGCTAGGATGAAATTATTCTCGATAAATTGTTGTGGCCCTTCGATATGGAATAATCTTTAATGTTATGTTAGACGTCTACCCACCCTTTATCTGTTAAAAGAACTTTAAAACTGTTTTATCTCTGTTTATGAGGACTAAAACTGTATATCGGTCATGTTTAGTTTGTTTCAGGTGTTTATTATTCACTCATACAATACATTTAATTTTTGTGGTGTTACAACTGCCAAATAGTATCAAGAAAAAGGCCAATCTAGCCTCGGCTGGGCCATATGACCCATTTGGATTAATCTATTGACTTTTGCATCATTTACTTGAAGTTTTTGGGGTTTCTATAGCTGACTGCTGTCATTGTGATATTACGGTGTTGATGCTCTGTTAATAAATGGCTTATTTACTTACTTTCTTAGGTTCAGCCTTAACTTTTTGTCATCTCTCTCGATTTAGCTATTTCCTGTTGCCAGTTTTCTTCACTCTTTGTAATTTGTATAGGCCCGAATATATATGACAGTTTAAAAATGAGGATGTTTTGCTGTCTTTGTTTACAAAACCAAGAAGTTTCTATACAGAATTGTAATTTATCATAAATCATTCTAAAAGAGTTCTACAGTAATTTTTCTCATTTAAGCGTTTTAAGTCAAATTTTAACTTGAAAAGCGATCTTTATTTCAAGAACTATTAGGGTTTTGTGAACTAGCGTATTATTTAACATATCGCTGAAGTTGTATTACAAATGATCACACGTTTTGCAGCCATTTAAGCAAAGTTTTTTTGAGGTCAGTCGAAAATTTTGAATAAAGAGATTAAAAGCAATTCCTAAACTCAGGACCAACCACGAGGAAAGCAAAGGAGCTCAGTTGGAAGCGTGGTGTATACGTCCCATCTGTTTAATATGGATGTAGCCTACACTAAAAAATTCAAGAACTCGATATTCTTTCTGAAATCTAATATGATATGAACTGAAATGATAGAATCTGATCTAATAATATATTGCATTTATGTATATAGCGATTTACAGAACATCAATATTATTCATGGCTACTTTTAAGTAGAACTCTTGTATCGCCTATCTACACTGTGTCCCGATGAAAAGTGGACCCCAAGAAAAAGTGTCATAACTCGGTCAAAACTTTTAGCATTTGCCTGAAATTTTACAAACAGCAAGAGTACCCATATTACCACTACATTTTAACGCCGTTTGGAAATGTTGGTGAGTTTGTCAAGTTTATGAACGTTTGAGATGCAGTACTGGAAAGGGGAAATTTCCAACATACAAGAGCCATAAGGAAGTAAAGTTCAGCTACAGCTGGTGTTCAAAATGTCCTCCTTGTTCACGGACACGAGGCCGTATACGTGGATGCCACTGTTTGATGGCCCGATCGATGATCACGTGGTCAAACAGCTGCCACTCTTCAGTCAGGTGATCAACGTCACGAGCGCGGGAACGATAAACGTGCTCCTCCAGTACACTCCAGATTTGATAGTTAACTGGATTGAGGTCTGGACTGTTGGGCGGGAATATGAAGTCGGGTATCTCCCGAGACAGTAGAGCAATGGTCTAACGTGCTCGGTGCGCAGTGGCACTGTCTTGTTGAATGTGAAGTAGCCACCCGATGAAAAGTAGACCCCTAAACGTTTGTCAAAAATTTGTATGTTGGGAATTTCCCCTTTTCAGTCCTGCATCTCAAACGTTGATATACTTGACAAACTCACCAACATTTTCAAACGGCGTTAGAATTTGGCGGTAATATGGCTAATGTTGTTGTTTTTAAAATTTCAGGCAAATGCTAAAAGATTTGACCGGATTATGACACTTTTTCTTGGGGTCTACTTTTCATCGGGACACAGTGTATATAGTGTAATACAACAGCGCCTGCCTGCGTGATCCTCCGAATGAAGCTGACCTATATATCTGTTCGAAATTCGCAAGTATACCTGCGAGTTATAATGACGAACAAAGATTGTTTCGCAGCTGTATTTCATGATACAGTTCAATTTTCAGTGGAAGATTAAGTTCTATATATGAACGATGGTTAGATATACTTGTTCACTATAGGAAGGAGATGTACTCGAGCTGTATACAATGGACTAACGTGCTTCATGTGTGGCATATATCTATAGAAGTCGTCGGTCAAACTGCCTTAAGGTACACAGCTCTCGATTCGATGCCTTCAATTAACACCACGATACCAGTCGATGTTGAAAAATACTTAATAATAATTTAAAACTTCTGTCGCGCTAATGCTTCACGCACAAGGCATGAATCTACGGGCACCAAAATCAACCCATGGCAGAAGAACAGTCAGATTACACAGATAGACAGCCTATGGTGGAAAATATAAGTCTTAAACAGAAAAGAAATTGGTATATATAAGCGACGGAGCAGAAAGGATACAGGGTAAGAGTTCCGAAATCTATAGGTCCCGCAACTGAAAAAGCTCGCCCAACAAGAACAGTTCTAGTTCTACAAATCCGACCCGAGAAAAAATCAGATGACCTCGTGGAATAATGCTAAGTCTTGGAATCAGAACTGACTTCAAACACTGTGGTTGGCCAAAGTTCAGTTTTTCACAAACTGTATAAAAGCCCAAATGTGACACAAACCCTTTGCTGAACAGGAAGCCAGTGGAAAGATTTAAGCATATAGGTTATGTACTCATTTTTAGACGTATACATTTTTAGTAATGGCCCAAGCCAAAGCCAAAGAGTTCATATTTGACTTGTTATACCAACAAGAAGTGAGTTACAATAATCTAGGCGACTTGAGACTAATGCGTTTGCCAGAGATATTTTGAAGGAGATGGGGACATAATGTCTAATTCTGCTTATGTCGCAAATGTGCACATACGATGACTTACAAAATGGAATGGTTCCTGGTACGCTTTTAGAACGGTTTGATTCGAGATTTCTGTTCCACATTCACCCCCTAGCCAACTCAGCTGTGATGAGTACACTGACCGTACACTGTCAGTGGGAAGATGAGACGGTGAGGGAGAGGACTGGCCACCCGCCCTCATATGCCGAGGCCAAGAAAATGAAGTCGCTAGCACTTCATACCCATGGCTGCCTCAGGGCTAGCTTAAGGGACTGCTCTTCTTCTTCTTCTTCTTCTTCTTCTTCTTCTTCTTCTTCTTCTTCTTCTTCTTCTTCTTCTTCTTCTTCTTCTTCTTCTGCTTCTCCTTCTGCTTCTCCTTCTCCTTCTCCTTCTCCTTCTCCTTCTCCTTCTCCTTCTCCTTCTCCTTCTCCTTCTCCTTCTCCTTCTCCTTCTCCTTCTCCTTCTCCTTCTCCTGAATCTGAATCTGAATCTGAATCTGAATCTGAATCTGAATCTGAAGAATGATCTGGGACGCTGTTTTTTAACGGTTATGGAACGGAGTTAGAATGGTTATGAAAAGATTCTTGGAACGGTTCTAAAAGTACATTCTTGAACGGATCTTGAATGGTTCTCAAAGAATTCTAGGAATGGTTCTAGGAACGGTTTCAACAGGAGTTCTTGGAACGGTTCTGGAATTGGAACGGTTCTGGAACTGTTCTGGAACGGTTCTTGTAACAGTTCTGAATCGGGTCTGAAACAGTTCTTGGAACGGTTTTGAAACGGATCTGGGAACGGTTCTGAAAAAGTCCTGAAAGCGGTTCTTGAACGGTTCTTGTCCTCGAGCGCGTACACCTGTGGCAGTCGGACTGCTCGACGTTGTCGAGTCACCTTTTCTCATAAGAAGCTCGGCAAAGGCGACAGAATGTGAAAGTGCATTGTCTGGGTGCTCTGCCTCCTACGATTGATTGATCGAGTTTGTTTGACTTGAATAACTTTGGCCATAAGGTTGGCGAGTGTTGGTGAGTGTTAAAGGAGTGTTCTGTGTAAATATGCGCTTAGTTCTAACTTATTGCAACGGTTAGGATAAACTAGATGTCTGTTTTGACAACATGGTGCTCGATGTAAAGAATCGGCTTATCGTGTTAAGACAATGTTGATAAATGCATATTTTAAGTAACTTCGAGTTCTGGCATGCAGCGATGATTTTGATTCTTATTCCGCGCTCTCATATTATAGAGAAAATTGGAATCACCTAAGAGTTTTTCAGCGAGAGTTGAAGGGACTATGAACACAACTGGATAAACAGGGCATGAGAGCACGTATCGCAACACTCTGAAGCATTCTCTGACGAGAGAGGATCAGCGAATTATACAGTAGGCTATACTTGCCGTTCTCTGAACATCTGACGAAAGAAAACTTCTCCCAATATTATAGCAGCGCTCGACTGAGATAATTATTTCTGTTTTATTCTGCGACTCAAGAACCCGAATACGATATTGATACGTTCGTTACCCGATGCCGTTTGGCCATCAAGTGTACTTTACGGTTGCTTTCGACACACGGAACGGTTTTGGAACGGTTGTTGGAACGGTTGTTGAAACGGTTCTGGAACGATTCTTGGAACGGTTCTGGAATAATTCTGGAACGTTTCTTGAAACGGTTCTTGGAGTGGTTCTGCAACGGTTTTAAAACGAATCTTGTACCGTTTCTGGAACGGTTCTAAAAAGGTTCCAGGAATGGTTATGGAACGGTTCTTGCAACTGCTCTTGGAGAAGCTTATCGAATTCAGGAGTAATTGCCGTTTCGGATTCTTCGAAGAAAGAAGCTTGTCGGATTTCATATCAGCGTTGGACTTGTATACTATAAGCTCTGCCGAAATGAAATTATTATTATTACGATTAATATTCTTTAATTAAAAAACCAAAAGCGAGGCGCAAATTGGTGAACAAGTTGCGAGATACTATAAAACATAGAAATTATAAGAAGATAACAAAAGCTGGAAAAAGAGAGTAAAATGTTATGAGTTGAAAAATAATGCTAATTATGCTACATTAAAAGCATCGTAGTAATGGAGATATTAAAACTGAATAATCTGAAAAGTGAAGCTAAATGGAAGCCCAGGATATAGTAAAGGAAATCTGTCATTATTATTAAAGGAAGACAGTTTAAGAGAGAGAAAGAGAGAGAAAGAGAGAAAGAGAGAGAGAGAGAGAGAGAGAGAGAGAGAGACAGACAGACAGACAGACAGACAGACAGACAGACAGACAGACAGAGACAGAGACAGCGACAGAGACAGAGACAGAGACAGAGACAGAGACAGAGACAGCGACAGAGACAGAGACAGAGACAGAGACAGAGACAGAGACAGAGACAGAGACAGAGACAGAGACAGAGACAGAGACAGAGACAGAGAGAGAGAGAGAGAGAGAGAGAGAGAGAGAGAGAGAGAGAGAGAGAGAGAGAGAGAGAGAGATTTGAACAGAAATTGAAATGTTTTACTAATTAAACAACATCAAAAAGCATCCTAAAAATAAAGACTTTTCTAAACAAATTATCAATATGGGGTATGGTTAGATTATGGCCTTTAAGACGAAACAGATACCCTGTCGTTTTAATTTGAGGCAATAAATGATGAATGACACAGGTAAGTAAGTACGTATATTCTTTATTATACCAGCTTCTAATCCCCCAATCCGTTGTACAAACACCATATGAAATACACAGTCTCTGGTCAATATGAATAAAGCTTTCTAACAAGAACAGTTTTTTTCATATTTTGACCAACCAGTGGCAAGACTCGGTCATGAGATTGAGGCCGAAAGTCATTAAAGCTCCTTATAGCTGAGAAGAATCGGGTATCAGGTATCAGCTAGTTGGGCATAAGAAGTGTTATCTTCAGGAAGGTAATATCCTTTCGTTAGTCTTCTTATGGTCGAATATAGTTTATCACGGTCAATTTGAGTTGTAAAGCCCCACCAAGCAGAGGAAGCATAATATTCTAGAGAGGATTGTTGTCACTGGGGTAAACTTGTCCAAAATATTAGAGGGGCAAGGGGTTTGGACCAGAGGGGCAAAAAACAAGTTTTTTCAACATGAAAAGTTTTTTTATTGCTTTTTCTCGTTTTTGTGGGTTTTATAGTTTTTGTTGTTTTTAAGATTTTAAGATTTCGGATTATAAAAATCATGAAAAATGGCATGAACAAGAGCTCCAACTCAGTTTAATTCACTTGCGATTTCCGAAAATTAAGAATCATTAAATCAATGTTATTAAGATAGCTTCTGCAAAAACACAAAAATAAAAATTTATTTAAAAAAACAAAAAAACAAAAAATTTTGTGGTTTGCTTTTCCTTTTTCTTGTTTAAAACCAAATCCGAAATTTTTTTTTCACCTCTGGTCTAGACAGTCAGCAGAGGCTTCCGGTGTTACGTTAATGCGAATGAAATGGGGCGATTTGTTTACTTGTAAATTTGTTTCATATTGAAGATACTGAAGATAAAACTAGCCTAAATCTTTGTTTTCATTATGAATTTCTGATAGTATTTCAGTTCTGTGTCTCTGTTTTTCTGTTTCTGAAGAAATTTGTCTATATTGAAACATAATATTTTACTTTTGAAGAAATTCTCTCGATTTTGGGGGGCATTGCCCCGGCTCCTTAATTATTGGGGGGGCACGTGCCCCGGCTGCCCCCCAGAGTCTACGCCTATGAATTTTTGTTGCTCTAACCACATCATATAGGCATGATCCACGTAGGCTGTGGGCGACCAGGGTGCGAATAGCATATATGGAGCAACGGGCCCGCTTGGCTACAAATCGGTTAACATGATTGCAAATGTTTAGAATGCAAGATAGATAAACTAGTAACCCTAAGGAGTCCAGAGGTGGATATCATGGAGCGCTTACTTAAGTAAAATTCTCTCTGGGTATGTGTAAAATCGTTTCATACGTTTTAATATGATTTAATTTCAGGTTGCAAGTTCTTGCGCAAGATTCAACGTATTCTAATTCAGATGCGATGGATGAACTATGCAGGACAATGCTATAATCTGTTTCACCCGGCGATTCAAGAACATGGAGAAAATGTTGATGCAATTGTGATCCGACTCGGGCGTTTGCTCTCCAGGTGTGCCTTTACAGTTGCGTCCGAAACACGGAACGGTTCTGGAACGGTTCCACAAATGGTTGTGAAAGTGACTGCTGGAACGGTTGTTGCAGCGGTTCTTGGAACGGTTCTGGAACGGTTCTTCAAACAATTCTTGGAACGGTTCTGGAAAGGGTCCTGGAGCGGTTCTTGAACTGTTCCTAATACTGCCTTTTGAACGATTCCGAAATAGTTCAGCAAACTTCGTGGAACGGTTTCAGAACGCTTCTTTAAACGCTTTTGGAACGATTTCTAGTATGGCTCTCGAAATGGTTCTTGGAACTGTCCTCGCAACGATTCTTTGAACGGAGTCAGACCTGGAACGGTTCTTGGAACGGTTCTGGGACGATACTTGAATGTATCTTAGAAGGATGGCTGGGCTGCTATGAATCCTGGAGTGGCTCGAACACGGTTCTAGAAAGGAACTTGGAATGGATATACAAAGGTTTTTTGGAATGGTTATGGGAATGGCTTTGAGAAGAGTTCTTGGAACAATTCCTGAACGGCTTTGAAGGATTCCTGAGTGACTCCTGAACGGTTCTTAGAACGGTTCTTGGAATGGTTTTTGAACGGTTCGGGACAAATTTTGGAACGCTTCTCGCAGCCATTATGGACACTCTCTAGAATGGCTCTGGAACGGGTCCTGGAGCGGTTATGGAATGATTCTAGAACGGTTCCTGCAACGATTCCTGGAACTATTTTGAAACGCTTCTTCATTACACGCTTTTGGAACGGTTCTGAAACGATTCTGGAACGGTTCTTGGAACTGTTTTGGAACGGCTTCCTGAAACGGATTTTGGAATGGTTCTGCGTCGGGTCTTGGAAAGGTCTCAGAAAGGTTCTAGAAAGACGGATTTGGAAAGGTTGGGGAAAGGTTTTTAGAAAGGGTTATTGGAAAAATTATGGAACGGTTCTGAAAGAGTTCTGGAATGGTCGTGCGGCAATTCTTGCAACGGTTTAGGAACGGTTTTTGGAACGGTTTATGCATGCTGCAGCGGTTATGGAACGGTTGATGAACAGTTGTGGAATGGTTCTGGAACGGCCATGTTGCGGTTTTAAAACTGCCTGTAGCGGATTTGAAACAGTTCAGGAAACTGTTGTGGACCTGGAAAGTTCGTGGAACGGTTCTTGGAACGTTTCTGATAGGTTCTACAGCTGATCTTTGAACGGTTCTGAAACAATTTTGAAATGGTTCTTGCATAAAACGGTTCTTACAACGGATCTTTGGACCCTTTCCGAGATGGTTCTGGAACGGTTCTTAGAACAGCTGTTCGAGCAATTCTTGAAACTGCATGTTCCTGTAACGGCTCTTGGAGCGGATCTCGAACGCTTCTGGGATGATTGGAACGGTTCTTTTAATGACTGTTGGAATTGTAGTGGAACGGATCTGACACGGTTCTGAAAAGTTATGGAACGGTTCTTGGATACCTGGACATGAAGAAAGCTCTTCTATTAAGACGTTTCTGGAACAGGTTGAAAAAATTCTTGGAATGTTTCAATGACAGTTCTGGGAATGCTCCCTGAAACCGTTCTGGAACTCATCTGCAGCACTTCCAGAACGAGTCTGCAATGATTCTGGAACGGTTCTTGGAACGATTCTTGAATGCTTCTCGAATGCTTCTTGGAACGAATCGGAAATGGTTCTTAGAACGGTTTTAAGAATGGTACGTAGGAAAATATGTCGCTGTTATATATATTTTTTACTTAAGTATAAACGGAAACACCTGAGATTTTTAAATGTAAGTATTAAATTATGCATATATGCATACGTGCTCAAGATCTCAGTATACAGGACCTACACAAGAATATGATATATATATATACACATATATATAAATAAAAAATATATATCATATTCACTTATATCCGCGTAATGCATCTTGCATTTAGATGTCATAGATTTGTCAGGTATAGGCTCTATAGATCTCTCTTGACCTCTGTACCTATGCAACTCACAGTGTCTGTCTTTTCGTGTTTCAAAACAAAAGTTTTGATGCGTCATTAAGTTGCTAACAGTGCATAGACATGGCTGCTCCTCATGTTTTGTGTTTTGAAGCAATATGCATACATAGATATATGTGTATGTGTTCTGTGTGACTGTGTGTGTCTGTGTGTGCTTCTGTGTCTCTGTTTCTAGAATAAGGGATGGTTTCTATACCTGTGTTTGTCAATGTAAAATATGTATTTTTAGAAATATATAAATGTAAGTTGTTGATACTTAATGTGCAGGCCCAACATACTTTTACATCATTATTTCAAACAAACGGTGTATAGATGTATATAATAACCTATGTATCAGTTCCAAGCTTTCTATTTAACAGATTGCTGTGCTGATTGATATATGTTCTAAGCCATTAACGAAATAAAAACAGTAATAAAACAGTGATAGAACGAAGGACATTATGCTCAATTGTATTGACGGGGAACTGACTGCACATGCACCAGACTTTCACTGACCGTTAAAGTAACGGTATATATATATATATATATATATATACATTATTTTGCGGGACTTCCATCTCTTTGGGGCCACCCATTGTCATTAATTGCACCATTTCAGCTTTCTGCTAAGACGGAATATTACTCATTTTAGAAATCTAGATATAAAGAAGTCTTTCTTTTTGTTTTCTTGGTACATGACTTAATATTTTCTTTTGACTGATTGTTGTTATTGATTGCAATAAAGATATATTGATTGATTGATTGATTGATTGATTGACACATATACAAGCATACGCCATTTTTTCCTTTTATACACATTATACAAAATATATATCATGCGAGTATATAAATGTATATATATTTCAACACGGCATAGATTCCTTTTCGGCAAGGTAAACCTAAACCACATGGATATGGGTAAATTCTCAGTTATATATATATATATATATATATATATATATATATATGTATATATATATATATATGTATATATATATATATATATATATATCTACTGAAATTTGCTAATCGATTAGAATTGAAATTAGAATTAGCAAGATCTTGTAGCTAATCGACAAGAAATTATAATTATCAGCAGCTAATAAATTTGCAGTTAGGGATTATATTTAGATAATTTATAAATATATTTGCTTCATAGATTTGTCAAATTTTGATCAGATCACAGCAAGTTACTACAGTAAGCTACTATTGTCTATTATATTACCTTAAGCAGCACCAGGGGCGGATCCAGAAGGTTTATCGGGGGGGGGGGGAAGAATACATACATGAAAGTTTGTGCGGGGAGTGACCAACCAAAATTCATCTCCCAAAAACACTCATGACCTTTTTTGTAGTCATTAACCTCTTCATACAAATTCGTCTCCGAGTGCACCCACGTCCTGTGACTGTCCTATGTGAATATCAGATGGGGGGCCATTTTCCTCGTCTGCTTCCTCACGGGGGGCCACATCCTGTGTAAATATCAAATGGGGGTCATGGCCGGATTGGCCCCCCTGGATCCGCCTCTGAGCAGCACAACTGCTATGTTAGAACAGTCCACAAACCAGCAAGCAACAACACACCGCATCGGTCAACACTTGCTGCAGTTTTATGAGCCCGAACAGATAGCTGAACCAGTCTTCAAACTCATTATTAATAAGCTCGTTATTAATGAACTCGTTCTTAACATAATATGAAAAAATCTAATCGTTTAACGACTAGAATTAGCTAAAAAAAGTTGCAAATCAATTAAATTTAGAATAAGGATCAGGTGACAGCTATAATCGATTAGCATTAGAATTAGCTGTTTGTCTAATCGACTAGCTAATCGACCAGTTACCAATCTATGGTAAACAGTCAACATTTATCCTCAAATCAGCCATAGACGATCAAATAGAGCACCGAATTCCAACGTCAACGCAATATAACTTAACTGCAGTGTGACATTGAAGGGGAGACCCGGTGTAGCAATTTCAGATTACCCCTACTTCACATTACCCCCGGTAACTTGAAAACGCGTTCAGATTACCGGAGGGTAATCTGAAATCGATTTCAAGTTACGTCCGGGGGTAACTTGAAATCGATTTCAGATTACCCCCTACGATTTCAGATTACCCCCTCAAATTAATGGCGCCCGTTCTTCGACTATCTCATAATAATAATAATAATAATAATAATAATAATAATAATAATAATAATAATAATAATAATAATAATAATAATAATAATAATACTAATAATAATAATAATAATAATAATAATAATAATAATAATAATAATAATAATAATAACAGTAATAATAATAATAATAATAATAGTTAATATTTATCATTAAACTCTCATTATCCCTCTATAGAGTACCTCTATAGTACATGATGTACAGGAAGCTATCTTTCTCTGTAGATCGCAATTACATCGACTAGGTTGAATCTCTGTATATCTTATGTTTGTATGTAATATGTCAGGCACTTTGTATGAGTGGTTTTAATACAATTAACATTTCTGTTACTTTTTTTTATTTTTTTCAAATATTCAGATTAGCTTTCAGTCTTGTATGTTTCACGTGGTTTATTCAGTGTATTCTCTCTCTCTCTCTCTCTCTCTCTCTCTCTCTCTCTCTCTCTCTCTCTCTCTCTCTCTCTCTCTCTCTCTCTCTCTCTCTCTCTCTCTATATATATATATATATATATATATATATATATATATATATATATATATATATATATATATATATATATTAGGGTGATTCACGCCGCAATGGGAAAAACATTTTTTCTCCTGATTGGCTGACATAGTAGATTATTTTGTTCCTTTGGTTGTTCTGAACAATACAGCAAACTTTTACTGTAATCTATCAATGTTTACTGGTTGCTCAACGACCTCCTGATATTCGAGATATGGTCCCCCATGGAGAAAGCAATGTATTTGCCATTGATGAGACCCTCGAATGCAATGATCTAATTAAATTGGGGTACAATCTTGGGATGCATCGTTTCAGACAGCCAGATGCATATCATAATGGTCAGATGGATGGCTAAGGTTAGTTATTGCTTTAAGAATTATCTCTTTAGAGATCAATTTCAAATGACAGCCTCTTGGAAAAGAAATATCATTGAATTCTGTTTATTTGCAAGTTGTATATACGTGAGAGCATGGATAGCTTGTTCGGTGGCATCTAATGCACCAATTAATGACTTCCAATTGTACAAGCAGATCAGGCAGTATATACATCAATAAACTTCAATAAACATATCATGACTTGTAAGCATAAGAATTTTTCATTTTAGCTAAATCAGACAGGGGGCAATGTGAACAGCGCAGGGGTAACTTGAAATCGCGTTCAGGCTACCCCCGGGGGTAATGTGAAATTGATTTAAGATTACCGGGGGTAACTTGAAATGGGGGGTGGGTAGCCTGAAGTCTTTACACCGGTGTAGCAATTTCAGATTACACCCACTTCACATTACCCCCGGTAACTTGAAATAGCGTTCAGATTACCTTGGGTAAATCTGAAATCGATTTTAGGTTACCGTCGGGGATAACTTGAAATGGATTTGAGATTACCCCGTATACGATTTCAGATTACCCCTTAAATTAATGGGGCCATTTTCGACTATCTCATGTAATAATAATAATTGTTAACATTTATCATTAAATTCTCATTACCCTCTGGTGCATGATGTACGATAAGCTATCTTTCTCTGCATAGACCACGATTACAACAACTAGGTTGAATCTTTGTATACATCTTAGGTTTGCATGTAAAATGTTAGGCACTTGTTTGCTTCACGTGTTTTATTCAATAAACGTATCATGATTTGTAGGCATAAGAGGGGCTAATGTGAACAGCGCATGGGTAACTTGAAATCGCGTTGAGGCTACCCCGGGGGTAACATGAATTCGATTTAAGATTACCGACGGTAACTTGAAAGATGGGGTATAGCTTGAAGTCTTAACACCAGTGAGAAAAATGCCCCTAAACGTTAACAGAAATTTAATTAAATCTCATGGAGTTTGTACAACTCAACGAATCGCAGCTTTTATATCTTACGTACACTTTATGAGATATATATATATATATATATATATATATATACATATACATATGTATATATATAATGCTGTATCTGTCCTATAAATATTATGCGAGACCATATATGTACTGTTGCATATGGAATTATGGATGTATGTATCTACCAATGCATATGCAAATATATATACGTATATATGCACGTACAAATATATATATGTATATATATACAAATGTATATAAGGTTACATTATGCATGTATGCAAATATGTATGAATATGCGCGAATATATATGTTTGCACGTGGGCACGTACAGCGCAATTCTCTTCGGCCTGGGTCGTGCTACGGTATATATAAATTTTATTATTATTATTATTAGTAATAGTATTGTTATTATTATTATAATTATTATCATCATCATCATCATCATCATCATCATCATCATCATCATCATCATCATCATCATCATCATCATCATCATCATCATCATCATCATCATCATCATCATCATCATCATCATCATCATCATCATCATCATCATCATCATCATCATCATCATCATCATCATCATCATCATCATCATCATCATCATCATCATCAATAATTATAAAAATAATAGTAATAATAATATAATAATATAATTATAATTATTATAATAATTATGATATAATAATTAATAATAATAATAACAATAATAATAATAATAATAATAATAAAATATTGTTTGTGATATAGAAATTATTGATGACACAATAAGTGGCTTAAAATCGCGTGCTTTACACTGTCATACATATAGATACGTGCGTATAACAATAGTAATAAAAATAATTATAATAATTATAATTATTATTATTATTATTATCAACTTACATAATAACCGTTGTACGTCTGTCTGTCTGTCTGTCTGTCTGTCTGTCTGTCTGTCTGTCTGTCTGTCTGTCTGTCCCGTAAACAAACACTATTGTGACGTCACTATACTGCCGCCTTGGCGACGGTTGTCTTGACGGTTGTCTTGACGACGGCTATAGGCCTATAATATGACGTTATAATGATAATTGTTTTTATATACCGTGATTTTTCACGGGTATATAGGACAGATATAGTTATCATTAATATTCAAGTCCTCGATTAGCCCTCTTGAAGAGGCGCTATATAAATGTCCTAATGAATGAATGAATCCTGCATATCTCGGGGCATAAAACTAAGAAAATATAAGAATAATTATGTTGATAATAATTTACTATTACATCGCAAACACCTTCCTCAATCTTTGCATTCCTGCGATCTTGAACTAGGATATATTCCTCGCTGATGCAGCTCTTGGTTGATGAGCTTCCTTCTTGGCAATCAGGGACTATAGTTTCGCATTTATCTCTTGGACTGTGAGGTTGCCAATTAACTACACTATAAAGCCCGCAGACTTCACTGATACATGAGCTCACTCCTGGATCATGATTGGTAACGAAATACATATTGGTTAATAGATCATAGAAGATCTCGGCATTGCCAAGATCGATGCGCGGTGAAGGCGCTCAATCTGCGTTCACGATGTTTGTTGAAGTCGCAGGATTGGTGTCTGAGTGCACGACACTGGATGAAGGCGTAGGATCAGTGACTGGGTCCTCGACGTTTGGTGAAGGCGTACGATTAGCGACTGCGTGCTCGACGTTTGTTGGAGAGGCAAGGTCAGTATCTACGTGCACGACACTGGGTGAAGGCGTGACTGGGTCCTCGCCGTTTGGTCAAGGCATAGGATCGGCGAGGGCATGCACGACTCTTGTAACTGTATCTTCATCGTTCTCAGTTTTAACTATGTTATTAAACAACTAGCAGGTTTATCCGGCGTTGCCCGGGGTTATAAGTTTCAATCCCTGTAGCGAATAAGCAACAAAAGTTAATGCGAAGTGAAATCCCTACGGCTGCGCCATCTGGCGAATGTTTAGAAATGCGTGCCGGTGACAGAGAATTGTCGGTCAAACACACAGAATCTTCTCGGGTGGCGCCATCTGGCGAGTGAAAATAGGTTGAGTGTAAGTTTTTTTACCAGCTAAAAATGCATTGCCCGGGTAGGTTTTGGCCCGGGAGACCATGGTAGCGGTGAAAACGGAGGACGCGAAGCCTCACACTGGGTGTGTAATGCCCACCCCGAGACAGTAGTGAAGGTTTGGAGTGAAAAGCTCGAAAACTGTAGAAATGCATCCCGGTCAAACATCGCTGTGACAGACAGACAGGTTCTTCTCTTTATTTATATAGATATGATTGGCTAGCAGGTTGGTCCAAGTGTGCATCAGAATATGATTCTGAATGTAAATTCTTTTTAAATTTCGAGGGTTGGTCCAGTTTTTATACACCACCTAATAAGAATTAGTCGTTGGGTGGGTTGATGTGTCAGAGATTTTCTTGATTTCATCAGAAGCTCTTGGATGATAAATTCTGTTTTGGAAGGGTTAAGCAGAGGAGGTAATTGGATGACATCAATTGAGAGATACGGTTAACCACGTTGAGCAGTTGTGCGATGGAGGTTGAAAAAGTGCTTTGGGGAGAAGGATACGTAGAGTTGTTTGTCGTCTGGGTAGAGATGGTGGTCAACACGCAGTGGGGCTTAATGGTGTGGTAGGCAGGATGAGTAGAAGTGGACGAAACCTTGAGAAACACTACAAGAGAGTGGAAGGGGGTTGTGAGCAGTGGCTGGAGGCGTTAACAGAGAAGAATCGGGAAGACAAGTAGGACTAGAACCAGAGTATAGAGCAGTGCCAGAGACGCTAAACCAAGAAGGTAGTCGATGAAGATGGAGGCTGTGATCAGTGGTGTCAAATGAGGCGGAGATGTCGCGGAGACAGAGTCAGATTGCCCGGTGTAAAGACTTCAGGCTACCCCCCCCCATTTCAAGTTACCCCCCGTTAATCTGAAATCGATTTCACATTACCCCGGGGTAGCCTGGAAGCGATTTCGAGTTACCCCTGCGCTGCTCACATTACCCCCTGTCTGATTTAGCTAAAATGATAAATTCCTATGCTTACAAGTCATGTTTATTGAATAAAACACGTGAAACATATAAGATTGAAAGCTAGTCTCAATATTTGAAAAAATAAAAGAAGTCACAGAAATGTTAATTGTATTAAAACCACTCATAAACTAGCTCAAAGTGCCTGACGTATTACATCTATATAAATAAAGAGAAGAATCTGTCTGTCACAGCGTGTTTGACCGGGATGCATTTCTACAGTTTTCGAGCTTTTCGCTCGAAACCTTCACTACTGTGTCGGGGTGGGCATGACACACCCAGTGTGAGGCTTCGCGTCCCCCGTTTTCACCGCTACCATGGTGTCCCGGTGTAGCGATTTCAGATTACCCCCATTTCACATTACCCCCCGGTAACTTGAAATCGCGTTCAGCTTACCGGGGGGTAATCTGAAATCGATTTCAAGTTACCCCTGGGGGTAACTTGAAATCGATTTCATATTACCCCCTACGATTTCAGATTACCCCCTCAAATTAGTGGGGCCCATTTTCGATTATCTTATATAATACTAATAATAATTCGCAATATTTATCGCTGAACTCTCATTATCCCCTTATAGCATGATGTACGATAAGTTCTCTCTATCTCTCTCTGCCTCAACTACATAAAACTCATTAAATGGACCAGCAGACACGCATAAATAGTACTGTATTTGTCTGGCTGGCTAGGTTTACTGGTCAATGCTTGCAATCAGTGCGTCAGCCTTGGGAAACGTTAATATTCTCAGTCGTTCGAAAGAGCTCGGTGGTATAGTTAGCATTTTATCTTAAGTGAACATGGCAGGGGTAACTTGAAATCGCGTTCAGATTACCGGGGGGTAATCTGAAATCGCGTTCAGATTACCGGGGGGTAATCTGAAATCGCGTTCAGGTTACCGGGGGTAATCTGAAATCGCGTTCAGATTACCGGGAGGTAATCTGAAATCGATTTCAGATTACCCCCAGGGGTAATGTGAACAGCGCAGGGGTAACTTGAAATCGCGTTCAGGCTACCCCCGGGGGTAATCTGAAATCGATTTCAGATTACCAGGGGGTAACTTGAAAGAGGGGGTAACCTGAAGTCTTTACACCGGGCCAAAACCTACCCGGGCAATGCATTTTTAGCTGGTAAAAAACTTACACTCAGCCTATTTTCACTCGCCAGATGGCGCCGCCGGGTTAAGCAGCTACAGTACGGATTCGCTAGAGGTTCGAAATTCGACAATAATTGTCTACGATGTCTGGTGACGGCCACCGTATCCAGAATTTGTCTGGTCGATAATCATCCATTTAATTGGGGACTATAACTGAATATATATGTTTCAATTATCACTTTGGACATTATTTCTTTAAAACATTTTTATTGGCATGTTAGGGATGCCAGTGACGCCAGGATCAGTCCAGAGCAACAGTGTGGAAGTTCTTTTGAGCTCCGGTGTCTCCGAGTGGTCGCTTGCTGGTGGACTTCAACTGCTTTCGAATAAGGTGCAATGCACCTGCTTTATTGACAGCGTTGGCAAATAAGTTAGCACCAATACCAAGCCTCCGCCGAGAAATGGTGCGCATTGACTGTGCGGGCGTCCACGTTGTAAATTCGAATCCTGACCGTCGCCAACTGAGACTTCTTGCAGAAAAGATCGTCAACGAATACCCGGATTCGTTTCGCGACGCAATAGGTGATGATGTGATTGGAAGTGGGTATGATTCTATTTTCTTCAATCGGAAGAGACGTTAACTAACATGAGCCGCGGCAAGAACTGGGTGAGAAAGAGGTTGGGTGATGCACCGGGAGAGTCGTCGTCAGGGTCATCAACTGGGGCAAAAAACCGTGCTTTCGTGACAGATATATGAATGCGTCAGCTGGCAGCCATCAGTACCAGCCGATGAAGTGGAGAAGCAGAACATCCTAAAGACGTTTGCACTCTGCGTTGATCCTGACAAGAAATCAGTGGTTGATATGACGAAGCAGACCTACTGTTTGCAGGGTGTTGATATCAACAGAGGCCTTGATGTCAACATGTTGAAGGAGAACTGGCCATTCTTGTTTACGGTAATCAAAATCATGACGCATGTCAATCTATCAGCAGAAATCAATCTGGTAGATGTCATGAAAGTTGCTTTCTACCAGAAAGCACCTGCTCTATTAATTTACTTTAGATCAAGTAAAAAGTGGGCTAACGTGTGCCAGCGTCAGGCTTAAGACGAATTGAAAAATGAAACGCCTCTTTTATCCTTATCGGTGTGGTACTCCTGCATGCTTCTGTCATATTTCAGTGAGAAAGAGGACTCGCTGATTTTTTGTCAAAGATGTAAGTTTTGAAATTTAGTTGCCAAATGTATTTGTAAATGCATGTCAAAGCTACATAACTGTTGATGAAAAAGGACCAGTGTATGAGATTGGATTGATTTGCATTGGATTAAGGAAAAGTTAAAATGGCGCATCAGGATTGCATAATTGTCTACAGGTTAGTGTGCTGGGCTGTCAACTGAGAGGTCAGTGGTTCAGTTAAATACCCCAGAACAGAAATTTCTTCCAAAGTTTCACCTCCATTTGCACCTAAATCCACCTCCCCTAGAATGAGTACACTGACCATAAACTGTCAGTAGGAAGTTGGGATGACAAGGGAGCGCTCTGGACATCCCATTTGTATGCCGAGGCAAGAAACTGCATTTTATTTTGAATTGTGCTTCAACAGGTGGCTGCATTGTGCATGATGAAATAGATGGTCTTCCTGCTACATCATCCTTGATGGTGTTTGGTGTGTTTCTAATTTATTGTTTCATGCAGCTGTATTAGCAAACAAGTTGGATCACGTATCACATACTCCTATTTTTTTACCATAGCAGTTGTTAATAAAAATTACTGTCCAAGATTGTGTTTTTATGTGACAGAATGTTACTATTAAACAATGCTTGATACTACTGCTCCTAACAAGAGGGGATTATCTTATTTGAATAGTGGGGTGGTGAGTAGTGGAGCCTGGGGCAGATGACGGTGAGTGAGTGGTGGTATTGATGGAGGCACTGACAATATGCAGAATTCAGGTGGGAGTTCGTTCCAGAGTTGAGGTACAGTGTGTGGTATATGGATTGGTTTGAGAACTTGAGGCGTGTAGTGACTGGAGGACGGGAGAGAGTGAGACAAGAGTACAATGGGTAGACTGGAGTGGCTGGATGGCGAAGAGTTCGTGGTTGGTTAAATCTGTTATTATTTTTCATCTGTTATTATCTTTCAAACGATGGCATTTATGTGACCGATAAGACTACATTATGGGGCAAGATCCAAAGTGGTGAAAGCTACAAAAATAACTATTAATTTGCTAAAATTCTAAAATATTTTTATCTCAGTCTTGAATTTTGTTTTGATTCAGGAACTTTTGCAATGACCGCGTCCAGGTTCAGTCTGTGTGTCGAGTTGTGGTGTGCGACAATATCACCGATCCATCAACGGCAGTGGCAATGCTGTTTGGAGCGTTTTTGTACTCTACCTGCACTACTGCACTACTTATAAATGCCCATATACAATACAATACAATACTCAGATGGTGCTTCAATTACACTAGAGTTCTTTCAAAGGTGATTTTCCAATTAGAATATATTGCCTGCAAATTTGTGCTTGTCTTGACACAACTGTGGCTGTGCCATGCAGACTGCTTTAGAAGCTGAAAACAATGTCAGAAAGCATGACTTCCATTTGTTTAAATGCGGAACAAACAAGGCAAAAATTCTAGAAAGCATGTTTTCATGCATGCGTTCACTGATGCTACCATAGTTTCCTAGGCTTGGCTGTTTCTCTTTGGTGTATGGTACATGTTTTTTTATTTGTCATATAATAAATATCAGAGCTGTTTAGAATTGAGTTCACTGTTCTGAGCAGAAGAGGAGCAGTCTTTTAAGCTACCCTGGGTGATCCACGGATACAAAGTTTGTCTTACCCTCGACACATGATGGCGGGTGGCCAGTTTTCTCCCTCTTCTCATCTTCACATCGAGTGTTAGCAATCAAGGTACACTATACTTGAGTTGAGTAGGGGGCACTATACTAGTGGAACTGAAATCTCGAAGGAAATTTCTGCCCTGGCATGGATTTGAACTCCAGACCTCTGTCGGTTGACAGTCCAGCATGCTTACCACTACACTGTGCACCCCGTTGTTCTTTGTTTTACTGTTAATCAAACTTTGACTTTTGTTGTTGTCAGGTCTATCTGCGATATCAATCTTCAACGCGGAACAAAGGCGTCAAGACATCGTGGACAGAAAATCCCCAGCATTCATCCAAAGATCCTGTCTCTCACCAAAGATCTAAGAGATTTTACAAATCAATGGGCATTGTAGTCCAGTGTTAAAATGCTGAGGATGTGTGACATTTGTAATATTGTATTTTCAATAATTATAACTACTGAAATTTCAATATAACCTATTGATCGTAGTAACTCACAATATTATAATTCCTAAAAACAACTCTAACAAGTGTCTTGGTTTATTGTCTTTATGCACTGTTGTCGATAGTGTAGTGGTTAGCATGCTGGACTATCAAACGAGAGGTTGGGGGTTCAAATCCCCGCCAGAGCAGAAATTGGCAACTCTGCCATAATGAGTACACTGCCCGTACACTGTCTGTAGGAAGATGAGACGGCGAGAGAAGAGTGGCCATCTGCTCTCGTATGCCGAGGATAAGAAATGAAGTGGCTAACATTTAATACCCATGGCTGCATTAGGGCTAGCTTAAAGGACTGCTGTCCTTCTTCATGTGTGGAACAAGAGGCCTTTCAGTGTTGAAACATATATAATCTTGTTTTTCTTAATGGATCATGACCATAAAAAGATTGTATGTATCTAATGAAAAAGACCGAATCTATCCACAGTAGACCCTTTATTTGTGCAACAATGGCAGGTCAGCCACAAAGTTTGACTTTTACACAGAGGGCCACTGAATACATCAGTCTTCAATGTAAATTATGCAGAGAAAATCTCTGATTACCTTACAGGAAACTATTTAAATGACAGTTTTTACCGGCAATGTTGCTGTAAATTTACAGAAAAACCTGTATATTTACAGGCTAATTATTACAGCAATTACCTCCAATTCCTGTAATATACAGACAAATAAGCAGTTTTTTTTACAGAAGTTCTGTAAAATTTACAGGAAAAGTTTAAGTTTTTTTTTTAAAATTTGTAAATTAAACAGAATAAGTCTGTAAATATTTTACAGGAAATCTGCAAATTTTACAGAAAACGTCTGTAAAGTTTATACAGATAATCTGTAATTTAAACAGAAAGTCTGTAAATGTTTTACAGAAAATCTGTAAATTTTACAGAAAACGTCTGTAAAGTTTTTACAGAAAATCTGTAAATTTCACAGAAAAACTACTGGCAACACTGCTGCCAGTACTTTCTACTGTAAAAAAACAGAAACCGTTTGTACCGTGATTCTCATCAGAAGGTTCCATCTTCAAGAACTAGGAGGCGTTGTCGGAGAAATTCAATGCCAACTTGCAACAACCGAAGAAGAAAAGATTCATACTTGTCTATCTCTTTACGCACTTAACTATAGTAGACTAGCTGGTTTACCCGGCGTTGCCCGGGGTTATAAGTTACAATCACTGTAGCGAATAAGCAACAAAAGTTAATGTGAAGTGAAATCCCTACGGCTGCACCATCTGGCGAATGTTTAGAAATGCGTGCCTGTGACAGAGAATTGACGGTCAAAACAGAATCTTCTCGGGCGGCGCCATCTGGCGAGTGAAAATAGGTTGAGTGTAATTTTTACCAGCTAAAAATGCATTGGCCGGGTAGGTTTTGGCCCGGCACACCATGGTAGCGGTGAAAACGGGGGACGCGAAGCCTCACACTGGGTATGTCATGCCCATCCCGACACAGTAGTGAAGGTTTCGAGTGAAAAGCTCCAAAACTGTAGAAATGCATCCCGGTCAAAGTCGGTGTGACAGACAGATTCTTCTCTTTATTTATATAGATTAGATTGCGGTTTAGGAATATTGTAGTATATAGTTTATTTATTTTATTTATATTTATTTCGGATATTTCTATAGCGCCTCCCCAAGTCTACTACTACTCAGAGGCGCTCCCGACTACAGCATTGGTATACTGTGTCGGAGTTTTCACGCCGAAGCGCCACGGGCAATCGTGAGTGAAGGACTTGCCCAAGGTCCGTACGCAGCGGCTAGAGTGGGATTCGAACCTGCAACCCTCGGGTCACAAGGCGCCGAACTTACCACTGAGCCACCACGCCCCACGCTGAGTTTACTTAGCCTATCACTGCACTGAAGTACTCTGTTGGCATATATACAGTGTAAAGCAGCTGCTTCACAACCTAGGTTCCGTAAACCTGCTCTCTGTCTCTGTCTCTGTCTCTGTCTGTCTGTCTGTCTGTCTGTCTGTCTCTCTGTCTGTCTGTCTATATATATATGAGGTGCCACGGCTGGATCCTGTGGCAGATTGACAGACCCATCACATTTGGGCAGCTGTTCCGTAATTTTTTGAAAAACTACACTTTAACGACGAGTGTGCACTAAAATGTATGGACAACTACTCCCTCTCGTCGTTAAAAGGTTAAGTATGCATGGCTGCAAAGCTTAGCAGATCAAGGAATTTAGTCAAGGTAAATTACTGGATAAGGAAAGAATGTCTGAATCGCTGATAGAGGCGATAAGATTATAGGCTGGTGCTGCACCTAAGCCTGAGGATACAGAAGTGGAGAAAACTCCTGTTCTTTAATGATCGAAGCAATGTTACTGATTATTGAATTGCAAAGGCGAAAGGAAAGAGCAGAAGCCGAATGAAGACGGCTGAAAGTGGTTGAATTATCTGAACAGACAAGACAAAAGCAACAGGAATTAGAATGCGAAGAACACACATGCAGAAGCTCAATAAAGAGGGATGAAACACGTGATAAACTGCTAGATATATAGAACAAGGCGAGCTGAATTGCAGCTGCAGAGGCAGTAACTGAAACTCAGAGACTAGAGGCAGAAGTGCTGAGATAAGAAGACGTGTTTGTCGAATTGGAAGCCGCAGGGAAAGCGAAACAAGAAGAATTTTAGATATCGGACAATAAATCAAGTTGCAGAAGCCGCAGTTTAGGTGCAGAGACAAGAGAGTGAATAGAAACCGAGCAAGAAGAAGAAGAGGAGCAGTTCTTTAAGCGAAATACATAGGTATGTTAGCGACTGTATTTTCCTAGCCTCGGCTTATGAGTGTGTATGGCCAGTCTTTTCCCTCGTCATCTGATCTTCCCATGGTGCACCGAAAGAGTCAACCAGTACAGTCAATGTAGTCAATGTACTCAATATAGCTGAGTTGACTATAGGAAGCGGGTAGGTGAAGACGATATCTCCAAACAAATTTCTGCTCTGACGGAAATTTGAACTCCATGTCCTGTCGTTTGACAGCTCAGCGCCCTAAACACTAGACGAACGAAGCAAAATAGACTGAGGCTAAAGAAATACGGCTACGATATATTTATAGCGATAGAATGAAATGAGAGAAGAAAGCAGATGGCAATAATGGAAGCGAAGTTAGGACAACGAAAAAGAATAGGATCACAAGATAAACAAGTGAAAAAAGTTATGAGGAGGACAGGATGAACAGCCTGGAAAAACGAAAAGGGCGGATGGAAGAAAGAGATGAAGCGAAAGAGAAACTGCAGAAGAAGTCGATTCGATATATCGAAAATGAAGAAAATTGGAGAATCATTGACATATGTTTAGTAAGCTAATACAGTTTGATCTAGCAGAATGTTTCTAGTGCTTTGAAACAGTAGAATATATTTAGCCTACAGCTTTGACGTTGAAAAACAAATTTTTTGGTTAAACTTTTAACCATTACTGATCCAGAAAGCTAGAACTGTTTGAATCGCTTGAATTGTGTAGATTTTGTTGACCAATTTACGCTTCTGTCAGGTAAAACTTTCAAAGAGTTTTAAATAACACACTGAGAGTGACTGTAATTATAATAATTGTGATTACGACAGTTTAATTGCGTCGTTAGTATAGCAAGCTATTTCGGGCGCTGTATGCACATTCTTGTGTTCATTATTATCAACGCTGTAACGCAATGTATACTGCCTCGTGATATCAATAGATGGGTCTGAGGCATGTGCACGCAGTATGTTTCACCTTAATTCTATAGATAATTATTATCGAGTTGATTGTATTATTCTAACTTTAAATTTCATTCTACAGGTGAATAAAAAGTTTACAAAAGTTTAAGAAACTTATAAGATCGAAGGTGAACTCTACCGTGTTCCACGTTACACTTGGTAGGCCTGATTAGAGGCAGGTCATCATGAATATTCATTATGCAAATCACGCTTATCGTCTGATTGGTTGTGAGATTCCCTTGGAGCAATTTCCCTGTAATAATGCTCCCGTTTCATGTTCGAAGACGCATTCTCTGGAGAATATTCCTTCATCTAAAGCGGCATATATGCTACACTCTACCTCTGGGAAAATTCCTATGTCCGAAAAAACTGTTTGCTATGAATATTTTTCAGAATATTTTTCAGCCCAAAACTATCTATCATTTCTTCAAACCAATCTGAACGCATGAAATACTTTGCGGAGCAATCGTATCCATGCATCACGTATACGTATACACCATTGCATTCATCGGTCACTTCATTCGTGCATCTGTCCGTCCATCCATATGAATGCATATTTAGATCCATACATCAATTCATTTCTAATCCGTTCATTCATCCATCCGTACGTTCATCCATCTATACACGCATGCCGTCTCAGGTGGAAAGGTGAATCCAAAGCATGCATCATAGAATTACCTTGTGCACTCCCTCCCTCCCTCCCTCCCTCCCTCCCTCCCTCCCTCCCTCCCTCCCTCCCTCCCTCCCTCCCTCCCTCCCTCCCTCCCTCCCTCCCTCCCTCCCTTCCTCCCTCCCTCCCTCGCTCCCTCCCTCCCTCCCTCCTTCTGATATTGATATAATAATAATATTATTATTATTATTATTACTACTACTACTATTATTATTATTACTATTATTATTGCTATTAGTATAATTGTTGTTGTTGTTGTTATTATTATTATTATTACTATTATTATTATATTATTATTATTATTTTTTTTATTTATTTTTTTTTACCCGAGGTATATATGATCCCTCAGGTGCAAGATACTAATTAATTATGTTGACTCTGGAGTGGCCGTCCTGGTCAAGATTCGGGAGAACAAAAGTGCTGTGGAAGGCGACTGCGTTGATTATTATTATTATTATGACTATTATTACTATTATTATTATCATTATAATTATTATCATTATCACTATCATTATTATTTATTTACTTTTTTTACCCGAGGTCGATAATAACCATAACCATAATTTTTTTTATTATTTTATATAGTAATGTTCCCTCAGATGATACAAAAATTGTCCGGAGACAGAAAAATTGGCATCTGGAACTGTTACAACTCCTCCAATATTATTCTGCGAAAAGCGACGGCGTTGCATGGGTTATTACGTTGTAATTGAGCAACTCAGCATGGCGGTACCACATGTATACATCCATGGGCGTTCGGAGGGGATTGCCATGGGGGATTTGTCTCCCTGGATTTTGCAAATATTTTTCAAAAATTAAATCATTTGATTATTTTGATTATTATAACAGTCGCAACATAATTTGAAATGTGAAAAATCTCTTAATTATTTACACAAAGTCCTTGACCATTATTTAATTTTAAAGTTGTGACTTGTTGTGTGTTCGAGCAAAAACGTCATTTTGCTCCTCCTAAAATTCACCCCTCCCTCTAAAAAATTCCTGCGGACGCCCATGCATGCGTCGTTTCGTTTCTTCCTTTGGCACCTGTTGATGTAAACCTGATTCTCTGTACTTTTAAGCACTTTGTGATTAATAAAGTATTACTACTAACTATGGTCTAAGTAGGTTTCAGAAACCCCAAAAATTAATTAATATTTTACCTGTTATTTTATATTAAATTGAAAGACTTAAGGCTCTAATAATCACTAAATGGCCTAAAAACTTGGAAACCCTATACTTTCACGTAACTGTATATACGTCTATCACCAAAACATATATGATTGCTGGAAACAACATCGATTTTCATAAGCAGCTGATGAATTTATTTCATACATAGCCAAGCAACAGCATTTCCGGCGTTGTCTATAGACAATATTTAATTTCAAATCTCTAAACGGATCTAGGACCATCGCTCATCGATTGTTCGTATACTCTCAAAAATTGTTTTAGCTATTTATCGTCGTGCATGGGACAGTATACCATCTGGCAGCTTGAATTGTATATTTAAAGTTGTATATTTTTAAGCTGTCTGTCTGTGTGTCTGTGTGTGTGTCTGTCTGTCTGTCCATCTATCTACCTATCTATCTATCTATCTATCTATCTATCTATCTATCTATCTATCTATCTATCTATCTATCTATCTATCTATCTATCTATCTATCTATCTATCTATCTATCTATCTATCTATCTATCTATCTATCTATCTATCTATCTATCTATCTATCTATCTATCTATCTATCTATCTATCTATCTATCTATCTATCTATCTATCTATCTATCTATCTATCTATCTATCTATCTATCTATCTATCTATCTATCATCTATCTATCTATCTATCTATCTATCTATCTATCTATCTATCTATCTATCTATCTATCTATCTATCTATCTATCTATCTATCTATCCATCAGATTTTTATAGCGCCGCTTCAAGGAACCTACTTAGAGGCGCTTCCGACCCAGGCCCGATCAAAAAGAAGTGTCTTAAGAAGACCATAAAATGAACCAGAGAGATCCCTAGGAAGAGAGCGAATCTCAAGAGGGAGGTCTTTCCAGACGGCAGGTCCGACCACCGAAAATGCCCTGCGCTGTGCTATGGCAGTACGAGCGTATAAGAATCAACATAGTTAAGATTGAAGATAGGCCTATATATATATATATATATATATGTATACTTGAGATTTGAACTGACGAATAACGATTCAACTATTTTTGTACGCCCGCCGTAAGGGCTAGTGCTTTATAGCACATAAATTTTATTGCAAATTTCTACATATAGGGCCTAGCATTTTTATAAACTACCGCGGCGTGGTTTTCGCTTAATTGTTTTTTTTTATCAAAAAGAACTAGGCTTACATAATATACAGTGCATACAAATTGCAAGCTTTTCCTAAAAGATTGAGTCGTTATAAACGGAAGACACAATCTGATAAACCCAATTCTTCGTTTTCTGAAATCGCACTTTTACCGACGTCATAATTCATCCGGTTGAATAATGAAAGCTGAGTGAAAGCGAATCGCAGCTTTTCTTTTAATGTGCTATGAATAAAGGTCGAAGATATAATATGTGAATTCGAACACAAATGCAAAGTTTAACGACTGTATCAGGACCCAATCTTATAGGACACCACAAATCTTAGGAATCTTAGGTGCGAACGCAATCAGAAAGGTTTAAACTTACGGTTGACTCAAAGCTTTGGTGACTGCAAAACTGTACCTACATGTCTAATTGCTTTATTTTATACAGTGGTATGAGCAATAGTCAATAAGCATTCGCAATTCCTGACGGAAAAGAGAGAATTGCTGCTGGCCGTAAAAATTATAAGCAGGTAATTATATATGTGCATATATGCATAAATTTATATCTGCATATAATTTCATGCATTTTATATCATAAGCATGTACATATGTTTATATATACAAGTGTATATGTATATACAATGTTATACATTGGCCTACGAGGAGTTAAACTATCTTGGCTTGGCAAATATATGCGTATATAGGCCTATATACATACATGCATACGTATATATATAAATATATATATACATACATGTAAATGAATGGATATATGTACACATACACTTTTATGCTTGAGTGTATATGTACATATACTCATGCATTTACATATATATATATAATATATATATATATATATATATATATATATATATATGCATTATATATATATATGTATGCATGTATATATACGCATATATTTGCCAATTTGTCTATTACGATGTTCATAATGTGAATTCATCGTATCGTATGATTCGTATCGTATTTGGAGATTTGTATAGCGCCACTCACAGGTGAGGCCACTCAGCAGCGCTCCCATGCAGTGCGAAAGCTCGGAGAAAAGAAAAAGATTTTAAGCATGGAAAGGAATGTAGGAAGAGATCCAGAAAGTAAGGTTACCCGTAGAGAGGAAGGAAGGCCATTCCAAAGGGAGGGCCCTATGTTGGCAAAAGATCTAGTTTGAGCTAGAGTGGTCCTGGAACGTGGAACAAAGAGGACATGCCGGTCGCGAGAGCGGAGAGGTCGCTGAGAAGCTGCAAAAAGAGGGGGCAGATGAGGTCCCTGAGATATTTGGGAGTAGTACCCAGTTTAGACTTAAGGACAAGAACAAGAACTTAAAATTGAATGCGGGCTATAGGAGAGGGAGCCAGTGAAGTTGATTGACCATAAACGACGAGATATGGGAAAATTTAGGAAGACGAGCAATCAGACTGGCGGCAGCAATGAGAAGCGACTGAAGAGGAGACAGGCGGACCCTATAGGAAGACCAATAAGAATTGAATTGCAATAGTCAACTCTATGGAACAGACAAATGCGTAAACTATGTGGGTCAAGGTGGATAGGGAAACAGATTTGCGAGTAGTCCTGATGCGCCGAAGTTGAAAGTAGGAAGAGCGTGTGAAGTTTTTAACATGATCAGAAAAGGTGAGAGTACTGTCCAGTGTGACACCTAGGTCATGCACACTGATAGAAAAGGTAAACTGAGGGAAGTTTTTAGCAAGAAGCTGAAAGTCAAGTTTCTGGAGTTGCTGAGGAGTACCAAACCAGATGAGCTGAGTTTTGGAGGATTTCAGAGCAAGGTGATTTGAAGACATCCATGCATGTAACTTATTTGTTCAGAGTATCTCGATACGAATTCATATTCATGTATAAAATAATGATGTATGTATTTATATGTAGATATGTAAATATATGATTATATTTTTAGATCTAGCTAAGGCATTCGATACTATGAACCACAGTAGGCCTATTTTACTAAAAACTCAATAATTATGGCCTACGAGGAGTTAAGCTATATCTTGGCTTTCTCGTTACCTCAAGAACCGCTCGCAATGGAGCATTCTCGTCGATGCGTGTAGTTCACATTGACGTTCGTCAGGGATCAAACTTGGGACCGCTGTTATTCCTAATCTATATCAATGACCTTCCAAACGCCTCAGCGATTATGTTTTTCATTCTTGTTGAGGATGATACAAATATTTTTGTATTTCTCATATCCTTGGATGCTCTATATTTTCTAATTAATGCTGAATTACTTCGGATAGGTAACTGGTTTCGTGCATGCACATGAACTATTCCTCAACCTGTATAAAACTAATTACATACTGTTCTGATCTCATTACAAACTGCCCCTCGGACTTTAATACCCTGTGTATTGATGGTGTTTCAAAACTCAAGTAACTTCATCTAAATAACTAAATAACTATATATAATATAATCTAAACAATTTCTGGGCGTTATAGTTGACCAACATTTATCATGGAAAGATCATATATTAAAACAATTTCTTTATAAAATTGCTAAGAATGTATAGGAATCCTTAGTCGCGCCTCCAATCCGTTACCATCCCGGGTTTTCGTTTAGCGCTCTATTATAGGGCCTACGCTGATCTAGCCCCACCTTGCTTATTGCAATTCAACTCGTGCCTTTACTTATAAATCTAATTTACAGAGACTGATCACCCCACAAAACGAGCCATCCGAGTCGTCGCGGGCACTCCAAACGGGTTACATACTGGTCTATTGAATATTAAACTTAAAGTACTAAAAGTGGACCAAATTAGGATAGCAATACTTGGCCAATTAATGTATCGTTACGAGCGAAATTTGTTACCTGTTATATATATTCAACTTTCCTCCGCACCACAGAAATTCATTTTTATCCTATATACAAGAAGTACTAATCTGTATCAGCAAAATACATGTGCGCATAAATAGGGGTCTACTCGATTGTTCTCCATTAGATATGCAGGAGCCAAGGTTTGAAAATAGTAGCCTATACCCTTATTGATCCGCCAAACGCCAGGTTTTAAAAATAAATTACGTCATTATCTGATAGAACAATTATTCAGTATTATGGGTGTTTAGTTAAGTTAGTTAATTAAGTTTACTTCTGGCCTATTTTTCATTCCTGTTATAGAATGTCAACTGGCTGTCATACATTATCAAGACTTTTTATTTACTACCTTATATATGTGACCCTATAGATAGCGGGATCATTGATCTCTTTTGGGTATTCCTGTATATGTACTGGTAGTTCATCACTGTAGGCCACATTGTACTTCCATAATTGGCAGATCTATGCGATGATGATAACAGGAAAATAAAATTGATTTGAATTGAATTCAATATGTGTTCAAATAATTATAGTATACGCATGCAATTATAGCTGATCATGTGTGCATGTATTTATATAAAAATATGACTCTGTTTACAGGTATACATGCATGAATGTATTAATATATATATATAATATGTGTGTGTGTGTGTGTGTGTGTGTGTGTGTGTGTGTGTGTGTGTGTGTGTGTGCGTGTGTGTGTGTCTGGCTAAACATGTAGAGCACTGCTGAGAACCACACAAGGGAGCTAAAATGCGCTGCATACTTTACCTGGGACGTAACTTCGCCCCACAAATGGGTGGTGACCAATCTCCTCCTCTCTCTCCCGTCCCCTGCCCTCTTCTCTCTTTCCCCTTGACATGATCAATTATACGGTCAAGTATACATGATCACGTGTCCACCACAACAAGATGGATGACGTAATCGTAAACTCCACATTTATAAAGTATACTCTAAAGCTAAGCGCAAAGCATCAGTTTATTCACGACTGCTGCGTCGTATCAGAGGGGTTGTCCAGAGATCGATGCCCATTGGAGGTCCGAGTCCGGTTGCCACTAATTCCGTCACTAATACTTGCAAAGCACAGTAATCAGTAAGGAAATCATGAGTATGCAATAATTTTCATAGGTAGGGTAGTACTGATGCTATACCATCAATGGTTGGTTTGTTAAATACATGACATATTTTTTCAAATGAATTACACAGTGACGATCGTTTTTACAATTTTCAGATACAGAAACAGTCAAGTTTCACAAACCGCCAGCACATCAGCCTGGATGACGGCTACCCTGCGATGCCTAATCCCTTCAAAAACAGGTAAGCTAGCAAAGAATTTCTCATAAGTGGCCTCCGTGAGCAATGAAGCAAACTAACCTAAATAATCTTTCACAAACAGCTTTCACTTCTCCTATGCATGCCTTACTCTTCTCCAGTCAGCAATCTTACAATCATCGTTGACCAGTGTTTAATCTAGACGTCTTTTGGGGGGGGGGAATTTGCCCCCCCTCCAGGATTGAAGTTTCCCCCCAGAACTCAGCAATATTGTAAGGCAGAGACCTTTTGGGGGGGGGGGAAATTCCCCCCCCCCCGAGAAACCTTGTTCCCCCCCCCAGAACAGGGGGACTAGATTACACACTGATCGTTGACAAAAAGCTTTCCTTTACCGACCACATCACTCAAAGATGCTTATAGCAGGTGATCGCACCTGCTATATGCATATTCGTCGCCTTCTTCGACTGCGTCCGTTACTTGATTATAAGACCGAATGCCCAATAGCCACCTTAATTGTTCACTGCAAACTCGACTATTGTAACTCGCTTTTCATATGCAGGACTGAGAATGGCCTTCATTGTTTAAGCTGTACAGTAGATTCTTCCATAGTTTTTTATCCGCTGTCATTTAATCAGCAACGTAACTAGGCTTTTTCGTTTGGGGGGGCTTAAGCCTTGAGCATGGCAACATTTATACAGTGTTCATACGAATTTTAGCCGTAAGCATACAACGGCCTGACTTGTTTGGGGGGGGCTTCAACTTCGTTTGGGGGGGGGCTTAAGCCCCCCCCCAAGCCCAACGCTAGATACGTCCCTGCATTTAATCGCATAATGTTGTAGTAGCTGCATGAACTCGGGATCAAGATCTGCCTCATTTGACAAAATGTGGCCTTCCTCGCATGCATTCATCAGTCGTATTAGCTAAAAATGCTAGATAGTGTAGTGGTTGACATGCTAGACTGTCAATCGAGAGGTCGGGGGTTCAAATCCCCGCCAGGGCAGAAATTTGGTTCGAAATATCTGCTCCACCTGCAACCCCATGCCAACTCAGCTATGATGAGTACACTGACAGTACACTGTCGCTGCGAAGATTAGACGGCCTTCATTATGCCGAATCTAAGGAAATGAAGACAGAAACACTTCGTACCCATCTTGGCAGCCTCAGGTCCTTCTACTTCTTCTTCTTCTTCTTCTTCTTCTTCTTCTTCTTCTTCTTCTTCTTCTTCTTCTTCTTCTTCTTCTTCTTCTTCTTCTTCTTCTTCTTCTTCTTCTTCTTCTTCTTCTTCTTCTTCTTCTTCTTCTTCTTCTTCTTCTTCTTCTTCTTCACTGTTTAGGCTAATCTTTTACTTCTTCACTGTTTATATTAATCTTTATGGACAGGTATTTAGAGTTTACTGCTATAATACCTTTGGCCCGTACATGTAGCAGCTTCCTTACGTTCATGATAGAAAACGTCGGATGCTTTATTCCCTATAGGTGCTCGGTGATAAAGATCGAAGACATTTGGGATGTGATCGACTGTCGAAGCGATCGTCGTTCTCAACCATCCATGGGTGTGCGCAAGGGGAGCTTTGCTCCCCCTGGATTTTGCACATATTTTACAAAAATAACATCTTTTGATTATTATGATTACTACAACAGTCCCAACACAATTTTCAATGTGAAAAAAAAACAATTATTTAGGTAAGTCCTTGACCATTATTTATTTTTTAAGTTGTCACGTGTTCTATGTTCATGAATAGCTATACTATGCAAAAGTATTTTGTTCCCCCTACAAAAATTTTGATCCTGTATACTAAAAAATTTCCTGCGATGCCCGTGTGCTCCACAGACTTCTTTTCTTAGACGGTGTGAGGTGAACGTGACAGCCTATGGGAGGAATCGAGGATGCTTGTCGTTTTTCAAAGGACGAACGTTGTTGGAGAGGGAAGTGGCTTGTCACGTGACTCTGAGGCCTAGCCTCTCGTTACAAAGGGCAACTACGTTGTCGCAGTTAGTTAACGACGATGGCATAGGAGTATATTAGTTCGGCGGGTGAGCGTCGAATTCTGTGACTTATGCTCTTTATCATCAGCTTTGGCGGACAGTGACCTTGCGGAGTTCATTTACCAGATATGCTATTAGGTTAATGAGATTTTTGGATATCGTCTGTTTTGGCTCTGTCGTAGATTAGTTTGTTGACTTTAGTGGAACTTGTTCCGTTGTTTACCGGTTATGGCGTTGCTTTCGGACAATTCCACCACCAATTATACAATTCGTCTGAGCGGGTGTATGCGTTGGATGGCCTGGTCTCAACGTCTATAACGTTGCGTGCGCAGGACCTTCTTCAGGCTGTGCCTTTCGCGGTCGACTGCTGATAGGGCCGTTAGTCTCTCTTCTGCAGGCCTATGCCAATTACGCATGCGGGGGCCATTCCATTAAAATTCGCTCAGACTGTGTCATTCAGAGTTTGGCATGTGGAACTTTCGGTCCGTAAGCAACAAGTTCTTGTAATTTGTAAATAGTTGTGAACATCTTTGCTGCTCAAGACCTGGACGATAATTCATGCTGGCATTGAATCGTGCCATTTCTACACTGAGTTTGCTTCCATGCTCGATGTGTTCCCAACCTACAACTGTCAACTCGTATATTCACTATAGCTTAACGAACGCAGTCCGTTTCAATGGTTTGATTCAACAGTCTGGCTTAGCTAAGTGCGTCGCAGAGCCAGCGTATGATTTGGAAGGGGGGGGGGTGAATGGACGTGGTCATTACGAGAAACGACTTCGTCGTTTAAGGCCTTAGGCTGGATTTACTCTTCACTACCCCATACCTGCACGCGCAGCCGAAATTTGCTGTCACGTCTGAGGGGCTGGAACAACTTGGAGCGTGGGGCCTTCCAGGCTGGTCTGCTAAACGGTCCGCTCTGAAAATACCTGTCAATCAAGGAAGGCTGTTCCGCAAACGAACTCTTACCATTCATGAGTGATCGCTGAGGATCTTGATTGACAGTCTCCTCCTCATTCATACTGTGAAGGCTCGTCGGGGCTTGACGCTATATGGTCCGTCGTAATCTTCATCGAGTAGTCAGACGATTAACGACGATTCAGGCGAACACGCAACACTGAGGACCGTCCTGTCTGGATCAATGCATGAGACAAATGCACGGTATGTTCAGAGCAAAGGGAATACTGTACTGGTCTGGATAAGGTGTTTTATGGTTACAAAGACTACCATCGACGGCCGTTGTCATAACTCTCCAGCATCTTTCGTCGTTCATCTCCTATGAAACCATCATTCACGGCCATGCAATATCTAGGAATATACGTCAGAAGATCGACTTTGTCGTTCAAGCGATGGCGCTTCACCGCCCACCTTCCGTCCAACAGACTATACAGGATGTCGCAATTGGAGCCGATCTCCATGGAAGTCCGTCGCCGGTTCAGTGTGTTCACTGTGGTGTACATGTTGATCTGGACAGCTCAGCACTTTTTCAGTATTATTATTTATTATTATTATTAATATTATAACAAAGTATAGTTACAGTTATATATAGTTAATGGTTTTTCATTAAATTTTTATTATAGTTACATTTTAGTTAGTATATTTTTAGTTATATTTATAGCTACTGGACTTACATTTAGTTAGTACTTATAATATAGTTACAATAAGGCTAAGCGAAATTGTCTACTGTAACAGACGCAACTGATGTCACCTAATGTCACCTGCTCATGTGCTCATGCCTATAGAAAATTAAGAATTTGTAACTTCATACTACGTACAGCCAGTTTTGCCTTGGTGCGCGTGGATCAAGGGGAATACTTGATTTTGTAGATGTGTGGCTGTAAAAATAAATGATCAATCTTCTCTTTAGACTTTCTGCTTCAATTTCGGGTGTTTCACTTGAATATTCTAAGCTATTGTAAAATAATTAAAATTACTAATCTGTTGTAAATTCTTGGCTTTGTAATTCTGCAAATTGTCAACAAGAGTATGTACAAATATGATGTATGGCACTGTCCCCGTTTGTCTGACCCATAGTCAGGCCACGCACAGTGGTTGGTGTTATTGAATGTTTTAGGGGTAAATGATAGCTCATGACTGAAAGTCGTAGTAAAACTAAGCAGGTTGAACAACCACCCAATAACTTGAGTGAATGAAGTTTGCAGCAGAATTGTTAATGTGCCAATCATGCGGTTCTAAACAAAAGAACCAGCATTTTGGTGAATGTAAGAAAATATATATATATATATATATATATATATACTGAAAATGTATACATATACATTGTATATATATAATGTATATATATATGAAAATGTATATATATATATACAGTGATGGGCAATAGTTAACTAAAAAGTTGGTAACTTTTAGTTTAACTAAAAAAATTTAGTTAAGGAAGAAGTTTAACTAAAAAAATAGTTTAGTTAAAACCATAATTTAACTAAAAAAATTTAGTTGCTAACTAAAAAGTTTAACTAAAAAAATCAGCAATATGCAACTATTTTTCCACAGTGAACATTGAACACTGTCAGCAAAAAAACATTTTAACACTGCATGGTTTTAGCATTTACAGCCTGTGTTTTCAAATTCATACACTACTTACAGTATACATGTTACTGTATACGCCAGAACAGTACACAATGCATAGTTTGAAGGTGAAATTGTCATTGACGCTTTGCATTATTACAGTTCACTTAACGTCTTTTATTGCGAAAATGTTTGTCGTAAAAAGTTGGAAAATAGTTGGAAAAAGTTTAACTACTTTTTTAGTTTAGTTAACTAATTTCCAAAATCAGTTGCCAACTTTAGTTTAACTATTTTTTTTAGTTGGAAAATAGTTTTAGTTTAACTAAAAAGAAATAGTTTAGTGCCCATCACTGTATATATATATATATATATATATATATATATATATATATATATATATATATATATATATATATATATATATATATATATATATCTTCAACGTTCAATCACGTTCGCATATGCTTCTGGGTCAGTTGGTTATCACATTTTCTCCGATATGCAGTCTTCTGTTTATATATAGCTTACTTCATATATATATATATTGAATATATATATATATAATGAATATATACAATGACTAAAGTGATCCTACTATCGAATGCCAATATCATAGGTATTGTATACATGAAAGAAAATGTGATCCTTTTTCCGACCAAGAGAATATACATGTATACATATTAGATATAATTAGTAGGTCTATATGTAGTAATACAATTCATAATGCATATATTAATTTAGCAAATCAACAGCAGTGTAAACCACAGCAATAATGTTTCTTATTTATTGGGTTTAAAATTTGTAACATTTATTAATGAAAATGTAAACAAGTTGCGTCTGTGACAGCCTGTATTTATCAATAAACGAATATTGTATTGTATTGTTCTTTGTAATATGACTAATTAAGCTTTACTTTTGATTCCTTGTTCAATTTAGTTCATTTGCGAATTCAGAAACCAATTTCATTCTTAATCATATATTGAAAAAGTTCCGGTGCGATTCAGGTGACCTTTACCTGAAACATTCAGGTGAAATTGGTCAGGTAAATCGTATACCTGAAGAGATAGGACAGATATCCTGAAGTTCAGCCAACTCAGCAATGATCAGTACACTGACCGTTCACTGTCGGTGGTAAGATGAGACGGCTAGGGAGAGGACTAGCCACCCACCCTCATATGGCTGCCTCAGGGCTAGCTTAAGGGACTGCTCTTCTTCAGTTAAGGTACCTGAACATTCGTATGTCTTATTTTGGCCTGAACTAGTTCGGGTGGAAAACCCAAAAATTTCAGGCATTTAGCCTGAACCTTTTAAAGAGTGCATCTAAATAAAATAAACAAAATCAATCCATATATATATATATATATATATATATATATATATATATATATATATATATATATATTATATATATATATATATATATATATATATATATATATATATTTTCTCGTCAGCATCCTATTTTTGTATGTCTGTATGCATTCATGAATGCATGTTTGTCTGTTTGTCTGTGTGTATTTATATTTTAAAATACCTCTCAAATGCGATAATTTAAATGTTTAGATAGTTTAGATAGCCCAGGCACACTTGCGTCTAGCTAAATTATCTACACAATCGCATATTGGAGTAGTTTTAAGCCTCAAAATATGTTACTATATATGGGTCACAGGTGAAACTGCATTTGCATTTTGACAGACAATCACGTTTTGTCTTTACATGACTCTGTCTGCGAAGGCATTTATTGAATAAGTCTTTAATTATTTTCTGTGTAATTAGAAAAGTGTTTTATTCAGTCGAGATCTTATGACATATGTTTGGGTTTTATTAATTTGAATTTAACCTGATCAGAGTCTAATGTTTATCGTGCTGGAATGTCAGCCGATAGGCCGAGGGTTCAAATCTCCTCTGGAGCAGAAATTTTTTTCACATTTCAGCTTCACCTGCGCCCCTATAGCCAAATCAGCTGTAACGAGTACACTAACCGTACACTTGCCTCATGTACAATAGGCTAAGAAAATGAAATAAGAAACACAAGAAAATGAAGTCAGAAACACTTCGTACCCATGGCTGCCTCGCGGGCTAACTTAATGGGCTGGTCTTGTTCTTGTTCTTCATACTCATAATATTAGCACAAGTAACGCCCTCCTCAGATACACGTTCAGGTTGGCTGTGCGCCAATATCTGGGTCATTATCCGAAAAGTGCAGAATTGATGTCCCATGCTGGTTTTTTGAGTTTTTTCGATAATTTCTTCAAATTTTTTTGCCTATCCTTCAAAGAATGAGCAGATTAACATTTCCCATCATTGTTTTAGCTGCTAGATTTTGGAAATTTAGAAATAAATTACTAAATGTATACAAAAATATCATTACCATCCACTGTCCAAGACAGTGTACAATGCTTTAAATTCAGCTTTTACGCAAATTTATTCCATTACAACCTGTAATAAAGGTATATTATTTTGATTAATTAGTTGCTAGCATATGCAATAATTAAACATTTAGACTCATTTTCGTAACATTTATTTCTTTTTGGGCCTATTTATACATGTCCATAGAAATAAGCATCATACCCATCTCAATTTTTGGGAAGCCTATGACTTTTACAGAACGTGCTTACTTACTAAAAGAAAAACACCAGGAACAAGATTTTGTCAACTATAGTTATTAATGGAATCACACAGATTTGAGTTGAAATTCATAATGTTTTATTTTTAATTTAAGTTTGTGTGTTCCAAATTCCAAAAAAAGTAAATTTCTGTTTCATTACCATCTCGTGTTGTATTTCATGGTTTAGGTAGATTATAACATTGATAACTTATTTTATTTACTGCTTTTGTTGAACTGATTCAAATTACTTATCTGATAGAGTAATTCAAGTGAAAATATTTGACGGCTGTCATAAATTTCATCATTTTGTCATTACCATCCAGCGGTTGTTTTTCATCATTACCATCCGAATACATCAGATTTCTGCTATTTTCTCATGGCAGTCGCATCTTGCCACGGATGGTAATGACGCATTGCTAAGAGTGAATTGCATGTATTTTATTTGAATTATTTGATATAAAAATAAATTGCATGTAATTAGAATTTACTAGCAACTCTCAAAATGTTGTTCAACTTGTATCTAATGCATATAACATACAGTTATAGGTAATGCTGCATATAGGTAATGCTAATACATACAATCCAGTGGTATGCCATACAACCCAATCGACAACGCTGTTTCGCATTCTAGAAGAAGCTCTGAGCGTTTGAAGACGAACGTATGTATAAACCGAACCGATCCGATTCGTCTGACCAATCGGAGCAAATTGGATCTCATTCATTCGGTGTGCGCTCTCAGTTTTTCCGTTTGGCCTCTGGCCCCGATCGGGGCAACTTTCTCTAAGCTAAAATTTCTGTCTGATCGGAATAAATCGGTTCGATCGGCATCAGACGTGAGCCAGCTGCAGCCTGAGAAAACAGATCTGTATTTCTATATTTCTCTTAAAAATCTCTCTCATAATTTTGTTCGCCTTTAACAGAAATGACTGGTCTCCTTTTGTGTACCTTAGAATTCCATTTAGTTATAGACATTTGACTAATCAGTTTCTTATCTGTTTTTATGATGCTTTTGATGTAGCGTAATTAGTTCTATTTTTCAACTCTTTTAACCCTTGTTGCTCTCTTTTTTCGAAATTTTATTATCTTCTTATTACTTCTATGTTTTATATTTTCTCTCAGCCTCATTATTATTCCAAAATAATTTCGATCGATGTCAACGGCCTTTGTTGCCATAAGATGTCGTTAAACCACAGTATTAATAATTACACAGTACGTCGACTCCCGGCCTCTGCAGCAGTCAGAATGTGTTACCAAAAAACATCTTGAAAGAGAACGTTTCCATGCCGATACACCGGAAACAATCACATCAAATATTTTTTAAACGTTACAACAACATTGAGGACTACACGCCGATATATCGGAATCCATCAAATAAAATATTTTTTAAACGTTTAAACAACATCGAGAACTTCATTAGAATTAACAATATTATTTTTAACGTTAATTTCAGCTTAAATCTATAATTCAGGAGCTCAGATTCAAGATCACGTGACCACAAAAACTAGTCAACAGCCAGCAATGAGAGTCGACGTACTGTGTAATTATTTATACTGTGGTTAAACTCTGTCTGAATCCAACAGCCGTTTGTTTTAGCGAAGTCATAATCGCCTGACGTCATTTATTTGTAGCGGCAGATCGTGAAACGTCACGTGAATAATAATTCGTTCGTCTGAATTCATTCCCTATTCGATTCCTCTGAATCTATTCCACCAATCCATTCATCTGCATCCATTGCTTCAATACTTTCTTCTGAATCCATTCCACAACCCGTTCTTCTGAATCCATTCCATCAATACATTCATGTGAATTTATTCCACCAATCCATTCATCTTAAATCTATGCAACAATCTATTCTTCTTATTTTATTCCACCAATGCATTCATCTGAATTCAATCCACCATTCATTTTTCTGAATTCAATCCAACAAGCTTTTCTACCGAATCCGTTCCACCAATCCGTTCATCTGAATCCTTTCCTCCAATTCATTCTACTGAATCCATTCTACCAATCTATTCATCTTAATTCTATGCATCAATCTACACTTCTGAATCCACTCGACCAATCCATTCATTTGAATCCAATCAATAAATCTATTCATCTCAATCCATTCCAACGATCCAAATGTCAGAATCCATTCCATCAAACAATCTGAATCCAGTCCATCATTGTAATCAACTGTATACATTCCAGCAATCACTTAACCTGAATCCATTCCACCTATCTATTGATGAGATTGCTTTTCATCTGAATGTATTCTTCCAATCCATTCAACTGAACCCAATCCACTAATCCGGTCTTATGAATCCACTCGCCAATCCATTCATCTGAAACAAGACCATCATTCCATTCCTCTGAAACCATTCCACCATCCATTCTTCTTAATCCATTCCGCCAATTTCTTCTTCCGATTCCATGCCTCCAATCCATTCATCTGATTCTACTCCACCATTCATTCGTCTGAATCCTTTCACAAATCCAATCGCCTACGTTCCATCTACCAATCCATTCATTTGAATCCATTCAATGAATCCTTTCATTTGAATCCCTTTCACTAATCCGTTCTCTTGAAAACAATCCACTAATCTATTTTTCTGAATCTATTCCACCAATACATTCACCAGAATTCATTCCGGCAATCTCTCACCAGAATCCATTCCGCCAATCTCTCACCAGAATCCTTTCCGCCAATCTGTTCATCTAAATCCTTATCATAATTCATTATTCTGAATCTATTCCGTCATTCCATTCATTTGAATCTATTCCGCAATCCATTGATCTGAATCGATTACGGCAATCCTTTAATCTAAGTCGTTTCCACCGATCTACACAGCAAATACATTCCTCCAATAAGTAAGTTTTATATGTATACAATGATTACATACACTTAGAAAATAAACTATAACAGGGCAGATTATAAAAAATAAAGGTAAAAATACTTCGATTAACAAAGCTGCTTCTCAACAATTCACATTCATTCATCTGAATACAATGTTTCATCCATTCTAATGTATCCATTCCATCATTGCTTCTACCAATTCATTCATCTGAATTCATTCTTCCAATACAGTCCACCGAATCCATTGCACCAATCCATTCATCTGAATCCATTCGCCAATCCATTCCCATGAAACCAGTCCACCAGTTCATTCACCTGAATCCATTCTACCGATTAATTCATCTGAATCCATTCTACCAATTCATTCATCTGAATCCATTCTACCAATTCATTCATCGGAATCCATTATTCCAATTTATTCATCTTAATCCGTTCTACCAATTCATTCATCTGAAAACAATATACCAGTTCATTCACCTGAATCCATTCTACCAATTCATTCATCTGAACCCATTCTACCAATTCATTCACCTGAATCTTTTCTACCAATTCATTCATCTGAATCCATTCTACCAATTCATTCACCTGAATATATTTTACCAATTCATTAATCTGAATCCATTCTACCAATTCATTCACCTGAATATTTTCTACCAATTCATTCACCTGAATCCATTCTACCAATTCATTCACTTGAATCTGTTTTACCCCTTCATTAATCTGAATCCATTCTACCAATTCATTCACCTGAATATTTTCTACCAATTCATTCGCCTGAATCCATTCTACCAATTCATTCATCTGAATCCATTCTACCAATTCATTCACCTGAATCTATTCTACAATTCATTCATCTGAATCTATTCTACCAATTCATTCATGTGAATCCATTCTACCAATTCATTCGTCTGAATCCATTCTAACAATTCATTCACCTGAATCCATTCTACCAATTCATTCGTCTGAATCCATTCTAACAATTCATTCACCTGAATCTATTTTACCAATTCATTCATCTGAATCCATTCTACTAATTCATTCATCTGAATCCATTCTACCAATTCATTCATCTGATTCCATCCTACCAATTCATTCATTTGAATCCATTCTACCAAATCATTCATCTGAATCTATTCTACCAATTCATTTATCTGAATCCATTCTATCAATTCATTCATCTGAATCCATTCTACCAATTCATTCACCTGAATCCATTCTACCAAATCATTCATCTGAATCTATTCTACCAATTCATTCATCTGAATCCATTCTACCAATTCATTCATCTGATTCCATCCTACCAATTCATTCATTTGAATCCATTCTACCAAATCATTCATCTGAATCTATTCTACCAATTCATTCATGTGAATCCATTCTATCAATTCATTCATCTGAATCTATTCTACCAATTCATTCATCTGAATCCATTCTACCAAATCATTCATCTGAATCTATTCTACCAATTCATTCATCTGAATCCATTCTATCAATTCATTCATCTGAATCCATTCTACCAATTCATTCACCTCTATAAATTCTACCAATCTACTCATCGGAAATTCGGAATACATTCCACCATCAATTCATATGTATCCCTTCCGCCATTAATTCTTCTGAATCCATTGCACCATCCATTCCTCTGAATCCATTTTTATGATTCCTCTTACCAATAAATTCAGCTGAATTCATGCTAACAATCCATTAATATGAATACAGTCCACCAATCCATTCAGCTGAATCCATTCCACGAAGTCATTCATCTGAATCCAGTGCAAAATGATTCAACTGAAGCCATACCTCCAATCCATTTATTCCATTCCATACTCAATTTTCCTGAATCTATGCCAACAGTCCATTTACCTGTATCCATTCTGCTAATCCATTCATCTGTATTCTATGCACCAATCCCTTCTTCTGAATCCATTGCACCAATTCATTTATCTGAATCCATTCCACCATCCATTCTTCTGAATTCATGCCAACCACGAATTCACCTGAATCCGTTCTTCAATCCATTCAACTGAATCCAATTCATAAATTCATTCAACTGAATCGATTCCCAATTCATTCTTGTTAAACCCGTTAACCACTTCAGTCTACTAAATACATTCACCAGCACATTCATTTGAACCCATGCCACCAATTTATTAATCTTAATTTATTCCGACAATCTATTAATCTGAATCCATTATCAGTGTATTTATTTGAATCCATTCCAACAATCCATTCTTCTGAAATCGTTCCGCCATCCATTCTTCTGAATCCATTCCTCCACTGTATTCTTCTGAAACCATTTCACCAATCAATTCATCTGAATCTATTCTACTAATCCATTCATCTTATTAAAATCCTTAATTCGTTCGTTTGAATCCATTCAACAAATTCAATTACCCAAATTTTATCCACCAATCCATTCATTTGAATCCATTCAACGAATCCATAAATTTTATTCCCCTCCACAAATCCGCTAACTTAAAATCAATCCACCAATCCAATCTTTTAAATTCATTCAACCATTATATCTGAATCCTTATCTCCAGTACAGTCATCAGATTCCATTCCACCAATCTATTCAAATGAATCCATCACTCATTTCTCTGGATCCACTACACCAGTCCATTCACTGAACCTTTTCGATAAATCCATTCACCTGAATCCCATCCACCAATCCATTCACCTGCATCAATCCACCATCCATTCTTCTGAAACCATGCCTCCAATCCATTCAACTGAATCTATTCCACCAATCTGTTAATCTGAATCCATTTCCCAATCCGTTCTACTTAAGCCAATCTACCAATCCATTCTTCAGAATTAATTCCGCCAATGCATTCCTCTGAATTCATTTAACGAATAGAATTCATCTGAGTTTATTCCAAAAGCGAATTATTCTGAATCCTTCCTTTAATCCATTCAACTGAATCCATTCCACCTATCGATTTGTCTGAATGCATTCCACTATCCAATCTTTTGAATCTATTCCAGCATCAATTCTTCTGAATCCATGCTACCAATCCATGCATCTCAATCCATTCTACCAATACATTTATCTGAATTCAATCCACCAATCTATTCTTATGAATCCATACCAAAAGTCCATTCATCTCGATCCATTCCAACAATTCATTCATCAGAATTATTTCCGTCAGTCTATTAATCTGAATCCATTCCACCACCAATTCGTATGAATCTTTTCTGCCATCCATTCTTCACAATCTATGCCATCATCCATTCTTCTGAATCTATTGATTTTATTCCACCAACATACTCAGCTGAATTCCTTCCACTATCCATTCATCTAAATCCATTCCATGCTACCAATCCATACATCTCAATCCATTCTACCAATACGTTTCTCTGAATTCAATCCACCAATCTATTCCTATGAATCCATATTAACCGTCCATTCATCTCAATCCATTCCAACAATTCATTCTTCAGAATCATTTCCGTCAGTCTATTAATCTGAATCTGAATATCTATATAAATAAAGCGAGAATTCTGTGTGTCTGTCTGTCTGTCTGTCTGTTTGACCGGGCTTAACTTCTACAATTTTGCACCTTTTCACTCGAAACCTTCACTACTGTGTCGGCCTCGGCATCGGACACCCAGTGGAGGGGTTCGCGTACCCCCTTTTCACCGCTAACATAGTGAAAATCCCCCAAACTCTACCCAACACACCGTCCCTCACGCTTCCACTGCAAAGCGGTTCTATTTATGGCGCCGGTATTCCCCAACGTCATTAATAATGCGCATAACGACGTTGTTTAATTTCGCACAAAATTTAATTACGAAGCAGTCTCCCCCACAGGTCGCCTACATTTCTTCCTTATTCGCTACACGGATTTAAACTTATACCTAAATTTGTTGCTTATTCCTACAGGGATTGAAACTTATAACCCCGGGCAACGCCGGGTAAACCAGCTAGTATATATATATATATATATATATATATATATATATATATATATATATATATATATATATATATATATAAAGTACTATCGAATGCCATAATCAGAGGTTCTTTAGACATGAAAGAAAATGAGATACTTTATTCGACCATGCAAGAGGGATTTATATATATATATATATATATATATATATATATATATATATATATATATATATATATATATATACGTGTATATATATATATACATGTATATATAAGATATGCCATATATAGATATAGTCCTAGACGTAATTTTCGGAGGGTGCGAGGGGTATCGTACCCCTAACTTTTCATACCAAGAACAATGTCAATTGTTATTTCTTAAAGGAAGGCCTTCCATTGAGCCCCAAGACTCAAAAGAATTACAGAGCATCAGTATCATCGTGATTACTATCATCATCGTCGTCTTCATCAGTATACAATTATTATTATTATTATTATTATTATTATTATTATTATTATTATTATTATTATTATTATTATATTATTATTATTTTTTTTTTGCCCCGAGGTATACTTATTATTATTATTATTATTATTATTATTATTGATTATTATTATTATTATTAGTAGTAGTAGTAGTAGTAGTAGTAGTAGTAGTAGTAGTAGTAGTAGTAGTAGTAGTAGTAGTAGTAGTAGTAGTAGTAGTAGTAGTAGTAGTAGTAGTAGTAGTATAGTAGCAGTATAGTAGTAACCAAGGCGCGAATAAACGAAGCCCTTATAATTATTTTAGAACCATGGCACGAAGGGAAAACGAGCCAAATTTGGTACCCCCACTTGATAGACCAAAGTTACGCCCCTGGATATTGTAATAAATTTGTAATGCATAGTAATGTAGCAAATCAGGAGCAGTATTCTAACCCGTATAAATAGAATATACAAAATCAATCTATTGATACATATTGACAATTTGATTGACAGCATCCAGTTTATGTATATATCATGTATGTATGCATGCATGAATAGTCTGTCTGTCTATCTGTATACGTGTGTGTGTGTGTGTGTGTGTGTATATATATATATATATATATATATATGTATATATATATATATATATATATATATATATATATATATATATATATATATATATATATATGCATTAAAACCAAATGCAAAACTGTAAATGTTAAGATAGTTTAGATAGAGGTTAACTAAATTATCTAAACATGCGCATATTGAGGTTGGTTTAAACCTGAAAATGTATTACTCGCGAAACGGCATTTACATTTTGACAGACATGCCTGTTTCTCTTTGCACGACTCTGTCTGCTAGGCCCAGTGTGATTCTCCTTACAGATTTTATTTTAGTTATAGTTACAATAATAGTTAATGGTTTTCATTTTAGTTATAGTTACAGTTATAGTTAGTATTATTTTTTAGTTATAGTTACAGTTATAGTTAATGGTTTCTCATTTTAGTTATAGTTACAGTTATAGTTAGCATTAATTTTTTAGTTATAGTTTTAGTTATAGTTATTGGACTTTTATTTTAGTTAATTTTATTTAGTACATAGTTACAACTGACTCCAATGGCTCTCCGCCTGGTCCCTATGGGGTCATCGATTAACTTTGTCAGAAATTTTAGGCAGTTTCTGATCTCCTCCCCTTGTCAACAACTGTCAAACATTCAAGGACCTCATAACAAAATCATGTCAAACAAAATTACCCCACTCCCATAAAATTTCTATGACTCTAGCAAATGCAAGAAACTGAAATCGTTGAAAAAACAAAATGTTGGTATTAAGATTTAAGTTTTATACATAATGGCTACAGTACATGTGGAATCACTGTCTTTCACAGATATTTAATGGATTTTTCCATTCAAAAATACAACCTCGTTTTCTTTTATGTGTGTATTCAATTTGATTTTTAGTATGAACATTCCTAATTTGAACATGAACATGATAACTTTTTTATGATATTCCTTTTAACATAGCAAATTAAAATTTTAAAAAGTTTCTCACTCTTTATTATTAACAATTGAAAGAAAAAATATCTTTCCATCAAAAAGGAAACTCGAAATATCAGATTTTCGAAAAGAACCCGGGATATTCGCAAAGAGAATATGCAACACATTTTCTCACGTTAGCTGGGAGCAATAAACAGGATAATTTAAAACAAAGAAAATATCGCGTTGTATTAAGTTACAAAGAAAAATTAAATAGATCACTCAAACAACATAAAGACTTTCCGAACCTATGGTTGCTTTCTGATTAAATTATTGCTGACGTCAATTTGTCTTGAACACCTCTCCCCTTAATTGTCAAGCTACTGTCAAACTTTTTCAAATCCCTCGCCCCATTTTGTTGATATAATTAATAGGCCTAATGGTCGACCCCATGGGTAATTTAAAGACCGCTCTTTTCACGTTCTTACACGTATGTTTATCGATATTGCACTCTTTTTTTTATCTCATTAACGAAAATAGCGAAGAATTTTCGTTAGTGTTATTTTCATTATAGTTATAGTTATAGTTATAGTTAATGATATTTTTTAGTTATAGTTATAGTTATCGTTAACGAAATCATTTTTTGTTCGTTAACGAACATTTTCGTTATCGTTAACGTTAACAAGAATCACACTTGGTAGGCCAATAGGCCTAATGAGTAGGCCTATACTTGCCTATCTGTGTGTTTAGAAAATTATTTCATTCAGTCGAGATCTTATGACCATGGGCGTCCGGAGGGGGGTAAGGGGCATTTGACCTCTGAATTTTGAAAATATTTTACAAAAATAAAACCTTTTGATTATTATGATTATTTCAACAGTCCCAACACAATTTTCAATGCTAAAAAGACACAATTATTAGGTGAGTCCTTGACCATTATTTATTTTTAAAGTTGTCACGTGTTCTTTGTTCACGAATAGCTGTGCTGTGCAAAATAGTCAGTTTGCTCCCTCTAAAACAATGTTGGCTTCCTAGAAAGATTTCTGCGGACGCCCATGCTTATGACATATATTTAGGTGTACTAATTTCAATTTGACCTGATCAGGGTCTGTTGGTTATCGTGCTGAACTATCAACCGAGAGGCCCAGAGTTCAAATCTCGGCCAGAGCTGAAATTTGTTTCGAAATTTCTGATTCATTTGTGCCCCTAACCATTCAGCTACAACGAGTACACTGACCGTACACTGTCGGTGGAAATATCAGACGACGATGGAGAGGACTGCGCGCCTATTTCTCTTGCATTTAATTTGAGGGTGGTCACAAACTTGCTAAGATGCTGGTCGCCAACTAATAGCTCACGCAGTGGAAGAGGCTTGGGTTAAAAAAGAAGAGCAGTCCCCTTAAGACTGTCATGGACATCGTCAGTCATTGAAACTAAAACACCTGGAAAATAAAATTGGTCTTCAAACAATCTATGAAACTAAAACCGTTGTCAAAAACCGTCGGCGAGATATACAGGGTGGGCCAAAAAAGTAACCCCTAGACGTTTTTGCTAATACTTCAGCCAAAAGTAAGAATGTTTATTTTAAATTTTACAGGCTGAAAGGTAATTAATATTTACGTATGACAGCCAAATTTCACCAAAATATTTCAAACAGAACCAAAGGTAAATCACGTTTACTGAGTTCACCCACTCTTTTTTGATATTCCAAAAATATGTAACGCAACAAAAAGTAACAAAAGTCACATTAAGTAAAATCTGAAATAATTGGTAATATTTCGGCCAAAAGTAAGAATTTTTTAATCATTAAATGTAATTAGTATTATTATTATTATTTAGAAAAGAAGCGGGATACCAGCGTAGCTGCACGTCATTGTGACGTCATTTGGCAAGAAGATGATCAATTTGGCAAATAAACAATTTTTCAGATTAATAATTTAAAAAAAATCAAAATGGGCAAGCTGTCAATGACAGACAAAATGCATTTTGTTGATGAAAAGGTAAAAGTGAATGCTGCATATTACGTTTCTCGCCTGCTTCCAGAATTAATTTCAGATTGCAAGCGTCTGCTGCCAGCGCAAAACAGCGCTTCAGCGCATACTGCTCGTCTCACGCAAGATTGGCTCAATGTCAATTGCCCTGGTTTCATTGAGAAGGACCAGTGCCCCCCAAACTCTACGGATTTGAACCCGCTGGATTATCACGTGTGGGGAGTTATACTGGTGAAATACCACAATCTGCGACCAAAGCCAAAAACGATAAGAGAATTGAAGGCCGCATTGGAGTTGATATGGGAAGATTTACCTCTGGAACCTATCAACAAGGCCAACAAAAACTTTATAAAGAGGCTCAGAACATGTGTAGGTACTGGTGATGGACACATTGAACACAAGCTGTGAAGCAGTGTGATTCTCGTTAACGTTAACGATAACGAAAATGTTCGTTAACGAACAAAAAATGATTTCGTTAACGATAACTATAACTATAACTAAAAAATATCATTAACTATAACTATGACTATAACGAAAATAACACTAACGAAAATTCATTGCTATTTTCGTTAATACGATAAAAAAAAGTGCAATATCAACTAACGTGAGAACGTGAAAATACAGCCGTTAACGAAAGCAAAATGATTCCTATGTTCGCCTTGGATGTCGGTGAATATGGAGCGCTGTGTATTCATGAAGCTGAATGGACCCATTCGTCAAAGCTCTAAGCAAATTATTGTGTAACGCGTCTTCATAATTCAGTGTGATTTTCATTAACGATAACGGTAACGAAAATGTTTTCGTTAACGAAAGCAAAATGATTTCGTTAACGATAACTATAACTGTAACTAAAAAATAATATTAACTATAACTGTAACTATAACTAAAATGAAAAACCATTAACTATAACTGTAACTGTAACTAAAATAAAATCTGTAAGGAGAATCACACTGCTGTGAAGCAATATCAAGTCTGTTTAATACCAATTATTTGAGATGTGACTCATCCATATATCCTAATCCATCCATCCATCCATCCATCCATCCATCCATCCATCCATCCATCCATCCATCCATCCATCCATCCATCCATCCATCCATCCATCCATCCATCCATCCATCCATCCATCCATCCATCCATCCATCCATCCATCCATCCATCCATCCATCCATCCATCCATCCATCCATCCATCCATCCATCCATCCATCCATCCATCCATCCATCCATCCATCCATCCATCCATCCATCCATCCATCCATCCATCCATCCATCCATCCATCCATCCATCCATCCATCCATCCATCCATCCATCCATCCATCCATCCATCCATCCATCCATCCATCCATCCATCCATCCATCCATCCATCCATCCATCCATCCATCCATCCATCCATCCATCCATCCATCCATCCATCCATCCATCCATCCATCCATCCATCCATTCATGATTCTATCTGACCATTCACTCATCCTTCGATTTTTCCAACGAGCTTGTTACTTTTGTTGCGTTACATGTTTCTGGAACATCAAAAAACAGTGGGTGGACTCAGAAAGAGTGATATAACTTTGGTTCTGTTTGAAATATTTTGGTGAAATTTGGCTGTCATACGTAGATATGAATTACGTTTCAGCCAGTAAAATTTGATTTACAAGTTCTTACTTTTCGCCGAAATATTATCAAAAACGTCTAGGGGTTCCTTTTTTGGGCCCACCCTGTATAGCGTCGATTAAGTTGCGCAAGGCTTTGTCTACTTAGTAAGTTACAGGAGAAATATATCTCCATTTGACCCAATAATTTATCTCCAAATATTTGTTTGGCGTTTCGACATTCAGCAATTTATAATTTGATCCCTAAAGCTAATAACATCAAAGCGTTGTTCAATTTTATCCTTTAGAGTTCGATGTACATACATACGTACATTAATGCAGACATACACACGCATGCATACATACATTCATATATACATGCATTCAGAAATACATTAATACATACATACATACATACATACATACATACATACATACATACATACATACATACATACATACATACATACATACATATATACATACGTACACATATACAATTATACATACATACTTACATACCCACACATACTTGCATGCATACATACATTCATATATACATAGATACATATTTAGATACGTACATTCATGTATGTATACATATATATTCATACATGCATACATACATACATTCATACATACATCAACAATTCAACATGTATACTCTTTGAACTCTTTCGAAAGAATAACATCGAACAGCACTTCGACTCAGTGTACGTTAAGAAAGCCTATATATAAATGTAGGTCTATATATATGTATATATACTTGGACTTTGGATTGTAACGAGTAATTAATCGACTAATCGTTAAATATATATATATATATATATATATATATATATATTTAGTATATTTAGACATCCAATAAAAACCCTGATGTAAACATGTACAAACAGAGAGAGAGAGAGAGATAGAGAGAGAGAGAGAGAGAGAGAGAGAGAGAGAGAGAGAGAGAGAGAGAGAGAGAGAGAGAGAGAGAGAGAGAGAGAGAGAGAAAGAGAGAGAGAGAGAGAGATTTGCACCAATATGTATAGCTATATATTGTATTCAGCTATATATATATAATGTTACATATACACCGTGTCTCAAAATAAACTGTGCAAAATTGTTTCTGTCAGAACTTCGTCAAATTTCCACCAATTTTAATAATTTTTGGTAGGTAGATGGCAAAATAGCTGAAATTTTGTGCTATACATAAATTTTCCACCTCATCTGACTCATGTCACCGCACTACCTTGTTAAACACAGCTGTACCAATTTCTTACATAACGCTTAAATTTTAACAACTAGAGTGCTCAGATTTTGTTCATCAATTCGTTAGAGGGCGTCAGATGTTATTGAATAAATTTCTAATTTTAACTAGTCTACCCTCAGATTAGCTGGCAATCATTATTTACGTATTAATGACGTTACTGTTTATTTTAAGCTGCGCTATCCTTGATTAAAAATGGTGTTTTCGATCGTGTTTACGTCCGTACATCTGTGTTTAACAAGGTAGTGCGGTGGGGACTGAGTCGGCATCAGATGTGTGTGTGTGTGTGTGAGTGTGTGTGTGTGTGTGTGTGTGTGTGTGTGTGTGTGTGTGTGTGTGTGTGTGTGTGTGTGTGTGTGTGTGTGTGTGTGTGTTTATCTGGTGTGTATTAGGCATTCTTTCCATCCATCTATTCATATTCATCCATCGATTAATATATTGATTTGTTTATCCATCTATCCATCCGTCCATCCGTCTATCAAAAGGTTTAGCTGAATCCATTTCACCAATCCATTCACCAGTATTCATCATATATCAAAAGGTTTAGCTTATAATCAATTCCACCATCCATTCTTCTGAATTCGTTGGGCCATCCGTTCTTCTGAATCCATTCCACCAGTCTATTCAGTTGAATCCATGTCTCCAATTCATTCATTTGAATACATTCCATCAATCAATTCACCTGAATCCATTCCACCAATTCATTCTTCTGAATCCATTCCACCAAGTCTTTCCTCAGAATGCATTCCATCAATCCACTCACCTGAAGCCATTCCACTAATCCATCGTTCTGGATGAATTTCACCAATCCATTTGCCAGAATCCATTCCAATAATTTATTTAGCTAACTCGATTCCACCATCTATATTCCTATGAAACTATTCTACGAATCCATCCCTCTGAATCCATTCCAGCAACCTGTTCACCTAAATATATAAGTAAGTAAGTAAGTAAGTATGGACTTTAATGCTGCGCCTGCAAACGTACTGCGGCTAACAAACGGGTTATACAAGTGCAAGAAACAAAACAAAACAAAACACATCAAATTCATAAATAAATGGATGGATGGATGGATGGATGGATTAGGATATGGATATGGATGAAAGGATAATTTAAGATTGACACATTACTACATATACAGAGTTGGACAGGTTGACGGATGCTACAAATCTGTTGATCTAAATCCATTGTATACATTCGACTCTTTTGAATCCATTTCTCGAGTCCATGCTTCTGAATCCATTGCACCAATTTATTCATCTGAATCTATTCCACCAATCTATTCGTCTGAATCCGTTCCACTAATCCATTCATTTGAATTTAATTCACCATCCATTCCTCTGAATCCATTCCGCCAATCCATTCATTTGGATCCTTTCCACCAATCTATTCATCAGAATACATAGCATCAATCTATTCATCTGAATTCATTCCACTAATTCATTCTTCTGAATCGATTACACGATTATTCTGTTCTGAATTCAGCCAAGCAGAGAATGGCTGGACGATGTTAAAGATTGGTGCGAAATGGACATACACAGGTTGAGCCTGATGGCACAGGAACGCTACGAATGGAGAAAAATAGTGAAGCATGCGATTAACACCAACGGGCGCTGAGCACAGGGACTGTGATGATGCTGATGATGATGATGATGATGATGATGATGATGATGATGATGATGATAATGATGATGATGCTGCTGCTGATGATGATGATGAATTCATCCAACCTGTCCATTCATCAGAATCTTTTCCAACATCTATTCTTCCGAATCCTTTCCACCAATACAGTTGAATACACTCTTCTGATTTAATCTACTCCACCAATCTATTTATGTGAATCCATTCCACGAATCCATACATCTGAATCCATTCCACCAATCCATTCATCTGAATCCTTTCTAGCAGTTAAAGTAACTGAAGCCATTCCATCAATCCATTTTTCTTAATCATTCCATCAGTCTGTTCAACTGAATCCATTCCAGCAATCCATGCCATTAAACCATCCCCTCCTCTTAATACATTCCACCAATCCATGCTGCTGAATCCCTTCCATCAAACCATTCACCAGAAAACACTCCATCAATCTGTTCGCGTGAATCTACTACGGCAATCCGTTCACCTGAATCTATTGCACTAATCCAGTCTTCAATCAATCAATCAATCAATCAATCAATCAATCAATCAATCAATCAATCAATCAATCAATCAATCAATCAATCAATCAATCAATCAATCAATCAATCAATCAATCAATCAATCAATCAATCAATCAATCAATCAATCAATCAATCAATCAATCAATCAATCAATCAATCAATCAATCAATCAATCAATCAATCAATCAATCAATCAATCAATCAATCAATCATGGAATTTATATAGCGCCTCTTCAAGGGCTCTACTCAGAGGCACTCCCAAGCCAGGCCTGATCAAAAAGAAAAGTCTTCAATAGAGCGTAAAAAGAAGAAGGGGGAGTACGAGGAGATTGGCGAAGGAGAGATGGTAAGTCATTCCACGCAGCTGGACCAGCGACAGAGAATGCTCGGCGCTGCATAGTAGCAGTGCGGGCATATGCATGGGACTATAAAGTCGCCCCGAGAAGAGGAACGGAGGGCTGAGCGACCCGTAAGAGAAGAAGAGAGAGTAAAAACGGAGCATAGGTAGGAAGGAGCCATACCCAAAACACATTGCCAGGCGAGAGAGCAAAGCCGATACAGGATAGGCTGCCGGATGGGAAGCCAATGAAGAGTATGATGCATGTAGGAGGATACACTACCATAGCGGGGTATGGAGCCAACAAGGCGCGCCGCAGACCGAAGAACCCTCTCAAGGAAGGACAGGCGGGCTTGAGGAAGACCGGTGTATAGAGAGAAGAGCAATAATCTAAACGAGAGCAAACAAAGGCATGGATAAGAGTTGAAGCAGCAGAGGCTGAGAGAGAGCGAGCAACTTAACCCTAAGCTGGCGGAGATGGTAGAAACAGGAGCGAAACAGAGAAGACAGGTGCTTAGTAAAGGTAGGTTAGTTCCTATTCCTGTTCCTGTTAGTTCCAGTCTTCTCCATCCATTCCACCAGTGCATTCATCTGAATTCATTCCGTCAACCTATTCATCTGAATCCTTTCTAACATCCATTGATCTGAAACCATTCTTCCATCAATTCTTCTTAATCCAATCCAGTAATCTATTCATCTCAATTCATTCCATCATCCATTCTTCTGAATCCATTCCACCAATCCTTCTCATCTGAATCCCGTCCACCAATCTATTCACAAGACTCCATTCCAACATTCAACTTCTGAATCAATTGCACCAAACTATTCACTTAGATCTATTCCACCAATCAATGCTTCTGAATCCATTCCATCAATTCCTTCACTTGAATGCATTCTCCCAACACATTCATCAGAATCCATTCCACTATTCGTCAAAATATATTTAAGCAGTCTGCTGATCTGAATCCATTCCATCAATCTATTTATCTTAAATTCCATATACAAAATTATATATGCATATATATGTATATATGCATATATATACATATGAACATTTAGATATATACATATATTCATATTAGTCCTACATCTCGCAAGTGCTAAACTGACAATTGCACGTCTGTCACCACAAACTCAATGCAGCTTCCTGAAAATATTAGTCATAGTTTTACACTTATTTAACCATGGGACGCTCAAGCTGCTTTCCCCTAAGTACGTCCTATTCAACACCGTTTGCCCTGGAAATGTATTATCTGGAATATATTCTTTGTGGCCTTTACCATATTGATTGTTGGGCAGCACCATATTTCAAAGCCACATGGACTGCCAATATTGGGCATAGACACACCACATCACTTGGGTGTTAACCATGGTTTGTGGAGCACAAGGCCGCATGCAGGATATGCCAGTTCTATATAGTTTTAAAATGTCAGTGACAGTGATTTTGTGATATCATGAACTCAGAAATTTGCATGCCGCTTAACAAATCTTAAGTCAAGAAATCGGTTATTTCATGAGTGTACTGCATGTTGAGTCAGATGAAAACCTAAATCCTGCAGTAGCATCGTGGACGGCAGAAAATCACTTTCGCCTGTCAGAGCAAAATTATTGTGTCATATAATATATATAGAGCATTTTGATATCGCCATACATTCAAATTAACGTCCGTTTTCATTACAGATGTTTACTTGTTAAGTATTCTAGGCACATTTAGACCCAACATGTGCGGTGTCGCACATAGATACGACCCAACACTTTGGTTCTATAGATACCAAAACCTAAAAGTGAATGAAGTTTGCAGAAGAATTATTAATGCGCCAATCCTATACGGTTCAAACAAAGGAACCAACATTTTGGTCAATTAGCAAAACTGTATATATATAATATATAATATAAGATATATAATTATATATGTATATATATAATATATATATATATATATATATATATATATATATATATATATGAACTTCAAGTATAATGCATGCGAACGAGATTGAGCGTTTGAAGTAATGTATCTCTATGATGCTTGTGGATCGATTGGTTATCACATTTCTGCCATACAGTCTTCTGTTTATATAACATATATATGTATATATATATGTATATATATGTATATATATATATAACATATATATGTATATATATATGTATATATATATGTATATATATACTGGTTATCGTGCTGGACTGCCAACAGAGAGGTCGAAGGTTCAAATCTCCGCCAGACCATAAATTTGTTTCAGAATTTCTGATTCATCTGTGTCCCTAGCCAATTCAGCTAAAACCAGTACAATGACAGCACATGGTCGTGGGAAGATCAGACGGCGAGGGAGAGGACTGACCACCCGCCCTCATTAGCCGAAGCAAAGAAAATTATGTCAGAAACACTTCAGGTCTATAGGGCTGCCTCGTAGTCTAGCTTAAGAGGCTGGTCTTCTCCTTCATGCTCATATATATATATATATATATATATATATATATATATATATATATATATATATATATATATATATATATATATATATATATATATATATATATATATATATATATATATATATATATATATATATATATATATATATATATAGGGTGGCTCTGCGCCTATATCTGTCGAATTTGATTTGACCACGCCTATATATGCCCTAAATAAAGTAGCCAGTGGCGTCACTATAGGGGCTGCGGAGGTGCGGGAAACACCGGATGACATCTTCAGAGGGGTGACACCAAAACGACATTCTAACGAATTTGTGTGCAGAGTTTCAATGGAAATTTATTATTTTTAAATTAACAATAACAGATGTCAGATAAGAAGAAAACCATGTGTCGTAAGCCCAGCTTACATGTACTGTCATGGGCGGCAAGGGGGACAAGACCCCACCTGTAAGAGTGGGGGACAAAGTATACAGTTTCCCTTCCAAATTTCGATGAAACACCAAGAAAGGTGAAAAAATTCGCGAAACATCTTTTCACCTCTTTTTTGACCAGATCAGTTCAAAAGTTTCCCTTGTCCCCCCACCTGTCAAGCAAGATCGCCGCCAGTGTGTACTGTATCAGTCTCAGTTTGCAAAAAGCTGAAACTCTATGCTAATTTACTTTTTTAACCTTCTAATGCGCTCCGGTTAGTGCCGTTATTATTACCCGTAGGCCTACCCATGGAAGTACAAAAACGTTTCAAATCACATGTTTTTCGTAACTGTCGTCTGCAATTGCTACAAGCAAGCGCTGTTGTTTTCGTTGTTTTCGTTCAGTATTATCTGATATCTGCCACATGAAGAAGGTTTAAAGGTGTCCATTCCAAAACTGACCACTTTCTATGATGATGTGTCTGAGAGTTCACTTTTAATAGAAATACCAAGGCTGAGAAGGCATCTGAAAGCAGCAGAGATTAATCTGGAAGAAGTCAAAGATTGGACAATATGAGACGTTTTAATATTCATAGCTGAATGGGACTTCATAAAATCTCTCCCAACCTCTTCACTAAACCGAAAAATATTTCTGACAACCTGTGTATTTGTGGCTTCATGTGAGGGAAGCTTTTCAAAGCTGAAACTTATAAAGAACTATTTGCGACTTCCTATATAGGCCCCTATATATGTATATAGGCCTCTGGGACAGTCAAGGCTTTCCGACCTTGCGATATTATCAATTGAAAGTGAGGTGCGAAAGGCATTGATTTCGATGAAGTGATTGATGAGTTCGCAGCTTTGAGAGCCAGGAAAGGAAAGTTCTGATCTGATCTAGTCGAGATGTTCAATAAGTGCTAAAATGCTTGCGTATTTCTTCCTGTTTTTTTTTTAATATTATTTCGTTTATGAGTATACACTGCGTCGGGGATAAAAACACGATCCCTTAGGTAATATTAAAATAACTAGTAAATATTCATAGATTTTTAAAATTTCAAGACTGTTTTAATCCTGACATAATTAGCTAATAGCGGTTAAAATTTTAGAGCTCCTGTCGTCCAATAATGACGTAACAGTGACGTCATTTACATCAAAATTAAAGTGTTAAGGATGGCTCCCAAAATTATCTTTAAAAATTTCAATATTTTTAAAATGTTTTTATCAATTTTAAATTTTACTTTTATTTTTTTATATTTGAATAATATTAGACTACAGGTTATGTTAAAAGGTTTTAGAATTTTAAAAATTTTATGATAATTTTGTCTTCTTGGCTTTACGAATTTGCTAACAGTTTTGAATTTAAAAATTTTAAATTAATGACGTCATTATGACGTAACTTTTTAGTGGCGGTCGTTCATAAATTATAAATTTGTTGATAATTATGTCACGATTAAAACGGTTTTGGAATTTTTTTAATCGATGATTATTTACTAGGCTAGTTATTTTCATGCTACCATAAGGTATCCTTTTTTACCGGACACCGTGTATATCTATGAATTTATATTTTTAATTACTAGCCTGATTTTAATTAATATAATTACTATATTACAATGTTTCAAGGAATAATCAGCCAAATTTTCAAATATTTTTCCTCGTTATATAAAATTTGCCAATCGACATTCCTGTAGTTTTTTTATTATAATTTTCTGTATTCTTTGAACATTATTTTATAATGAGGCCTGTTTAAGCTGCAGGCACCTTCATTGCCCTCCATAGTTCAAACATTATATTAATTTAGGGTAATGTGATTTTTAATGATGTTACTGCTGATCTGATGGTAAATGATTAAAATAAAAAATAAAATAATTGTTTATGTCACTGTATACTATTACTGGTATATGGAGCTATTAAATGTATATATATTTATGCATACATAACTTTAAATATGTATATACAGGGTGGGCCAAAAAAAAAACCTCCAGGTTTTGCTAATATTTCGGCCAAAAGTAAGAATATGGAGCTATTAAATGTATACATATTTATGTATACATAACTTTAAATATGTATATACAGGGTGGGCCAAAAAAAAACTCCAGGTTTTGCTAATATTTCGGCCAAAAGTAAGAATTTGTAAATCAAGTTTTACTGGCTTAAACGTAATTCATACTTACATATAACAGCCAAATTTCACCAAAATATTTCAAACAGAACCAAAGTTATTTCACTTTTACTGAGTCCACCCACTGTTTTTTGATGGTCCAAAAACATGTAACGCAACAATAAATAACAAAAAACGATAGTATCGTCAGATCTCAAATAATTGGTAATATTTATTATTATTATTATTATTATTATTATTATTATTTAGAAAAGAAACGGGGGCACCAGCGTAGCTGCACGTCACTGTGACATCATTTAGCAAGACCTGATCGCTTGATCGTTGAACGTGAGAAGTTCGCTCCACATGTTATGGCATCGGCTGGTATTCGTTTTGGTGGCAAAGGTCGACTGCATTTTGTTGATGAAAAGGCGACGGTGAATGCTGCATATTACATTTCTCGCCTGCTTCCAGAATTAATTTCAGATTGAAAGCGTCTGCTGCCAGCTGGATTCATCTTTCAGCACACTGCTCGTCTCACGCAAGATTGGCTCAATGCCAATTGCACTGGCTTCATTGAGAAGGACCAATGGCCCCAAACTTTCTGGATTTGAACCCCGTGGATTATCACGTGTGAGGAGCTATGATGGAGAAATACCACAATCTGCGACCAAAGCCAAAACGATAAAAGAATTGAAGGTCGAATTGGAGATGATATGGGAATATTTACCTCTGGAACCTATGAACAAGGCCATCAAAATCCTTACAGAGTCTCAGAACATGTGTGGGTACTGTTGGTGGACACATTGAACACAAGTTGTGAAGCAATATCAAGTCTGTTTGATGCCAATTATTTCAGATGCAAATTAATAAAATAATTTTTTTTAAACTTTTTTTGCGTAACATGTTTTTGGACCATCAAAATACAGTGGGTGAACTCAGTAAAAGTGATATAACTTTGGTTTTGTTAGAAATATTTGGTGAAGTTTGGCTGTTATACAGGGCTGCAGTGGTAAAATTAGAGGTGAGTATACGCTACCGGTTAGTTTTCAAAAATAAATTGGAGGTGAGTATACGCTACAGTATTTTGTGAGTACACGCTATAGTATTTTAATACAAATAAATATAAATATTTTGTGAGGTGAGTATACGGTCTCTAGAGGTGAATACACGCTGTATACCCGTGTATACCCGCGACTACAGCCCTGGTCATACGTTAATATGAATTACTTTTAAGCCAGTAAAACTTGATTTACAAATTCTTACTTTTGGCCGAAATATTAGCAAAAAATCTGTAGGAGGTTACTTTTTTGCCAACCCTGTATATATTTAGAGAGAGAGAGAGAGAGAGAGAGAGAGAGAGAGAGAGAGAGAGAGAGAGAGAGAGAGAGAGAGAGAGAGAGAGAGAGAGAGAGAGAGAGAGAGAGAGAGAGAGAGAGAGAGAGAGAGAGAGAGAGAGAGAGAGAGAGAAAGAGAGAGAGAGAGAGAGACAGACAGACAGACAGACAGACAGACAGACAGACAGACACAGACAGACAGACAGACAGACAGACAGATACAGAGAGAGACAGAGAGAGACAGAGAAGGCAATGGTAGTTCACATCTGCCAGCTTGTCCATCACAGAACCCAATCGACAGCGCTCTGTCACATTCCACATAAGAAACTCCGAGCGTTTTAAAACGACTGTAAACAGAACCAATCCGATTCGTTTGGCCAATCGGATTGGATCTAATTGATTCGGTATGCGCTGTCAGTTTTTTCCGGTCGGCCTTTACGCATCCGATCGGTGCAAATTCTCCAAACTGATAATTACTGTCTGATCGGAATGGATCTGTTCGATGGGGACTAAGTCGGCATCAGATGTGAGCCAGCTGCAGGCTGCAAGGACAGCTGTTTGTCTGAGGCGCGTCATAATCGCCTGACGTCATGACCTATTTTTAGCGGCAGTTCGTGAAACGTCATGTGAACATGTCAGTTCTCAGAGAAACGAATGCACTTGGTCGGTCAGCTGAGTATCGAATGGGTGAAACCGATCCGATCAGACGAAGAAATTGAGATCATGTTCAGACGGATATATATACTGATCGCCTCGGTCGGAGGTTTGTTACTATCGTATACACACTGAACCGATGCGATCTGAACCGATTCGATTAGGTCAATGCATGCGATCGGATCCGATAGGATTGGTTCGATATACAGTACGCTTAACAGACAGAGTGTTAGAGAGAATGAGAGAGAGAGAGAGAGAGAGAGAGAGAGAGAGAGAGAGAGAGAGAGAGAGACAGACAGACAGACAGACAGACAGACAGACAGACAGACAGACAGACAGACAGACAGACAGACAGAGACAAAGACAGAGACAGAGGCAGAGACAGAGACAGAGAGACAGAGAGACAGAGAGACAGAGACAGAGAGACAGAGAGACAGAGAGACAGACAGAGACAGACAGAGACAGAGACAGAGTAAGAGAGAGACAGAGACAGAGAAAGAGAGAGAGAGAGAGACAGACAGACAGACACACAGACACACAGAAATACAGACAGACAGAGAGAGGGCGAGAGAGACAGAAACAGACAGACAGACATCAGAGAGTCAGAGAGAGAGAGAGAGAGACAGACAGAGAGTTTGTGTGTGTGTGTGTGTGTGCACGCGATGGACGTGTGGATTAAAAACGTTGGGGACTATCTAATTTCACTCTTTTTGGTAGACTGGAATTAGTCTATGCGTAACGTTCATACCGAATCATCGATACCGTCGGTTCATCGATGACTCGCTTAGCCAGGCGTCAGCTAAAGTCTGGGACTAACAGATAAGTCGTCATCGTCGTCGTCGTGCATACGGGCCACATGCAGATTATTAGACGATCATTTTTGTCTTCGTTTGCTTATAAGACTTTCCTTCCGTTCCGTCGTTTATTTAGCCACAGCTCCCGCATCCTCTGCATGGCTTGTGAACGTAATTTCTGGTAACGAGTCAACAGGCTTTGACCGTGTGTTTGTTAAGGGGCCGTCCACATATTACGTACGCAATGAGGGGGTCGGGGGTCGGATTTTGGCGATTTTGCGTACGGGTGCGAACGGGGGGATGGGGGGACCAAAAGTGTACGTACGCAAAATAAATTTCTAATTATGACGTCCACATTAGCCTATTTATAACTCTGTATTGTCCTATAGTCGTTCGATGGCATTTTATTACATTGTATAAAAGCCATGTGCAGTTATTCTGTGCTGTGAACGAGATACCTATAATTTGTCTATATTGGCCCTCACTCATCCTTCAATCTGGACTAAAGTGCAGACAGTAGAGGCACTTTCTGCAGCTGGTCTTCGGGGGGGGGGTGTGAGCGTCAAGTGTACGTACACAGGGGGGTGTGGAAGAAAGTACGCTTGCGAACAGGGGGAGGGGGGTCCAATTTTCCCGGATTTTTGCGTACGTAATATATGGATGGCCCCTAAGGAATTTTCTATTCTGTCACGTCGACGAGTCATCAGGTTGTTCACTTGTTTTGGCACGTCTGTGTCACATGCCTGCCGTTACTGGGTGCGTCTAGCTGCCACGCATTGATAACGTGCCGCTGACTGCAGTATGCGTCCAGCCATTGCCTTCTAGATACTGAAGGCCGTAATGCTGATTGTGTGACGTCACAAACTGAGTCCGTCAATTGCTTGAATATTGTATTCACGGGTACAGAAATTAGACGCGTAATCGTAATCGTAAACTCCAAATTTCTAAAGCACCACTCGAAAACTAAGCGCAGAACACCAACGTATTCACGAGCGCTGCGTCAAGTCAGAGAGGTTGTCCAAAGGGTAGCCAAGAGGTCAGAATCCGGTTTCCAAGAGATCCAGATCAAGAGAGGAGGCAGAGCAGAGGTGTCTTGGGTCGAGAATTGGAAGTGGAGTATGAGACAGGGTAGGAATTCTTGAAAAGGTGAGACTGGTTTGAGTGGAAAGCCAGAGGATGATAGATAGAGGAGCCTGAGGCGGATGATGGAGGGTAAGTGGCATTGATATGGAGAAACCAAGATTTCGGGTGGGAGATTGTTCCGAAGCCGTGATGCAGTGTTGGAGAACTTGAGATGAGTAGTTAAGGGGGAGTCGAGAAAGACTTGGACAGAATTACGATCGAGTGGAGCGGGTTGGCTGGATGGTGAGGAGTTTGCAAAATTATAGCAATTCTGAAATTTGATGATATAAACTAGTGTTCAAAACTGACAGAAAATTGCAGAAGAAATAACAGAAACTTTAATTACATTCTATGAGATATTATACACTTTTTACAAAGTCCTGTAAGTTCTATACATAGGCCTATATACTTTATTACATTCTATGAGATATTATACACTTTTTACAAAGTTCTGTAAGTTCTATACATATATAAGTTCTATATGAGTTTGCGCTCGATAGTGTAGTGGTTAGGGTGCTGGACTGTCAATCAAGATGTCGGGGTTCAAATCCTCACCAGGGCAGAGTTGGTTCGAGATTTATACCCCACCTGTGCCCTTAACCTACTCAGCTATAATGAGCACACAAACCCTACACTGTTGGTGGGAAGATCAGGCCGTGAGGGCGAGGCTAAGAAAATGAAGTCGCTAACACTGCATACCCATGACTACCTCAGGACTAGCTTCCAGGATTGCTCTTCTTCTTCTAAAAGTTCAAGGATCATAATTTCACATTGCCGAGCTGTAGAACTGTAAACATTAATTATGCCTTTAGTGTTGACAATTTACGCTTACTTTTGCTTTTTGCTCCCTTACAGATATTACTATCATCATTCAATATTTTGCAGTAGTTGTTAAGCAAGATATTGGCCATTTTGCTAGCAATGACATGGACAAAGTCTGAAAATTTATGTCCACAATCACAAACACTATTTATAAATGAATACTGTAAAAAGCTTTTCTTAGATACAGAAATAAGAACTTTCTTCTGATTTGATGCACTAAGAAACTGTTGTTCATAAGCTGCTGACACCAAACACTGGAATATACAAAATAATTTTACAACAACATCAACCAATTCTTGTGTTGGCCAAGTCAGACCTCCTCTGTCCAGTGTTTCCAGATAAGAAAAAACTGTGCCTGTAGTGTCACATGCCATCGCATCCGCTGACACCAAGGCAGCTACACAAAGTCCACATGCAACAGACCTCTTAATCTTGCTACCAATATACCCCGCAAGAAAAACAACAACATGCATTTCAGGATCTGAGACACTTATTAAAGTGCAGTCACACAGCACTCCTTCAAAAGCACTTATATCACATTCCATCACATTGTCTGACTTTTCCTCCAGAAAACAATCATTTGCAAATTTCATAATTGACACTTTGCCCTTTGATGCAGAATTGATGTGCAGTATACTGCTAAGCTTTAACTTTTTCTCACATTCCATGATTTCACGCACAGAAACATGAAAATTAGTGCCAGCTAGTCGCCTGTACTGTGAAAATCTATATTCTAAGAAATCAGTTTGAAATTTGCCAGTAAGAACATATTTAAAGTCAAGACTTTCCAGGAGATATCTGACTAGACAAATCATGGACTTCAAAGTATGTTGCAGAGCAAATGCAGTTTCTCTTGTTAACATTCCATTCCTATTGCCAGTGCTTGCGTCCCACTTTTGAAGCCATTGAACAACACTATCAAAATACAGTAACTGATGGTCATCGACTTTTCTTACAGGGTCAAATTTCTCATCACGAAGATGTCTACCTTTGAAAGGATGTTTAACATTTAGCATTTTCCACAGTGACACAATTATATCAACAAATACCAGTGTATCATCAACAGTAGCTTTGTTGCAATTAGGATGCTGCTGCTGTGAAAACAATTTCAGTGCAGCTACCACTTTCTCATTGAATATACACAACATCAGTGGCACACTTTGCCGTTCAGTGTTTGATGGGTTCAATGCCTTATATGATAAGGATGGTGCAAGTTTAACAAGATTGTTCTTTTCATTCATATGCAACTGCTTCAAAACGTTAAACTTTGCTTTGTGAATCAGGTTTGCATCTAGCATGTCAGGAAAAATTAATGTCTGGTCACTGTCTTTCTGGTTGATCCAATTATTTCTGATACATTTGAATAAATGCACAGTGTCAAACACAAAAACAGTTTCCTACTGTTATCACATGGGTGGTCTATACAAGGCTGCAACAAACCACCACATAGCAACTTAAACATATTGCAATTAACTCGATTATTATCAGAAATCAGACAAACAGTCCTAAAACCTGCCTTTTCAACCATTCTTATGACATGCATGGTTATGTCTTTCAGATAAGGTGCAGTTAAGTTCTTAACAGGCACTAAGGCGGCTATATCTTTTCTGTGAGAAAATATTGAGCAAATCATAAATGCTTGCACAGTGGTTGCCTGGGTCATGTCACAGTTTGCAGCAAAGCCCTTAACTGTTCCACCCTTGTATGAAACTTTAGGCTCAACGTAGATCTCATCAAGCAGCATAGTCACGTAACGTTCATGTGGCTCAAGCAGCTGACATTTTTTTTGTCAGATAAGTTATGTGAGCATTGCAATCAGTACCAGGTTCGACAGTAAAGCAGGATGAAAGTTTACGTAAATAAACAGGGTGGGGTAACATCAGTGTACTGTCACGTAAGAACCCATATGCAGAAGGTGACAGCGAAAATACCTGAAATGCCCAGTGTAAGTAATCACCACAGTACTTCCTTTTGCATTGCTGTAATAATTTCAACTGCTGGATAACATGTCGAACAACACGAATGCACTTAACTTTACTTATAATAATGTTGCTACCATCTTCAACATCAGCATCACTAGCACCATCATCTTCAGGATCTCTGCTACTGATAAGTGAACATTGTTGCTCACATATATCACGCAACAGAACTAAAGCCATATCTACTTTACCTCTGAAGTCAACCTTTCCACTTTCCCATCCCTGATAATGACTTAGAAGACTAGTCAATTTGGAATAAGAATCAAGTTTTCCATTATCACCTATCACCCACTCCAGGTTTCTGTCATCTACCCTATATCCCCCACAGCAAATGATGACAGACAAAACATCAGTTACACGAATACTTACTCTAATGCAAGGCACATCAGATACATCTAGAATATAGCACAACAAGCAACTGTCAGTCACCTTAAAGTTCCACAGTGAAGACTGTGGAATGTGTTTCATAAAGTTCATGCAAAGTTCCTGAAATGTTGTAATACTGTCAAGATTTAGCCACTGTTGTAGTGTCTGATCATCCCTTGTCTGCATCTCAGAATGTCTATCTTCTGGCTTTCTTCTCTTCATGGGAGGTTCTGATGACAAATATGATGGACAGTTGTGAAAAATAGATGGGTACGCATCTCTTGCTAGCTTTGGAAACTTTCGTGGCACAATGAGTACAGATCCATCAGGACGTGTGGCAGTGTCCACTCTGACGATAAATTCTTCAGCAAAGTGTTTAATGCATATTACCGTATTGAGGTTCAGCGGAAAATTGTCCTTTGGTCGCGGAATCCGTCGCAACCAGTTTTGTAGTTTGCCATCGTTTCCTTTACACTCATTGAGTATGCTAAACGACGAAGTATAATCTGATTTCTCGTTCTTGCGAGTGTAGTTAGAATTCCATCCTGTTACACAACAATGACGAGGCATTCTCCAAATTTGAACAAGTTAAATCCTTTGAAAGTCAGACGAACGGATTTTAGTGTAACTCAAAGATCTATGTAAGCAGACGATAGAATCCGATTCAAGCGTTCGAAAGTTCAATTATTAATACTTTTAAGTTCTAATAAATAATAGGAATGCGTAACATGATTAAAATCTCACTAACTGACATTAAATTTGCAACGATATTCCAAGTTTGACGCAAGGAAATTAAAAAATTAATCAAAATCGCTTTACGTGTTGACACGCTTATAGTGAAACGAAGAGGGACTCAACGTGTGACGTCACAAGCCTAACTTTAGGCAGCATTACGGCCTTCAGTATCTAGAAGGCAATGGTCCAGCTGTCACGCATCAAGTGCCTGCTGAAGGTTGGTATGACGCGGACTATAGCGACTAATGTGTGATTTCGCGCGTAATGACTAACGTCAACAATGGCTCATCTATAGGCACGTCTGGATTTGACTGCTGGCGTGGCTGATAAGCCTATGTAAGGCGTTCGAAATTAGATTTTAAAATGTTTTGATATTAGAGTCAAAAGCATGGGCAAAAATATGTCCCCAGATTCTGGTGGGAACCATTCCTCCTTCCCTGAAGCGACACCTTTTCGTGGACTCAACACAGTTCACAACTATAATACTAGGTTCAGACACAACTACCAGTCTGGGACATGCAAGGCCAAAACTCGACAATTCACTATTAGAATAGCTGGCCCCAAACTATGGAATGCTATTAGCGCTGATATTCGTATACCTTACGAACTTATGTTATCTTTAAATCTGCTCCTAAATATTCCCTGATTGATCAATACTGCTAAGCCGTGAATGTTAGGATTGACCCAACCAATATGTCCTAATGAACTCTTATAGTTACTATTTATCTCGTTGCAAACATTGATTAAAGTATCAATAAGCGGGTATGACCCGATAAGCTGCTCCAGCTTTATCTCCTCGCATTTCGAATAAGGCCTTGATACTGGTTTCTGCTAATCAAACTTATACAACATAGAGTTGCACTTGGACACTTAACTTATTTTCTCTCTCATTGTTTTACATGTGCACACTGTTGTATTCTGATTTGTTAGCATGCATGTACTACTTCGAAATAAAGATTGATTGATTGATCATCTTGTTGATTAACACTAAAACGTGGAAAGAGTCAAACGAATTTGTGGCCAAAAATGAATCTCACGAGTCAGCACCTTCGTATTAATGTGTTTGTATTTATGTATAGTGTGTGTTGGACTTTTATTAGGAATCCATGTTTTCATTCATCACTCTATCCATGCACTTGTTCATCACAGTTCATCACAGTTCCGTCTATCCATACGTCCATCCGTCTATCCGTCCATCCGTCTATTTGTCCATCTATCTATTTATTCGCTAATACACCAATCTATTAATCCTTTCATCCATATCCTAATTCACCCATCAGTAATTAGTTCATATATCCACCCATGTATACATTCACGTATACCCATCTACTCATAATTCTATCCGACCATTCATTCATCCTTCGACTTTTCCATCTGTCCTTCCAATGGTTTCCATCGATTCATCAATATGAGCACCTATCCATCAATCCATCCGCCCGCCCTTCTGTCCGACCATCCATCATCTACCCATCCATTCCTCGACCCACGAGTCAATGTATCTATTCGTCAGTGTTCCTTTAGTGCGCTATGCACGTACGCACTAACGACTTTTGAGTGTAGGACTAATATAGACGTGCTATCTCGCTTGGACCAGATCGCAAGTTCCAAATGCCTCTGCGCACCCAGTGGACCATTAAGCGATCCGCGAATAATTATCCATTCATCAACCAACCCATCCAACAACCGTCCATTCATCCATCCATCATCTATACTTCCATTCATTCTTCCACCTATCCGTCCATTTATCCATCGATCCATCCACCCACCCATCCATTCATCTATACAGCCATTTATCATTCCATTTATCCATCCATTAATCCATCCAGTTATCCATTCATCTATTCGTTTAACTGATCATTCTTCCTTCCATGCATCCATGATTCGATCATCTTTATAGCTAACCATCCGTCTTTCATCAATCCATTGCAATCTTCATTCATTCCTTCTTCGTCCGTCTATCTATTCATCCGAGCGTCTACAAATCCATTCATTTAAATCGAATCGAACAATCAATTCACTTAAATCCATTCCACCAATACATTCACCTTAATCTATTCCACCAATCCAATCATCCGAAAGCATTCCGTGCACCAGCATCCATTTGAAAAATCTATTCATCTGAGTCCCCTCCTCCATCCATGCTCCTAAATCATTTCCACCAATCTACTCATCGGAATTCATTTCACAAATCCATTCATCAGAATCCATTCATCCCATCTATTCACCTGAATCCAAACCACCAATCCATTCCACCAATCTATTCATTTGAATCCATTCCATCAATACATTCACCTGAATCCATTTCATCAATCCATTCATTTGAATCAATTCTAACTACTCGTTCTTATTAACCCGTTCAATCATTCATTCATCTGAATCCATTCCATCGAACCAATCTTCTGATTTCATTCCACAAATCTGTTGATCAGAATACATTCCATAAATCAATTCATCTTAATGCATTCGATCAATCGGTTCATCTGAATTCATTCCGGCACTCATCTTCTGAATAAATACCACAAATCCATTCATCTGAATCCATTCCATCAATCCATTTTTGTGAATCCATTCCATCAATCCGTTTCTGAATCCATTCCACGAATCCATTCAACTGAATTCACTTTGCCCATCCATTCTCCCGAATTTATTCCAGCAAACCAGTGATCTGAACCCAGTCCACTAATCGATTGATCTGAATCCATTCCACGAATTCATTCGTCAGATGTCAGCCCAGTAATCTATTGATCTTAGTCCAATCCATCAATCCATTCATCTGAATCTGTTCCAACTATTCATTGATCTGAGTTCAATCCACCAATCCATTCATCCATTCCATTCCACTAATCTATTCACCTGAATCAAATCCATCAATCCATTCATCTGAATTTATTCCACCAATCCATTTTCTGAATTTATTCCACAAATCCATTTATCGTTCCGTCTATCACTCCGATCATTCACCCTCCGACCCATCGTTCCGCTCATCGCTTTGGAGAAATTATTTTGGACGGGTTGAGTGGGGTTATTAATTAAGATGTCTCGACCGATTGATTTTGTGTTGTATGATTGGCCAGTGACACACTGTCTTTAGCCGATGCCCGAAGGACAGGTCCGTGCAATTATGTGATTGGCTAGCGGTCTTCTTCATAGACTCATGATTTATTGCTACCAGGGTGGCTAATCCGGGAGATGAATAGTGCATGATACACAGAGCTTCTCATTTGAACATAGGAGGCGGTTTGAAAATCGATTGCGCTGGATTGAGCAGGCGAGCGACGCGCGAACTGCCTCTGGAACTTTTGTGCACAGCGCATTTTGTGCATTGTATTCGTATAGCTGCATATAATTTGTGACATTACGATTGATATCACGCGGCGTGAGGTGTCGACCGTGTTGTTATGGCCAGTCATGTTGCACGAAATTGGAGCGATCAGTCAGCAGGCATTAGGTCAGGGCACACACTCACCGCTGCCGCAAGTAAGTGTATTAAAGTAATGTAAATTAGGTAAATAAAATAATGGTCTGGCTCCAGGTTAGTCTACCGTCTTGGGGTTGGAATCTAACTCAAACTCATCGAGCGACGGCCTACGGTGCGATGCCCTCGGCTAGGCGACCGATTTACCGCTCGCCCGGACCTTTGCTAGGCGAGTGACCAAGGAGAGCGATCGATCGCTCACCTCAAATGAGAAAGTTTTTTAAAACGTTATTCAGTAAGAAAAAAAGAAGTAAAATAGATATACGAGATGATGACAGATTCGGATGGAACACTTCAATAATGCTTTAAGTAAAAAATGAATTTAATTTTAGAAATGCGGAGGAATTAAGTTAGAAGCTAAAGAACCAACAAAACCGCCCCACGACGAAAATCTCTTCCGAAATTTTAACGAGCAGATATTGTTTAAAAACGGCGGAGACTATAAAAACAGGATCCCTTAACTTTCTCGACTTCCACCGGATACTTTCTAAATATCTCAACCCGGCAGTGATTGTACAAAATGCAAGCATGTAGGCACGCATGGAAAGTGATGCCTTATTTGCTTTGTAATAGAGCGATATATATATATATATATTCTGTTGGGAGTGGCCTACAGCCATCCCGCCATTATCATCCTCACGTGCACTTTCTAACCTTAGTTAAGACGCACCTCGTCTGAAGCTAAATGTAGGATGGTCTCGTTGACTATATATAGCAGTGTTCTTGTGTCTACGGGGAGACCGGTTTTAGTTAAGTAAGGCGTAAGACGTGCACTGGTTGTGTCACGCATTGTAAGTACCCTTTTGTGGTCATTTACAGAGAGTGTACCCTGTGTGGTCGCTACTCATGTTTAATTGCCGGTTCTCCAGTTGTATCTTCCTTTGTGGAGTTTGTGCAGGCGTCTTCTCGGAGAGTCTGTCTTTTGACGTTTCGTTTGTCTTGTATGTGTGAGTATCGTTTCAATTATGTACATAGTGTAAATATACGTTTTATCAATATTGCGAAAGTCTTCGTTTTCTTGTCATTTCTCGTATCATTCTAACTCACATTTCACCTCTAGACTAACAAGCTAACATATGGGGGCTCGTCCTTAAGAATTTACCGTTTTCAGTTTTGTAAAATTGGAAATTGGAATTGCGTATTTGACGGTCTAACATTTGAGGTCGTCCGAAGCTATTTGAAATTTTGAAAGTAGAATTTTGAAATTGAATTTTGAGAGTGAAGTTTAAAGTACGGAAATTGGGTATTTTGAATAGAATAATTTTGAATTGTTATAGTCGTTTTGTTTGAATTGAGTGGCATAAGTTTCTAAAATGGAAAATTCGCTATCGTTTAAGCCTTTGGAATGTGCAGATATTTTCGATATGTCTGTCGAAGGGATGAGGGAAAGATTAAAAATTTTAGGACTAGTAATAAAAACTTCGAATGAGGTAGAGCTGCAGAAAATGGTCTGGGTATTTCTTGACGAGTTAAACAGGAAAAATTTAGAAATTTGGGCACAGAAGGTTGACGAAGATATGTCTGTACAAGTGAAGGATGGGCCGACTAAAATGGTCGACGCTGGCTACTTGTCATTCTGTTCGTCTGGCTATGTGTATACTCCCACTGGACTTTCTCGCAATATTGTGCTGTTGAGAGAGACTGGTTCTTGGCAAAGCTTGGCTAGCAAGAAATTATTGCATGCTAACGAGTTCTGTGACACCGGTGAGGTACGACTTGTTAGGGGTATTTCGGGCGTGACGCTTCGGGTTCCTTTGGTTGAAATTCGAGTTGAGTCTAAATTTGCTAACGGCACTATCTTATGTGGGTTGGTAGACCATTTGCCACCTGGCATTCACGTTCTAATTGGTAACGACTTGGATAGTCCACAAGATGAGATAAATGTGGGAGTGACGACGCGCGCTCAAACTAAATTGACCGATTCTGGCTCTTTACCTGTGTCGCATACTCAATCTGTAGAAGATAAGTCTGCTGATATAAATGTGCAGTTAGACGTAGACTTGAGTGCCTTATTCAAAGAGTCTACTGCAGTGCATGCTGATTTAACCAATGTAGTGTCGCGCGAGAATTTAATTAATATGCAGAAAGCCGATACGTCTTTGCTTCCCTTGTATCAGCTGGTTGAACGAAGGGATGGGCAGTATATGGAACGCCAATCGTATTCGATTGCTAACGGAATTTTGGTGAGGCAGTGGAAGGATTTAGATACGCCTGATGATGTAGGGTACACGCAAATTGTTGTTCCTACGCAGTTGCGTGCTAAGTTATTGTACGTGGCTCATGATATCCCTGCAAGTGGTCACTTGGGTGTGAAGAAAACTTTGGACCGCTTAATGCGTCATTTTTATTGGCCTGGCATAAATTCTTCTGTTCGTACCTATTGTCGAACATGTGATGTCTGTCAGAGACTAGGTAAGGGGGCACCTCCCTCTCGGGCACCTCTGATAAATCTGCCTGTCATAGCGGAACCTTTTTCCCGCCTGGCAATCGATACAGTTGGACCCCTAAGTGTGTGTGATGGTACGAGAAATCGTTTCATACTTACTGTTATTGACTTGTCAACACACTATCCTTTTGCGTTTCCGTTGAGAAACCACACAGCGCATGATGTAGCGAAATGTTTAATATCCGTGTTTACAATGTTTGGGTTTCCAAATGAGATTTTGTCGGATTGTGGCACTGACTTCATGTCTGATTTGATGCAAATTTTTCTGCAAGAATGTGGTGTGGTGCAGTTGAAAACTAGTCCGTATCACCCTCAGAGTAATGGTTGTTGCGAGAAATTTAACAGAACGTTGAAAGATATGCTTAAGGCAATTGTTGAGGATTTTCCTGGCAACTGGGATCAAATTTTGCCGTGGGTTCTATTTGCCTACCGTGAAGTTCCTGTACAAGGACTAGGTTTCAGTAGTTTTGATCTTGTCTTTGGAAGGTGTGTGAATGGACCTTTACGTTTGATAAAGCAGAGTTGGTTGAATGATGATGTTTTGTCTGGAGTGAGTAAGACAAATCTGGTTGACTTTGTGATGGATTTGCGTGAACGAATTCGTACGTCTGTCCGTATGGCGAATGATAATGCGTTAGTTGCACAGTCAAAATCTAAACAATGGTATGATAGGTGTGCAAAAGCTGTTGACTTTGAAATTGGACAGCAAGTTTTGTTGCTCTTGCCGTTGATTGGAAAGCCACTTGAGGCTAAGTATGCTGGCCCGTATGTCGTTTTGGAACGGTTGGGACCTGTTGACTATTTGGTTGCCACACCCGATAGACGGAAGTGTAAACGTGTTGTGCATGTGAACCTCATGAAGAAATATGAGTCGCGTGTTGATTGTACGCCTCCACTTGATGTCGGTTTGGTTGTGCCTGCAAGTGTGAATGTGTCTGAGTCACCTAAATTGGAAGAGGTGGTCGCAAATAGTCCTTTGGATTTTGTGCAACGGAATGAATTACTGGGCATGCTGAGTACGTTTAAGGGTGTGTTTAGCGATGTACCTGGCAAGACTTCACTTATGGCACACCGTATTGAGTTAATACCTGGTGCACGACCAGTACGACAGACAGCCTATCGGTTGCATCCTGAGCGTATGGCACAGGTAGACAAAGAGATTAAAGGCCTAATTGAACAAGGCATTGTAGAGGAATCCGAAAGTGCGTGGGCTTCGCCTATTGTACTTGTACCTAAATCGGATGGGTCTCTGCGGCTGTGCACAGATTTTCGTAAGTTGAATGCGCTTACGGTAGCCGATCCTTTTCCGATGCCACGTGTAGAATCTTTAATTGACAAGGTTGGACAAGCCCAATTTCTGACTAAGCTTGACGCGACACGGGGTTTCTGGCAAGTTCCGCTTGATAGTCAATCAATCCCTTTAACTGGATTTGTGACCCCACATGGTCATTATCAGTGGCGCTATATGGCGTTCGGTTTAAGAAACGCACCTGCCTCATTTTCACGTTTGGTTGCGAAACTGTTGCATGGTTTAGATGAGTTTTGTGACGGATATTTAGATGACTTGATAATTTTCAGTTCTTCTTGGAATGCTCATTTATCTCACTTGGAAAGAGTGTTGACACGCATTGCTAACGCTAAACTTACATTGAATTTGAAGAAGTGTGTCTTTGCTAATGCAGAGATAGATTTTCTGGGTCACCATATTGGTTTGAACTGTATTCAGCCACGTATGCAGAAGGTCGAGGCTTTGCTAAAATTTCCGCGTCCTGAAAATAAGAAGCAGGTTCAGTCTTTTCTGGGTTTGGCTGGTTATTACCGCAAGTTTCTGTCGCATTACTCTCAGTTAACGTTACCTCTTACTTTGTTACTTAAGAAAGGTCACCGGTTTACTTGGTCTCCTGAGGCTGAGAATGCATTCATTGATTTGAAGTCTAGGATGGCTTCGCGGCCTATACTTAAACCGCCAGATTTTGACAAACCTTTTTATTTGGCTGTAGATGCTTCGTACTTCTGTTTGGGAGGTTGTTTGTTTCAGATAACGGACGAGATTGAACATCCGGTCTGCTACCTGAGTCGGAAGTTGAGTTCGGCTGAAGTACGCTATTCGACAATTGAGAAGGAGGCACTTGCGCTGGTGGTCGGTGTACGCGCGTTCAGCGTGTACTTTGGTTCCGCTCCAGTGGTTGTCTATACGGACCATAGCCCACTTCAGTTCATAAATCGCATGGCTCCTTCGAATGCGAAACTTTTGCGATGGAGTCTTGAACTCCAACAATACTCCTTGAACATTAAGCATCGGCGTGGTCGTGACAATGTGTTACCAGACATATTAAGTCGCCCCTCAGTTTAAATGTACGAACTTTCCATAGATTTCTACGGACTGTCGGTCTCTTGCATTAAGCCTACATAGATGATTCTTTTTTGTGTTGTAAACGTTTCTAGTGGACTGATATGTTATGAACTTTAGAGATAGTTTCAATTCATGTACATTTGTAGTTTTTGCATGGTCGGAAACACTTTTAATGTTTCCTCTTTTCGTTGTCGGGGGGTCTGTTGGGAGTGGCCTACAGCCATCCCGCCATTATCATCCTCACGTGCACTTTCTAACCTTAGTTAAGACGCACCTCGTTTGAAGCTAAATGTAGGATGGTCTCGTTGACTATATATAGCAGTGTTCTTGTGTCTACGGGGAGACCGGTTTTAGTTAAGTAAGGCGTAAGACGTGCACTGGTTGTGTCACGCATTGTAAGTACCCTTTTGTGGTCATTTTCAGAGAGTGTACCCTGTGTGGTCGCTACTCATGTTTAATTGCCGGTTCTCCAGTTGTATCTTCCTTTGTGGAGTTTGTGCAGGCGTCTTCTCGGAGAGTCTGTCTTTTGACGTTTCGTTTGTCTTGTATGTGTGAGTATCGTTTCAATTATGTACATAGTGTAAATATACGTTTTATCAATATTGCGAAAGTCTTCGTTTTCTTGTCATTTCTCGTATCATTCTAACTCACATTTCACCTCTAGACTAACAAGCTAACAATATATATATATATATATATATATATATATATATATATATATATATATATATATATATATATATATATATATATATATATATATATATTCGTGCTGCTCCTCGCTAAAACAAGTTAATAGAAATTTTTAATCGTAAGTTAATTGCATATTGGGATGCACGATAGTTTAGTGGTTAGCGCGCTCGACTGTCAACAGGGTGTCACGACAAATGGTTCACGGACAAATGGTTCACCGACAAAAGGTTCACGACAAAAGGTTCACGGACAAATGGTTCACGATCTTCCAGCCTCTAGTTTGATCTATATTTTCATTGATATTCCATCTTCTAGTTTGAGCTATATTTTCATCGATCTTCCAGCTTCTAGTTTCAGCTACATTTTCATCATCGCTGATCCAGCTTCTACTTTAAGCTATATTTTCATCGCTCGTCCAGCCTCTAGTTTCATGAAAATAGAGCCAAACATGCTTTTTCGCAGTCCAATGTAAAAAATCACGAACTAGAAGCTGGATGACCGATGAAAATGTAGCTCAAACTAGAAACTGGATGAGCGATGATGAAAATATAGCTCAAAATGGAAGCTGGAAGATCGTGAACCATTTGTCCGTGAACCATATGTCCGTGAACCTTTTGTCGGTGAACCTTTTGTCGTGAACCTTTTGTCGTGGAACCTGTCAACAGAGAGGTCGAGGGTTCAAATCCCCACCATGGCAAAAATTCTTGTCGAGATTTCTGCTTAAGATTTTCTGCTATAGCCAATTCAGCTTCGATGAGTAAGTACACTGACCACCGTACACTGTCGGTGGAACGATCATGTGGTGACGGAGAGAACTCGTTTGCCGAGGATAAGAAAATGAAGCTGTTAACACATCATACCATGGCTGCCTCTGAGGTTAACTTTATGGTCTGCTCTTCTTTTTCTAACGGGAAATTAACTTCGATTTTAACAAAACGAATGATCAACACTATAGATTTAAATATGCAAGTTGTTTTTAATAATAATTCCGATGTCAAAAATCTTAAAAAGTATATTAAAGTCTATTAAAATGTCTTCATTCTAATCTGTAAAGTTTATTTTTACTAGTGAAGCGAATTGTCTATAGGCAAACTATAGCTTATTGACTTTAAGCCGATCAATTAAGCGAAACCCTGTTCTGTCTGTCTTCTCTTAAAGAGTCCGGTCGTTCAGAAAGGACTTTTCTAGATCACTAAGCAAGTACGTCTTGCACCTTTTGTTGGCTAGTCACGCTAGTATGCGCCATGGCCAAAAATAGATCTGGTCAAATGTATGTGACTTTCACTATTCTAGCGAACACCACATTTCACCGAAAATTAATCTGTGATTCAGTTCTGACACATTGGAGGACAGCTGTTGGGTTTATTTAGCTCAATGCATAAACGTTTATCTTCTGAATCCGAAGACAGCCGATGGATTCGAAAGCGCTGTTTGTGAGGCTTTTATAGATTGGTATTCATCAAGTCTTCGGTCGGGAGCGATGTTGAAGTCCTTTCAACGCAATCCGTGGTAGGCTATCACAGCATCACAGATGATCGTATTTTCAATGCTGTCGTATGATGTCGCTTCGTTCGTCGACGTATAGGAAATCGCTATGCGGAAGTAGCGATGTCTGGCATTATTGGTTTTCCTCTACTGCATGGTCGTATCGCTGTCTGTTGTAAACGCAGAATATTATTTCATAATGCAACAGTATAACGTTACAAATTTTAATTCATATTCAACCGATTATTATTATTACTTTTCATATTATCATAACAAAATCAAATCATTTATTTCTGCAACCAATCACAAGAATAACATATTATTTCTATTATTATAATGTTTCTCTTTTTTTTTAATCTTTCCCGAGGTAGTAAAGATCCCTCGGGCTGTAAAAGAAGATTAAAAACAGTTTATTGGTTCTCGTCTCCGACTTCGTGCCCAAAAGTGCCTCTGAATGCAACGCCATTGAACCGTTGCGTGCAAACTGACAAACGCTGGAACAGGTGCATGCTTTCTCTAGGGTCTCCCGTTGCCTCTGTCATGCGGCGGCCCAACTCCTGGAGTTGGGCCGCCGATAATAATAAAATACTATTTATAATATTTATTAGAAAAATAATAATATAATAATAATAAAATATTGTTATAATTAATATAATTATCGTCGTCATTGTCATTAGGTGTATTATAATTAAAATTATCATTATTTCTTTTTCTCTGTTTTATATATGTTAAATATGATGAGGTTATAATTAGTATTATTATTATTATAATAATAATTTTTTTGGCTTGAAAGTTAAGCTTGGAGCACTTGGTCCTCATCCCTCAGTGTAAAGTGTAAGTGCCTCTAATGTGCCTCTTATTATTATTATTATTATTATTATCATTATTTTTATCATTATTATTATAAGTATTATTATATTTTATTTATTTATTTTTTATTTATTTATTTTAAATTTATTTATTTATTTATTTCTCCCCGAGGTACATATGATCCCTCGGGAGTTCAAAAATTAGGGGGCATTGTTCTGGAATGGCTAATCTTCGCAGATAATAATAATAATAATATTATTATTATTATTATAATTTTTGTTATTATTATTATTGTTATTATTATTATTATTATTATTATTATTATTATTATTATTCGTAGTAGTACTATTATTATTACGATAATATATTAATTAGAGAGAGACAGAGAGAGAGACAGAGAGAGAGATAGAGAAGACGAGAGAGAGAGAGAGAGAGAGAGAGAGAAGAGAGAGAGAGAGCGAGAGAGAGAAAGAGAGAAGAGAGAGAGAGTGAGAAAAAGAGAGAGAGAGAGAAGAGAAAGAGAGAGAGTGAGAGATGGAGAGAGAGTGAGAGAGGAGAGAGAGAGAGAGAGATGTGAGGAGAGATAGAGAGAGAGAGAGGACTGGCCATCCACCGTCATATTATTATGATAATAATATTATTTATATTATTTAATCAGATTATAATAATTAATAATACTTATTATTATTATAATATACTAGTATTATATTAATATTATTATAATTATTATAAATTATTATTATCACAATAATATTATAATTTTATTTTATTAAAGTGTAGTGATTAGCGTGCTGCACTGTTAATCAAGAGGTCGGGGGTTCATATTCCCTGCAGGTAGAAATTTGGTTACAGAATTCTGCTCCACGTGTTCCCCCTAGCAGTACGCCAACTCTGCTATGATGAGTACACTTGAGAGTACACTGTCGGTGGAAGATAGGACGATGCGGGAGAGGCTGGCTATCCACCGTCATATGCCGAGGCTAAGAAAATGAAGTCGCTACAACGCTATACTCATGGCTGTCCCAGGACTAGCTTAAGGGACTGCAGAGAAGTCTGCTTTTCTTAGAATACTCATCCATTCTGATGGCAGAAAACAACAGATTATTCGTCATATAGAGTGCGTGTGGGGAAGTTCGAGACATTAAGCATATTTGTGAAATTTCTAGACTAAGTGAGGCCAACAAATTTAAAAAAAAATACTTTAAAGTAGTACCATGTCTCTTCAAACAAAAGCAATGCCACTTTTAGTCTTTGCAATTTATTTGTAGAAATTACACGCGCTTTTCTAAGGACTACCAATTGTCGAATTTCCCCTCACATATGAGGGGAATTTCGACACTAAGTTGTCTGCTAACGTTTTTTTGTTTTTACAACTTGTGCAGGTGAAATAAATATCATTGACCGTTACAGCCTCTCCCCTCTCACTATTTGTTACTTGTGAAACACCGTTATCACCCTTTGCTGCCAAGACTTCATTGGTCTGAGATGAGGTTGTAATCCAGTTTTATCACAATTATAAATGGAATGTGGTCTGGCGAGAATTCAGCTTATCAGCTTCGTGCTCGTATGTGTCAAAAATGTATGCACCGTTCATACACTCTGCCCTTGCATATGAGATATTTTGTGCTTGTGTGACTATTATTTCTGGGTTGACGTCTCATGAAAGCATGCATCAACACACTGTCGAACTTTCCCCAATCCGAGGTGTCGAACTTACCCAACCTTGGGTGGAAGTTCGACAGGTCACTTATTCGGCTCCCCTCTGGGGAATGAGCACTAAGCATCTTGCACACCCATTTTCACTGACATTAGTTGCAGGTCACGCAGAAAACAGAACAAAATTTCTTTCCAAATGCGCGACATACGAACAAACTCTTGACATCAAATTTACATTGCACTATCGGCTTCCTTGGTCATTTATCAGGAGTGCTGATTTAACTTACCGTTTCCAGGATTGCGTCAGATTAAAATTTAATCTGAGCGGGTCAAAACAACAACAAAGTACCGCTCTCTTCAAAAACATGACCAGAAATGATGTGACATTAACGTTCGTGAGTAAGTAAGTAAAACAGTTACGACTGTCGAACTTCCCCTCCAATGTCGAACTTCCCCACACGCACTCTAGTATTTGTGCAAATTTGTTTACGAATAATATCCTATATGTCTGCCTACCTTTCTCGTAATCGTAATCGTAATCGTAAACTCCGATTTTCTAAGCGCTAATCGATGGCTAAGCGAAGGGCCCAACTTATTCATGAGCGATGTGTCGTGTTAGACTTAGAGGGTTGTCCAGAGACGTCAGAGGAAGATCCGAGTCCGTTTGGGAAAGAACAGAGCCCTGTCTGTAAGTAAGTATCATCTACATGTATGTATGGATGTATACGTATGTTTATAGAGGGTGGGAATTGTCGGGTTTGTGGGATTCAACCCTTTAGTCTTTCTTAGGATTCCCCATGGCCAGTTAAGTCTTCATTGTACACCAACTTATCAGTTGTGCTAGTGTGATTTAGCATTATTTGACTCTGAGTCTCTGACAAAAAGAAGACATTTCCATGGTGCATCATTTAGGCCTATGCATTTTTGCATTTTCTCAACAAAGGAATTGATTTTGATTCGAGTCTGACTTTGCAAAACTGCTTGCGTTGAAATCAGCTGCTTTCAAATTTCGTCGACATCGGTTTGCAAAAATATGGATAAAATGTTCAACCCACCCTCAGTCTATTTTCTACAATTCCTACACTATATATATATACATATATATATATATATATTTCTGAAGGTATGTATGGGTGCATGTATGTATGTATGCGTGTTTGTATATATATGTATACATGCGTTAATGTATGTATATGTATGTCTGTCTGTATGTATGTATGTATGTATGTGTGTATGCATTTGTAAATTTTTTGAAATATATGTGTTTATACGCGTGAATGTATGTATGTATGTATGTATGTATGACATTATGTATGTATGTATGTATGTATGTATGTATGTATGTATGTATGTATGTATGTATGTATGTATGTATGTATGTTTGTATGTATGATGTATGTATGTGTGTGTAAATATACTTATGTATGTATATATATGATTGCATAAATTGCATGAACACCCACATGTATACATACATGTGTTGAAGTGAACAAAGCTTAATTGATCACTGACAGTTTTATCAGCAACAGAAGTAATCGCCCAAGCCTAACGTTGCATGTAAAACAGAAAATCAGATGTCGAAACTGCTTCCTTTTTTTAGGTAGGTCTACTGTTTTAGAAAATCAAATTGGATATGTTCCATGGGTGATGAAACCTTTGAATCCAATGGGTGCGTAACAATTTGATCTCACAACCCATGAAGGCTGCAAGGCCAAATTTTGATGTACCTATTTGAAATTAATTGTGACTGGGCTGGAGAAATATACAAAATCTGGCGTTTCTGGACTAAGCATAAAAAATGTGCCAAATTTTATCTCCGTACGTCTCCAAACCCTAGAAATGTAATGGTCCAGAAATGAACATCTAAAAAATTTCGAAAATTGCAGGTATTTCTCATTTAATTTCCATTCCACCCATTCATCAGAATCCATTCCCCAATCCATTCATCTGAATCTATTCTACCAATCCATTCAGTGAATGGCATTCACCTGATGGTGAAAAATTTACTACAGGTGAAGCTGATAATTCGCATTCGGTTTAATCTTCCAATAAAAAAAACCAGTGCTATTTACCCTCTTCGCCAGCGGTTCTCAACTTTTTTCGACTCAAGGACCACTAATAAATTTTGTGTCTTGGTCACGGACCACCACTAAAAATTGTGCCAAAAACAAATTAATACAAAAGAATTTTTGCCATAAATCCGCGTATTATTAGTTATATACTTATGCTGCCATCTACAGCCGATTCTAGCGAATGAAAATTTTTTAAGATTGACAAAATTTGTCTATTTGCATGCTTTTAATTGTAAAAAAATAAATTATATGCCTTGCTCGCAGACCACCAGGCAGATGGTCGCGGACCACTGCAGTGGTCCGCGGAACCCATGGCAGGTTGAGAACTGCTGCTCTACACCTTTCAGTTGTCCAAATAAGTCTCAAGTTACTAAATTTTGTCGCTTGCAGTGCTTCGTTTTTTCGCCTTTAACACTGTGATGTCAAGTTTCTGTGTCTGATTTAACACCTGATACAAAATGTTGGTGATTTTTAGGAGTGGCATAGTCTGGTCACACTGATGGTAGTATGTGAAGCTCGTCCATGCACATTTACTCGCATCGACGACGTGTTCTGCAGTGTACGCGCATGCCATGGCTTGCTCTGACTAGAGAACGCGTACGATATATGAACGCGAAGCAGATTCTGATCCATTGACTCTTCTGCCGATATCAGGCTCTGCGTCAAAATTAGCAACATTGTTTCTGGCTGTGGGCATAATTTGTGTGGTTCGTCGTCCGATATTTGACCAAGTACCTTTGGCAATGGATGTAGACAACCACGTTGAAGACGATTAAACGCAGGTGCACCATGGAAGACTGCTTGGCGTCAATGTATACTCCTCAGAAACGATTATGAAGCCCACGGATTACATCATGGTATATAGACATTGGAGAAAATAGGTGGATCAGGACCAAAGATGGTGAAAGAATGTGGAAACGTCTTTATCGTTAACCAGTCTTCAAACTATAGCTAATTTCTATGCAGTAACTGTGGTATTAATAGATCTTTCACTTTAGTTAAATATTGCTAAACACTCCTTTGATATCAACAAGCCTAAGTTACCATTGAGTGATACTGTCTTTAATATAGAAATTGCTGATTAATCATATACTGCCACATATCTATATGTATACGTACAGATATACAAATCATACATTTGTGGATACATACACATATACAATTATACATGTACATAGTACTACATACATACATGCATACATGCGTACTTACTTACATACACAAATATATATACATATATGTACATATATGGGTCATTATCCGAAAAGTGCAGAATCGATGTCCCATGCTGGTTTTTTGAGTTTTTTAGATAATTTCTTCAAATTTTTTGCCTATCCTTCAAAGAATGAGCAGATTAACATTTCCCATCATTGTTTTAGCTGCTAGATTTTGGAAATTTAGAAAGAAATTACTAAATGTATACAAAATATCATTACCATCCAATGTCCGAGACGGTGTACAATGCATTAAATTAAGCTTTTACGCAAATTTATTCCATTACAAACTGTAACAAAGGTATATTATTTTGATTAATTGGTAGCTAGCATACGCAATAATTAAACATTTAGACTCATTTTCATAATATTTATTTCTTTTTGGACCTATTTAAACTTGTCCATAGAAATAAGCATCATAGCCATCCCAATTTTTGGGAAGCCTATAACTTTTACAGAATGTGCTTACTTACTAAAAGAAAAGCATAAAGAACGAGATATTGTCAACTATTAATGGAATCACACAGATTTGCGTTGAAATTCCTAATATTTTATTTTTAATTTAAGTTTGTGTGTTCCAAATTACAAGAAAAGTAAATTTCTGCTTCATTACCATCTAGTGTTGTATTTCCTGGTTTAGGTAGATTACAACATTGACAACTTGTTTTATTTGTCGCTTTTGTTGAACTGATTGAAATTACTTATCTGATGGAGTAATTAACGTAAAAATGTTAGACGGCTGTTTTAAATTTCATCATTTTGGCATTACCATTCGCGGTTGTTTTTCATCATTACCATCCGAATTCATCAGATTTTTGCTATTTTCTCATGACAGTCGCATCTTGTCTCGGATGGTAATGACGCATTGCTCAGAGTGAATTACATGTATTGTTTGTGAATTATTTGATATAAAAATAAATTGCAAGTAATTAGAATTTACTATCAACTCTTAAAATGTTGTTCAACTTGTATCTAATGCATATAACATACAGTTATAGCTAATGCTGCAGAGATTCTTTTCTGCAGCTGAAAATTATATTTCTTTTTTTTTAAATAATTTTGAAAAATGTCTTAATTTCTTGACACCAGACTAATATATTATGTAAAGGAGAGGCCTATTGTATTCCTATTTAATGCTGGCATCATCTACTTTTAAGAAATTGCCATTTTATAAGCACCAGAGGAATATTTCAGGTTCCCGCGATTAAATATGATTACACAAAAAGTGCGGATTTCAATGAAAAAAGAGGAGTTTTGACTTTATAATTTCTGAAAAAAAATTAACTTGTGATTAAAAATATAGTGGATTTCTTTCAAATTAGTTAAATTTAACTATGTACATGACTAAAAAAAACACTTGCAACCAATTTTGGGGAAAAATTTTTTTCTGTTTTTCGGAGACGAAATTTGTAACATTTCGGATAATGACCCATATATGTATATGCATGTACATATGCATGGACAAATACATATATATGTTTGCATGATATTTATTAGCATTATATATACATATACATTCATACTTACCTATTAGCGGCACTTGTTGATCCTTCTGGTTTCACCATTGCATGCCTACTTTTGAATTGCTGTAATATTTATTGTCATCGGTGGTCAATAAAGTTATGTTAAGCAGCTAATTTTGGGAATAATTGAACTTATTATACCATATTGCTTCAAAAACTATATGGGTCTGAAACATCGATCAACCTACTTGAGGCCTGATTAATATCACTTAGCTACTATTGTTAACAATCGATATTATAGTAGTTCAGAGAGTAGACATGCAAAGGTGAGACCAGAAGGTACAAGTTCTGCTAACAGGACCACCTATTTTCTTGTAACAGATTTCATGGCGGCATTTCAAAACATTTTCATAACTCAAGAGGTTTTGTTAACCACATAGACCGATTGTCTTGACAATTTGTAGACACTAGTACCCAGACCCGAACTATATTATATTTATCCCGCAAAACCTTCGCTTCCAATTACTCGTTTAACAAGCTGTCTGCTTGACTGTCTCAATTAACGAAAATACAACACAATACTCTATAGACAACTGACATCGTGAAATAGTCAGAAGATTCGTCAACAAATCAAATATGTTTTGTAAAATAACCCACTGCCATTAACTGAATGCTAAAAATTATAAACAAATAATTCCTTTACTTTTAAAGCTGGTAATATTACGAACTCTAACCTTGTTAATATTCATGATGGCACATAAATAAATTCTTTAAACCGAAAATTAAGTACAAACTACTACTATATGATGACATGTCAGCCTCCTTAGCCAGATTGAACGATACTTCAAGATATGAGTATACTATATAACCAAGCATGTACGAAAATCTTTGGCTTCTTAGCTATTCAGCAAGTGGTCTGTTTCAAATTGGGGCTAACATTTTATAAAATAAGTAAACCAGTCGTCATTTCTAAACCGAATCGTGACTGTCAACCTCTGGTCGAACCCAAAACGTTGACTATTTTTATGAACAAGCTATTGTAGCTAGAACTAATTACTGGAACTATCTCGACGCATCCATTTATATTCTTCTCGGCATCTTGAATTACTTCGCTTTCAACCGGACTACCCTTTTGAGTTGGATAACCTTATATACTTTCGCGGCTGGTTTAAAAGAAACTTTTCAGCTGATTTAACCAAACTTTTCAGCAGTTTATCCGTCGGGTTGCACGATAGAGTAGCGGTTAGCGTGATGGACTGTCAATCGAGAGGTCGGGGGTTCAAATCCCCGCCAGGGTAGAAATTTGGTTTGAGATTTCTGCGCAGCGTGCGCCCGTGCACTAGCCAACTCAGCTATAATGAGTACACTGACTGTACATTGTCGTTGGGAAGATCAGACGGTGAGGGAGAGTCATGGTACTCGCCCTCATATGCCGAAGCTAAGAAAATGAAGTCGCTAACACTTCATACCCATGGCTGCCTCATGGCTAGCTTAAGCGAATACTCTTCTTCTTCTTCTTTTTCTTTTTCTTTTTCTTCTTCTTCTTTTTTCTTCTTCTTCTTCTTCTTCTTCTTCTTCTTCGCATTTTCTTCTTCGCATTCTTTGCATTCTTCCCATTCTTCGCATTCTTCTTCACATTCTTCTTCTCCTTTTTATTCGTCCTGTGATATCTCTCTGCCTCAGTAACGTGACGATGGAGGTGGAGGTGAATCTTTGCCCACTTAATTTGGGCTGTATACGTATACTGCCTGCATAGAGACCTCGCCAAGATCAAGCCGATTGGCAAGAGTCATGGAAGGGGTAACGCTACGAAGAGGAGCACGTTATTGATGAAGATGCTGATGATGATGAGATGGGTACCTAGAATAGTAGTTTGTTCTTGCCTGGGTATGTCACCGGTGATTTCGGTCACTGATCAACTTCTGCGTCATTTTGACGGATTACTTCGTCTAAATCCCAACCTTTCCTGCATGCCCTGCACCCCTAGGAAACGTTTGATTAATGTTCGCACCTACTACAAAATTACTATCACATTTGAAGATGAATAAGTCAAATGTCTAATTTTTTAAACCACAGATCAAACCACATACACCATACAGTACTTCTTCTTCTCTCCCTTCCGTCAGGCGTGCGCCAACGATGAGGCCTCAACGTGACGTCTCCAAACAGCTCTGTCCTTGATTTTTTCAACAGCATCCCTCATCTCCATGTTATCATTTGAGGTTTCTTGGTCCATTACCAGGTGGTGACCATTCCTCTCCTGGCAGGGTAAGGAGGCCGGTGGGTGATTTGTAGACCTCTTTCGCCCTGAGGTGTCCTTCCAACACCTGCCTCCTGCGTTGGCCAGCCGTTTTCTGGGTTCCTGGTGAGCCTGTCCACCTCGCGTAACGCCCTATATAGGTGGTTCTTCGGCCTAGGCCTTCACCACTGATGGCATAGCCTCACCAGGCAATCCCGTACTTGGCTGTTCACCCCCCCCCCACCACGGTGAGGTGCAGGTAGGGCTTTGGGGGTACATACAGTACTACGGATGAACAAATTGAACTAAAAAATAAGCTTTTAACTCAGTGCATAAAATGCAAATGTAAACGGAGTAGTTAGAAAAACGTGTAAACAGTGAAATCAATTCCCAATTGTGAACATAAAATTCAATGACTTCTTTGTTCCTTCTTCTCATTAATGATTTTGTCAAAACGTGGAACTTTGTTACTGATTCCGATCCGCAGGTCAGCCTGTGGATTCAGGTGATTCCTAGATTTTGTCTTGATTGACAAAAGAGAACTGAATCCAGATATACAAAAGTATGTTGTTGCAAATGGAATGAGGACACGGAGTCCTTTTCCACCAATTCTTACTTACCGATACTCAGAGGCGTCTACACCATAGAAACCTTGGAGCAAATGCTCCATCCAAGAAATAGAGTGGGGGAGATCTGTCAGTGTGTGTGCCACCATTTTAGGGGGGAGGAAGGGGAGGGGAAGAAGAGGGGGGAAATGGGAAGTTGCTCCAATGACTTAGGGGGATACACCCCTGCCGATACTCATCCTATGATCACAATTCAACAATTTTTATCCATTCAGTCTTATAAAAAGTCAGAATTTACATTGCTTCTGCCAAGCAGTTTGCACGTTTACAACGCATTTTGTTTTCAAGTCGCCTTGGCATAGGCGATATAGGCCTACCTCAGTCCCATTTGTTAGTATGCATGCGTGTGGTCGAGTCTGCATGGTATAAACGGAACGTATACGTCGCCTCTGTTACTGCGTGTTTTCGTCTTAGCAGAGTACGACTGACGCAGATCATTGAGTGACCTCGACCACTATAGTCACTGGCGGATCTTCAATGTATACCGACCGACACGTGACGAATGCCTGTTCTGTGTACAGAATAGGCGCCGGACGTGCGTTACTTCCTGTCAACGAGAGACTAAACGGCGTCAGCGTGACAGTGTGCTGCGAGTGTTGTCACCTGTCGTCTCTCCAATCTATCGACTCAACTTGACCAGAGACTAAACATCCATGCCATCTGTCAACTGTGAACTCGTTGGTTGGCTCCACGTGTATTAGTCTGGTGACTTCTAGTTTACTGTATACACATTTTTTGCTAAGTGATGAAACAGTCCAGTTCTAAGTGACATGTAACGCCATATAGACTGAGAGTGACTGATTCAGAGTGAGAATTGTTGAAAAGAGACTGGGAGGGGGTCAGACATCGATCTATGTGGAATTGAATATTTTATCCGTATTTTGCAAACTGATGTCAACGAAATTTGAAAGCAGCTGGTTTCAATGCTGGCAGTTTTGCAAGTCAGACTCGAATCAAATCAATTCATATGTTGAGAAAACTCACAAATGCATATGTGATACACTATGGAAATTTCTTTTCCTTGTCAGAGACTCAGAGTCAAATAATGCTAAATCACACTAGAACAATTGAGGGGGTTTGAAACGAGCCTTGGGGTGTACAATGTAGACTTAACTGTGGGGTCCTAAAAAAGTTTAGGGGGTTGAACCCCAACCCCGACAATTCTCACCCTGCTCTGAGTTGTTTTGCTCTTTGCACTGCGCTATATAAGTGTCCAATTACGATTACATATTTTTCATTTCCTACACATATTGGGTTCAAAAGTCCAATATATGTAACTTCGGATTTTCTTTTTGCAATTCCAGAGGATGAATGTGTTCAGTGGCCGCTGCTATTATGTGTTTGCCACTCTTTGTGTCCGTCTGTCTACTTGCCTGAACTTGATCCCAACTATGAACCAAACCTGGCCTTATACCTGCCTCGCCGAATTTTTTAACTCACCCACATGTTAAGTACTTCCTCTGATACCACTATAAACCTCTGAAACTGCCCTCATGAGTGCCAAGAAGAAGATTTTAATGTCGCTGAGGTTTCATTTATATAATGGGGTTATAAAACATGCAAACGAGTTCAAATTAGCCACAAATGCACTATTATACATGGCCCAGAATACGTAACGTATACTAGTTTCTGCACAGTATGCATACTATTACTGATATTACTTAGCTATTTAAGTAACGTCACCAGTGTGGGAATTGTAGAAAAAAGACTTGGGATTGAACATGAACATTTTATCCGTATTTTGCAAACTGAAGTCAACGAAATTTCAAAACAGATGATTTCAACGCTAGCAGTTTTACAAGTCAGACTTGAATCAAAATCATTTCATTTGTTGAGAAAATAAAAAAATGCATGCATGATACACCATGGAAATTTCTTCTCTTTGCCAGAGACTCAGAGCCAAATATTGCTAAATCACACTAGCACAACTGATGGTGTTGGAAACGACCCCCTGGGGTGTGTAATGAAGACTTAACTGTAGGGGTCCTGAGAAAGACTAGGGAGCTTGAAACCCCACCCCCGATAACTCCCACCCTGGGTTACCAGATCCGTTCTAAGAACCATTTCAGAACTTATTCAGAACCGTTCCAGAACCGTTCAGCAAGTGTTTAAGAACGGCTCGAGAACCTTTAAGAGAACCCTTGCAGCATCGTACCATTACCGTTCCAGAATCGTCTCATGACCGCTCAATAAACCCTTCCAAGAAGCGTTTTGGAACTGCTACAGCAACAGTTCTAGGCACATTGTAATAACCTTTCAACAACCGTTCAACGTCAGTTTTTGGACCGTTCTAGAACTGTTCCAGAACCGTTCCAGAACTGTTTAAGAGTCGTTCTAGAACTGTTTCAGGAACGTTCCAACCCTCTACACAAATGTTCAAGAACCGTTCTATAGAACCATTCGGAGAATTGTTCCAGAACCGTTTCAATTACCGTATCAGGACCGTTCCAGAACAGTTTTGGATCTGTCCCAGAACCGTTGCAGAACCATTTCAGAACCGTCCCAAAAACCGTTTCGCGGCGTTTCAGAACCGCTCGAAGAACGACGCGTCCCAGAACATTTACAGTTGAGATATATCTTTTTGAAACTGCTTAACCGTCGTAGGCAATATCTGAATGTTGACCTCATTACCGCTTGATTTTTATTTGCACGGTTGTGCTTTGCTAATTTTAAAAAATAAGATCGATTAATTCAAACGGTAAGAAGGAAATTACTTGTAGAACACAGAATGGTCAACTGTTAAACGGACGAACTAAAAAATGTTCAACTGCAGTTGATTTTCATTAAAGAAAGAGACGCAAAACCTCTTGCAACATTAATCAATGATGAACTCCATGACTGTTATTATGTTTATAAAGCGCCACTGGTCATTCATTCTCTTGGCAACCTGCAGGCTTTAGCCACACAGATTTGCTTGACATATTCTGATACCACAGTAACAACATTTCCCCAGCAAACAAGCCTCTGTATGATAAAGCGAAAGTGCCGCAATTCGAAAATCTATCATAGAACTTGATGACGTTTGAAAGAGAGACCAGTTGAGTCAGTGCAAGGTGCCGCACTTTCGTACTGTAGCGCAGGACCATCAAGCTCCACAGGCCGCTCAACACAACTATCGCCGACTACATGTAGTAGGCCTATGCTGCACAACCTTTTCCGCACTTAAACCATAGACAGAAAAGTAAGGTAAGTCATATATGCCGACAAAGGTTTGATGTTATCCGAGACCATTCCAGTCTTCTTTACTGAAAGCCGTACGATCGCGTGCACGCTTCTGACTCTACGGCTGGAATTTGTCAACAAAGGGAGAATTGCAAAGAAGCAGCAGCAGGAATAGGATTAGGGGTATCGAGAAACTCTTTCTGGAGGAAAGTCGGGATGGGATAAAGCGTCGTGCATGTTTTAGATGGCGAAGACAGTTGAAGCAATCCCAATTGTATGGCAGGCTTTCGTTACATTTCTGTAACAGTTTTAGCTTAAGTTCATTGTTGTCCACAATTGAAACAAGTAAATAACGTTGACAGAAATTGAAGCAGTGATCGTAGGACAATTAGAAGAGTGTCATTGGTCGGTTCCTAGAAAGCCAGCACTTCAGCCAATCACCGTCCATGCTTCAGCAGACATGATACACGCTCTGTTACTACACAGAAACATTATGCACAACATTCATGCAAGTTTACATATACATTCATCTATGTAATAGGTATGTATGTATGTATGTATGTATGTATGTATGTATGTATGTATGTATGTATGCATGCATGAATGTATTGGGCATGTATGTGAATAAGATGTGTAAATATGTATACATAATATATGCATATATTAATATTGGTGGGTAAGTTAATGGTATGTCAGTAGGTAGATTGGATCTCTGCCTCAATGTATGCATGTAAGCACGTATACATGTATGTTTATATACATATGTAATATAATTATATATATGTATGTACGTCTGTATGTATGTATGTACGTGTATATATATATATGTATATATATATATATGTTTTCGTACGTATATGTACGTATGTATATATATGCATAGTATATGCATGCCTGTATATAGATATGTATATATGCATATGTGTTTATTTGTTTGTATACATGTATATATGCATGTATATATGTAATACATATATGTGTTGTGTAACATATAAGATCTCAGGTATGTATGCATCTATATACATATGCTCTGTGTGTATGTGTATATATTTATATGTATGCATATATGTATGCATATATCTATATCAATCAATCAATATCTATGTATGTATGTATGTTTGTATGTAGACATGCATGTACGCATGCCTTAATGTAAGTATCTTTATTTATATATATGTGTGTGTGTCTGTGTGATTGGGCTTAAGTATACGGTGTTCTGCCGGGATCTGGAAAAGAGCTGCCAACATGGCTGTCCGTGGGATGTAAAACAGATGTGTCCAAGCATAAGAAGAGAATACAGCGTGGGCAGAGATGGAACGAATAGAACCTAAGTATACACAGAAAAGCAGTTCCAAATGGATATATGTATTTATGTACGATGTGCGAATGCGTGTTTATGCGTATATATTTATGCATATTTGTATGTATTTATCGATATATGTACCTATGTATGTCCGTGCGTATGTATGTATGCATGTATGTATGTATGTAGGCATGTGTGTAGGCTTCTTATATATATATATATGTATATATATATATATATATATATATATGTAAACCTATACATATTAATATGTGTATGTGTATGTGTGTGTTTGTATGCAGCCAATCATATTATAGACGAACCGAAGGCTTAGTATACATACATTATTTTATATTTTATATACTTTTGGAACGGCGCTCCGGCACCTTTTTAAGCTACTAAAAAATAATTTATTTATTTTAATAATAAAAACAATAATTTAGTTATTTTAATTTAATTTCTGTGTTGTGAACTGTTTCAGTGTTAATTGAGACCCTCCCACCCCCCAATTCCGTTTTCTCGAGATTTTAGCCCTTCCATAATTATCCAGTTCCGGAACATATTGTTCAGTTCCGGAACCTTTTTTCTAGAAAATAGCACTGCTTTTGCTAAAGCCTAAAGCTCTTCCTATTCACGGCAGAACAATGGCACTGCCCAGGTTTGTTTATTTTAGCCGATTTAGCTCAAGGTTTACATGCGTCAACATATTCAACGTTGCGATCAGCCAAACTTAATTTCAAGCATTTGCGAAATTCTGATCTAAGAAAATGCGACACACACTGATGCATAAAGTTTCTATTATGGCCTGTTTACAAATAAAATGGTACATTCAACTATTGCGCAATAAAGAATTGTCTGCCAAGGACTTGCTCACTGGTTGTTGTACAATGAAGTGATTGTCATAACCCTCTCCTATCAACTCCGCCACTGCTCATATCCTGGTGGCGCCAGTTCCGAGCCATGCAGTATAAACGAGGAAGGTGACGCTAGTCATCTTTGTTATGACACAGTGTCGTTATACATGTCGTATAGCTAACCAACTAACACTCCCTCTCATGCAAACACCTTGAGATGTAACTACGTAATCCTCTGATTTTACTATGGGCTCTTGGGCTTATTTATGATTATTTAGATGACGTCAGTCTCCTATATTTCCGATCAGACTTCAGATCGCACATGACAAAGCAATGTAAAACTTAGCCTGATATCCAAAGAAGTGGTAGCTAAAACTTTACACAAAAGAAAGTTAAATAATGCGAGTTATAATGTAATTTAACACAGGGGCATAACTTTGGTCTAAAAAGTGGCGCTACCAATTTCTTACATATACGAAGCAAGGCGGAGACTGCGATCTCTGGGAAGGCACAATAATAAAACAATGATTGGCATTGTTCAAAAAGTGGGGGTACGGTACCCCAGTCCAAAAAGTGGGGGGCACGGGTACCCCTCGTATCCCCCGAAATTACGCCTATGATTTAACATTCATGATATGGCGTTGTACTGGGCCAATGAGGAACCAAGAATCCCATAGGAATATTTTGTGTTGGCCCTATCACTTTCACCTTACTGTAGATTGTGATAAATCGACCACGGGTGCGTGTAGGTCTATGCGTCTGTTCTGATAGCCTTGTAAGATGCCGCGTGGATGGCATAGTAAAGAGCAGTGGCATCTGCTGCTGCTGCTGACGCGTGCAAGATTGTAGCTGAGAAGATAGACGGGAGAAATTGACTCTGAGACCATCGAACCGAGTAGCACCAAATCGGACACGATTGCTATATTGGTTCGAGCTATTTGACCTTAAATGAACTTGGAGTGGCAATCAATTAGTGCTATCCTGGTCTCGAGCTGGGTGGTCAAGGATGGTGAGACCTCTACAATTTAAAAAATAATATTTACTGTTAATACCAATTATTTTGAAAATAAATGATACTCTTGTCGAAAAGCCAACAGCATGCTGATGACACTCAACGTGTCCCATGGTCACAGATATAACGCAGAAAACGATACAAAATTATGGAATTTTAAGCGTGGGAAATCGAAGAATTAAATTATTGTAATTATGTTTAGTGAGAAAAGGATATCACGAAGACTCCAAAAAGTCAAAAATGTTGGTGCAACACTTTTTTGAAGGATCCAAATATTTTATTCAATTAACATTTAATATTTGTGTTTAATGTAAGTGATCCGAAGGCTTCTGACAGTTGTTTTGACTCAGGTACCTATACGTAGTCATTTATTTCACGTATTTCCAGAACCTCTCAAAATCACATGTATGTATCTATAATTTCTATATATGTATGTTGTGTATATAATAATAATAATAATAATAATAATAATAATAATAATAATAATAATAATAATAATAATAATAATAATAATAATAATAACAATAACAGTAATAATAATAATAATAATAATAATAATAATAATAATAATAATAATAATAATAATAATAATAAGAGATTAATTTTTACATACTTAGTATCTGACTCCTGAAGGATTATATGTACCTCGGGGAAAAAAATAATAATTATAATGAGGAACAATGAGGAATTACGAATCCCATCGAATGTTTTGTGTACGCTCTATCACTTTACCTTATAACTGATAAATCGATCATGATTGTGTGTGTATGCGTCTGAAAGACTTGGGGAGATGCTCAGCTTTAACCACCGGAGACCCCAGAGAGATTTGCTATCATTTCCAGCGGTTGTCAATCACCATACAACGCTTCAATGGTGTTGCCTTTAGAGGAACTTTCATGCAACCATTCCAGAGTAACATCGAATCATCTCCGGATTTAGTAAAAAAATAAATTTAAAAAAAATAAAAAATAAAAAAATAAAAAAATAATAATAATAATCTATCTATTTGCATACAACGCTACAACTCTATTTGCTTTCAACGGGACATTCCCAGAGCCTCCGGACGACGAGGTTTGATTTTCCGGATGTTACATTAATTAATATTGAAGTCCCTGAGGGATCCTGTATACCTCGGGGCAAAAAATAATAATAATAATAACAACAACAACAACAACAATAATAATAAAAATAATAATAATAATAATAATAATAATAATAATAATAATAATAATAATAATAATAATAATAATAATAATAATAACATACAACGCTACAACTCTATTGCTTTCAACGGGACATTCCCAGAGCCTCCGGACGACGAGGCTTGATTTTCCGGATGTTACATTAATTGATATTGAAGTCCCTGAGGGATCCTGTATACCTCGGGGCATAAAATAAATAAATAATAATAATAATAATAATAATAATAATAATAATAATAATAATAATAATAATAATAATAATAATAATAATAATAATAATAATAATTATAATAATAATAATAATAATAATAATAATAATAATAATAATAATAATAATAATAATAATAATAATAATAATAATCTTTATTAAATCAAACTGACAAGTACGCAGTAAAATTACATTGAAACATTAGAGTACAATCAAGATCTTAATTAAACACACGCTTCGGCAGCCATGCAAGGTACCGCCCTAGAGGGGGTTACGGGTATCGAACCGCGATCTAATGTTCTCCTGGTCATGAGTGTCACCATTCCTCTGACTAGGTCTCTTGAAAAGGCGATATATAAATTTCCAGAATGAATGAATGAATAAATTCATCTATCCCCCTCCCCATATGTAGGTAGGTTGGTAGGTAGGTAGTCTGGCAGGCCTATATGTAAAGGTGTGAGCATTGCATATATATATACCTCTGTTACTCTGTATATCTGCGTTAAGTAAATATTTACGTATCTATGTATACACGTATGCGGGTCAAGTATACATATATAAATATAATATATAGCGTATCGTATCTGTACATTTATAAAGCGCCTCTCACAATGTTCACCAGTAAGAGGCCTCATACACATATTTATCAATAGTACACTTCGCGGACTCACCAAGTGTGGGCCTGTTTTTTTTATATAGGGGCCTATGCATAGGCCTGGTCTATGCTTTGTATTGCCTTCGTTGCGGCAGAACTCTACGATTCTTTCAGCCTAGGTTTCATCATCGGTGACCTAGACCACATTTACTGATCAAATGCCAATTTACACACACACACACACACACACACACGCACGCACGCACGCACGCACGCACGCACGCACGCACGCACGCACACACACACACACACACGCACACACACATACACACACACACACACACATATATATATATATACGTGTATATCAGTTGTCGCAGGCAAAAGGTGCCCCATACATGTCTTCGTAGTCATTATCATCAGTTCCTGACGCCAGCCATTTGGCGGCGATAGGTACGAATAAATGATATCCATGCTTTGTCCTCGGTCATTTGTCAGTAATATATTATAATTTATTATAATATACTGTGCCATTCAGTAATGAGTCTTGGTATGCAATATGCATGGTTGTAGATTTATCTAAATATACAAATATACACATATAAAAATAGCCTAAATAATATGGGTGTATATATACATTGCAAATATATACAAATATACACAAATACGTATAGATGGATTAATATCTGTATATTGATACATATACATTTGCATACAGAGCCTATAATTATATGCATACATGTATATCCACTTGTAAACATAAATTTATATATATTTATATATATATAGCCGATATGTACACCTAAGCATTTAATATTGATTATTGTCATAATGTTTATCCATTTATCCAAAGGCTAGCCTAACATAATTTATCACTTTATGAAGGTCTTTGGTTTTTGTTTTATTCACAGACTGAGGCATCAGCTCCGTCCGTCCGTCCGTCCGTCCGTCCGTCCGTCCGTCCGTCCGTCCGTCCGTCCGTCCGTCCGTCCGTCCGTCCGTCCGCCTCCTACAGAGTGACGCCAGTTTCTGCACAACTCTCTCGATATATCGTTTGACTTATATGTATTGCAGGGAAAAGAACGATTTCGAATAGGTCTGTTATCCCAGTTTGAGAGGCAACGTCGGATTTTTGAAAGGAATTTTATAGGGCGATAAATGGAGAATGTTGTTTTTGTTGTTTTTTTATCAACGGGGAAGAGTTAACGACTTTAGTTTTCTTAACCTCGTCATATGTGGACGGGTGGCCAGACCTCTCCCGCCGCCTGATAGTCCAACCCACAATCGGTGTAATCAATATATATTCGTTGGCTAGAGGACGTGAGTGGATCAAACTCTCGAAAGAAATTTCTGTCCGGGCAGGGTCCAAAGAAAGACTATAGGACTCTGGTAATCTGAAATTGCTTCACCGGTTGCACAGACGTCCGTTTCTTGCTCACGTCACTCAATGCATTCACTGCCACGCATTATGGTGAAATGACGCCTAAGACTGGATGGACGCAGATTTTATTTGCCAGTTATGAATATATATATATATATATATATATATATATATATATATATATATATATATATATATATATATATATATATATATATATATATATATATATATATATATATATATATATATATATATATATATATATATATATATATATATGTAATTAGTTATTCACCAGCTGGCCGTTGTAGTAATCGAACTTTTTTCTTTTTTTACTCCTTTCTTCTTTCTTCTTCCTTCCTTTCTTGTTCCATCCTTTTTCCTTTTCTTCAAAAATCAAGGGGGTGGGGGCAAATGACCCCAATTGCCGTCCCTGTCATCCACCACATAGATTTCTTTGTCTTAGTGGACTAGCTCTCTGGGTATTGATTCTTGTGCTCCACTGGTTGATGCCTTGTGCATTCTACATCTGAATCATGCATTGCTATTTAACAGTTTAGCTACGAGCTCCATTGGTTTCTCAAGTACTTTTAGTACAATCTCGTCGTTAAAGTGTTAATAATAGTAGGTGACAAATAGTAATATTAAATACCAGTGTATAATAAAGTATGTATGTATTTTAGTTAAGTATGTATTATGTAAGTAAGTATGTATGTATGTATGTAATTGTGCGTGTAGGTATACGTATGCACGGGACGCGGTGATGTAGTGGTATGATCTGTGCCTTGCAACCGGTGGGTCGCAGGTTCGAATCTACCTCAACGTCCTCAAGCCACTACATAGCGACCTTGGACAAGTTGCTCACCCATGCGCAACTGTCTGTGAGGGTATAGCTTGAAGGCGATTTCATCCCACCCTCTATACGATGTCAGATTATCCACTCAAATTAATGGGGCGATTTCTCGTTACTCTAATCGACTATATATATATACCAATACTTTGAGCCTGCAATTTCTTAAGTTTTTGTTGTTGTTACTAGGGCTGTACCGTACATTTGTTTCGTATTTGCTTCGGCGCCGAATAATGGGCCAAATAGCTATTCGGTATATTCGGCCGAATAGTAGCGGTCGGACCGAATACGAATAGTGGTCACGTGACATCTGTTTCTGCATATGCGGCTACTATAGCGAGTGGACTGAAGTAACTCTCTCATTAACATAATACATGCTCTGGTTGCAGCCAGGCGTCGCCTATACTGCCTGGACCGCGGTATCGCAGTGTCATTATAGTCTCATTCTTTATGTACAGTGAGTGAACGTTGTAGTCGGTAGACCTATTTTATACACTATTCGTATTCGTATTCGGCCGAATAGTGACAATCACCTATTCGGTACAGCCCTAGTTGTTACTTTTGTTGAGCTAAATAGTGAACTGTATTTTTCATTCAGAAGTTGTAATTTTGTATCTCTAATGAATATTCACTCTTGTAATTATTACATTTTTTCTTCTACATTTCTCCAATTAGGTTGAATCGCCGCATATCTTATGTTTGTATGTAATATGTCATGCCCTTCGAACTATAGTATGAGTGGTTTTAATACAGTTAACATTCTGTGGCTTTTTCAGTTATTGAGACTAGCTTTCAATCTCGTATGTTTTATTCAATAAACGTATCGTGAGTTTTAAGCATAGGAATTTATCACTGTAGCTAAATCAGAGAGGGGGTAATGCGAACAGTGCAGAGTTGATACGATATCAGGTTCAGGCAAACCCGGTGTAGCGATTTCAGATTTCAAGTTACCTCCGGGGGTAACTTGAAATCGATTTCAGATTACCCCCTACGATTTCAGATTACCCCTCAAATTAATGGAGCTCGTTCTTCGACTATATAATAATAATAATAATAATAATAATAATAATAATAATAATAATAATAATAATAATAATAATAATAATAATAATATTAATTAATATTAATAATAATAATAATGGGATGTCACGGTGCCAGACACATTCGCAGCATCGTATCAGCATGTAACATCGCAAAACGCAGGTGCCGCAGCGGAAAAAGCAGCCCAGAATAAGGAAAACAAATATGCTGTCATCTCGCAATCGCACCATTTCATACCTGTTGCAGTCGAAACCTCAGGAAGCTGGCACGCCGAGTCACTGGAATTTATCCAAGAACTTGGTTCCAAGATAAAAGCAGCTACAGGAGATCAGCGTGAGACCAGCCATCTGCTGCAGCGTCTATCAATTGCCCTGCAAACTGGAAACTCTCTATCTGTTCTAGGCACGTCGGACTCGAACAACAAGGAGACCGTGCAGCCAGGACTGAATGTCGGTCTATAGCCTAGAATCCCTAGATAGGCTACATTTAACAATTCGTCTGCATATGAGTTTGTTGGTTATAATAATAATAATAATAATAATAATAATAATAATAATAATAATAATAATAATAATAATAATAATAATAATAATAATAATAATAATAATAATAATAATAATAATAATAATAATAATCATAATAATAATCATAATAATAATAATAATAATGATAATAATAATAATGATTGTTAACATGCATCATTAAATTCTCATTACCCCTCTAGTAGGCCAATACATGGTGTACAACAAGCTATCTTTCTCTATTGAAACTATAGATTGAATCTTTGAATATCTTATGTTTGTATGTAATATGTCAGGCACTTTGAACTAGTGCATGAGTGGTTTTAATACAGTCAACATTTCTGTGACATTTTTTTATTTTTTCAAATATTGAGACTAGCTTTCAATCTTGTATCCTTCACATGTTTTATTCTATAAACATATTATCATGACTTGTAAGCATTATTCATCATTTTAGCTAAATCAGACATGTAGGGGGTAATGTGAACAGCGTAGAAGTATCTTGAAATCGCGTTCAGGCTATAACCCGATTTCAGATTACAGGGGGTAACTTGAAATGGGGGAGGGAGTAGCCTGAAGTCTTTACACTGGGGTAATATGAAATTGATTTCAGATTACCGGGAGGTTACTTGATTAACTTGAAAGGGATAGCTTTAAGTCAATACACAGAAACAAGGCTCATAAAAAGCCTGTTGGCAAATTGTCTCAGTGTAAATGTCCATTATCACGACATACCTTACAAGTTCCCTTAACTTTTTCTGCGTCTCTGAAATCAGTCACCACCTGCGATTGTAGGAGTGAAAAATACAAATGAAACGGGGAATATAGATTAACTGAAAGAGGAAGGAGGGTAAGAATCAAGAATTTGTAAGAGAAATTATCAGACAAGTAGATAATGTGAAAGCCTACCAATAAAGCTGCAAAGTGTCCACTGTCTAGTTTTGAACCGGACAGTCCGGTATTTGTGCTATCTGTTCCAAAGATCGGAGTTTAAACCGAAGGAATGAGTGTCAAGTATTTAAGTTTGTCAATTTTTACTACAGCTATTCAAACTTAACACTAAGTTTCAGTATTCAGCCATGCCGTACACCTGGAAATGGGTGTCAATGAGACGGATATTTCTGCTATCTTCTTTAACTTTCTTATCTAACTTTCATTTATCGAGGCTAAGGAAGTTAAGGTGCTAAGACGTTTTAGTAATGGCTGCCTCTCATGGTTAGGTGGAGGGAGGGGCCGCTCCTCTCCTATGTTAACTTTTAGGTATAAATGCAGCTTGAAAATGAACGCATGACCCCATGAACGGTTGACGGTTTTTAGCAGCTGCATGCCTATAATGCCTATCTATATATCTGTATTTGTCTGTATGTCCCTCTGCTTGCACTGTTGTTGACAGACGACGTATGTCTTTATCTAAGAAGACTGAATTAAAATGACAGATGTTCGTATATAGAGGACCAGGGGCAGTCGTGCTTGCCATCATTTGTAAGATCAACATTAGGGTGATTCAAACAAAAATTTTTTTGAAAGTTAATGTGCATAGTTGTTTATTTTGTTCCTTTTGGGTTCAGATTAAAGTTTGTATAAAAAAATTCAGTATCAAATACATTTTAGAGGTTGCTCAGTGAGCACAAAAGTTCCCATACAATCGTATTCTTAAGTTACATATTAAGATGATGGCTATATCGCACACAGAATAAAGTTGAATAGCATGAATAGTAGATTCATTAATAACTCAAACTATCCATTAGAAAATAGAAATTCACAATGTCTGTTAACTAAAAAATCTAACAATCAACCAGGAAGTGTTTATTAGTCAATGGTAAATCAGTGTTCCAGCTGTTAGCGTGAACTGCAGCCTTTCCAAGTAGATTTGCCAGAACCTGGCACACGGCGTCAGTGATCTTCAACCACCTGCATCAATTTTGGCATATCATTTTAATTCTTGGTTACAGACTCATTGAAATGTGATATCAGAACAATGGAGCACTCAGCAGCATCACTGACCACACACTAACCATGGCAGATTCGATCTGTTGAACTATCACAGATGAGCTCCAAGTTTCTGGATTATTAGACATGATGAAGTATGTATCAAAGCCAAGAGAACGCATGGTACAGACTGAAGATGGATTAACAAGCTCATACAGCTCTTCATTGCGTAGATCCATACAAGGGTCTATTTTAATGCCTCTGACTCTTCAGTTTTTGCCATGTTGACGCATGCCAGCAATAATGTTGCATTCAAGTCCAATTTTGCTTTGTCAGAAAGAAAGCCAAGGGAACCAGTTCAGGTCCTATTTACCACAGATGATTGTATTTTTTTGGCATCCTCAGACACAACTTTGTTAATTGATGTATACTCCCTGATCTGTTTGTACAACTGGAAGTCATTAATTGGTGCATCAGATGCCACCGAACAAGCTATCCATGCTCTCACATATGTATGACTTGCAAATAAACAGAATTCAATGATATTTCTTTTCCAAAAGGCTGTCATTTGAAATTGATCTCTAAAAAGATAATTCTTGAAGCAATAACTAACCTTAGCCATCCATCTGACCATATGATATGCATCTGGCTGTCTGAAACGATGCATCCCAAAATTTTACCCCAATTAAATTAGATAATTGCATTCGAGGGTCTCATCAATGGCAAATACATTGCTTTCTCCATGGGGACCATATCTCGAATATGAGGTCGTTGAGCAACCAGTAAACATTGATAGATTACAGCAAAAGTTTGCTGTATTGTTCAGAACAACCAAAGGAACAAAATAATCTACTATGTCAGCCAATCAGGAAAAAAAAGTTTTCCAATGGCGTCGTGAATCACCCTAATCAGCATGCATGACAAGTTGACAACCTCTCACTCCTCCTTCTCTTCTCCTTCACTTCTCATCCATCTCTCCCCCTCCTTGCCTTGTCGTTCTTCGTTCCGCCTGTTCCTCCTATCTTCCTCATCATCATCCTGGTCCTTCTAATTATGAATGCCTTTATTACGCAATCAATGAGAAAATCGATGCTTCGTTAAAGAATCTCAACCGGTAATTGGTCACAGGACCAATCAAGAGGACGTTGTCCATTCTACGGATTAAATTATTAACACGAGCATCATCTGTAGTTGTATATAGAAAGAAATAACCGTATGTCTATATAGGTGAATTCCTCTGCCAGTAGATAGCAGTATATGGCCTGGAATAAGCTAAACTAAACTTATAGGTAATTAAAGAACGGCAAGATAAATGGTGATAAGGAATTGAACAAGCAGAACTAAGTCTTTACATGATTGGGTAAGTCAGGGTAAACAAGGAGTGAGATCAAACAAAGTACAATTTGCACGAAGAAGTTCTTGAGAGTTGCATGGCTAGAATGAAAAATGGGAAGCTAAATGGAGTTACGAGCGAATCAAATCCGGAACTCTGCTGCCGCCAACCGACCGATAAATAAGTCACTTATGATCACATAAACACACACACACGTACGAAAACACACACAAACACACACGCGCGCGCGCACCTACACACAAACACACACACACATCTAAAAACACACACACACACCTAAAAACACACACACACACACACATAAACGCACACAGGGACGTCTACACCATAGAAACCTTGGAGCAAATGCTCCATCCAAAAAATGGGGGGGAGATCTGTCAGTGTGTGTGCCACCATTTTAAGGAGGGAAGGAACGAGGAGGGGGGAAGAAGAGGGGGAAAAGGGACGTTGCTGCAATGACTTAGGAGGGATAGACGCCCCTGAACGCACATACACTAACGTACACAAACACACCCACGTAAAGTAAGCCAAAATATGGTACACAGCGAAAGTAAACTATCTGAAGTGGCTGAAACAGTATACCAATTTGGTATTCTTCAAGTTCAGGATCTTGGATATTTTCAAAGGGAACTAGCTGATAACTATAGAGCGCTCAGACTGGTGTCGCAATAGAGCGCTGCTCTCGTGAACAGTACTCCATGGTACCGAAAATAAGTGTACAGGAAATTAGCAGAGAAGTATTTATGGTTTACGCTAAAGTTCGTAAATACAGTACGAAGTGAACAGGCATCTGTTATTATGATGTTCTTTTGTAAGTAACTGTATAGGCTAGTAAGTAAGTTTAACCGATATCCTTGTAATCTGCATTAATCGATGCCTTGGCAGCCTCAGTGACGCATTTCAGGAGCGAATAGAGAAGGTCATCGTTATAGAATGCCCTGCAGCTTCGCTTAATGTGTAAATGGCCCGCGCAGTTAGTTACATAGGTATACGAGCGAAGGCTGCGTGCCATGCATACTCGCTCCTGCTTCTTTAAACTGAGGCGTCTCAGGGCCATCAGATGCTCGGTCTCACCTTCTGTCTTTACCACCATAGTTCACGCATTTGTCTGCTCACGCTTGGACTACTGCAACTCGCTCCTCATGGGTCTCCCCAAGCAGCGTCTTTCCCCTTCAATCTATTCTTCTGCTATAGGCTCATCGCTCGACTCCCCCGGTTTGCCCATATTTCTACTTACATGCTTTACGTCCTTCACTGGCTCCCCATTACTGCGCGCATCCGATACAAGATCCTCTTCCTTGTCTCTAAATCTCAGCAGCCTATAGCCCCGAAATATCTCTCGAACTATCTCCGAAAACCGCTATCTGCATCTTCTCGCTCATTGCGCTCTGTAAATCGGCTTGATCTTTTTGTTCCCTGCAGGGCTAAAACTGCCTTGGCCCAGCACCGGGCGTTTGCTGTAGTGGGTCCCACGATCTGGAATTACCTTCTCCCTCTGCTCAGAGCCAAACTAATGACTGGCTTTTCCTCATCGATCTCGCATTCCCTAAAGGCATTTCTGTTTCCCCGGAGCTTCTGTGCTGAGAGCGCCTCTGAATAGTTATTCTGCGAGAGGCGCATTATAAATTTATAGATACAATACAATACAATACAATACTCCTCTGTGTAAGAGAGCATGCGGATCGCGGTTCGCCTCCAAAAGGTGGCTTATTTCAGAGACTTAATTCTCGTGCTAGCACGGTCCGTACACGGGAACCTTAAATGATTTGACCCTTATTCAAACGGGCAGCGATGGTGAAGGATCTCACTTGATCTATTCATTGAAAAATCAGCAGGGTCAAGGCCATACGATCGCTATATAAAAATACACTAAATTTAAATAAATGTAATTATAAATATACACGTTTTTATATAGCGACCGTATGGCCTCGACTCTAGTTGACACTTCACCACCGCCGCCCGTTTGAATAGGCGCCACGCCATTTAAGGTCCCCGTGTAAGGACCGTGCTATATATATATATAGCCCGAGATTTAAATCACTGAAGTAAGCGACCTTCGAGAGGCGAACCGCGATCCGCACGCTCTCTATCGCACAGGAGCATGTCATGGGACGCAGCCTGTGCTCTATAGCCACTGTAGCTAACTGGCCCAGGTTGGTGGGGATCAGGCAGCACTTCTGCCACATGTAGAGCCTTTTTCAGTTAGGCTAACTTTTAGCACCGATCCATGTATTCTCGATTTCTTGTGCATGCATTGCATACAAATAATTGATTGTTCATTTACTTGCTAATTTCCTTTAAAAAATACTTTGAAATAATTGCTGCATGGTCACGGGTGCAGCATTCTATTTCGACACCAGTCTGGGCTTTCTTGCGTTCCTTGGAAACCATCCAGGTTCCGGGGTCGAAGATAACCTACTATCTGAAATCGATATATATATGTACATATATATATGTATATATATATGTATATATATATAAGCGACTTCAGATAACATAGTAGGTTATCTTCAAGCTCGGAACGTGGATGGTTATATATATATATATGTACATATATATATATATAAGTAAATATATTGTTTTAAGTTGCTATAAATATATACAGAGTCTAAGGATATCTAGCAGTTTAAGGTGATCTGTCAGTGAGTGCTGCGAGTGTTCCTTGTCTCGATGTCGTTCTTCATCTCCAGTGCAATTTGCATGGAACAGGAACACTGAATGCACGACCAACTGTCGTCCGTAGATGAACTCGTTGCTTAGTCTAGCAATATATATATATATATATATATATATATACATATATATATGCGCGTGCACAATATTCATACCTTCGTATACTCCCTCAGTTTGAGGAATCCTAAGGTTAAAAGCGTAAATTATGATGCAACACTGTTGAAGCCTCCATAACAACTCCATCTTTACTGGAATTTCACAAAATTCTTCATATTCTCGCATAGTAATGCACCACGGCTACTAACAGGAGAGATGGATAGACACAACCATAAAGACCGAGAAAGGAAGGTATACTGCAGACATGCAAGCCCGTAAACAACATGCAGAAAGGCAGTGAATAGCAGAGAAGGGAATGCAAGGTTCCAGATGCATGGAATCGATGACTGTTAGAAGAAATATTCGCAGAATTCAGATGATCTGAAATTTCTATAAAATGTCGAATTCCATGGCTAGCTGACTGTGTTTTATATGTGCGCTTTTGTTGATTCGTTTATCTGTCTCTCTGTCTGCCTGTACCTCTGTCTTCCGCTCTGTTTGTCGCTCTGTTTTTCCCTCTACCTGTCTGCTTGTCTGCTGGCATACCTGTCAGACTTCCGCTAATCTGTCTGTCTGTTTGTCTATCTGTCTGTATAATCGTCCGTCTTTCTGTCCCAGTATCCGTCCTTTCTGTCTGTATGCGAGTTTGTGTCTGTCAGACTCATATTCATTGGTGGCTTTCGTCCTTGGCATAATCTTTGTGCTGTGAAATATATTTATTCTAATCATAGTTCATAAAGCGCAGCTAACGCCACCTATTGGCGGCCGCCCAAGCAAGAAAGAAAAGAGCAGCAGAGCAATCGCGAGCAATAGGCGAAAAATATAACGACGCAAAAAAACATCTTAAAAATATGCTGATTAATAATTCCTACAGAGGCGCTTTATGCACGTCCATGAGTTATGTGAATGTAGAGACAGAGATGTATGACTGCTTGACATGACTTATGGCAATTTACTGTTTGACTTGCCTGCTATGTTTGTATTGAAGAACATTTTCCAGAAATAGATCCTGATTTAAAAGCTGTTTTTGAATATAAAAACATTTATCAGTGTGAATCGTCAAGTAAATGTCTTGATATTTATCTTGGACTAAATGTAATTTATATAACTGTCTGTACGCATGCGCGGTCACAAAGTCTTACTCGTTTTGCCGAGGCAATTCAAACCTGGTCGATTCATTTGCACGTGACTGGCAACGCATGCGCGTGTAGCCCATTCTATTCAATGCAGGCTATGAATAGAACATCTGCATGCGAGTACAATCAAGAAACGTCACAGCTATGACCGAATTTGGCCGACGAGATTCGTATGCAAATGCAATATGATAAAGAGGTCATGCACTCTGGGCTTTAAGAAGACATCAACAATTGCAAACAAAATGTAGTAAAAGCCAGATCGACCATGTCACAATATAACTTTTCTTCCGAAACGGTCTCCTCTGAATGAAATAGTGTCTCCGATGTTTCTTTTCAGTTCTCCTTACAAATTTCGTGTCATCATTGCAAAAATATAGTTTAAAATGTTAAATAGTTTTACAGTGACGTTAGAAAATACATCTAATTAAAATTATCATTAACTTTAAAACAAATTTGCCTGCATCTCTCAAAGAATAAAGTCGTCCCTGAGAGAGATTATTTCAATGCAGTATTAAATATTCCCCCTCCCCAGGAGACATTATTTTAGAATATAGTCTCCGAGGGGCGCATTTATTCTAAAACAGATCCGCCGAATTTCCGAAATGGATTCTTCGATGGAGACTTTTAAGCAGCAGACTTCTTTTCTGGCAAATATCGATGCGACATAGAAACATATGCATGGTGATCGGCGTGGAAGGAAACGCTGAAAAAGAGACAATTAGGCCTACTTCAATGCACGAACGTGTAGCGCCTGAGATGAAGGCTTGTATTACCATTGAGCGGCTAATTAGAAGACACTTTCAATTTCTTTTCTGAAGTTTCTAAGCCTCTCAGTAAGCACCAGCAGACTGGCAGCAGTTCTGTATAGGTTGCTGTTCTTTTCCATTCTACCAAGTACACTTTAGAGTCCAGACTGCATCCAAACCTCTTCCTGGTCATACAAAGAGCTATATCGCACGTGTTTTAGGCGGACCAGAGTGCATTCATATCACGCAGTTGGTGCGGCAGTAATGCGCGAGTATTCATTGTACAGCCTAACCAGGTAAAACCATAAGGAGATGCCAAGCCAGATCTTTTCCGCTTTCCGAGATTAAGTCGGAGGTTTAATATATAACATGTACTTTATATATATATATATATATATATATATATATATTTATATATGAATGTCTATAATATTCATGTAAAAGCTGGAAATTGTTTAATGAGTATACACAAGCACTTATATATATATATTCTTGGATAAAATTCAATGTTCGTCGTGTATATATATATATATTATATATATATAGATAGATTTTATGCAAACGGACGATATTGTGCACACTGTTGCTAGAGTGTAACTGGAAATAATTTAATCTGAGATCATACAAGAAAAATAACAAATAAGATCCATGCGCATTCATCGAAAAAAAATTATATTTTCTTTCGAGATGTTCATTACTATTTTCATGTAAATATTGGTTACATAGAGTAATTCCTCACTGATGCACGTATATATTGATATAGTTTTTGCATAAAGTAACCAATTTATACATTAAAGATGTTAATAATTTGTAAAGAAGCTTATGTGCATTTATGTGAAAAAGATCAATATGCTTCTAAGTCTCTATAAATAGCATTATGATGACCACTTTTCTGTATATACGATACATAAATGTTAAAATCCGATTTTTGCATATATTCATACATATATAATTTTATTCACAGCTATGCCTTACTATATAGTTATATGCAAATGAATTATAAAATGCATCAGCAGGCATCAATCCTACATTAGACCAATAACATGCATAATATAGATTTATTTAAATAAATATAAGCGCATATTTTCAAAGTATCAATACTCTCTGCCTTTTAAAACAAACTAGATGCACATGATAGCCAAAATAATTGGTCATCATCATTGTTGATCAAATTACAGCTGTTAAAATATATAATAAAATATAAAAATATATGCATGCAGTTCTTCTTCGGTTAATTTCAAACATAGTAGAAAATATGATTAAAATATATATTACATCTTTGTTGCTATACATTGACATTATTAGTATTACTCTTTATTTTTTCAATAAGTACAATGTTGATATTTTACATATTAACATGAGTAATGTGCTCTTGAATATCTATAAATAATGTGATGCACCATACTACTGTTTTATTATATATAGCCTACTGAAGTGCACGGGAAGAGAACACATGCATGTGATAATATTATCGTACATTATATTATACATATAACAGGTATGTTCTTAATATGTTCATAATTACATGCACATGTACTATGTCTGCAAGTTTTCTGCATGCATTTCTGCAGTTACTAAACACATGTAAACAGAAATTATGTATCGCGTGAAAAATGCTTTCATATGCATGCATCATTCTATAAAATGATAGTCTCTATATGAAAAAATGTGTTAAACAGAAACAAAATTGTACAGCTGCTAAATAAAAATTTATAAGTATTAAATATAGATTAAAATTCATACACTTAAGTATAGTGATAACAGCATGACTTATACATTTTAAATATATTAAATTGCAAATACGTACATTACCTTGCATTGTTAAAGACATCGACGTTAATATTTAGGTCCATCAGCATAATATAACACCAGCTCACAATCTTAATAGTAGCGTAATTTTTCTGATTATTTAGATCATACATATTATATACATAAGCATAGGCCTCTATGCATGCATAATGTATTGGTTCTAATGTTTCTCATGCTAATGCTTAGCTGATGCATAAATTGATGAGTTTTAAAAATTGATAGAGTCCCGCCTGAATTATTGATGCTGCTGATAACGTAAATATTATGCAGAATAAGACCTCAACACAGACAACGTTAACGGACCCTCATTTACCTCCTTTACACCGTCTCCTTCCAACCCTTTCACTCTTTCACTCTCCCTGTTTTTCTTTCTCTCTTCCTCCCTCCATCCCTGGCATCTTTCCACCCTCCCTGCCTCTCTGTCTCCCTGTCTGTTTTAGTTCCTCCATCCCTCCCTCTCTCGCCATAGGTTGTATCCTTGGTGTTTGAACGTAGGAGTCCAATAAGACTGGAAAAATCAACGTTGATAAATTGATCTTATTTGGCCTTTTGTGCGCTGGTGGAGCAATAGTAGTAAATTGCTACATATATTTACATATTTTATATGGAAATATGTGCAAATTTAAGATCAGCATCCTTTGGCCAGCTGCTTTTTCAACTTACCAAAACTTCGTAGTTATGGATTTGGAGCATTTTCACGAGCTGGTCCTCACCAATGGAACTCCCTACCACAAGCTTTGAGGGACCCTCATTGCTTTGTTGGATTCCGCAAGCCATAGTTCGAGAATTCGCATTTTACGAATTTTAAGATTTTTTAAACTTCACGAATTTTAACGAATTTTAAAACTGCAGTTTTAAAATTCGTTAAAATTCGTGAAATAATAAAATAATAGAATTCCTTGCAATGGCAACGAATTTTATTATTTGTTTACTTTTCAACATTTAAAGCAAGTAAATGTCAATGTCATAGGCAATCAATCAAGCAGCCGTAAAACATAGCTGACTAGCAAACACAATAGTACTGATATTCAGTTACTGTTTTACTTGGAGTCTTGAACTTCGATTTCTATCATAGTTGGGGCGTGTGACTGTGAGTGTCAGTCATCAGAACGAAAACCACCAGTGCCCCAGCTCCAGTGTGACCAGTCAGTCACTAACACAACTTGCGACCAAACATGGTAAAAAAGGTTTGCCAACGTTCACCGAGCTGTGTCTTCTACTTTATCGTCCTCATATTCTGAGTCAGGAACAGCCCACTGCCCCCACTCGACTCTGGTTTCTGAATTTTCGCCATGGATGCAAGTGCTCCCGAATTCGGGCAGAACAACCAACAAATTCCTTGTCACAAAAACAACACTGTATTTTGGATTACGTTTTCCTTCTTCTCCAAAATTACTACATACTTCCACTCCGGTTCAAGTTCTTTCATCTTTAAGAAATTAGATTTTGACAAAATTAACTCGTTACGTAATAAACTTTTATATTGAATTTTACATTAAATTCTAAGCAGAAACTTAACACATCAAATCATGACGTCATAACATTTGTTGTTGTTGCTTACGCTGTTTTAGCAAAACGCCACTGTCAATGTAAACAAGGCCCAACAATGGCCCAACGAATTTTTACGAATTTTAACGAATTTTAAAATAGACCAAAAATTCGCGAATTTTTACGAATTTTACAACCGAAAATCACGAATTCTCGAACTATGCCGCAAGCGATTAGAAATTTATCTGCTTCAAACTACTCGCGTTGTTGATGTGATTTCATAATTCAACGCAATATAAGTTTGTGATTAAAAATATTAATAAGTAATTATAGTGCATAATGATTAGTTGTGTTCAAAACACGTTATGATCATCTGCCACGTGTTGAAATTTATGATCTGCTGTAAATCATCTCCAGTGATCTGACAGGTATACAAACGTTAAAGAAACAAGGTTCTTGAACACTGTAAAGCTTTGAATCGTCAAGTGAATGCTATCATGCGAAGCCTTCAGATTGTTGACTTGTTTTTTAACTTTGTCATCCATGGCTGGCGCATATCAGTAAACAGTCAACTGAAAAAGAAACAAAAAACTCTGATTAGAAAGAGTAAAAAATAGCAATTCGATATTTCAGTCGTCTTTGAAAAAATGTATCATAAACAATTTATACTAAAATTGTTCGTGTTATTATTGAGTCTTAAAAATGCTAGAAAGTAACTGCACATGCATTTTTACATGAATGTGTGTAATACTGCGTATGTATATAGGCCTATATATGTGTATATGTAGTTATGTATGTATGTTCGCATATAGACCTGTGCATGTATGTATGTATACATGTTTGTATGTATGTATGTATGTATGTATGTATGTATGTATGTATGTATGTATGTATGTATGTATGTATGTATGTATGTATGCATGTATGTATGTATGTATGTATGTATGTATGTATGTATGTATGTATGTATGTATGTATGTATGTATGTATGTATGTATGTATGTATGTATGTATGTATGCATGTATCAGGGAGAGCGAGACAGAGAGACAGAGACAGAGAAGGAGAGAGACACACAGAGAGACAGAGACAGAGAGACAGACAGACAGACAGAGACAGAGAGACAGAGACAGAGACAGAGACAGAGAGGATGGAAGAGTGTATAAAATTTATGTAGGCCTAAGTAAATACGTCATCATTGAAAGAAGACTAAAAGAAGACAGATATTAATGGGACATGTAGCTCGCATAGACAGAGACAAAAGAGCCAATCAAGCGATCAACTGGACATTGAAGTCAGAAGGAGGAGAGGTAGATTAAGAATGAAGACCATGTGGCCGGAGACATTCAAAGATCATCTAAGATGTTTGAAGATATCTTGGACCAACTGAGGAGATTGGCAACGAACAGAGATGAGTGATGGACAGCCTGATGTGCAAACCTACACAGGACTAACTATGTATAATGTAGATATATATATATATGTATATATATGTATATATGTATGTATGTATGCAACTATGCATATATGTTTATATGTAGTCTTTTGTATATATGTACATATTTGTATATAAGTATATATATATATATATTTGTATCATGTATGTGTATGCATTTATATGTGTATGTGTATACTATAGTTGCCAATGCGAGATTTTTATTTAACGTTACATAAATTCAAAAGGGCGTAGTGCTTGTGCGGAGGAAATGTCAGCGGACATAAATTAGGCTTTGTTCAGTGTGCACACAGGGTTAAACCTGCATTTTTGAGTTCACTAACAGTTTTATGGAGTTCAGCAAAGGTCGATTTCACTCTGATTCAGTGAACAATTTCGAAAGGCGAGGCATTCGTATAGACCAATGTCATTGTTACTTCGCTTGGTGTGCCGGAGGCTTTGCCAGTCGCTGGATCCCTGCTAGTCGTTAACCATGCATGACATCAATCATGCGTGACGTTAACCATGCATGACGTGTCTTATATACTGACAACATTATAATGAGCATAAGGTAGAACTCTGAGCCTATCTGTAAAATTAGTTTCAAAATGGCTCTTTTCTTACTTTTGTTGCAATGCAGTCTCATAAATACACTCATGTATACATACACAGATGCATTTAGAACGATAAGCTTAGCAAGGAATTTAATTTGGTTCAAAGCTAGACCCGTTCGTTGGTTATGGCAAGGTATACACGATATCAGAATGGCTGCATTGTCAAGTCTGTCGCTAACTCTATCCATGAACAAGACCGCAATAATACAGAACCTACTGTTGGCACATAATAGTCTTGTATTTGGCTTGCAGAATGTCCGTCCGTTGGTTTGTGCCCTTGGCATTTGTTCATCTTGCTGTTTACAGGGACTGTGTCAAAAGCAAGCATTTCTCCCTGTTTTTCACAAGGCATGCGTGCATTTGCAAGTTTCAGTTCAAGAGAAATTTGGGCAAAAAGAAGAGGAAACAACGCCGTGGAATGCTTTGCGATTCTTCATTGCATGAGTGAAAAGCAGTTTGGAGTGAGCGGTATATTCTAGCTAGGGGCCGTCCACATATTACGTACGCAATGAGGGGGGAGGGGGTCAGATTTTGGCGATTTTGCGTACGGGTGCGAACGGGGGGGAGGGGGGACAAAAGTGTACGTACGCAAAAATAAATTTCTAATTATGACGTCCACATTAGCCTATTTATAACTCTGTATAGTCCTATAGTCGTTCGATGGCATTTTATTACATTATATAACAGCCATGTGCAGTTATTCTGTGCTGTGAACGAGATACCTATAATTTGTCTATATTGGCCCTCACTCATCCTTCAATCTGGACTAAAGTGCAGACAGTAGAGGCACTTTCTGCAGCTGGTCTTCGGGGGGGGGGTGAGCGTCAAGTGTACGTACACAGGGGGGTGTGGAAGAAAGTACGCTTGCGAACAGGGGGGGAGGGGGGTCAAATTTTCCCGGATTTTTGCGTACGTAATATATGGATGGCCCCCTAGAGGTTGGGAATCAAACTCTCGCAGGACATGTCAGAAATATATTTTCAAAATGTTTATTCTACTCTGCGCCCCAGAGTGAGTTCAGCTATAAATAAATACAGCAATCCGGCTCGAGAATCAGGAGCCAAGGGAGAGCGTCACTGGCTCCTGATTTCGGTAACACTTCATACCTATGGCTGCCTCTCCAGAGTCACGAGGCCTGCAGTGCCTCGCATAACTTGATGTTTACTTCCGAGCTATACCTTCGGTCCAAAAAAACATGTTTATATATATATATATATAATATATATATATACGTCTAATATACTGATTAGCGACAGAGGCATGCATGGCAAAAAACTTTTCCAGGGTCGTTACAAGGAGTCCGCTCAGAGGGCTCGAATTCGCAACCGTTAGGTCACATACCCAGAGCGCTAAAAGAATAGACTGCCGTGTGGCACGAGAGTTTCATTCCACCATTCAAATTGCCTCATCTTGATGCCTCTGTTTCACCCGCCACAATGAACCAGTGACACAGTGACTTTCACCTTCAGCACCATGCACTCTGGCTCATCCGGCTTCACTTCTGATATTGAGACTAATAATGCAGTAAAATTTTTGTCTAGTTGATTGTTGGCGACCAAATCTATTCTAATAACTTCTGTAGCGCCGTTACCATAATGTCCACGACATAAATTGATGGTCGCTTAGAGTGAAATCGGAAATACGCTAATTGCTTTCTCTGGCCATTGCAAAGACTCACTATCACTATGACTTCTCACAGCACATGAAGATATTGCGAGGTTTGCAGGATCTACTCGGACAGGTATACATTTACCTTGCAAATACATTTATTGTGGGGACAAGGTCAGTTCTTAGTGGCCAGGTCTCCTCTGTTGCAGGCCGCAGCTGGAACTCCTTTTTATTGTTTATTTTCTCCGAGGAGTTCACGTTGGTCTTCATAAGATTACAATTATGAACTATATTTCTCACGTCGTATTTTATCTGGTCTATATATAGTATACTGCCAACTCGGATTTCCGTCATGAATTTCGACCGCATTTATGTGAACGTTACGTACTGGGGTGTTCGACAGTTTAGTGGTTATAGGGTGCTGGACTGTCAGTCGAATAGTCGGGGGTTCAAATCCCCACCAGGGCACAAATTTGGTTCGAGATATCTGTTCCATCTGCGTCCCCATGCCAATTCAGCTATAATGAGTACACTGACCGTACACTGTCGGTGGGAAGATGAAACGGCAATGCAGAGGACTGATCACCCGGCCTCATATGCCGAGACTCAGAATATGAAGTTGCTAACACTTCATACCCATGGGTGCTTCGGGGCTAGCTTAAGGAACTGCTCTTGTTTCATAACGTTACTGAACAATATAAATAAGTGACATGCTTCCTCTTCATTGTTTCACTTTATAAGCAGGTTAAAATTTTAAAATGGACTCAACATTGGTGTAATGTAAATAGATGAATTTGAAACAAAGACCTCTTCTTTACCTTAGTTTCGTCATTAATTAGATTTAAAGGAGTGCAGTAGCTGGTTTGACGCAATGCCAATGAGCAGCAACGAGTAACTGAAACCTTGTGCCTTACTTATTCACCGGACAAAGGCGCCAATAGAGAATTTATCGTTTCTTTCGCGGGTGTGACCTCTTAGTTAATGTTGATGTCTTCTACTTGGACGGCTACATACATTTTTTTATGTCGGGGATTAGATTTATTAAATCGGATAAGATTTAATATGACTATAGATTTTAGGTTAGAGTATACGTTGGACTAGAACAGAGTTGAGTTGATGCAGTTCAACTCAGGTCATCTCAGCTCAGCTCCGGCGAGATTACATCCATCACGCTATTCAACTGTTTGGCATTGCCATCTTCAGCTGCTTGAGATTGCCTTCTTCCAACACTCGAAAGTGCCCACTTACCCTTAAGACAGAGCATCGAATTGTGGGTGAAAGACTTGCTCAGGAAACCTAAACAGTTAGCAACTCGGGTAAACTTGAACCCATACTGCATGTCCCCGTTATAAAAGCGTAGAGTTTTGACCAGTCGGCTACCATGCGCCACAATTAAATTGAATGTATACAATGTATAGCCTTGTCGCGTGAGGAGATCGACGACAACGACGAGATGGCATCATCATCATGATGTAAGAGTCGTTGCCGGTCGAGATAGGATGATGACGGACGAAAGCCAGTCTCCACTGGGTCAACAATGAAGGCAGCGAGGCCGAGGTGTAATCGGACACCACACAGCCAAGGTGTAATAGGACACCTCGCGGCTATGATGTAACCAGACACCGCCCGCGCTGCAGGCGAGCGACGACCCGCGTCTCGAGGAGCAATCTGACACTAATTGACGATAGCTTGACGTGGGGAGGGGGCTGACCGGTGCACGCTGAAGTTCCTACTTAACGGAAGGAAAAGGAGAACACGGGACTTGTACTACTGACGAACGCGACGTGTGAACATCGGTCGAGCGATCAACATCGGGAGGAACGACCAGCGGGGCGGCAGAGTATAGTCCGTCAGATTCAGAGACTGACGCGAAAGAACGATCTGTAGTTAGGCTGTACGAAGCAACATTTGAGATAGTCCGATTTAATATCTAAACGCTTTAATACTACGTGGAAGTTCCCGTAGAGTTAGTGTATATATATTTGTTTCTTTAATTAAATTCATTTATTAATTAAACAAAGTTCGTCGTGAATCTTCTATAGAAAAGTTAGGCACGTTAAATAAAAGTGCAAGTAAAAGAACAAGCAATCGAGGGTCGACATCAACACACGGCAAACACACGACAGGGCGACCTCCGATTGCGACAAGCCTACACGCATGTATGTATCTAGATAATTATCTACAGACATTTGCTATAGCGTCTTTAATATAACTCACAAAGCGTTGTCTGCGCCTGTAGCCTAAATGTTGCTGAAGTCACTACGAAAACAAACAGTTAATCAAAGAAAAAAGTTAAAGTTAATTATTACCTCGCATAGAATTGGATCAGATCGTAGAGCATTAAATTGGATTGAAAGAACGATTGATTGAGTGATGCAGAACAAGACAGGACAGGTAAAGGGCGAGAATCTGTTTAGTTGTGCTAAGCACAGGGTGAGAATTGTCGAAGGGTTGGGGTTCAACCCCCTAGTCTTTCTTACGACCCCCACAGTTAAGACTTCATTGCACACCCCAGGGGTCGTTTCCAACCCCTCAGTTGTGCTTGTGTGATCATATTGTGCATATAGTTTACAATTTTCTTTCACAATTCCCTTTGTGGGTTACTAATAAAGTAATGCTCTGGTTTATTGTGAGATTTGTGACCATGTGAATTGTATGCTAATAAATTTGGTGATGTCCTCGCTTTAGTGAAGACATCACATACAATTCACATGTTCACAAAGGAGTTTAAGCTTTCTATTTCGTTTGTGAATTTTCTCAGTTTGCAAAATGCGGATGAAATATTCAACTCCACGTGGATCAAACTCATCAAATCTACCACCCACCACAGTCTTTTTTCTACAGTTCTCACACTGGGTAGGCAGTTGAACTATAGGTGTATTAGTAGGTGGGAATGAAGCCCCGGTTGGTCGGTTAGGTGAGCAGTTTAACGACACTGTGTCATAGCAAAGATGATTAGCGTCGCCTTCCTCCTTTATCCAGGCTTGGGACTGGACTCTGACATGTCAATTGAGGTTAAAGACAAAGTGCATTCTTAACTCTTGCAAACACCACTAATGGATTTTCACACACATTTTCACCATAAAAGGCTGTGCTGAAATCAATCGAAATTTCTTACAAGCTTTGAATTCGCATTAAGGTTTGATATGCACGTTTCCATGTTATGCGATTAGATTACGAATATGTTTGTGATTACGTACAGGATTAACATTACGATTGCGATTGCAATATCATGTGATAGGATACTAGGCGATGCGGTACAATACAATACATGATATACGATATCTGATATCTGATATACAATACTAGGCGATGCGATACAATACGATACATGATATACGATATCTGATATCTGATATACGGTATATGATAGGCAAGTTGTTATATACGCTACATAGGTGGCATGATATAATATTCGATATGCTATCTGATACACGATATCTGGTAAATGATATACAATGTATGATACATCAGTCAGGGCCGGGGCCGGCCCTATAGCTCAAATGGCGCCTCAGCCAAAGCATATATTTGGCGCCCTCTGACCCCCACTCAACGGTCCACCCCACGTCACAACCCAATGAAGAACCAGCCAGAAAATTATGCTGAACTGAGTTACTTATTATTTGAATTCACACGAAAATAATCATTGTAATTGAAAGAAATGGCTAAAAGAGTGAAAAACATAAAACTGTGAAAGCACATTTTTTGTGAAAATGGCGTTTCCTAGATTTTTGCGCCCCAGACAACCGCCTGCTTTGCTTGTGCCTATGGCCGGCCCTGATATCAGTCATACATCATAATTATATCGTGTATGGTCAGATGAAAAGTGATATGACGCAGCACTCAAATGGCGTGAGTCGGTGCTGTGTCTATGCATGCACGGTTTTGCTCTCTAGTGGCGAACTCTAGCGAGCATCACTGCGTACAAACAGCGAGCGATGTTGCATGACGCCTAGTTCTTGCGATTCTAGCCTAAGGCGTTTTCGATAACGTACAGTATGCATTGCCAATGTCAACATGGTTGTCTTTTGGATCATTGATCAAGAACCACCAGAAAAGGCTAATTGTACAGCTGTGATCGCCCGTAAGCCTAAGAATGACACGAGACGATGTAGCCTTTCACAGAGGGCGGCTATATAAGGCTCCCCTCACACCAGTCGAACGACAGGTTGTTTGGGGCAGTGTCGTAAAACAACTTAGTCAGAGCAGTTAAACATAGGTAAGTCTGACCAATCGAGAGCGGGGTCACGAGAGTGACGAAAGGTCATGGAATGACCCTTAGCAGATCGTTGTTAATCTTTTGGTATTTACACAGGATCAGAGAACCAGTAAAGAACAAAACTTCCAGCCATTAACATTGCGCACATCTAACCAGGGTTTTGTTCTCGTACACGCTAATTTTGCCCCACTTGCGTATTATCTCTAAATCCCACCCACATGTCAATCAGCTGGTGACGAGGTGCCACCTGCAGCCTATACGTAGCAATTGCAGGAAAGGCTGGTGCAGTGCTTCAGGCCTATAAAGACACAGACTCAACGTTGACGAATGCATTCGGCAGATCCTGTGGACGACAGTGCCTATACTGTAGAGTGTAGATACCCATATTCAAAGGTCTGTCCATATTAAGAAATGATCCGAGTTAGAGACGTGTCTCATCTGCGATAGCAAAACACAGGGAAAACCTAAAGTGGCATGGCTCCATTTAAACCGTGCAACGGTCATTAATAATAGCGCCTAATTAAGGCATGAGAAATGACAAGGGTCGAGGATCTAGCAATCGCTATAAGGATACTCAGCAGATAGCAGTGCATGCTATTCATGCCATTCACCGCAGTTAATTGTTAGGCCTAAACGGACTTTACTGCAGGGTGCTAAGTTCGCGTTCATATCTTGAGATATAGAGAAGACAGAATTATTCAGGTTATGGTAAGATATAAAGAAATAAGGAGGATTGGACGACGAATATAAAGTACATATTACATGAGGTCGACTATAGGGTCAAGCCGTAGAGAATATGCTGAACTCTTTTCACGACCTTTTCTAATCATCAAGAACTTCTGATGATATTCTGCCTCAGCAGAATTGTTATTTATCATTTCTTAGGTGCTTCTTATTTTACTTCTCGGATTTCCATGACATTCTCATGAATTATTGATTCCGCAGATCTATCGTACCCTATAGGCAAAACTTTTAGACTGTTTTATAGTAAGCAGCCTTAGGCCTGGTCCAAATCAGTTACTAAGTCAACTAAATGTGGTTCCAAACTCAAGTGGTTGGCTTTTCAACCAAACTTGCAAGATGGTCTGCTTCAGTGCCTCTATAGCTGCATCTATGAATGCATCTGGTCATTTTATAGCGCATTTTGCGAAACTCCAAAATGAGTGAATATATACAAAAACAGTTAAATAGGGAATAAAACCAAAAACGTTAAAAATGCCAAAACTAAAGAAAGGCAACAATTAGAAAGATCTAACTTTTGAAGAAATTTAATAATTGGAGACAAGTAAATATTGGAGAAATATAACAATTAACGTGACGCAAAATTAAAATAAGTAGGCCTAGCAAAATTTAAAAATTATAATGGTTCAATAAAAAAACCGAAAATCACATGAAATTCAAATAAGACCAGCGAAACAGCCAATTTTTTTTATTTCTTGCGTGGTTGAAAACACGAATCCTATCTTTAGCTATATGTTTCCAAAACCTGATTTAAATCGACACAATAGTTTAAAATGTTATTAAAATTGAAATGAACTCTTAGGAAGATTCGTATGCCATCAAATGGTAAGAGAAACTGTGCAAAAAACGTGTGTATTATAAATCCTATAGTTTTTTTTCAAGCAATAGGGCTTTCGTGCAAAAATATTAGAAAAACTGAAAACGTCCGTGACGACTTTTATGCTTTATCAAATTAATAGGGGCCTACAAAGCTAAACTTATTGTACACAAAGAAGTCTATGATTAACGCAGTTGTGGTTGCAAAAAAATAATATATATAGTTTCGAACGATTTTTAGCAAAGAGCAATTTAAAGCACGCATGTAATACCATTCAAATATAAATTCAGTATTCCATAATGGGCCAAGTGACAATCGTACAATTTGAAAATCAAGGCGCCGTCTAACATCCGTTATTTTTAACATGTTATTCGAATTTAATCATCCCAGATAAGTTATATTTGGCGTTTAAAACCTATTATTAAATTGCATTGTATTCAACATAAGTGTATTGACCAATTTAAAAATAATAAACTAACAGTTAATTTCGTTGGACTCTGTGATACAACTATATATATATGTACTATATTATGCATAGGTCAAACAAAAATGGTATATATGAAAACCGCATGTGTTATGTAGGTAACAATTATGCCCCAAATAACGCTACCCGATATATATATATAGGAATATATATATATATAGGAATATATATATATATAGGAATATATATATATATATATATATTATCATCAATTGCGCCTATGTCTCTCACAACGTATGTATACATACATACATATATATATACTCACATACAGAATCATGCATACGCACGCACTGTAGATATACATAAGTTTAGAAGAATAAAGGATGTGTGATGCTGTGGTATACTGCGTGAAGAACTACGCACGGTTGTATGCAATGCACTTATGCCAATTTTCTATGATGATAGACGTTTGTAGGGTTTCTTGCGTGGGGTGAATATCCTCTGTCTCGGCAGTTGCTGGCAAAAATTGGGCAGCTATTTATGAAATTAAATTACGCATTTCTTTTAAAATTTAGTTCCATTTTCATTAGAGATGTAAATGAATTTACTTTTACCACAATATACCGGAACTAAGCATCGGTGCAATTAAGTTATCAACAAATCTCTTAGGGCGTGGAATATTATTACTATAGAGATCACATTTAGAAGAAATGCGTATATTTATATATTATATAAATATAATATATATATATATATATACATACCTACAAAGGAATATGTGCTTTCTGCATCTGTATATAAATATAAGTCTATAAATAAGTTCCATATTCATCTATGTATAAGCAGTAAGATTAGGCCTATATAAATGACATCCCTTCTTGTGCATATATTCATTTAGAACGCCTTAAAGGTTCTTAAAATAGCTATATGAATGGTCACATACATTTATCTACATTTGTATACGCAATATGCGCATCATATATGTTCATAAGTAAGTTCATACAAATGGTCGTAACAACAAAGTCTTCTTTTCATGAATATCTGTGTATTTCTCTAATCCATATGATGCATTTGTTAGCGCTGAAATATTATTTGGCACGTATCACAAAATCACATTAAGTGAGACGTTATTACAACTACGGTATATGCATCTCAACCAATGATATATACTCATATGTAAAAACTTGTTTATATTAAGTGCATATTAAATCAGTGGGGAAACTTGGTTTGAAAATAAACCAGTAAGCATAGAAGAGTAAATGAATGCAATATATGTTAATAATTTACAAGCAGACCTTTCAGAACACTAATGAATAAATTTACATACAAATAATATATGCATCGGAAATGCATATAGGATTAAAATTAAATTTCTATCAAAAATAAATTAAATCATAATAAAGTTATGTGTAGATCTTTATAAACATATAAAAATGGCGATGAATTAAAAACGCCGTTGATATAAACATATATGAAAGCTATGAATAATAAAATGTTCAAAATAACCCATAGGGAAGTGTTTAAAAGAGCACTTATCTACAAAATGGTCTTTGTCAAAACTTATTGAGAAATAATACATTACATATTTCTAAGTAATTGTCCAGTAACGCAGAAAATGCATGTATTTCAGCGCTGTTCAACAGCACATCTATACAGAGTACGCAATTTTCGTGTTCACTGTTGCGTGACGGTATAGATGTGGGATTTTCGATTCGTAATCCACTGATTTCTTCACGGTGTTAACCAAGAAACGACCTGAAGCTAAAGAAGACGGTGAAGATGAAAGCTGCAGCAATTAAACGCCAATTTCTTCGCTAAATTGAAAAAAATTTACATCGTCTGAATGAAAACAGACTTTGTCCCATGTCGAAGAGTTATTTAACTGATGAACTCAAACTCCGTCAAGTTATCCCCAATCTACATTCATGTCAGTTATATATCGCAACGCAAACGTGAACGCATTCGTGCGTGAAATGTCTGGTAAATCGAATACAAAAGAAATTGGACGAGTGTTAATGTTTAGTCACATCAGAACCCATGTGGATTTAATTTCAAACCCTCAATCATCTCAGCTTCATTGTTGTCAGCTTTCTTTTAGTGACTCTCATGCAATTATACGATTTTCAAGAATATATAACATATATATAATATATAGATATATATAGCACATACATATATATATGGCAGTATGTATGCATGTATGTAAGTATGGCCATAAGTAAGTAAGTAAGTAATGTATATATGCATGTGTATGTATGTATGTATACATATATGTGAGATGTATCCATGTAGGTATGTATGTACGTACGTATGTATGTATACATGCATGTATGTACACATGCATTTATGACGTATGAATGTCGGTCTATGTATGTATCTGTTTGTAAGTAAGTAAGTATGTATGTATGCATGAATCCATGCATGAACGTATATAAGTATGTATGTATGTATGTAAATAGGTATCTGGAAGGAGAGCTATATAAATGATCCGAACGAATTAATGAGAATACCTAGTATAAAATATGTATGTAGGCCGAAGTACAGAATATATGTATGTATGAATATATGTATCAATGTTTCCATGCAGGAATGTATGTATGTGTTTGATTGTATGTATGCCTATATGTACATACGCACTTATGTTTTTATAGGTGCATCTATGTAGTTTGTATCAAATGTATTTATGTATGTATGTATGTGTGTGTGTATGTATCTATGGCATGTACGTATGTATGTGTGGTATGAAAGCATTCATGTGGTTTGCAAGTATGTATGTATGTTATGTATGTATGTATGTCTGTATGTAGGTATGTATGTTTCTATGTATGTATGTATGCATGTAATTATGTATTTATGTATGTATGTATTTGTGTACGCATGGATGTATGTATGTATGTATGCATGCATTCATAAATATAGGCCTATGCATGTATGCATGAATTTATTCATGAATTTATGTGTGTGCGTGTATGTATGTATGTATGTATGTATGTATGTATGTATGTATGTATGTATGTATGTATGTATGTATGTATGTATGTATGTATGTATGCATGTATGTATGTATGTATGTATATGCAGGTTTGTCTGTAAACTATGCGTGTATGTGTGAAAATCTTTAAAATCGAAAATCCGGATAAATAGTAGAACTGATTGAATCTAAAAGTCAAATCCAAGTATAATCTAGAAAATCTGCAAAAGTAAGAGACAGATGAATCTAATAGAAAGCTGTCGTGACTCAAAGCAAAACAGGTGCTTATGACTAAGATATCTGCAGCTTTCTGATCAGAATATGTGTTGACCCAGATTCTCAAAACAACTTCGTAAAGTTATTGGCGAAATTCAAACAGCCCATCCCCGTTCTTAACCTCTGGAACTTCTATCGGTATGTATGTATGCCTGTATGAATGTATTTATGTGTGCATAGTCTCTACACATGTGCGCATGATCTCAGTGCATATATGTGTATGTATCTGTATATGTTTTTGCTTGTACGTATGCGTGCATGCGTTCGTGCATGTATGTGTTTGTATGAGTTCCATGTCAGTATGAGTTCTTTGTGTGTACGTGTGTATGTGTGTATTAGGCAAGCCTTTATGAATGTATGTATTCATGAATTCGTGTATGTGTGTATGCATTTACGCTTGAATGTGTGTATGTGTGTATGTATTTAAGTGTGTGCTAATGTACCTATGATATATTTTTATATGTTCTGGCGCATCCATGTAAGTGTGTATGTATTTATGTATGTATGCATTAATGTATGTATGTCTTAAGCATGTATGTATGTGTGTTTGTACGCATGTAGCTACATATCAATGTACGCCTACACATGTTTGTCTCTATAAATGCACATTTATGTGGATCTATTTAGATTTGCATGTGCGTATGTATGTTGACCTAATTGTGTCTGTATGTATGTTTGAATATATATATATATATATATATATATATGCATGTTTATGTAATTGTGTATGTATAGGCCTACATATGTAGATGGTATGAATGTCTAGATGGCTGGCTGGATGTAAGCATGCATGTTTGTATGTATGCTTGGATATATGTCTAGTAAGTAAGTATTTCTGTAGGAATCTTTTATGGCTTCATGGATGGATAAATGAATTCATACACTCGTGTCTTTTCTTTGTATTAAACTATGCTGTACAGATGTATGTATGTATGTGTGTGTATGTATAAATGCATGTATGACATTGTATGTAGGCCTATGTATGTATGCATGCATATATACTTATGTAAGTTTATGTTTATGTTTGTATGCACCAATGTATGTATGTATGTATATTGGTATGCATGAAGTGTATGTGTATGTATAAAGTGTATGTATGCCGGTCTGTATTTACATATTTATGTGTACTTGTGTTGATGTGTGAGTGTGTGTGTTCTCTTGTGTGTGAGAATGAGTTTAAGTGCATCTGGGTTAATCTTCATAATAGAAACCATACGTTTCTCTCTTATGAGGTCCTCATAAGAATCTGCCGACATGTGTAAGTGTTCCTTTGAAGTATACCGCCGTCGTTTTGTCATAGTCGATAGGGTATGACGGGTGGACCTTCCCTTCATTTCCTCAGTCTCGCTTTGTCTGTTCTTCTCCGCAGTCGAATGCACTTAAAAGGCTTCGTTAATGAACGCAGAGTGAAACTCATTTTCCCTCGTATATATACCCAATCTTCTTATATCTATAGCCTAGGCCTACATCGGACTATTCGTTATCGTTGATCATAACAGAAAAGAACGCTCGTGATATAAATATATATATATATAATATGTACATACATATATATAAAAGCAAGAATGCTAAAATATAAATGTACATGGATATATATTTATATATTTATTCTGTTACTCTGAACTCTCGTTAAAAGCAATATATATCTTGACAGACTTTTACAATTTATTTAGGATCAGCCACTTTCTCATTCTGTTAACACTTTAGTCATATGTATGTATATATATATATATATATATATATATATATATATATATATATATATATTGATGTTTCTCTTAATTTCTTTGCTACACTGGTCTGTTGAGGAATTGTATTCCGTTCGCGACAATTTTTTACATTTTTTACAGTATTTTACATTACTTGATTTTTCTTTCTGTTGTCATGGCAACCGATTTCTTCTTGCCTTTGTCAGCCTCCATCGTTTTAACTCAATGTTAATTTGTTCAGCCCTTGCGTATAGGCCTACTATAGGTAAATTGACAACCTTAGACCAATTAAAATATATGCATCGCGGTTACTAATAATTAATAAATTGATCAGAGTGGTGGTGTGATTTAGTTTCGAACTCGGTTGTTTCGTGGGATATTGGGAAAAAATATTAGGGAAGGGTGGGGTAAGACGCTCCAGCGAGGTCAGAAGCCCATCTCCGTTATTTTTACAGTTTCGCATTCCAATCCAGTTTTAAGTATGTACATTATTTCCTGCAACAGCATCATGCACATTCATATGATTTACTGCGATGTGAGTGCTGGCGAGCAGCCTGTACAATTAACATTTCTTTGGGTATTGTGTAGTATTTAACGCTCAACAGTACTGGAGATTTTACAGGTTAGTGGTATAGTTCGATAAACTTATAAATTTGCTGTGTTCAGTTGTTGTCATTGTGAACTGTATGTTGGGATTAATTTTCGATTTCCATGAGGGCGATAATGTTACAGTTTGCCTACAGTGCAAGACAATCAGTGACATCTTTTACCACCCTGGGCATGTTGCCCTGCCATAGCATATTGTATCGTGCCGATAATGGATGGTATTGTAGGCTAATCATGTATTCATGCTCTTGAGTATTATTAGCTTACTGTGATTGTTTTCTTGTCAGAAATGGTCGGATGCTACAAGAGATGACATTTAATCGAGGAAAAATACGGCTTGGAACAATAGACTTTTTAGACATATAGGAGAAAATTAGAACTGGAGCGGAAGGCTGAGTTATTGTAAATGGTATGGCATCTCCAAAACGACGCTTACTAGACATTCACGAATTCTTGTTTAAAAGCCAGGGTAACTAAGTCGTTATGCATGCCTGTGTCCATGCATGGCAGAGAGTTGGAGAACATTCCTTCTAAACACTTTTTGCAGATGCAGTATCCATATGATGGGTGGGTTGACCCCATTAGTGATATAAGCCAGCTTGCGTGTGAAATTGCAGAGTAACGCCTCCTTTCAAACAAGAAGACATAAAGCTGATAAAGGACTGTTTGGCAGGTTTCCACAAAGGTCATCAAGAACTATCAATAAAAAATCCGAAACCCACAAGCATGAATCGTGCCATAACTTTCGACAAGCCAAATGTTGACACACTTTTTACGATTGACAGAGAAAAGCTTGTCAAGTAGCAGTGGAGTGCACACAATCTTTCACGTCTCGTACGTCAACATCAAGCCAGGTTAAAGCAAACACGCTGTGCGTTTAGCTCAGACGTTTTGTTTTCCCAAAATATTGTCTGATGGTTTATTTTCAGGCTATGTAGCTATATGGTACGGGATGGTGCAGAGTAAGCCTCCAGGAGATGCGCCACTCGGCACTGGACAGAAAGGAGTGGAAAGACATTGTCGGGAAGGCACTGAAACCTACTGGCGCTGAGCCCATGGTTATTGATGATGATGATGATGATGATGATGATGATGATGATGATGATGATGATGATGATGATGATGATGACGATGATGATGACGACGATGATGATGATGATGATGATGATGATGATGATGATGATGATGATGATGATGATGATGATGATGATGATGATCTCGCTTGCTCAAGACGTTTCTGTTTCCACGGGGCTGATGCACTGAGGGCGCCTCTGAATAGTTTATACTGCGAGAGGCGCTTTATAAATTGCTAGATACGATACAATACGATACGACATGATGATGATGATGATTGTGATGATGATGATGATGATGATGATGACGATGATGATGATGATGATGATGATGATGATGATGATGATGATGATGATGATGATGATGATGATGATGATGATGATGATGATGATGATGATGATGATGATGATGATGATGATGATGATGATGATGATGATGATGATGATGATGATGATGATGATGTATAGCTGGCATTCAATCTTCAGTTGATTTACCTGTACCCATTGTCTGGACTAGCTTCAAATGCTGATATTCACTAGTTGCAGTCAGCAGACAGTACCCATCTTTACCTTCAAGTCATTTCTCTGGAATCGGATGGTTAGAGTCACAAAGAGGCATAGTCACCAGAGATTACTCAACGCCAGACTCAAGTTGCTAATACTTGTTATCCTAGAAATGCAGTTAACTATTAGCAGTATTCGAAATCTGTCTCCTTTGCCGAAAGCAGAAAGTCTAGTATCAGAAAACACTACGCATAAATAACTGCTGTTCTTACCTCGTCACCTTATAAAAAGTTCAATGTTTCACATTTGGATGTATTAGTGAAAGAGTTTTGCACTCTGCAGCTTCAACATCTTTGATTTATTGAGTGACGATGTCTTAATCCGCAAGCATTTTCGCTCAGTTGATTGCCTTTAATGCAGGATGGGATCAAATCCAAGAATTCGTCAAAGTTTTATTTTGAGTGTCCGACAGTCTAGTGCACGGTTAGCCTGGTGGGCTGTCAACCGAGAGGTCGGGGTTCAAATCCCCGCCGAGGCAGAAATTTCTTTCAAGATTTATGCTCCACCTGGTCCCTCTTTCCAACTCAGCTGTAATGAGTACACTGACCGTACGCTGTCGGTGGGAAGACGACACAGCGAGTGAGAGGATTAGCCACCCGCCATCATGTGCCGAGGCTAAGAAAACGAAGTCGCTAGCACTTCATACCTAAGGTTGCCTTTCATGTTAGCTATAAAGTGACTGGTCTTTTTCTTCTTATTTGACTTGAAGGTTTTCCCGTACAATTGCATGTCAAACAGGAACAGCTGCAGCAACACAAGCAATACAGGACCAAACCAGCTGCATGGGTTTGGAGCTACACAGTAACGGGTTCGAAGAATGTAATGGCGGCCTTTGGGGTAAAGTGTAGTGTTCTGCTTCCAGACATGTACAGGATCTTTCGAATGAGTTGAACTTCAGACATTATACAGGGGCATGATTTCTCCTTATATTACTTATATTTGATGCAGATATATATATATATATATATATATATATATATATATATATATATATATATATATATATATATATATATATATATGTCTTTTAGACTGCACAGAGGCATGGGCGTCCGCAGGAATTTTTTTCATGGGCAAAATTTTTCGAGGGAGAGAAATTTTCTAGGGGGACAAAGTGACTTTTTTTGCATGGAATAGCTATTCATGAATACAGATAACGAGACAATTGTCAAAATCCGGGTGGGGCAAATGCCGCCCCTTGTCCCCTCCGGACGCCCTTGCACAGAGGAATGAGTCTTTTAGCGCAGGAATTCATTTAGAAGACAAATGGTGTGAAATGTCGTCAGCCTGTACACATTAAATCGTGTTCTAATGTAAACACTGACATTACATTACATTGTAGCGATATTCCTCAGCATGCATTGAGATGACCTGCAGCGGCTGCTGATACAAACTGCATCGGAAATGAGTCTGCTGTCGCAGCGGGGTTCTCCCCTCAGAACGACATATCGTTTACCTGCTGACGCGTAGCGACGTGACCACTCAAGCGCAACCGAGCACCTGATGGCGCGCACCTTGCGTGTTGTAGAGATAATTAAATATGTACGCTTGGTATATAGTTTGAGCTGCCTCGTATGCATATTATCAGATGTCGAATTTTTCTAATAGGAGTTCCTTTTTAATGGCGCTTTAGAATTAATTAAATTACGCATTCGTTGATTGTCTGGTTGTATCACACAGCGATTCTAATCGTTCTTAATTATTATTCTTGCGGCTCGTTACAAGGTCTTATGAGTTGCGGAGGTTTTAGGTAATTGCTGGAAACACAAGCACGCCGACAATTGCACTCATCATAGAATCTAAAGTTTCATCAAAAGCTTTAGAGGTCATCACTGATGAGGTCTAATTTACGACATCATTACGATTCAATTCCTCGGCAGCGGAGTTCATAGGACATTGTTTCATTTCAATAAAACGACTCATTCACACCTGATGTTATCAGAAACAGAATTCCATAGAAATTATCAGAATTGAAATTTCAAGAGTCCACTTTTTGAGAAGTTAAATCGTTTACCCATTTGTCAAGGTTTCAGAAAATGCCAGCGTGTAAACTAGACTGACAAAGGCAACAATGCAAAACATGACTGCTTGCGGTGTAAGTAACGCGCTGTTACATGCTCTAAATCTGTCGATAATGTCACAAAAACAGACGACCAAGTTTCGCAACATCAGTCGCCTCGTGAATTTACAATTATTCGTGCGTTGAACTGTTCCGTGCACCTATGCATAATACATCAATTGTCAAAAAATGTGAAAATAGTAATTTCCTAAAATACTAATTGCCTAAAAGTGATCCACACCTGCATGCAGTTGAGTGTACACTGGCTCATTTCTGCTAGTATTATGTCTATGATTAATGTCAGTGATCTGCAGAATTTCATACGCAAGCCATGTATGCCCCAGAAACAGGGGCGAATCCAGAAAGTCTATCAAGGGGGGGGGCCAAAAATTATACATACAAAGCAACCATCTTCTGGGAGAGGAATCAGTTTACCAACTGACCACCAAAAAATATTTTTCCAATCTATCTCCCAAAAAAGTTGATGACCTTTTTTTTAGTCATTAACCTTTTTTATGTCTTTAGTATACATCCGGGACCCACGTCCTGTGTACATTTGACTCATCCACGGGGGGGCCACGCCTGTGTAAACATCATCAAACGCCCAGAAAACGCCTATGTAACTATAGATAAATTTCAAATGGGGCCATGGCCGGATAAGCTCCCCCCTGGATCCGCCCTTGCCCAGAAATGGATGAATGAATTAAAGTACTGACTGCTTATTATATTTGCAATTCTAATTGAATATGTAGGCCTCATCGCAAATTTGTATGCCGTGATGTTCAAAAGATTTCCTCCTTTGAGGCGTTTCAATACTGTAATCTCACCTAACCATGGTGTTACAGTCTACTGTTGCTTTGCAGCTGGTCCATGTCTAGGGAAACATTGTGTTATCCTTCCAGCGAATGTTGAATGCCATATTATGGTACTCAGTTACTGTGTGTGAAACTCTATAATCTGACCTGGAAAGTTAATCCTTTCCTATGGTTATGTGTGAAAACACGGAAGTCACTAACTGTAATGATAGTTGCAAGAAAACCAACAGTTAGACCTAAAACAAAGAAGGTAGGGGAGGACGAGGACGAGGACGAGGAGGACGAGGACGAGGAGGACGAGGACGAGCAGGACGAGCAGGACGAGGAGGAGGAGGAGGAGGAGGAGGAGGAGGAGGAGGACGAGGAGAAGTCCGAAAACTTGAAGGAGGAGGAGATCAAGAAGGAGGAGGAAGGGTTGGTGCTGGTGGTCCATGCCTTGTGTGGAGGAGGCAAAGACGATAAGCTTGCGTATACACAGTTATCTTAGCGTATACGAGTTTATATAGACTGTATAAACTCTGAAAAGGCAGTCTTCTGTAACACTTCAGTTGAACACGAGGTTTCCATTGTCCGTGTACCGGACTTTCCGTCTAAGCAGCAGCTCTGGGATTGTATGGAGCCACTGCGTGCTCCACGTACAAGTCTGCACGTTTGTTTTCACAAACTTTGAGAAAGACATATATATATATATATATATATATATATATATATATATATATATATATACAATGACTCTTTAATGGACAATGGAACATTTGTAAACCTAAAGATGTATAAGGACAAAGTGCATTTTTTTACACAAAACTTATATTATGCATTGGTGGATCTTAATTTTCCATGTGCTTCGTGCTTTAGAGCGCATCAAGAGATAATTTCCATACGCCTAGTGTATGCTATGCTAAACAGTGCACGTTGTTGTTGGCTCGCAATAAATACAACCGCATGTATACTGAAGACGCTGCAGTGATCCTCGATTGGAAGGAGGATCGTTATGTTGAAGGGCAGATAATATACAACAGGCCTTCAGGATAGAAATAGCCCCACATAAGCCAGAGCTTCACATTACGCATGCACCAGTTTTCGAACCCGAACGCAATGGTGAAAGGACGCTTTCCAAAATACGAATTCGTCTTTTGTAAGGAAACTGCTCCGCTGTTCACAACAGCAAGGGTGTACATAGATTGCAGTATAGCAGAGACGGCGTTGTTGGTGGCCCTGCATAAATATATATAGCAGTAGTCCTCTATAGGCCCAAATAAGGCCACAATAACAGCGAATGATCGAGCTGTCTGCAGGAACCGACGATGGCACGTTGACAAATGGTCGAAATGTCCTTTGGTGATTCTTTGCCGACGGCGAAGTACTGGCGAACCCTGATCGGGGCTTTTAGTGGAATGTCCCGTCTGCAGCGAAGGGTCTTAGGGTGCATTGTTTGCACGCGGACTATTTGAAGAGGAGCCGTCTCGTGCATTCGGTGCGGGTCAGGACAGGTGCCCGCACCGGCATCTATAAGGCGCCCATGCACTAGTGCTTCTCGTCTGTCTCGTCCGAATCGATATTGGGCATTTTACTCGCGCCAAGAAAATCCGACCGTCTCGTCTAGAGAGGGCGTCAGAGTCGTTATTGTTGTTTTTCTTTTATCTTGAAACGAGTCCGTTAGAAAAAAAAACCACAAGACTAATAGGTTTCAGATTTATGCCAATCCTGCAACTTTAGTAATTGATTGAGACGCCGTATACGGAGGCGTGTGGAATAATAGGCCCATTAGTTGCAGACCGATAGTTTGCAATAGAAACACAGTTGACATAGTGAATTGCGAGGACAAAGAGGAACTGCAGATGCTGTGGCTCTGCATCCATCATCTATACAGCACTCAAGACCTCTTCATGCATGCACACGGACGGACAGCCGAACGCGAACACTTGCTGGCCATTGTTTTTAAGGGCTCAGATTTAGACTGAATGCCCTGATGCGAATACAGTCTTGGCAAGTACACAAGTGAAGATAAGCAGCAGCGTCGAGGTTGGTAAACGTGGACTAAAAGATGATGGATGCCCGTCTATTGATTTAACATCATCTTCGTCTAGACTCTTAAAGCTGCCATTCCTCCACATGGGATCCGTAAATGAATATAGTCTAGGGAAGCTTATGCTAATAAGAAGCTCTGTTATTGTCGAATGGCTGTTGTCATGTTTCTGTGCCTTCAAAAGTACCGCAAGTACCTCAGTACCTCTATAGATGAAGATGTACAAACAATGAGTCATCTTTACCTCTTATGTGCCCCGAATAGCATAAACAAGGGACAGTGAAAAAGTATAAGGACGGACTCACAAGGACGTCTTGGATCGTGAACCCCTTAGATTGTGATTTCTGTATTTATTAAAGCGCCACTATCTATTAACAAAGCATCAGTCATGCATGGCACTGAGCAGTAGTGCGTAAGCGACTTGCTCAAGGTTACCATTATTTATCCACTAACCGTGTCAGAGGAGGTTAGAACCAGTGCACTCTGAGTTACAATGCGAGCGCTCAAACCAATTGTGTGCGATAGCGCGCACGTGTCATATAAGATGTCACACTACTTTACCCATTGTCTACATTAGTCGATGGCATTGGTATTTTAGAAGTAAAGACAGATATAGGAATATCTGTATTAATAAAGCGAGAATTCTGTGTGTGTGTGTCCCTCTGTCTGTCTGTTTGACCGGGCTTAACTTCTACAATTTTGCACCTTTTCACTCCAAACCTTCACTGCTGTGAAGGCCTCGGCTTCGGACACCCAGTGGAGGGGTTCGCGTCCCCTGTTTTCACCCCTACCATGGTGAAAATGCCCCAAAACTCTACCCACCCGACCGTTAATCACGCGCAAGCTCGCCTATTCCACTGCGAAGTGGTTCTATTTATGACGCCGGTATTCCCCAACGTCATTAATAATGCGCGTAACGACACCGCGGTTCTATTTATGGCGCCGGTATTCCCCAACGTCATTAATAATGCGCATAAATTGTTTACTTTCGCACAAAATTTTATGACGATCGATTCGAAGTATATTCATCGTTTTACAGCAAAATTTTAACACATGTATGTTCAAACACAAAGATCTAAATTATTTACAGTATATCAAACAACCAGTCTGCTTTACTAAGGGCGAGGCCGACTACAGACCGGCAGTGAGGCTAGATTTCTGGCGTTTTCTTTAACACGCCAACGCCCGGTTCACCCTCTTCGACTGCGAAGCAGTCAGTCCACGGGAGACTGCGAAGCAGTCTCCCCCACAGGTCGCCAGACGCCACAAGGGCCTCCAAGACTGCGAAGCAGTCGCCGCCAGAGGGAGACTGCGAAGCAGTCACTCCACGGCAGAGGTCGCTAGACGCCAGAAGGCGTATACAAGACTGCGCAGCAGTCTCCGCCGTACGCCAGAAGGCGTCTACAAGACTGCAAAACAGTCTCCCTCACAGGTCGCCACACGCCACAAGGGCCTCCAAGACTGCAAAGCAGTCGCCGCCAGAGGGCGACTGCGAAGCAGTCACTCCACGGCAGAGGTCGCTAGACGCCAGAAGGCGTCTACAAGACTGCGAAGCAGTCTCCGCCAGAGGTCGTCAGACGCCAGAAGGGCCTCCAAGACTGCGAAGCAGTCGCCGCCAGAGGGCGACTGCGAAGCAGTCACTCCACGGCAGAGGTCGCTAGACGCCAGAAGGCGTCTACAAGACTGCGAAGCAGTCTCCGCCAGACGTCGCCAGACGCCACAAGGGCCTCCAAGACTGCGAAGCAATCGCCGCCAGAGGGCGACTGCGAAGCAATCAGTCCACGGCAGAGGTCGCTAGATGCCAGAAGGCGTCTACAAGACTGCGAAGCAGTCTCCGCCACAGGTCGCCAGACGCCACAAGGGCCTCCAAGACTGCGAAGCAGTCGCCGCCAGAGGGCGACTGCCAACATTGCCAAGCAGTCGTTGTTGTTGGTGGTGGTGTGGGGGTGGTGGTGGTGGTGGTGTGAAACTTATAACCCCGGGCAACGCCGGGTAATCCAGCTAGTCATTAATATTTGTGCACATCTTCAGACCATGTAACATGTGAAAACGTTTGTAATCTTTAATCGCACGGTGTACTGAATGTAAGAAGGCATGAGTCGAATGGTCGTTAAAGATTTCTTTGCAGCTTCCTTCTGCAGTGATACACTATAACCGTCTCTTACAGTTCTTTATCGGTCGATGCGCAAAATCACATACTTCAAATACCTGCTAAGCACGTGTATGTCGTGTGTGATAAAAATGCGTGATAGAACGAGTTTTTGAGAGTTTCTTTTCAAGAGTAAATTATTGTCTTCAAGTGTAGGACTTTTTCTTGTCGCGGACGTCCACAGATGCGTCGACGAACCGGAAGAAGCGCGACGGACGCCCGCGCACTCTATGCAAACAGCATCGTCATCGTCCTCGGTTGCTGATGCAGAGCATGGAAGCTGCGTGGCATCTACATAACTTCAAATTAGACGAAAGGGCTCCCGACGAGGTTCAAGCGCTGCGACCGATTGCCTTACACCTGGTCACACCCTCCGACTGTTCCCCCATGAGGCGTCTGCAAAATGAAACGCAGGGGTCAGAGTGCTCCTCACAGCCCTCTTGCGACTAAATCGCTTTGCCACCCTACATGTGGCCAATAAAACACCTTTGTTTATTGACAGGAACAGCCAAATGCATAGATTTGAGATTTAAGTAAGATTCAGTACACAGCGCTTCTAAAAGGTCGCTAAAAGGAGCAACACGAATGGTCAGATACATGCAATGTGTACATCCATCCACATGTGTACACAGAGCATGCGCATCATGTGTGTACGAATCTTCTTCATTGGTTAACATTATTGTTGGTCAAAGAACTATAGGAACTCAACTTACAAAAGTGGACTAGTATAGTGGTGACTCTACAGTAGTGACGTTACCACGCACGTGCCATAGAGACGACACAATGTCTGGCCTCTTCGGTTGTGGGGTCCTCCATCTGGAATGGCCTCCCTCTATAGACCTGCGCTTGCTGCCTCGGTTAAACTTGCCTGCTTTTGTAAGTCTCTCCAGTCACATTTGTTTAGCTGTTCAGTCTTTAGCTGTGCAGTCTTTAGAGTGCCTATGAGCAGGTCTCTTGAAGAGTCGCTACATAAATGTTCAGAATGAATGAATGAATGTATAGTAATATCTCGCCATGACATATTAATCGTAATATACACGTATAATTATTGCATAAACGGTGACAATGGACAGTTAAAGATGTCTTCCATGCATCGGGCATTTATGTTCGCCTAACATGAGAGGTCACAACGCTTGTGTCGGCCTATAAGAGGCTGCATGGCTCCAGGCACTTTCGCCATATATAGACCTTTATCAGTTTAAAAAAATGTTACGTTTACGCTCAGGATGACGAGTTATCTGACTTTAGGTTCACACAGATTCAGAAGCAGAAAACAATTCTATTCATCACTGAAAGTCCCACGTGTCTCTTTTCACGGTCTACGCGTAAGACGAAACCAGTGCTGCTATCTAGTGAACCAGATATAACGAAAAATCACTTCACGTCGAGTTTTCTATACGTCTGCATGCATAGTTGAAAATTTCATACACATATGCAATTTCTATGAATATATGTATATATAAAGATATATATAATATATATTATAATATATATATATATATATATATATATGTGTTGGCTACCACGACGTATCTGTCTCTTAATCTCGGTATCTATATGTTTTATCTGCTGCCTGTGTGTCTCTCCGTCCGTCCGCCCGTCCGCCTGCCCATCTTCCCTCCAGTGATCCATTCATCCATTCGTCTATCCATCCATTCATCCATCTAACTATGCATTCAGTACATATGCAAACAGATACATATTAGTATACATACATGCAAACATACGTGTATGCCTGCATGCATACATACGTACGTACATATTAACGTATGCATAATATGGATATATTACAAAGACAATGAACTTACAGCAGTTATCTATATATGTGTATAAGTAAGTAGTCTTAACGTGTTTTCTGCGTTTAGGGCATAATAGAGGATAACCTGGAATTTACATAGAGTGCGATCGTATATGTAATGCATGCTGAATATCGATATAAACCTAAGCCTTAAAACACTCTATAATGGTTGTGACTTTCAATATATACATTAATTCCTTTTAATGTCTTTATTATGTATGTTGTTATGTATTATTATGTATTGTGTATTTGTTCACACATTAATTTATATGCATATTTATATATATATATATATATATATATATATATATATATATATATATATATATATATATATATATATGTGTGTGTGTGTGTGTGTAGTAAAATGCAAATAGGGTTGTCACGAATTTTATATTAGGTTGACATCAATAGAAAATATTCTAATGAATGCGTTTCTATGGAGCGAACCACGTGCTGTGCATGAATTTCTACACGAAATTCACCATTTGAATTTTTATCTGCATGAAGTAGCGAAACTTCGCTTGGCATCCAGATAGTTTAAGTTCAAATTTAAATTCTTACCATTACATTCTTTAAAAATCTTACTCTTCTTATCTTTCTCAACGTGAATAAACTATCTCTCTGATCCATGTATACATAAATATGTATGCTCATATATTTACATTGTATCATATCTTTGATCTAAATGCGTGAGCAGGTGTGTGGATCGATTATATGGCTCGGATTTAGTATCGATTTGTCATTTGTAAGGTTTTTCAATGTATTTGCATGTGTTAAGCAATGGACGACCCGCTGGGAGATCGTGAATGCAACAAAGTCTCTTGAGCACCTTAAACCAAACTAAGGCCTTTGTAGAAATGTGTAGCTAACATAAAACTCACCATATGTTAGGTTTAAATTTGGGCTAGAAAACTGCTACATATATTGCTACTTAATACATAATTAGATACTAATATGTCAAGCTTTAATGTTTTGTAAAAATTTATTAAATTGTTTTCACACATACGATAACAAAATACTTTCATCGCATGATTATATTTTAACTTTGCGTATAAAAAACTACGTCTCGTTATTTGCACAATTAATTATTAATTTAATTAATTATGTGCACAGCCTAGTCGCCTATATGCGTCTCTTTGAGGACATACATTTATAATTAGGCATTCGATCCGACAATTTAAATTAGAAGATCTTAGATTATGGCTATGACCTACATAGATGCACAATGTATACATATATCAGTGCGCTTTAGCTAAAAGAATGTCAGGGACCCTAAGTTATAAATATGCAGCATATCAATATCAGATCATTAGAGGCATATGCATCCGATTTTCCGATTATAAAAAGCGTTATGAAAGTCTAAAGACTTTTAATTAATGCTATGAGGTTATTTTTATACATGTATAAAATCTATTATGTTTTGAGCGACATTAAAAGTCGTGGTTCATTTGTATGAAACTTTAAAAAGCTAAAAGTTAAACAAATAATATTTTATCACGCAATTCGCATTTCACTTAATGAGTTCTAGTTTAATTCTTCGTATATGCGGAGTATGTTACCTGTATTCTGAGAGTGTAAATACGGTCATGTAAAGTCGCATTTTCTGTATACACAAAGCAAGGGTATTGCGATATAAATATACATTCATATATCTATTGGAAGTAGGCTACGTGTTGTGTTTTTCAATGGAAAGTAATTTACTCTTTATAGATATATATAAAATATATTATAATATATATGTCTCTCAATCTCAGTATCTATATCTGCTGCCTGTCTCTCTCAGTCATAATTTCATCCGTACTATTCACCTAAAAATATATATTGCAAGCTCCATGTTTGTATTATGTGTTATTATTATTATGTATTATTCTTGTGGGGCGTGGTGGCTCAGTGGTAAGTTCGGCGCCTTGTGACCGGAGGGTTGCAGGTTCGAATCCCACTCTAGCCGCTGCGTACGGACCTTGGGGAAAGTCCTTCACTCGCAATTGCTCGTGGCGCTTCGGCGTGAAAATTCCGGCACAGTATCAAATGCTGTAGTCGGGAGCGCCTCTGAGTAGTAGTTGACTTCGAGAGGCGCTATAGAAATATCCGGTATGAATGAATGAATGAATGTATGTACCGTTGATGATGTATGTATATGTGTACATAAACTGTAATCTCACTGTGTATGTCTGTATATGTATGTGCACATATTTGCATGAATACATATCTTGTATATATTAACATAAATACACAGGCTTTCTTTCTAGACATATAGGCCTACCGAACGAAATAGGCCTACCTACGCATATTCATGTACATGTATACATATGCTCATGCACATGCATATGATTATGTTATGGTCTACTTATTCATATATGCACAGGAATGTCTTTACTGATGCCTGATTTAAAGATGAACAACGGACACATATATGCATGAATACATATCTTGTAGGCCTATATATTAACATAATATACGTTTAGTTCACGAAACAGCCGCTGTAGTTGTTACGATTCAAGACAATATTGTCAATTTCCTAAATATATGTTTAACCATACTGAATATATACATATTGCATGCCCATGTCGGTTTATTCATTGTCGGTTTATTCATTGTCCATCATTGTCTCATATAATTGTAGGTCTACATAAACACCCAAATTTCATTTATATATCTTCTAATATATATATTTATCCACATGCATGTCTCCTTACACATATTTACACACACATATGACTAATATAATTATATATATATATATATATATATATATATATATATATATATATGCATAAACATTTGGTATACCGAGATGTATATCTGCATCTATAGTCCCATGCATACACAAAGTGAAAATAAGAGTTACGTACTTATACATACGTTTACATTAACATATGTAGACCAATCATGTATATATATATATATATATACATACAATCAAACACACTAATACACGTGTAAGTGAATCCCATGTATACATACGTATCTGAACGGTTATCTGAGATACGATTGTAGATTACACGCATTACTTCTATCGTATTAGTGCATGAGCTGAGAAATCCTTCGGTTCGCGATGACTACAGTTATTGAAATGATATGCAATATAGTTAATAGTTACGTTACTTTGTGTACGCGTGTAACTCTATAGATAGCTATGCATCTCGATGTACACGATTCTATAGGCATAAACAAATTATACACCTAGACTTAAATTTATACTTACAATTATTTTAATTTTGCAGTTATTTCCTAATTCTTGTAGTTATAATTTACATAGTTTTGTACTTTTTCTTAAAGTTGTACTTAAACTCAAACTTAAAAATAAGCTTACACTTAAACTCATACGTAAATGTATACTTAGGCCTATATTTAGACTTTCTGCTCATGTTTATGCTAATTCTTAAACTTATAGTTAATTCCCGTGCTCATTTAATAATTAAACTTGCTGCTCACTAGTCGCTACTTACAATTCTTATACTTGTACTCGAACTTTTATTAGTAACTGTACTTGTACTTATATTTTACTTATACTTATACTTGTTCGTATTTTTATACCTATAGGCCCTACTTATACTTTTAACCTCATGCCTGTACTTATGACCTCATGCCTATAGGATACCTGTAAACTCATACTTATACTTGCTATTTACTACTAAATTCATATACTTATCCCTGTAGTTAATTCTTGCATTTATATGAAGCTTGTATCTATACTAAACTTATACGAACGATATAATTCAACTATCGTTTATGCTTTTGCTTGTGCTTATACTTAAACTTAAACTTATATTAATACTAATATTTATACTCATACTTGTACTTATACTGTTACTTTAACTCATACTTATCTACTCATGCTTATACTCATACTCATATTCATACTCATACATATACCTATATCGTTTGCGTGTACTTGTACTTGTACTTATACTCGTACTTATACGTGTACTTGTTTGTTGTACTTATACTCATACTCATACTTATACGCGTAGTTGTACTTGTACTTATACTAATACTCATGCTTATGCTTATACTCATACTCAAACTTATACTTATACTCATACACATATTTATTTATACTGATACATGTGCAAATACTACCTATATTTATACTTATGCACTTGATACTTATGCTCAAACTTAACTCAGACATACGCTTATAACTTCATATTTCATACTTATAACCTCACACGTTAAACTTTCATTTATAACCTCACATACTATATACCTATTACATTCTATTTCATATACTCATTAAACTTCATACTTTTTACTCATACTTAAAATTCACTACTTACTTCTCGCAATTATACATATATCTGTAGTTAGTTGTGAACTTATAATGAACTTAACGCATAGGGTCTGCTTATACCTATATATTTCTGTTCTTAATAATACTTCTGCTTATAGGCATACAATGCACTTTGGCGTATATCGACGCACACATTATACAAAGAAACATATGATACCAGAATTATACATGTACATTTACATACACAAATAAATGCAGCTGTATATAGAGATGAACAACGAAATGCATATATTATGTATATGAATTTACATGTCGCAGATATACACACACATACAAGTACACATACTTATACAAATACGCATACTTATACAAATGCACATAAAATTACACATACAAATACAAATAGCCACACATACATACGCTGAGAGACCTGCTACTGATTCACGCATACACATACACATAAACATATATATTTGACGTATCTATATTTATACTTATCCGTATTACTTAATTTATTGTTAATTCTTATTACTTAATACTTGGACTTGTACTTATGGACAATTTTTTCGATCTTGATTTTCCATGCTTAGGTCGAGTGTGCCTTACATCACTTTTCTGAAGAGGCGCTATATAAATCTGGGATTACATGACATTACTTGTGAGGTACCTAAATGCGCTATAATTACTATCCTGATATTTATATATAATACTGATATACATACATTTTACCTTTAATGTAACCTACTTCCGCTTATTCTTATACGTACACATACATACGCAGTATTAATACACGTATTCAGAATGTCTACATATATACAATTATACATACAATTATGCATCTACATTTTTATTAGCATACATAAAACATGCATACGTGTATATGTATGTTTGCTGGGTGCGGCGTGTCATCCAGATTTGATTATAATAAACGAATATGCATATGTATATACAGTATATATGCCTCCTAGTACTTGTGCATATACTGTTACACAAACATAGACTTATGAAACATACAGATCCAAAGAAAATCTAATATGAATTTAGAGCCACGACTCCACATGTGCAAACACAGGACTTTTATCTTCATTTTGTTCTTCGTCAGTATCTTTAGTTTCTTCTGTCGCCTCTCATCACCTCCTCCTGGTCCTCCTCGTCCTCCTCTTCCTCATCCACCACCTTCCAATCCTCTTAAACACTCCACGGCATCCGCAAATTTCCTCCTGCAGCTGTCACTTACTCCTGTCGGGTGCTCAGCTGGACATTCTGCTTGACCAACACCGGACCACGCTGCTTTAGTCCATTCCAGGAGCCATAAACACTGGCTTCCATGCACGCAACCACCGGCAACCCTCGGTCTCTCGTATCTGTGTGTTTGTCATCATTTAGGCGAAAATGTTTGTGTAGACTTAAATAATAAATCTGTTCAGATTAACATTTGAATGATTCAATGAATGTTCATGATATAATCTTTATACTTGCATGCATGAATTAACTTTTTTTATACATGGTGTCGAGAATTATACGGACTCGGGTAAGTTTGCAATTTTACAAAACATGCACAAAAATATTAAGGTGTAAGCAGAGATTTATTATGAAAATGCACGTAAGTATTTGAGACATATCAGTTGATAACCAAAAGCCAGGTGGAATATAATTATCTGCTGTGTATTTCCATACCATGATTCTTGCTTCTGAATAATTGTTTAAATATTCCTTGATTAAAATATTCTATTTCATTGAAGGCGATTTAGCGAAGAAATTATTGCATGCTGACACGAGGTTAATGTTTCTGCACCTATGCGGGCGGATAATAGACCTGAAGAATTCGTATTTCATCAAGGTTAAAATAAGCAGCTATTTTATTTAAATTTTATATAAAAGATGATACCCAGATACGCTCAATTGCTTGAATTTTAAATTGTTCTTAATGAGTCTATACTTAAAGCAGTGACTCCTTTTCTATAAAGTCTATAAATAGCACCCGCAGTCTGTCATAAAAATTCCAGAAGGCTAGGAATTGACGATTCTATATTTGTCGTTTGAAAAGATCACGAACAATGCAGATCATTCATTGTCTGTACAAGCACAGTCATTATAAATATCTACATACTTATATTGCGTCTGTATATTTGCGTAAGTTAATAAATATGCATGAGTAACTGCGTACATTGCAGTATTTTTCTTTGGCAAGAGCCCGTTCAAAAGTTATACTTGTGCGAACTGTGTTAGTTGTTTTTGTCTGTTAAAAGGGGTGTGCCTATAAATTTGCTATAATTATGGAGGTGCCTATAAGTTAAGCCTTATCGTAGTTTTTGCGTCTTATCTAAGAGCCTTATCTAAGTATATGCAGACCCCTATACAGTTGGCATAAAAATATATGCGCTTCAGACAGGTTTAAAAGACGCTATAAAAATTTTAAAATGCAGCCATTCAATCACAGATCTCTTCAATGGTCAAAATCTTGAAAAATCATCAAAAATATTTTTCAATTGGCCAACATATAACTAACATATAACTCGTTTCATTTCTACTATAACTATCACGTTTACGCGGGAGTTCTGCTGAATTCGATCACGTCAATAAATCAGCTTCTTCTCCACGCACTCACTGTTTATTTCGTCTTCTTATCAATTCTTCTTTAAGATTTGATAATCGCTCGATAGCTTAATCTGTGCAGCCGATACTCGGAATAAGCTGACACTTGAAGTACGGTAATCAATAACATGCTACAAAGTGTTATACTGACTTTTTCTTCAGCTCTTTCTGTCCAAGCTGCAGTAGTACTTTAAATTGCTATCCCAACTCCTCTATACTTTTGCTGATCATTGTAATTGAAAACATCGTCTATCGTTTTCGTCTCCTTGTCCTTTACATTTTTATTCGGGATCAAAGCTGACCGTATCTGTTTCACTGGATTTGTCTTAGATCAAACCAGCTCTTAATAATATAACGTATTTCTTATAGGCGCTAAATAAATGCAAGGGTTTGCGATTTATATCCAAGAAAGCCAGTCCACTGCATGCTATATGTACTAGTGTATACGCATGAGTGCTCTTGACATCAGGATGCGACTGACTTACCAAGATGCAATCACTCGTAAATTTTTAGGCTACAACGTTTGAACCGATAATCGTTTTATACGGCAACGTTTTTTCTTGTGGATTACATTGCAGAAGAACTTATTAGAGATGCATATTATTACGGGAAAGTCACCATATGTCTTTAGTTCTTTACGTATGGGCGTCGGACCGCAGTTAATAGGTTTTCTTAATGATTGAAGAAAGCACAAGATTTGCGTATTTTAAGGCTGATATCGCATAAACCAAACAGATTTCGGAATCCAGAGAGCCCTAATTCACTGCTCACGGTGTTCACTTGGTTCGAATAGGTAGAGTTTCATCTTCTCTTATAATTACCATCTCTTTCGTCCATCATCGAGATCCATTCATGCCTACTCTAATTGCCATAATGAGAAGGACGCATCTCGAAGTTCTAAGGACATGGGGTCAATGCATCGCAAGATTAACCGTTAACTCATATCAAAGGGTCATGTCTATATCAAATTATATTATTCGGCGACAGACAAACGTGTGCGGACTACAGCACCTTTGTGAGTTACCAAAATGCGCTACATTAAGTGTTCTCATACATACATGCATGCATGCATGGCTTGCATGCATACATGCATACATAAATACATGCATGCATACATACATACATACATACATACATACATACATACATACATACATACATACATACATACATACACACATACATACATGCATACATACATGCACACATGCATAATACATGCATACATACATACATACATACATACATACATACATACATACATACATACATACATACATACATACATACATACATACATACATACATACATACATACATACATACATACATACATACATACATACATACATACATACATACATACATACATACATACATACATACATACATACATACATACATACATACATACATACATACATACATATATGCCCATATATAGTCCAAAGTCATTACATGGAGTCCGTCAGCAAACTTGAGCTCATAATCGCTGGAAGAGAGACCAACTGCGCTCCTCCTCACAGTTGATTCCAGCCATGCATTGAGTCTATAATGGCTTTGGGACAATTTTGTGGTGATGCCAAGTATCGCCTACTTGAAGTAATAGCATTTCCGGCTGAGTCAGGCAGGGGCGTCTATCCCCCTAAGTCATTGAAGCAACTTCCAATTCTCCCTTTTCTTCCCACCTCCCCATTCCCCCTCCCCCCATTAATGGTGGCACATACACTGACAGATCTTCCCCCTATTTTTTGGATGGAGCATTTGCTCTAAACTTTCTAAAGTTTCTATGGTGTAGACGCCTCTGGAGTCAGGTACCTGAAGTTCGTCGCGAAATTGTGAAATCTGAGGGTCGAGATGGTTAGGGTAAAAAAGTATAGTGCCTGAGGACAAGGTCAAGAAAAAATATAGCTGGCTGTTTTTATTGGTATCATGGAACATTATACTCTATGGAATGTAAAGGAATTGCAGCTGATGGGATAGAAGCAGGCAAATAGTTCCACTTGCCTGTCGCTCCGTTAACACTTTCCAGTGGCGTCACGAGAGTGGTGCGGGGGGTGCGGACCGCACCGGGTGACACCCTCGGAAGGGGGTGACACCAACATGAGAAAATGATGAAATTTTGCAAGATGACGAATTCCTAAAAAAGGTAATCACTTTTTTTGGGAGACGAATTCCTAAAAAAAAGTCATCACTTTTTAGGGTGACACCATGACTTACCGCAACGGGTGACACCAGCCATAGTGTCGCCACTGACACTTTCAACACCTCCTCTGACCTTAAATTGATATAGCCTCATTACAGCCTCATTAGAATAGATGCGGTTAATTTATATTTGCCGTATCAAATATATATTATAAGTACGAATGTAAGCAATCAATTCGTTGGTTGCTGAAGGAAGAAGCCCTGATTGATTGATGTTAAGCGCTGAAGCCATTTGGGGCTGAGGTTCGGGTTATATGACCCCTCTGGATCATGGACCAGAGAAATTGACTGTCTAAAAAATTTCTACTTAACAACGACGCAGCCATCAGGATATACACAATGAAAGGAAATCAAATAAACTAGGCGGGTCATCATCATGATCATGATCATGATCATGATCATCATCATCATCATCATCATCATCATCATCATCATCATCATCATCATCATTATCATCATCATCATCATCATCATCGTTATCATCATCATCATCATCGTCATTATCGTCATAATCATCATGATCATAATCATCATCATCATTATCATCATCATCGTCGTCGTCGTCGTCATGATTGTTGTCCAGGGACTGAATGTCCATCAGTGTGATTTGTACGTTTAATTGTTTTTTTTGCAATTCCCTGTCTTGACATGTGCTGCATGTCACAGTCAAGTTGTTGTGGGCATTTGTTTGGCAACATGGCCGTCTTCTGTGTCATCAAGAAATTCTCTGCAAGCTCTTCATGTTCCTTCTCATAATTCC
>OY744606.1:48966961-48982199 GCA_963556255.1 Allolobophora icterica | reverse complement strand
TCGAGATCCATTCGTGCCTACTATAATTGCTATAAGGAGAAGGACGCATCTGGAAGTTCTAAGGACATCAATCATAAAAATCAATCATAAAATAGCGCCTCTTCAAGAGTTCTACTCAGAGGCGCTCCCGAGCCAGGCCTGATCATAGAGAAAAGTCTTCAATAGGGTGTAGAAGGAAGACGAGGGTGTACGAGGAGATAAGCGAAGGAAAGATGGCAAATCATTCCACACTGTTGGACCAACAACAGAAAATGCTCGACGCTGCATTGTAGCAGTGCGGGCAAATGGAACCAGAAAGTCACCCCGAGTAGAGGAACGAAGAGCTGAGCGACCCGTAAAGGAGGAAGAGAGAGTAAAGATGGAGCATAAGTAGCGAGGAGCTGTGCCCAAGACGCTTTGCCAGACAAGAGAGCAGAGCCGATACAGGATACGCTGCCGAAGAGGGAGCCAGTGTAGAGTATGATACATGTAGGAGGATACGCTACCATAGCGAGGAATGGAACCAACAAGGCGAGCCGCAGACCGTAAGACCCTCTCAAGAGTGGACAACCGGACTTGAGGAAGACCAATGTAAAGGGAAGAACAGTAGTCTAGACGAGAACAAACGAAGGCGTGGATAAGAGTAGAAGCAGCAGATGTTGAGAGAGAGCGAGCAACGACCCTAAGCTGACGGAGATGGTAAAAGCAGGAGCGAGACAAGGAGGAAAGGTGCTTAGTAAACGTTAATTCCTGATCAATGATGACACCGAGGTCTCGAACGGAGGTAGAGAATGACATTAGAGGGAATTCAGCTGCGAAAGAGTTCAGATCAAGTTTTGCCAGCTGCTGGCGGGTACCCAGCCATATGAACTGGGTCTTAAGAGGATTAAGTCTCAGGCGATTGGAAGAAAGCCAGGCAGACAGAGTGTCAGTTGCGCGAGACATCACGCGAACAGCACTCAGAGCATCCCTTGCAGAGCAATGCAAGTAAGATTGGAGATCATCAGCGTAAGAGTGGCTAGACAGAGCAATAGCAGCAAGAACAGATTCAAGGTCAGCAGTAAAGAGGATATAAAGAAGAGGGCCAAGCACGGAACCCTGGGGGAGGCCAACAGGTACAGGAATCCAAGGGGAACGCGAGGAGTGGAAGACAGTAGACGAAGAGCGGTCAGATAGGTATGAGGAAAGCCACTGTAGAGGTAAGTTGGAGATACCAAAGGAGGTAGAAAGGCGACGCAGTAGAAGATCATGATCTACCGTGTCGAAGGCTGCACTTACATCGTAAAGTGCAAGAAGAGTAAACTGAGAGCGATCAATGGCACTGTAAACATCATTAAGAAGACTAAGTAGAAGGGTCTCAGTAGAGTGTCCCTAACGGACATGGGGTCAATGCATCGCAAGATTAACCGTTTACTCACATCAAAGGGTCAAGTATATATCAAATTATATTATTCGGCGACAGACAAACGTGTGCGGACTACAGCACCTTTGTGAGTTACCAAAATGCGCTACATTAAGTGTTCTCATACATACATACATGCATGCATGCATGCATACATGCATACATACATACATGCATGCATACATACATACATACATACATACATACATACATACATGCATACATGCATACATACATGCACACATGCATACATACATACATACATACATACATACATACATACATACATACATACATACATACATACATACATACATACATACATACATACATACACACATACATACATACATGCATGCATGCATGCATACATACATACATACATACATACATACATACATACATACATACATACATACATACATACATACATACATACATACATACATACATACATACATATATGCACATATATAGTCCAAAGTCATTACATGGAGTCCGTCAGCAAACCTGAGCCCATAATCGCTGGAAGAGAGAACAATTGCGCTCCTCCTCACAGTTAATTCCAGCCATGCATTGAGTCTATAATGGCTTTGGGACAATTTTGTGGTGATGCCAAGTATCGCCTACTTGAAGTTATAGCATTTCCGGCTGAGTCAGGCAAGGGCGTCTATCCCCCCTAAGTCATTGAAGCAACTTCCAATTCTCCCTTTTCTTCCCACCTCCCGCTTCATCCCCCCCCCCCATTACTGGTGGCACACACACACTGACAGATGTTCCCCCTATTTCTTGGATGGAGCATTTGCTCCAAAGTTTCTATGGTGTAGACGCCCCTGGAGTCAGGTACCTGAAGTTCGTCGTGAAACTGTGAAATCTGAGGGTCGAGATGGTTAGGGTAAAAAAGTATAGTGCCTGAGAACAAGGTCAAGAAAAAATATAGCTGGCTGTTTTTACTGGTATCATGGAACATTATACTCTATGGAATGTAAAGGAATTGCAGCTGGTGGGATAGAAGCAGGCAAATAGTTCCACTTGCCTGTCTCTCCGTTAACCCTTTCAACACCTCCTCCGGCCTTAACCCTCAGGCTACCAAGGTTTTTTTGCGACATCGGCTACCAAGGGGGGGGTGGTTACCACCCCCCCCGGAATTTCGTGTTTGGTTTAAGATATCATATCGTGTAATACAGCATTTGATTCAGCATTCATTTCTGAAAAGAATGGTATATTTAGTTGTAAAATATATGAATGCATCTCGAAATTATATAGTTTTTAACAAAGGCACCGGTCCATTTAACGATATCTGATATTATCGCACACAATTTGTACTATTGATCAATTAATATTATGACGTAAGGCCCTACATCGACACGCAAGACTGATATATATATATATATATATATATATATATATATATATATATATATATATGCACACACACATTATTACCGGTATATGTGTGTGTATATATATATGCCCATAGACAATTACGATTGTTACGTAAATACCTGGACAAAAATATATAAATGATGTGGGTTTTGAAAATGAACTATGTATCCAAGAATATTCTAAATATAATAAATATAATGAGGCTTAATTTTCAACAATACAAACTATTCCAAAGTCTGTTTTAGTTACAGACAAAACCTAAAGGCGTGCAGCTATATCAACATGAAAACATGAAACAAGAAATTATGTAATTTTTCCCGGCAGTCAAAAAAAACGTCAGTGGTCCTTGCAGTTATTGCAAGTTACTTTCATTGTTTTGTGCGAATGCTTCCTGCAAACCGGCTTCTTGAACACTTCAGAGCACTGCTTTACTCTGTTAGTATTCTGCTTCAACTGTTTATAGCCCTTCCCCATACCCAACCATATCGGTTTACGTTGTGATATTGCATCAGTGATTTTCACACTGAAAAAGCGTATTATTATTCATTATGATCACTTCCGGTTATCAAAAGACAAATAACTAAGCAAGTAAATATAACCCTAAATTCCCTCTAAAGAATGGCATAGTTGTTTCTCTTCCAGAAAGAATAATGAATACCTTTATAGTCGACAACAGCTAACAGCTGACGAGAGAAATTCCTGATTTCATAAGTGGTACCTAGGCTATATCGGGTATAACTTTTTTATGGCGTGGGATATCATCATGACTTTTACCTCAAGATTTGCGCAAATGGACCCCCTACAGCTACCTAAAATGTCAAAATTATATTCCATGTGCAAAAAAAGTTTTTCCAGAAAAACGTAGGGGGGGGGTGGTAACCACCCCCCCCCCTTGGTAGCCCGAGGGTTAAATTGATATACACAGACTGCAAAACAATCAGATGCTTTCATTTTATGCTGTACAGATTATAATTATATGCATCAATGAAGCAGAAACTGCGGCGCTCCATTCAAATGAGCCAGCGACTTGTAAGATGATCCAAGATGATGTAACTCAATGGCGAAGAATGTGTAACGAGTGGCACCATCTGGAACTTTAGTCGAGTGGAATTGTTCACTGGTATCGAGATTAGAATCTTCGTGCTTTGTACGAGATAGGTTCTTCGTTTAACAGCCTCATTAGAATGGATGCGGTTAATTTATATTTGCCGTATCAAATATATATTATAAGTGTGAATGTTAGTAATCAATTATTTGGTTGCTGAAGGAAGAAGCCCTGATTGATTGATGCTAAGCGCTGAAGCCATTTTGGGCTGAGGTTCTGGCTATATGACCCCTCTGGATCATGGACCAGAGAAATTGACTATCTAAATTTCTACTTAACAACGACGCAGCTACAAGGATATATACATTGAAAAGGAAATCAAATAAACTAGGCGGTCATCATCATCATCATCGTCGTCGTCGTCATCATCATCATCATTACCGTCGTCGTCATCACAATCATCATCATCATCATTATCATCATAATCATCATCATCTTCATCATCGTCGTCGTTGTCGTCGTCGTCATGATTGTTGTCCAGGGACTGAAAGTCCATCAGTGTGAAGTGTACGTTTAATTGTTTCCTTTTGCAATTCTCTGTCTTGTGTTGCATGTCACAGTCAAGTTGTTGTGGGCATCTGTTTGGTAACATAACAGTCTTCTGTGTCATCAAGAAACTCTGCAAGCTCTTCAGGTTCCTTCTCGTGATTCCCAGCGTCAAAAGTTTTTGATCTTCCTCTCCATTTCCTGCATAGGTCTCCAAAAGACCAAGTTTTCATTCTATAGCACTTTTAATAGGCCCTCTTTCGCCACATACAGCTTTATCCTCAATGAAAATAAGAAGAAGAAGAGCAGTCCCTTAAGCTAGCCTTCAGGCAGCCATGGGTATGAAGTGTTGGCGACTTCATTTTCATAGCCTCGGCATATGAGGGCGGGTGGCCAGTCCTCTTCCTCGCCGTTTCATCTTCCCACTGACAGTGTCATCGTACTCATCATAGCTGAGTTGGCTAGGGGTGCAGTGGAACAGAAATCTCGAACCAAATTTCTGCCCTGGTGGGGATTTGAACCCCCGACCTCTCGATTGACAGTCCAGCGCGCTAACCACCAGACTACCGAAAATAAGGCAAGCAAGTAATACATCAATCTAATAAACCATGTTATAAACCCGTTTTATCAGCCAAATAAACCAAATTTTAAACCATTCTAGCAGAACTTCTGTTTAACCATTCTACAAAGAACCATGGACGATAAACTGTTTAAATCCAAGGGGCGCAATAAACTGTCGATCTGTCTGTCTACTAGGAGTCCTTGGCCGCCTGCAGGTCAACATCCGCTGTTGACGTTTCGTATGAGAAGAAAAACGATCAATTACGGACGAAAGAAAATTTGCTAAATTTGCTTCCATTTGCTCGATGGAACACAAACGCAGACGAGGCGGAACAGACGCAGCGGGAAACACGAAGACAAGCAAGGACACGAGCACATAGACTTAGCCAAACAAGTTGCTGATCTAGGCGAAGACAGATTCACGGCCACAGAAAATAGGTCTAATGCAATTCATGTGTACAAATGTGCATGTGGAGGCAACTTGCATAAAAATACACGCAAACAGATTTAGACAGACAGACAGAAAGACAGACAGAGAGATAGACAGACAGGCAGGCAGACAGGCAGACAGGCAGACAGACAGGCAGGCAGCGTGACAGAAAGCAGAACTATAGACAAACAGGCAGAGACATATATATATAGCAGATGGACAAAGAGAAGCCAAGACGGCATTTGAATGCAAAACACAAAGGCGATATTTGTAGCGGTGAAGATAGCTGTTGTTAGCTGTAAGCGTACGGTTATCAGCAATTGAGCAAAAACCACGAACAGCCAAGCCAGCGAAAAGATAGGAGGAGGAGGAGGAAGAGGAAGAGGAGAAGGAGGAGAGGAGGAGGAAGACGAGAAGGAGGAGGAGGTTTTTGGATAGCGACGGCGCTGAAATCTTATCTGTTTGCCCTCGGAACATGCGAAATGCATTATAGAGTCAAGTGGAATTTATGAATTATTAGTCAGGAATTAACGAATGGAAAATACCGGTAACTCGATTCGCCGATGAATCAAGATGATATCTATCAACATCTGCCTTTTAGGATTAGCTCGAAATGATAGAAAGAAGACACTGACTTAGTCTGGTTAGTCCTTTTATGACTTTGCTTGCATGTCATGGCAATTGCATATACAGAGACAAGGATACATCAATAGTATGGTCACGTCATGTCATGTCGTCAGGTCATGTCATGTCATGTCAGGTCAGGTCGGGTCGGGTCAGGTCGGGTCATGTCAGGTCGTCAGGTCATGTGATGTTATGTTATGTCATGTCGTCAAGTCATGTCATGTCATGTCAGGTCATGTCGTCAGGTCATGTCATGTCTAGTCAGGTCATGTCGTCAGGTCATGTCATGTCATGTCAGGTCAGGTCATGTCGTCAGGTCATGTCATGTCATGTCAGGTCAGGTCAGGTCAGGTCAGTTCAGGCTAAATCAGGCCGAGCCAGGTCATGTCAGGTCAGCGAAGTTATTAGTCTAGATCCGCAACTGTCCAAGTATACGGCCAGAACGGCCAGATAAGGTCTGGGTAAAATAAACTAAGACCTGGCCAGGTGAGGTCACTTTATAGGTAAAAAACAAGATAAAGAAGAGACCGGTGAGTTGGATTGAAATTGTACTCGGTTGCAACTGCTGCAGAGGCACTGAAGAGGCCCTGAAGAAGAAGAGATTATATAGCGCAGGATGAAAATTATCTGGCTCTGAACTGATCAGAGAAGTTAATGACATGTTTTGCAAGGCTCAGAACAGAGAAGAAGAATCCATGGCGTCGTTTGGATGCTTGGCTCAGTCTAGGGAGAGAACATAGATCAGAATAAAAAAACCGATCCATACCACAAGGAAAGGAAAGTCATCCGTAACGTTAAGTGCAGGTAAGGTCAGATGAGGCGGGAAAACTAAGTAAAGATTAGGTTAAGTGCCTGTGATGAGTCTCTTAAAGAGACGTTAAATTCTGTAATCACAATTACAATTGCAGGCAAACAACAGAATTAATAGACCCATAGCGCATGTAGGCCTATTGATACACGACTTGTAAGGTAAACGATTAAAATATATTTAGATAATTTATGGCTGAAGCCAGAGATGCATATAAGCTATTCTTTCGGTTACATCTCCAATCATAACATGTGAAGCATTGCCTGTGATATATGTGCACATATAATACAGTCTTCTTGAAGAAAGGAATAAACTAATTCAATAACTTCTGTAGCGCAATTTTTAGCTCATCAACGTCAACACCTCTGATACTCTGGACTTTGATGTACATCGTTTGCATCATCCTTTAATTTAACGTATTTTTCAAATATAATTAAAAATCTCATCGGCTTTCCCATTCTAATGTCTTCTGCTGCGCTAAATTACATACTCGACTCTAAATTAAATTATCCGAGACGTCGCCTGAAATTTAAGAAAGAAAACAACCAGTCATTATGCTTGCAGGGCAGTTGGCTAATCTGAAATTAAGCTCAGCTGTCTGCTATTAAAATCGCATTAGCCAGGCGAAGTCTTCCATTAGAATTTGTTCGTGAATTGCGTAATTGCCAGATGGCCATTGAGTCAGTGAGTGTGCGAGATTGCCATGCCTTTCTGACGCATGATCTGTTGAAGTGACGCCGTTGGAACTAGGGGTGAAAATTAAAGGCCCCCGTATGGTTGAGTGGTTGAATGCAGGTGGCTGGGTTGGCGATAACCCACTGTTTTGTCAATTGGCCATGCATGCACAATATACTCAGCAGACGTTGGTCTATCATTCAGTTCATAAGGAAGGATTGGGATTTTTCACCTAAATCATACGTTACGGGCCTACAGGTTCACAGACTCTTGACTCCATTATGCACACTTCTTATCAACAGCCGATCCAGGTGTGACAGATGATGAGAGTAAACGAATAGGAGTATCTGGGTAGGTAACTTCGAATTTCAAGTGGTAAAAGTCCAAGGCAAATCTGGTTCGTGACAAGGCTGGCCACCATATCTCGCCACCTTTTATCTCGCTATAGCCATTCCTTGTATCCATTTTCATAAGAATTCAATGCGAATTGTCGTTTTCACTTCAGTCTAACCATAATGTGTTATAGTAATGTAACAAATATTCATATAGCGCTCTTCAGGCAACTGTGTGAGCTCTGCCGCCCGGTCTCTGATTCAGTTGGCCGACGTGCCCTTCGATCTTCTTTTGGGGGAGAACTTTTAGTACCCCGGGCTCGCTCTACAATTGTGCAACGCCATGGCTTTCTCTATTGTTGGGCCCTCCATTTGGAATGGTCTTCCGTTAGAGTTTCGCCTGCTCCCCAGAGGTAACACGTCTGCTTATTACGAGCTGTTCAATTTTATAATCTCTGTTGCCATGGCTGGGCTGAGAGCACTTCTGAGTAGGTTGTTTTGAAGGTGCGCTACAGTAAACTTCCGAATGAATGAATGAACTCCCAAAGCGCTGTACACCTCACAGGAGCATAATGCATAGCTCATAACAACATCTCTTGACTCCATTCTTCCTATTGAGTTTTTCTTATATCTCTTATTTGACCAAAATCTCCAAACGAGGAACTCATCAGAAACGCTCCCAACCTGACACAACTAAACCATTACCGAACAAAGTGGCTTTTAAAAGTTTAAGAATTAGAGGTAAAGAAAGACAATGAATTTCATGTTGTATAGGTCACTCAACATACAATTCCAATAATAATGAAGGACACAATGTACTTATATTCAGTGCTTTTTTCAGTCGGAACGCGCGGGCACCTTTCTTTCAGTTGCTAAAAAATAATTTATTTATTTTAATAATAAAAAAACAATAATTTAGTCATTTTAATTTAATTTCAGTGTTGTGAACTGTTTTCTGTGTTTATTGAGACTCCTCCCAACTCCAATCCAGTTTTTATCGGGATGTTAGCCCTTCCATAATTGTTCAGTTCCGGAACCTATTGTTCAGTTCCGGAACCTTTTTAAAAAAGTACTGCTTAGATTTGACTGACAACTGCTTCACCTTGTCAAGGAGACTAAAGAAATCTGGTGATTTAGGGACGGATGAGACCGAGATGCATTGCCCCTCCGCTCCCCCCCCCCCAGTATAAGATGTAGCGCGGTCTGCAAGGCAATTAAGTGCAATCATTGAGACCTTAATCTTAATGTGTTTTTCATTGGTTAAAACTGCATTTCTCTCCGCGTGAGGCTGCATTTGCACCACTTAGATGCACAGACCGTTGCAGTTGGTTTCTGCAATAAATAACCCTGGTGCATGCATGGGAATGCGTATACGTACATCAGAGATGTCGCGGTCTGTATTGTAAGCGAACGGTATACTGTCGAATTACGACGTTAAGTGTGACATAATTATAACATAGACTAATTGCCAATTGGTTCCTCGCGGTGACATTGAATGGTCGAATGCTAACTACAACACAGCGCGTGACATGCACGGCGTGATCCATCGTTAGACTTGACAGGTCTCAAGCTTACGACTCACAGCACGGTTCCACACAGTCATGAGTCTTTTCGTGTGAGATTAAAATACAGCATGCAGGAATGACGCTTCATTACCATGCAGGCTGTCTTTCCACAGGAATTGATATATATATATATATATATATATGTGTGTGTGTGTGTGTGTGTGTGTGTGTGTGTGTGTGTGTGTGTGTGTGTAGGTGTGTGTGTGTGTGTGTGTGTGTGTGTGTGTGTGTGTGTGTGTGTGTGTGTAGGTGTGTGTGTGTGTGTGTGTGTGTGTGTGTGTGTGTGTGTGTGTAGGTGTGTGTGTGTGTGTGTGTGTGTGTGTGTGTGTGTGTGTGTGTGTGTGTGTGTGTGTGTGTGTGTGTGTGTGTGTGTGTGTGTGTGTGTGTGTGTGTGTAGAGGCTGACAGACAGATACTGCAACACACTAAAAGAAACAAACAGATAGACAGACAGACAGAAACAGGTAGATAGCAATGGAGAAAGAGGAACTAAAGAAGTAGGAGAAGGTGGAGAAATAGTAGTTGTTAATCGTAATTGTAATTGTAATTGTAATCGTAATTGTAATTGTAATTAAACATTTATTAAACTCCACTCAATGATTCAGAGGCGCTCCCGACCCAAGTCATTGCTTTCTCTAAGAAATAAAATGGACGTCAGGCGTTTCCGTAACAGGGAAGAGAAAGGCTGAGGAGTTCAAGCCGCAATCCTGAGGAAGATGGTTTCAACTAGAGGGGCCAACGTAAGCAAAACTTCTAGATTGAGCAGTATGCGGGGACAATCAGAACATCTGTGAGCGGAGAGCGGAGCCACCTGAAAGTCAAGAGACCGAGATACAGAAGGTCCTGAGGTAAGAAGAAGCTATACCCGACAAAAAAGTTGTGCAATAGTTACAATTTTGAACTGGATGCTCTGGGGTATAGGAAGCCAGTGGAGAGAGTCCCTAGTGAAGGCAGATATGTGGGCAAATCTCAGAAGACCACCAATAAGGCGGGCAGCAGCTTTAGGTATTGACTGAAACTTGGAAAGGTTTAGTGAAGAGATACCAGCACAGATGGAGTTGCCGAAGTCAACTCTCAGATCAGCGCATGGAAGAGAGTGCATGGTCACCATGTGAGGAGAGAGCGAGTGACGGAAGGTGCGGAGTTGACGTAGATGATAAAGGCGTGCTGGAGAGATACGATTGACATGGTCTGTAAAATTATGAAGGAACTAGATCCAATGTAATGCCCAGATCGCAGGAATAGTGGATGTCTGCGAACATAGCGCGGAGAAATTCGTTGTCAATCTTGGCGAGTTGGGCTCGACCGCCCTGCAGGCCAAAGTAATTGGGTTTTATCTGAATTAAGGCGGAGACGGTTAGAAGACATCCAAAGATCAAGCGCCTTGGTGGCCTCAAGGATCCTCGCGACCATGGCAGTAAAACAGCTGCGTTGGTTGAGTCATGGTATAAAGGCTTGTTGTCGTTGTTGTTTTTGCTGCTGCAGCTGCTCTTGCTGCTGTTGCTGTAATAGTAAAAAAAGAAGAAAAGGAAGAAGAAAAAAAACGAAGATAATGATGATGCTAATGATCATGACCTTCTTCTTCTTCGTTTTTTTTTAAATATTTCCAGGCAGCTTTAAAAGGTTTCTTTAAACGTGATTGTAGTTTCTGTATTAAACGACGATATATATGTGATAACAAAGACGATTAGCGTCACCATCCATCTTTTTCCTGCAGGCTTGGCACTGGCACCACTCGCTGTGCGGTAGTGGCGGAATTCTTAAACAAATGGCGTACATGCAGAATGTAGAGGCCTATTCTGTATGATAAAATTGCAGCAATAACCATGCAGATTCCTTTGTACTACTTTGCTTAGACCCGCAGTTTCGTGATTAATAGACTCATCGATGTTTCTACAGTCAAGATTAAAACGGCCTTTTAAAGGCAAGACCCTTAGACTATATATAGTGGTCTACCCATTCATTACACTGGATTACTTACAGGTAAACTAAAATCACTGACTGTAGCAAAGCGTAGAGCCGAAGTAATATATAGCGGGATCTAATCTCAAAATCTGACGATGACCAAAATTGACCATGCAGATGATTAAAAATTCGATTTGATGAATCGATTGCTTCAATCAATCCAGCAAATTACGTCGACATAAACAATACACAAAACACGTCCAGAGAAACAAACAGCTTATACATGTACTTGAAATTAAACATATCATATCTAGGTCAAATTTGATATTAGGATCTATATATACAACATTGTAGCGCATGCAACTATATTCTATAGAAAAACATGAAAGAGAAATGAGTTATGGCCTTATAAACAATTCCAATGCAGCACGAACATATGTTCACGTGTGCCAACCTTCTGCGGTACTGCAGAGGCAAATTTACGACCGCAGTTTTCGCCACAGTTATAAGAACGCGTCAAAGACAACAGTCGCCAAATTCCAGATGTGTTTCCATTTCTTATTCTTTTAGTTTATGGAGAGATTGAAAGTGTAAGGACGGAAGTGGGTCGTCGGGCGTATACAAACAAGTCAACAGGTCATTAGTCTCAACCCTATCTAGTGGCAAAGATAGATCTGAATCGACAAAAGAAACGAAGCCTCACCCAAATGCGGTTTGCTTCCATTTCAAGCATTGAAATGCGTGACCTGGCTCGCCATGCAGCTCAGTTCGTCGTAATATACACAGTCCACGCATGCATGCAGACTCCTCTTATGGCTAGCTAGCATGGTGTTGAATCTCTTGGGTCTGTCAGAAAAAGGAACTGTTCTTTTAGGAAATTGCAAAACAAACAGTGTAGGACAGAATTCGTCTTCAATATATTGCATTTAAATGTGAATAATTAATGTAGTCATTCAATGTAACACTGACAAAGAGTTTTTAAGGCGCAAAAATTTTGAACAGAGTCAACAAGACAATTTATTAAGGACTGTTGATCGCATCGGCGCCGACATTTGCTTTTGTCTCTGGGTGTATGCATGGGTCCCCTTTCCTTCTATCTATCCCTTCCCTACCCTCCCTTACCCTCCCCTTAGGTAAGTGAGTCTTAGTGGATTTTCGTAGGAAAAAATTGTTTCATTGTCAAGGGTTACGAGTTTAGAAAAGCATTGGAAACTCACTTGACGGTGACTGATATAGTTGTGCAACCTTACTGCTTACATCTTCCGAAATTTGTTTATGTACTAAGCCTATGGCATGTCGTACATAGGACAATTTGCAAATTTATTGTACAGTTAACAGACTGTTACTGTTTAGTGAATTGCTTTAGTGTTTACTAAGTGCTTAGGTGCAAAAAAATTGAAATTAAGATCCGAATTCTTCAGGGTTCGTCGCACCCACTGAACTTTCTCTCTGGGTGCATTCGCACCCAAGGCTCCCAAGGAGTCGGCGCCTATGGTTGATCGAGCCACATCAACACAAACTATTAGTAATATCGTATACGACAACTCTTACTGGGTGTAACAACAAGTAAAGCTGTTGAATGGTAGAAACGCAGCGGAGAATTTTAATCGACTTAACATCAACTATAAGACTGCTGATGGGTGTTTCAGGTTCCTTAAAACAAATCGCATTTTTCCCTCAGTGTCTGACCTATTAGATATTGTCTATGAATCCACAATTATTCCTCCAATCATCTCCCTCCTCTGCATATGTCCAACAGGACACTGTTGTTTACGACCTTAAGATTGGAGCTAAGAAGAGATTCATATGCAACATTGCCCCGAGGCATAGCTCGACTTTCCGCCAGTAGAGTGCAGTGGAATCATCACCCCGGTGGGATCCAATTAATTCTGACCCTGGAGATCCATACGTTTTTGTCAAAAACTAATGCTTTTACAGCGGGTTGGCTACATTTCCCTACAGATAAAGTCATCGAAAGAAACTCTATTATACAGGCAGGCAGGCAGCAATAGACCATTGACAGATAGACAAGCAGATGTATTGGGCGGACTGTGCAGACACCGCGAATATCGCCACTGTCGATCAGGGTATATATCAATTGCCGGATCCAACCGTTCCAACTGAGACAAAATTGCCAGTTCATCATATTATGCAAGTCCTACTCATCCTCTATCCCAGCACTGCCTTGTTGTCTGTCTGTCTATCTGTCTGTCTATCTATCTGCTTGCTGACTGTGCCCATCGACATGTTCATCATGTTGCTTCTCTCCTTCTCTCTCAGTGTTTCTAGGGCTCTGTCTCTGTCTAGGTCTCTGTCTCTGTATCTACCTATTCCTCTCACACTTGCTCACGCAATCAATATGCTTGTATCTCATATATCCTCTCTTTTCTTTGTTTTCTGTCATAGCTATTCTCTCTAAGTATACTGTGATGGCTCGGTCTCTATATTCCTGCTCCCCTCCTTCCTCCCTTACTCCTTCCCTCCCTCCATGCATCCTTTTTTCTTCTCTCTCTCTCTCTCTCTCTCTCTCTCTCTCTCTCTCTCTCTCTCTCTCCTCTCTCTCTCTCTCTCTCTCTCTCTCTCTCTCTCTCTCTCTCTCTCTCTCTCTCTCTCTCTCTCTCTCTCTCTCTCTCTCTCTCTCTCTCTCTCTCTCTCTCTCTTATTGCCTGTAGAAAGAACAAGAGATACTCAGCCTATTCGCAAAGACACTGCACTTTCTCGTCGTAATTCACTCTGTCAGAAAATGATCTTCACAGTTATCTCGACTGTCGTTGGCGATCACTGCTAATGTAACGCACACCTAGAGAGGACTTGCAGCCGCTCAGTGCATAATAGGTAAGTACACGCTGATTATGTCCCACGTCGGCGTTTGAAAGATTAATTTACTGAGGCGAACAGAACCGATTTAGCAAACAGTTTGTCTTAATGTCTGTGCATCTTTTTAAAACGCAGCATCAGACAGCTCCATAACTGAGGGTGCCATTGGCGGCGATCTTGTTTGACAGGTGAGAGACACTGGACACTTTTGAAATGATCTGGTCAAAAAAAGAGATTAAACAAATTGTTTCGCGAAAAGTTATTGACTTTTGGGTGTTTCTTCAAAAATTGTGGGTGAGGTGAGGACCTGTATACTGCGTCTCCCACTCTTAAAGGTTGAGTCTTATACCCCGAATCCCCTGGGATCGCCACCCATGGAGGGTGCTCTACCAATCTGGAATAAACTACTACGATAATCACGTCAATTATCTGATCCATCCTACCATAAACTATATGCAATCTCATCGCGATCTTTTCATTCAACGCTTGAAATATTCTTCTCCATCAAATCCTATCCTGAATCCTCTTCTTATCTGCAGTATCGCGGCTTCAGTTCTAAGTACCATCCACCGTAACGATCTGACTTTTTTCCTGACCCTTGAATTTTGGGCTTGAACTTGACCTATGGTATCTGCCAACCAAATTTCGTTTTAACGAGCGCCTGTGAGTCGGCCTATAGACTGGATATGGTTGCTTATAATTCGATAGTAGGAGACAACTATACGAATCTTTTTTGGCTACAGCACGCAGCATAGCAATCAATAAATCATTAATTGGAACAAAACCAATGTTACAGAGTTGAGATTGCAGTTTAATATATTTGAACTAACCTGCACAAAGCAGGCAGTTGCATAGTTTAAAAATGTTATCTGTGCTGCATGTGCTGCAGAGTTCAGATAGAAGTATAGCGGGTCGCTCCACGGAAACGTCTGTCGTGAATAGCATGGGTTACCAGAAGCGTGTGTAGACTGAATTTAAGCAATCTAAAGCTTATCGGTCTGGCCTGAAGGAAGTTGTGATCTGTTGGATGGAATGACGAATAGTCCGATTTATTCAAAATGACATCTAATAACACTAATTCAATCCAAACAGACATCACACAGATAAGGACTCCACTGGCATCTTGAAGTTTCCATGTATACACGCATACGCACATAATAAATA
>OY744606.1:48906961-48961961 GCA_963556255.1 Allolobophora icterica | reverse complement strand
AATGCATGAATGAATGAATTAATGTATGTGTAAATGCATGATATCGTGCATACGTGCATAAGTGTATGCATAGGCCTAAATATATGTCCATACTTAAATCTATGGATGAATATATGTATGATGCATAAATAAATTAACGTATGTAGGACTGTATGCATATATGTCTTTACGTATGTATATATATGTATGTATTGATTCATCTAGACAATTAATATAGCGCCTTTTCTGCATCTATTGTTTTTCACTTCTTAATTTTGATCAATCCAGCACACGACCTGTAGGCTCAGCATAATCATAAGCAATATATGTCTAAGTGAAAAACCAACAAGGCTAAGAATATATATTATATTCTTTTAAATGCACTACACATACCAACATGGATTAATACATGAAAATGCATTGTATAAACTAATGAACTAATTTCTTTAACGCGAGTGCCACCACCCCGGCATCGGTCAATAATCGCTATTTATTAAACTCATTGTTCAATAAAATTTCAGGGTGAATCCGGACGACAGCCAAGAAGGGAGTCCGGAAAATATTACATGTAATAAATTGCAAATATTAAATATACATCATATACAAGTATTAAGTAATGTATTGCATGTAAAAATCCACGCAATTGTGGCCCTATATTATTCTGTATAGTTTGTGTGTGCATATAATCATAGGCTACATGTGACGTTTGTTAATATTTGCGTATGATACTAAGTTTATGATACGTATGTTTATTTATATATAAGTGTGTTAAGTAATGTATTGTATATATTATATGGTATCGATTAATGCATAGGATATGCTCTGATTGCCATGGTTACTAAGTATAGCGATTAAACTGTGCTATGTAATCTGCGATTATTAGCAAGCATAATATTCATTCATATTCGTTTCTGCTTTTAATATTACGAACCTTTGCTAAATGCAGGTAATCGAGTTTTAAACCTCTGCTACAAAGTAACTGATCTGTATAAGCCTACCAAGGTTCAATAGCATAATTTTATGTCGTTTAAGTAACAAGTGACAGTGGTATATAAAATGCGTATAGCTGTGGTATTTAAAATGCGTATAGCTGTGGCTGGACTATATATAACCTGTTTAACGTCAACATTGGACTATATAGTTAGCTTAGAAATTCATTTAATTCATTCCTTAATTAAATAACGTGATTTCTTAACTAAATCTAAATTTAACACGTTGTCTACTAATTCTAAATTCAATGATACCTATAAAGGGATTTGACTTATATTAAGAACAATTCAAATTCGATATAAAAATAAGATGTTTTTGATTAATGTTGACATTTTGTCCTTTAGCACAGAAGATTCCGCATGATATAGCGCCAAGTCTGAGTTGCATACATTACGCATTGCTAACTTCTTTGAGAGTTGATGATCGTTTCTAGTTATTTCTTTCTCATCACCATCATCAGTTCCTTATGTCAGTCATTTGACGGCGATGGATGATGCTCATCTCATGTTTATTTCAAGTGTTTGTTGATGTTGTCTATCCAGCGCATACTTGACCTTTCTGTGTCTCTTTCTTCGAATCTCGCATGTAATGTATTCTGACAGTTCTCCCTCTGTCTGTGTAGTGTGTACTGTCTCTCTGTCTGTCTCTTTCTGTATATATATATATATATATATATATATATATATATATATATATATATATATATCTTCTTTCTCTATTCGTCTCTCCATCTCTTTCCACGTGGCCAAAGCAGAGGAGTCTTCGTCTGACATCTTTGTCTGATACAGACGATTAGAAAAGTTCTTCGGTATCCAGACAACAACGTTATTTCTCTATGTTTTTTTCTTCTAAATATAGGCTATTTTACTTCTAATCTGTGGCAATAGACCTATGTTTTCAGAATTTTAATATACCGTTTATATAAAGGTATAATATGTAAAAACAATTTCCATAATAGTTTGTTTTCTAATCACGTAATAGTCTGCGTTCAGTTATGACGCATAAATGAGAAATCTCGTTAAAGTTGTCTCGCATTATATTTTGTCTCTTAGCAAAACAGTTAGTTCTACATGGATTGCAATTTTGCAACAGGAACTTGCTTGCTATTTATTACAAGATGATCAATGATTACACCGATGTTCTTTCTATTATCACCCTTGGTGAATATTTTTCCTATAAAATAATATTTAGATGATGCATGAGGTTCATATATTGAACCATATATTCATATATTTGTTGTCTGATGAAGAGTATCTAACACGATATGCATATTCATATATGAGTAAATATAAAGATCACGTGCATAATATAAAATATACATGCATTTCTTAAGCACATGTCTCATATACCACTTTATATGTATATATATATATATGCATGTATATATATACATATATATATGTGTACATATGCACATATATAAGATTAGATTGAAATAAATCATCCAATTGCTGGAACTCTTATTGCTTGTTGATTTGCATATACCTTTATAGTAGACCCGTGGTCTCGTTGTATAAGAGATAGGCTTTGTCAGCCTCTATTTGCAAAACAGAAACTCTAACTACAATGAAATTTGACTCGAATGGTCTTCATATTTGTCCATACTTCAACTGTTGTACGATTTTTGACGACTGTAAGATGAGAATGTCATTATGCTTAAACGAAATATTCATAATGACTTTTAGAAACATGCATAATGATTTTAAGAAATAGTAAATACGCATACTGATATTTACTGACTAACTCTATTTCTGAGTGACTCTTTATGCTTATGTGTATACATCTTAGCATTATTAGTCTATCTAAAGGAACATTGCTGCTCATCGAATCTATTCTGACCAGTACCACACATGTTGCGATATTAGACGAGCTAGGTCTTTGAATCTACGAATGGCTATTCAAAGATAAGCAACTGTCATATATTTGCATAGCGCCCATTTATATAGCGCCTTTTCGGTTGTGTGAATTGCATGTATATATCTGTCGATTCACTGATTCTTAAAATCAAATCAAAATTTATTCTGATTCACATATAAGAAATTAAAGGTTGCTGTTCACTTTCAAATTCAAACAAATATCTTATAGGATGTGTAAGTCTGTTCAATTCTACATCAAAGCCTGGTCTTGGTAATATACATATATGCGCCTAGAATATAATTCTATAAGTGAATTTTATGCATATTTATTAAAAGGTGTATGCTTAGGATTCATTGTCCGCTTTTCATTGTAAACAAGCTTTTCAAACATATATCTGAGAGCGATTAAACTGTTTGGAGCAATTATGATCATAATACTTCATATTATGCCTCGTGACCTCGTGATGCTAACTATGAATTAATATTCATTTTTATGCCAAGATGTAAAGAAACGCACCAACAAAATATACGAAAATGTAGGCCTATATAACTCTTTAATATATAAACAGAATACTTAAAATATACGGAACCTACGTTAATTCTATTAAGTGTTTTCACTTTATACGTGTTATACATCTATGCTGATGTTTCAGTTCAGTCAGTATGTATATATTCGTAAAATATTATAAACATTGAATATGTGCATGAATATCGTCTACGTATGTACATTATATTAGTAGCACATATATAGTCATAATTTATTCTAATTAATAATATAATAAGCACACATAATTATATAAATATATTTATGCAATTACACGTGTATACATATTCACTTTTTATGTACTTATTAATTAACTATTTATGAATATAAGAGTGTTAGTAAGTTATTGTAAACAGTGAACTGGCATTAATTGAATACAGATTTGGTTCCTGTTTGTGTCTCGCCATCCTTGTCTACGGAACTGTGACAAGTTTCATCTGAGGTCTTAGTTATATGGTCTGTTTATCTTAATAAATTTTATCTGTCCGTCGTTTGAAGTTTTCCTGCGAAGCGTATGGTCTGTTTAAAAACGTAAGGCCTTACTTTCACACATCCTGGCAAATGCTGTTTATTAACGCCAAGTCCCAGCTGAGTCCCATTTATCCGGCTTTATTGGCATCGAAAGCTTCAATCAAACACATATTTGTCACATTAACTCCGCGACAACGTTTAAGGTACATGTGCCTTGGAGATATATGCTGCACATATGCACATATAATATATACATAGATAGCATACATACATATATAGCGATTCATTACATGTATATATATACATATATTTAGTACATATAAATTAGTTAACGTTTATACTAAAATACACATATAAATATACGCAAATAAGTTGATATATATTGCTGCAGGCGCATATAAGTTGTGTATGTTGAATTGTTGTAATTGTATATGCGTGTGTATACGTGTGGATGATAAATGTATGTTGACCTTTGACACATGTATGGGATGTGAGTGTTGAGAGGGTCTAGAGTTACGGATGTCTGTCTGCGTGAAATGGATTTCATTCGTGCATATAAAGTTAAACTCTTTCGCTCTGAACCTCAGATTGCCTTATCCAATCTTATCCATCGAATGCATGGACCTTTGTTTCGAACAGACGTCCACTTCTATCGCGAGTAGACGCGCCTGTCGTCTGTCAGTGCCTCAGCGCAATGATCGATTTGGCGTGACTGAACGCCTACAGCCACACAGAACGACGGCGCGACACATATTTAGACGAATGTCTCTGGCAATCGAAAGCGATATTCTTAATCTTTCCGGGCCTTTGACTCCTTCCCTCAGCCCCTCCAAGAATCCCTCCACCTATCTCTCCACCACCCTTGCGTCTCTCTCCCTCATTGTTCCTCCCCTCTTCCGTCTCTTCTGCGGCATTTCCTATTTGAAATCTAAATCGCCGTATCACCCGCATATCGCAGGACAGTTCCACCCCCTCCCTGCATCCTCACCCCCAAAGGCCAGAGTACCTAAAGCACATTTTCTGCCTCCCCTCGGCTAGTCCACCTGCCAGCCCCAGGGCTGATATATGGACGGCCTGTTTGATATCTCGAAAATTTATTCAGTTCCTTAATTGTCGGGTCATCAAAGGTCACCTGAAATCTAGAATCTCGTATGTGCTCTATATATAGGCATCTGAATTATATATAAAATCTGCATGTATATACTCTTATATTCTTATATACTACCTCTATATATATATTTATATGCACACACATCAGTCCTTGTGTTTTATATGTAGACTATATGTGTGTTGCATTGCTATGTTATAGCGTAACCATAGCACTTTGTGTAGTATGAGTGTATATATAGTTGAGAATTGAGTCGACGAAAACGTGCATTAAATTCTGGGACGTTGAGCTGTGGATTTGAAAATTGGCTGCAGTCGGTTTATGTGCAGGTGAGTTGTTTGCATGAACTTTATTATCTATCTGGAAGGATAACATGAGACGATAGAGGAACAACAGATAGGAACAGCATCGTAAAGAATCCGTATGACTGAAAACGGTTGGGTTAATTGCTTTCATTGTAAATGCACACAAAACTGAAATCGAATCACCTATATAGTCTATCGTTGCTTCGTGCGAAATGCAGTACACAAGAACTCAAGATCACGCATGTAGTATCATTTAAATATCTGAAATTTCTGAGCGTCACACACCAACCGCGTCATGAGAGGGATTGGCTTGTTTGTTCACGGTGCTACCTCAAATCAAGTCCTCGAGATCCAGGTTGCTTTTTTCCGTTTTGATGCCGGTGTAAAGAGTTTAAGCTATACCCCTTTCAAGTTACCTCCCTGTAATCTGAAATCGATTTCTTATTACCCCCGGGGGATAGCCTGAACCTGATTTCATACTATACCCTTGCACTGTTCACATTGCCTCCTCTATAATTTAACTTACAACTCGTGATATGGTCATTGAATAAAACACGTGAAACATGCAAGATTGAAACCTAGTCTCAATTATTGAAAATAAATGTCACAGAACTGTTAATTTTGTTAAATCCACTCATTTTGTATGATTCATGTGGAGCTGAAGTAATTGCGATCTATACAGAGAAAGATGGCTTGTCGTACATCATGCACTATAGGGAGCAATGACAGTTTAATTATAAATCAAGACAACTATTATTATATGAGATAGCCTATTAGACTATTGAAAAGTGGACCCCATTAATTTGAGGGGAATCTGAAAACGTAGAGGGTAATCTGAAATTGATTTCAAGTTTCCCCGGGGTAACTTGAAATTGCCCCACCGGATCTTGGGCAGGTGCAGAAGCAGGACCAAGATACGATTGAAAATGCATAGACGTTGTCAAGAGCTTTTGAATGAGTAACTGGGTGTAAACATAAGACTAAGGAAAAGAGTCACCCTACACTGTGAGTTGATGTTCCATGCAGTTGAATTACTCGTCTGTATAAATAGATGCCTTCATGTCTTTGATCTATTTCGCATTCACTTGCAGCAACATCGATATTTATCTCATAATTTATTTCAGTGGTTCTATTATGCATTTCGAATATACGACGATAGAATCAGATATGAAGATTAGTATAAGAAATCTATCATAGCAGCCGCGGTAGGAACAAACAGTTAGGCCCATAATTCAATCGTTGGCATACTTTCGAAGACACCTGTAATTTAATTCACCCATAAGCGCCAATAGTCCCAACTGCACTCACGCGTAACGGATCTAAGACATTTTCTTCATTCTGACCAATATTCGTTTATAGTCTGTAGGCTACAGTTGAATGGTCGTTTCTTTTTAGATAGATGAACGAAGGCTGAAATGCAGTTTAGACAATTAGTGACGTAAATATTAATATTGTAGTTGAATTGTGAACAATGACTGAATTGAAAAATTTAATGCCGCGTATCTATCAAGCCGGAACGTGCATAGAGAATAGTATAGAGAGAGGGAGAGAGAGGGAGAGAGAGACAGACAGACAGACAGACAGACAGACAGACAGAGAAAGAGACAGAGAAAGAGAAAGACAGACAGAGAAGACAGACAGGCAGACAAACAGACAGACAAAGGGCAGACGGACAGACAGACACACAGACAGACACACAGACAGAGGCTTCTGACAGACAGACAGAAACAGAGAGACAGAGAGGGACAGAGAGTGAAAGAGTATTATATACAGACAGAGCGAAAGGTAAAGAGAGACAGACAGACAGACAGACCGATGATGTCTGACAGACACAGAGAAACACAGTGGGCAAAAGGAGAAAGTTATAACAGACAGCCAGAGCAAGAGAGAAAGAACGCAGGATGTACTTTCAACTACAGGGAACGAAAACTATGAATTGAGGTCAGCCCAGGATAATATTACAGAAGTTTATATGCTCTGCATATATATACGACATGTCGTCCACAGTGATATGATCATCGAGACTCAGCGATGATAGAGTTGACAGCACTGCAGCAAATTGATTAACAACAGATTATCCGTCTCACATCAGGGTCGCGCAACTGCTCTGAATGAATGAATTAGCGAATCACTGAATGAATTAATGTTCACTCCGATTATCATCTCACGTTCTTCAATTCCTCCTATCCTCCTCTTCCTCCTTCCCCCTCATTTCTCCCTCCATTCAACTACTTACCTGGATACCTCCCAGACTCTCTGTTATATCAATGCATAGCGATGCTGTATCGTTGGATAGCAGCATCGCTTGATAATTATATGCGCGGTATTAAATCTTAAAATCTGCCAGCTACCTAGATATATAATCTGCATGTAAGACATCGCTCATGATTAGTTTGCTCTATGTAAATTTTCAGTTACAATTACAAGGACAAGAAACACAGATGAGAACAAACAAACCCCAAAGCAAAGGGACGAGAGAATGATTAATAATAATTGAAATGGATGAACACAAAAAATAGCACTGGGAGAAACGCTATAGATATTGCACGGTCATCAGATGTGGAGACTTGATCGAACGAAGGTCAAAGTTGATTGTTTTTCTGCAGTTTTTAATGTTCTTTCTTGGAAACGAATGTCCATCCAATATAATCTGTTAACAGATATGGCTATTGCGAGCAAAAATGAATTTCGGAGAAATTCCTATTTATACATGCAGATGTTTTATTTTACAGGACCAGACATCTAATCTACTTACCTGATATAGAAATACAGAGGTGACGGATATTCAGAATGACAGCAATTCGTGCAACAGATAAATATACAGTGGACAATTGGCAGTTGCAACGAAAGAAGGTACACCAACAGATGTAAGAAACTTAGGAAATACTTACACATATAGCTACCATATAAAAATATAGTGTAAAGGCATACTGTTTGTTCTTAACGAATTTATATCACTCATGCAAGATGGCGCACGCTTCGTATTTGTTAGGTTCGTGGTTGATTGGTCATAGCCGGGCTCTGTAACTGCAAAAGCAATAAATGATAACGGGAACAACTGCAGGAGATGTGATCAGACTTTCTCGTACTGCAGAAATACATGCAGTACGCTCTCCTGTTCAACTTCTTGCGTACAGTGGCTCAGTTTAAACGCAACTCAGCCTCATGCGCATACTTTAATCAAAATCGTAAACTCCAAATTTCTAAAGCACTACTCTAAAACTAAGTGCAGAGCACCAGCTTATTCACCAGCGCTATATGCCTTAGAGAAGTTCCTAAAGGCGCTTGAACAATTGAATACAGACACAGATACCCACACACAGGCACACACGTACACATCAAGAGTAATCGATGGATAAAGTGTCCTGCTTGTGCATCTGCACATGGGCTCTCTAAATTGACGTATGGTGCTGTGATGCAATTGTATCATAATTATTTCAGCTGGGGTGGTCTGCTTAATGACTGGTAGAATGTTTTCCGAAAGCGTGTTGATTGGAGGTCCCATTAAGACAATCGATGTACAGTGACCTCAAATGATGTCTGAAAGCATGTTTTTGAAAGGTGTACATTTTATGAATAGCATTATACAGCACGCAAGACTTTGACCTTTCTTTCTAAAACTCCACTACACTTCCAGTCTCAGAGGCGTATTGTGCACGTTCTTTTAGCATAATTAAGCATAATTAATTTTAGCATAATTAAGCTTATCAAATCATACTTGCCCGACTACAATATATACGAGAGAGACCTTGCCATTGTTTTACTAAAAAATGAAGTATAGGCCCCAGTCGCTTCCATCAATTTCGGTGAAGTTCTACAAAACTTTGTATGGCTAACAAGGCTAGAAAATTTTCTAATGAACTCATTGTGTCACAATATTGTGTCATCGATTAATGCTCAGCACGTGACGTTTCTCTGAGTTGCTGTTTATCGTTAAGATAAAAAAGTCAGTTGGGAAAGCGAGAATTGCTATTAATAGCCACGGGCGCCAAAATATATAGGAACGCCCCTGCGTCGATATCGTCATCTTCATTGTCTTCAGTTTCCTTATATTCTTCTTTCTCTTCTACTTCTTAATCGTCCCGAACAAATTTCTCATCCTCTTCGACGTCGTAGTAGTTGTCGTCGTTGTCATTTTGTCATCACCGTGTTGTCATACTCAATGGGGAACCGATAAGCGTAGGACTTCTTGTTAGTATGACATTCGCTAGGCGTCGCAGTCTCTACCTCAACATGGATGACCTGAAGACTGTATGTACGCGGTACCGCCTGCCACCTTTAATCTAGTGTAGCGAGTCGATAACTTTATATTGCGCAATTTGATAGTAGGCCCTATATGACCTCATGTGTAACTGTTATGTTGCTATTCATTTATTATTTTTCCTGAATAATTAGAAATTGTGTTATTTGTGCTGGTATCCATTGCTTCTGCCTATCGCTAGTTATCTGTCTGTTTGCCCTATTGTCTGTCTGCCTCTGTATCCTGTTGTTTTCATTCAAAAGTTGATAGTCACGTGTATGACTTCTACTTGACTTGATGTCATCATAGGATGTTTTGCTGCCTCCGCCCACATTATGCCTCGATAACTGTGTTTGTACCTGTCGATGTGTGTCAGTATCTGTGCACATGTCTGTCAATCCATTCACTTGGTTGCTTCTCTGCTTATGTCCTATTGTCTTTTAATCACTCGCTTGAAACTCTATCTCTTGCTTGAAATTCAAAGTACAGTTCATTCATACATCTTTTGATCTCAATCCTCTGTATTGCACTCCATTTTTCTCCATCGGATTCCACGTATGCATTCCTTGGAATCCGCTTCTCTGCATTCCAGATCATTCCTAGACTGCACTCTATTCCATGTCATTCATCTGCCGTTCTAATTCCATTCCTCTGTACCGCTTTCCACCCTTGAGAGGCCAACAGAGGTCAGTGGTGTCGTGCAAGGTCAAACTCTATAGCGACCGAAAGGGATCCGATTGCTCTGTGCATCGGTTGACACATCGGTCGGCATCTGCAGAAAAAACCCGACAGAAATTTCGAAGGAAATCGGCTAATGCGAGATAAGATAAATTTCGCAGACGATGGTCAGCTTGGCCCTTTCATCTTGCCGCTTCTGTCTTTCTCATTATTCTTCTGGGACCGACTGATGGATTGTAGCTGCACCTTGCCCAGGAAATCTAATTCCAAACTACTTTGCTGATTGAGTTCTTCTCCTTTCTTTTTTCTGCCCATTTTACCTTGTTGCTTTGCCAATTTCTTGTTCTTTGTCTTTCATCTAGCCTACTTTCTTTTAGCTCTCTTTTTAACTATTTAAAAAAATATTTTTCGTTTACATACTTTTAAGTGATAGAGTCTTAAAAGAATAATTATACAGAGGATGTGCAAAGGCAGTCATCGATGATAGATCTCTCAATAATCTCTAAATCCACCCAATCACCCTTCAAATCATTTCCCTCTATACGGCCTACAGATATCGAGTAAATTATTCAATAGGCGAATTTAGAGTGGAATTGCATAATATATCGACGTCTATTGATCTAAGTGATGGACTGTTGACGTGAATAAATCAATCTGGCAATCAATAAAGTCAGCTTTTGGATTAAGATTAACTTAGTACTAATCGTACAACGGTACAAGCGGCTGTAACTTCGCAGACGGCGCATTTGGAGGGATTCCAGTGAATCGTCATCCGAATCGGGGAGGAACGTAGAATGGCGATATCAAATGAACGATGGAAGGAATTACATTAAGGAACAAGAATAACAAAATATTAGAGAGAATGAAAGAACGAACGTAATGTGAAGCAAAAAGAACGCATTAAGGAACGCAAGAAGCAACAAAGGAAACTAATGAAAATACAAGCGAAAGATGAAAAGAAAGTAGGAGTGAACTTGTTAACGAGAGAATGATGAATGAATAAAAAAGAGAAAAAGACAGGATTGTATGCAAGGCTGGATCAAGGGGTTCAGTTGCAGGAAAGTAAAACACAAGACAGAGAAAAGAGATTGGTTGGAAACTGAGTTAGATTGCAAGGAACTGATGCCGGTGTAAAGACTTCAGGCTACCCCCTCCCCCCATTTCAAGTTACCCCCGGTAATCTGAAATCGATTTCATATTACCCCGGGAGTAGCCTGAACGCGATTTCAAGTTACCCATGCGCTGTTCACATTACCCCCTATTTGATTTAGCTATTATGATAAAGTCTCATGCTTAAGAGTCATGCATGATACGTCTATTGAATAAAACATGTGAAACATACAAGATTGAAAGCTAGTCTAAATATCTGAAAAAGTCACAGAAATGTTAATTGTATTAAAATCACCGATACGCTAGTCCAAAGTGCCTGACATATTACATGCAAACATAAGATATGCAAAGATTGAATCTAGCTGATGTAATTGTGATCTACAGAGAAAGGTAGCTTATCGTGCATCACGCATTAGGAAGACAATGATAGTTTAAAGATAATATTAACAATTAATGTTATTATTTTATGAGATAATCGAAAAATGGGCCATTAATTTGAGGGGTAATCTGAAATCGTAGGGGGTAATCTGAAATCGATTTCAAGTTACCCACGGGGGTAACTTGAAATCGATTTAAGATTACCCCCGGTAATCTGAACGCGATTTCAAGTTACCGGGGGGCGGGGAATGTGAAATGGGGGTAATCTGAAATCACTACACCGGTGCAGGAAAATTGAGTCCGAAAAGTGTAACGAAATGCCGAAAAAACAAGTAGTCGTCACTGAAAGAAACAGCGAGAATATGCAGCATGGGCTGAGTGCATGCATGGCAAAACAAGTGAAAACTGAAAAAGGACTTACAAACGAAGGAACATAATTGGGAAGGAGACAAGTTATTCAGATTCGAGGAAAACCCATAATAAAAACAATTATAGGGCCTACTGAAGAAATTGCGCTATTTTTAACTTGCATCTAAACGTGGCCTTCCTATCTATAAGACGTTCGATACCAGAGTCTTCACAAGACAGTCGGGCGCCTTCAAGTTAGACGGGTGTCGCCGCCTAGCGATTATCAGAAAACAAAGTACAGCTATTTTCAGTGAACCTCATTTATAAAACTAGCTGTTGTCGCACGATTTTGCAGTCATGCTGCTTTATCCTGAGCACTTCACTCTTTTGTCTAAATCTGTCTGTCTGTTCTTCTGTCTGTGTGTATGTTTGTCTGTTTGTCTGTCTGTCTGTCTATCTGTCTGTCTGTATGTCTGTCCTCTCCTCTTCTGTCCGCTCTGCTCTTCTCTTCTCCGCTTGTTTCCTCTCCTTCAGCTTCCTCTTAAATTGAACTTTCATAACCCTGAATCCCGTGGTAATGGTAGCCGTCTTGCACCTCAAACTAGCGGCTCAGCATCAGGTACAGCTAAGGAGTTCAAAGTCTTACTACACGCTGAGTAACTGACTGAATAAACTCTGGCAAATAGAAACCAACAATATGCAGTCTGACATTGTGCGAACTGGTTATGTGCAAACTGACAGTATGCGAACTGGCTTTATTCAGACTGACATTGTGCGAACTGGTTTTGTGCAGACTGACATTATGCGAACTGGTTTTATGCAGTTACATTATGCGAACTGGGTTTTATGAAGACTGAAATTGTGTGAACTGGTTTTATGCAGACCGTAAGAGCAACATGAATAAGCATTTATAATCCTTTAGATTAATTAGCATTTAATTGACCCTGATGAACAAATACGAAACTTTGTGTGTTCATATATGATTAGTTCATGTTTTATGCAAATCGCAACAGTGAAGGAGGTCACATATAGGCAGACAAAGCTCGGTCGTTTGCCTTGTTCTTTTCCTTTGTATCTTATTAGCCTGAGTCATTTTCTTCATTTTTGGTCCTTTCTATTGTTTAAGCCTGAGTCATTTTTCTCACTGTCTATACTCTGTAGACCTTGGCCCATGGATGCAGGCCTGTAGACGGAAAATGTCTTTGCCAAAACCGACATGCACCTTATCTATGGTATTCAGCATGCATCGTAGCACTTTTAGTAAGCGCCTTTACCTGTTAAGTAGGCCGAAAGTACAGTTCGTGAAGAGATATCTTGCAGCTGAAGTGCAGACATTTGATAAGAGCGATCCAGGTGTCCAGCATGCACACTGCACAGTGTACCATCTTGCTTACGTCTCTGCCTATATATAAATATATATATCTGTGTGTGTTTGTGTGTGTGTGTGTGTGTGTGTGTGTGTGTGTGTGTGTGTGTGTGTGTGTGTGTGTGTGTGTGTGTGTGTGTGTGTGTGTGTGTGTGTGTGTGTGTGTGTGTGTGTGTGTGTGTGTGTGTGTGTGTGTGTGTGTGTGTGTGTGTGTGTGTGTGTGTGTGCAAGGTACTCGAGGCTCGTTTCGAAACGCTGCCCAGGCCACTCCTACTTTACCGCAGTGCCATAAGCTAAAAGAAGCAAGATACTGGTTTGGACTATAAATATATGTGTATCATTTTGGAGAGCACACAACCGAATTGTACTTGCAATAGTATCATGACACTTCATTGCTCCTCTTTGGAAACATTTTACAGTGGTTAATTCGACTTGGAATAGAACTGAAATAAATTATGGATAACAATCAATACAGTAGCATCGACCTTTGAGGGAATGCATTACATGAAATGCATTATGTATATGTGTGTGTATGTGTGTATATATGTAGATAGAAGAAGAAGAGCAGTCCCTTAAGCTAGCCCGGAGGCAGCAATGGGATGAAGTGTTTGCGACTTCATTATCTTAGCCTCAGCATATGAGGGCGGGTGGCCAGTCCTCTCCCTCGCCGTCTCATCTTCCCATCGACAGTGTACGGTCAGTGTACTCATTGTAGCTGAGTTGGCTAAGGGTACAGGTGGAGCAGAAATCTCGAACCAAATTAAGTAGTCACCTTGAAAGAGCGCTATATAAATGGTCAAATGAAATTAAATGAATGAAATGAAATTAATGCTCTGGCGGGGACTTTAAATAACGCAATAAGTTCTCGGCTGTCTTTAGACGTAGCCCAAAAGACTGCAGTGAAGGGCTTTTCCAGAAATTTTGATAAGGTATGTTGGATTTTGGAATTTGTGTGTTAAAGAGTGGCCAACACTTGTGAAGTAATCGTTAAACTTTTTAGCAATAGAATTAGCATCATCAACTATTACCTCATTGACAATCAATGCAATCCACTTTTTTTTATCTAAATCACCTGCTTTAACCAGTGACCGACACGGTCAGTGTACTCATTATAGCTGAGTTGGCTATATATATAGACATTAATAGAGCACACGTGGTTTGAGCGATCGAGAGGTTGTGTGACCGCATCGTGCGCGTGCATATTTTCAGTTATAGCTAAAGCGGCATTCGCACCAAAGGCTTTGATGTCGGAAATTTCTCTTTGAAGCCCATTATACGGCCGAACAAATTCTTGGAACGACCTCACAATCCTCACTATCGCGTGATTGCATAGCCACGCATCGGTACATTTAGACGTCTACACATATGCATGCACACATAATTATGTTCATCATATGCATGACACATGTACATCATTCATACATATGATACATCACGTGCACCGGTGAGAATGCATTCAAAGCTTTAACCCCTTTGCGGACGACGGAAACATCATAATTTCGCGACCACAACAACCCTTACCCTGTCATTACACATGAGTAGATGCGCATATATATATATATATATACACACACCTATAGATATACATATATGTATATCAATATATATATATATATCATTTATGTATCGTGCATACTTAAAATCCGAAGAAACATTTAGCATGTACTAAAGAATGTGCATGCTTTCCATTATACATGCATAAATAGTAATGAATTGCACATGTAGTAAATGGCTCGGCAACTTTGATAGCATATCTATCGACCACACATGAGCCACAGTAGAGAAGGAGGAGCATGAGGAGGAGGAGCAGCAGCAGCAGTTGCAGAAGGAGAACGAGTAGGATGAGGAGCAATGAATAATGAGACGTTAAGAGGGATGGGAGGGACACGGTGGTAGATAATCGTTCAAAAATATGACTCCAATTCCATTTCGCAGTAATGCATGAAAGTAAACCAAAACCACGAAAGCTGTGTACATACGAAAAGCCTAGATCTGCTGAGCAGGTTAATGATTTGACTGTCTTCGTGACCTTTTCACTCCATCATGAGCATCAGATGTACGTGAGGAGGGTTGATGAAGGTGGTACCATGAAGTGAAGTATATATGGTTGGGTGGCGTGATAGCACATCGCAGTTGACACTGTCGACAACAATTTCGTATCATAAACTGACGGTGACTCAAACGCAAAACATCCTTTCCTTACTTACATGCAACAGTTTATTTATTAAACAAACTAAGATGATGCTTATTTCGAAGTTTTGTACAGTTATCATTTCAGCATTTTCATCGATCAAAGGATCCGTGAATTTACAAGTTTTACGAATGTTTATAAATTAGTGACCTCATCGTTTTAAATAATTCCATATACGTGGTCCATTACATATGCGTTAATGTTTAATAATTATTCATTGGTTGTTTATTTCACGCTTCATTAAAACAAATAATGCTTATATAATATATATATGCAATATACAAACATGTGTATAGTGAGTATGTATATATATATATATATATATTCTGCTCTTATATATATATATATATATATATATATATATATATATATATATATATATATATATATATATATATATATATATATATATATATATATATATATATATATATATATATATATATATATATATATATATTATAGGTAATTGTGTATATTATCGGAGTGGTGTCTAATACTTTTAAGTTTCAAGTTTCGTGTGTGTTTATCGCAGCATAATGTAATTAAATGTGCATAATCTGTTTGACCGTGGAACGCATCGTCTGTGTATACATTTGGGTGATTTTTCAGCGTCAGGCCCCAATTGCGTCGTCGTCGTCCGTACACACATGTGTGTATGTGTGTTGATTTTCCAGACCCTGAATCGAAAGAGTCACGTTCCGGCATTTATGCGTAAATTATGTCATTGCCAAGATTAAATGAGCCACCAGTCGGCGCCACGGGATAAAGATGGCGGCCCCCGTCCGGTCCAAACAGACCTCGAAATATGTTCGCGACGATCGCAACGACCAAGGACAGCGAAGGTAAGATAACGTTTTGTCATCTGGATCGGACTTATCGAACTGAAGGTTCGTTATCGATTGTGCATAGTTTCAGTTAGCACGCGTAGTCTTATTCTCCTGGCTCGTGTGTGTGGCTGCTGTGTGCTTGTGTGTATGATGTGGTTATTGATGCAGACGCAGCTAGGAGGCCTCTCGTCACGCACGAGATAATTAGCATATTCGAATCGACGTATATACGTCGTGTTTTTGTGTTCGATATCTTTCAATCCCATGACGTCATACGTCTAACACAGATGGAACACACTGCTTATTGTTTGGAGAGGAATTCCGGTCCAAAACAAGCATCAGTTGTGCTATAGTTTTGTTGTTTTCATGGCGATGATGATGATAACGACGATGGGTGGTAAATGAAGAGAAATCATGGCCGACAATAATGCAGGTGTTTATAATATATATTTATATAGACCCATGCATAAGAATTGTCTCTAATGCGACACGCAATTGTTAATTCGGCTCTGAACTTTTTCGTTGAGAATATTATGCCAGAAACTTGGTGACAATGCAATTAAAAATACTAGGGTTTGAAATACGAGTGTTTTTCGTGTAAAATATGCTTCGATGTATATGATCATAATATATAATTATGTTCATCTAGTATCGAATTATACACAATTACTAAGGGTTGCAACGAGGTGATCTCGTATTTTTTTTCTTTACTCTTCGTTCATGAGCAAATTTCTCTTCAGCAAATATTATATTATTCTGGACGCTCAGACTGCACGCAGCTACATAGACCTATTTATGTTGACATTTATATTTGTACTCATACTGGTTTTTACATTTAACTGTATTCTATATTTTTGTTTATATACATAATTTGTCCACATTTATATTCAAATTCGTATTCATAGATAAATATTCATATATCTTATCTTATCTTATCTTATATGATTATTTATAAAGCGCCTCTCACAGCATAGACTATTCAGAGGCGCTCATATATATTATATATATTCATAATTTTTTTTAAATTATATATGCACCAATATGTATATATTTAAATCTTGGTCATGTGCGTATGCATTCATGTTGATATGAACATATTAATAGGTCTATATATACATGTATTTATATATTATATGCATATATATATATTATATTGATGTTTATTCTGCTCTCATACATATATGCCGAGTCATATATTGTCTTCTGGAGCTTTGTTTATCATATGATACGCCATTTAAGTAAGATTTGTTACATGCATATACATAAATACATGACCCTACATAACCATATACATAAATACAAAGGCATAATATACCATGTGCATATAGACTTATGTGTGTATATAACCTACAAGCATGCATGCGTTCACACATTCATGATGCATAATTTGTATACATGCGAGCACTGATGGATACATACACATACAAACATATGAATCATGCACACATAATATTTATACACACATAATATTTATACACGTATACATTGATGGATACATACATATACAAACATACATACATGAATCGTGTAGACAAGTGAATGTATGATGGCTAAGAATATTGTTTAATAACCTTATAACTTCCTGCAAGTGAGTCTTCATAACGCTGCCTCTGAACGTCGGCTGTAATGGTAAACTTATTGCCGTATGGATTCTCACTGGCGTAGCCGTAAATAATCGTTATAAGTAGAATCGATAAAACTCCGTTGAAAAGCCTGCATTTTGTGTGAATGTGGTTGATGCATATGATAGCAGGTCTCCGCGTGCACGTGTGCTTTTCAATTATGAATAACTATGTGCAAACATAAACCTTCCTCGGCTCAGTGGTCACATGCTGTGAGTTAGACAACTCGGGGTATCGTTAAATCTAGAAGAATGCATCCAAATGACCTCGTTTCAATGCTCATTTGCCAATTATCAATGGGAGTGCGTAAATACATATACATATATATTATGTGTACGTATGTATGTGTATATATATATATGTATGTGTGGATATATAAATGCATGTGTATATGTATGTAGGCCTATCTACGTACGTGCGTAAGTACGTATATAATATGTATGTATGTACATATATGTATGTACTTATATGTATCAAAGTGTGTATGTATGTTTGTAGGCATGTATGTGTGTATCAATACAGTTATTATATCACGTTTAAGTACACCTGGTGGGGCTAGAGAATGAGGGGAATTAAGTACGTAAAATGGTAGAATGTTTGTTTAATCGAGCTTCATATTCGATAGTAAACGAGGACAGCGTTTTGTAAACCCTTTAGCTAAATAAGTAAGTAAGTAATCTTTTAGCATCTGAAAAACGCGTAGTTTCTATATGGCATGCATTCAATGAATTGAACAGCTGCTGAACTTAATTATAACGCACGCAAGAATTTAAAATTGTAGCTTAAATATTTATACGTTTGAAGTTTGTAGAGTTCCATTATAACTACTTTTCACTATTTTTCATGAGTATTTCCCCCATCACGGAGCAATATGCAATCACTCGTCATGCAAATTGAACCTAACGAAAAACGCAGTAAAAAAGGAGTCATCGAGTTCTATGTGTAACTGATCTAAACGGATACACTTATAATAGATGCTCAGACGAATTGTTTCGCACGCGAATCGTTGCAGGGCTTCAAGTTCACATCCGCCTGATTCGAACCCCTTACTCTCTGCCTCCGTATCCGCCTAGTCTTAAACATATTGTGCATTCGCCACAGTATATACTTACTAGTAGTGCTATTAACAATTATATTTAAGAAATAAAATAATAAACTGACAAATAGTGGCCGTTCCAGATGTTTCTCTCTGTGTTAAGTAATATTGTAAATATTTTTGATTGTAAATCGATTGTAAATCTTGTAAATAGATTGTAAATCTGTCTGTAAAATTTATTGACCGTGTGTTTTCTAATAAATCGGATTGATTGATTGATTGATGTTAAGTAATATTTAAGTCCCCGAGGGATCATATGTACCGTGGGGCATAAAAAATAATAAATAGTGAGCTTTTATTAATGATAGTAGTAACCATGAAACTTCCTTTAATAGTAATAATAATCAAAATATTAATTATAATAGTAACAATAATAATCCAAATAAAAATAATTATTATAATTATGATGATAATGATCCATTTTAGCTTATTATAACAATAATAATAATAATAAATAATAATAAAATAGTTAATAAATAAATTGATCAATTAAACAATAATGGATAGTAGCTAATGCGACATGTGCAAAACTTAAGCATTTAATAAACCACAGAACACATGCCATGTGCTTCAGCAGATCCCAATCGAGGATCAGTAGACATAGAGAGTACTGGACTTCAAGGTCCGTGCATGGGCTTACCTTCTGACAAACATATAATTCAGAATGCATACACATTTGAATCGTGGATGTGTCTGTAACGTAGCATTTGTATTGCGCCTCTGTCGGAAGATGTAGGAATATAAAGTTTAGAATGCCAGTGTATAATTACTGAATCTGAAATAGTACTAAGCTCATTGACTATGAGTTCAGATTCAGCCAGATGTGTGCACCCTCGATGGCATTGTATTAGTTGAATGTGAATTATTCTGCACGTCCTATTATATAGTGGCACGTCATTTGTGTCATAAACAAATCTGAATTGAATTGTACTGGTGAATTTATACATGTATAATTGTATATTCATATAAATATATATATATATATATAAAGTCTAGTGGATTATAATATTTATAGGTGTGGGTGTGTTTAATATATAGCGCCTTCGAACATAATATAACATAACAGATCATTTTATTGGTCCATGTAAAAGTGAACAAGAAAGAAAATACAAGGGTATCAACCGATAATGCTATAACATGTAGCAATAGCATACATAGAAATATACTTAAACAGTTTAGGATATGAATGGTTGTTAAGCACAGAATAAAGTCATGGCCTGTTTACAGCATTTTTTATAAATTCAAATATTTTTGGTCGATCTACTTGCCTGTCTGTGTGTATGTGTGTGTGTGTGTGTGTGTCTGTGTGTGTGTCTGTTTGTCTAGGGACAAACAACAAGCAAGCATAGCCATAGTCATGATGAATAGCTGGACGCTGTCTTGTCCATTGCCTTCTCCATTTAGTGTTCATATATACCTCATGGACTGTGTCCTGCAAACTATTGCTATTTATGTCCATTGGTTCTATGTCTACTGCGTGACCTTTTCCTATGCATGGCATCATTATATAGCGTCTTTGTCCTCATGCATTAGATAAGCTTGCATTCTGAACTGTAATGCACAGGCATTTTTATCCAACGAGAGAGAAATGGTAATGACTTACAGTCGTTTATCCCAAAATCACCGGATGTTACTTCAGCAGACATTTCAAACGTTACAATCTCAGGTTGTATCCCTTGCACTCTGCACCTTACAATCACGACTGAAACTGCATAAATGCATAGACACCTATAGGCAGGTGATCTTGTGTATACTATTATCTAATATTGTGCAGGATATCCGAATCGAGATTCCAAAAAGTGACGTTGATGCGAAATTGCTAATAAATGCAACTGACATCCGAAGCCAAAACATAAACTTATTTAGCCAAACTTAACGCGTATGTATGATATATGATTATAAAAAATCTGCGTAGATCAGAGGCACATGATAAAAGATACGTGTTATATATAAATATTTATATTTTTGATATATATATGTATGTATATATATATATATATATATATATATATATATACATACATATATATATCAAAAATATAAATATTTATTCATTTTTACATGGAAACATACATTCGCGTTACAATAGATCTAATATAGCATAAAGTAGGTATTTACAAATGTATTTAATATTATATTAAAATCAATACATTTCATATCTTGTATATCTATATAACATTGCATGTAAATATACGAAGCATCCTATGAAAATACTAGCCACGTATCTTATATATATATATATAAAAAATCTGCGTAGATCAGAGGCACATGATAAAAGATACGTGTTATATATAAATATTTATATTTTTGATATATATATGTATGTATATATATATATATATATATATATATACATACATATATGTATTTATACATATATGCATTTATGCAGTTTCAGTCGTGATTGTAAGGTGCAGAGTGCAAGGGATACAACCTGAGATTGTAACGTTTGAAATGTCTGCTGAAGTAACATCCGGTGATTTTGGGATAAACAACTGTAAGTCATTACCATTTCTCTCTCGTTGGATAAAAATGCCTGTGCATTACAGTTCAGAATGCAAGCTTATCTAATGCATGAGGACAAAGACGCTATATAATGATGCCATGCATAGGAAAAGGTCACGCAGTAGACATAGAACCAATGGACATAAATAGCAATAGTTTGCAGGACACAGTCCATGAGGTATATATGAACACTAAATGGAGAAGGCAATGGACAAGACAGCGTCCAGCTATTCATCATGACTATGGCTATGCTTGCTTGTTGTTTGTCCCTAGACAAACAGACACACACACAGACACACACACACACACACATACACACAGACAGGCAAGTAGATCGACCAAAAATATTTGAATTTATAAAAAATGCTGTAAACAGGCCATGACTTTATTCTGTGCTTAACAACCATTCATATCCTAAACTGTTTAAGTATATTTCTATGTATGCTATTGCTACATGTTATAGCATTATCGGTTGATACCCTTGTATTTTCTTTCTTGTTCACTTTTACATGGACCAATAAAATGATCTGTTATGTTATATTATGTTCGAAGGCGCTATATATTAAACACACCCACACCTATAAATATTATAATCCACTAGACTTTATATATATATATATATTTATATGAATATACAATTATACATGTATAAATTCACCAGTACAATTCAATTCAGATTTGTTTATGACACAAATGACGTGCCACTATATAATAGGACGTGCAGAATAATTCACATTCAACTAATACAATGCCATCGAGGGTGCACACATCTGGCTGAATCTGAACTCATAGTCAATGAGCTTAGTACTATTTCAGATTCAGTAATTATACACTGGCATTCTAAACTTTATATTCCTACATCTTCCGACAGAGGCGCAATACAAATGCTACGTTACAGACACATCCACGATTCAAATGTGTATGCATTCTGAATTATATGTTTGTCAGAAGGTAAGCCCATGCACGGACCTTGAAGTCCAGTACTCTCTATGTCTACTGATCCTCGATTGGGATCTGCTGAAGCACATGGCATATATATATATATATATATATATATATATACATACATATATATATCAAAAATATAAATATTTATATATAACACGTATCTTTTATCATGTGCCTCTGATCTACGCAGATTTTTTATATATATATATATAAGATACGTGGCTAGTATTTTCATAGGATGCTTCGTATATTTACATGCAATGTTATATAGATATACAAGATATGAAATGTATTGATTTTAATATAATATTAAATACATTTGTAAATACCTACTTTATGCTATATTAGATCTATTGTAACGCGAATGTATGTTTCCATGTAAAAATGAATGTGATTGATGTTTGTATGGCATATACGTTAATTTAAGGCGATCGTTTTTGTATAATCGAATTCGAAGAGGTTATGCGTGTTTTCGGCTGATAACGAAGATTACTGTATGGATGCCATGAATCATAAGGGAAATTATCGTTCACATATACACAGGCGATGTAAATAGGCTGAGCCAACCTCCTAAATCACACAGCCCCCTTCGTGTGTATACGACCGACGCCATTCGTCATGGGAGCACTGCACGAACGCAAAGCCAAAACACATACATATACATGTATACACACATACATACATACACACACACTTACATACATCCACATATACATACTGACTTACATGCATGAGATACATCCATACATCTATGCATGTATACATACATACATACATACATACATACATACATACATACATACATACATACATACATACATACATACATACATACATACATACATACATACATACATACATACATACATACATACATACATACATACATACATACATACATACATACATACATACATACATACATACATACATACATATATACATATATACATACATACATACATACATTTATAAAAGTGCATATTCTCGTGACCGTTGATTTCGTCTTAGACGCTGTAATTGCACGTGCAAGGTTCAGTTACATCTAATATAATTACATTACAGTGCTGCAAATAGCTTGTATAGTAACGGGAATTTCTACGCATGCAAATGCAAATATTTGGTCTTTGTCTTCAGAGAGTGGCAGACACGATTAGCGTAACCAGAAAGAAAAGTCCTGCTCTCTTAAGCTATGTCGCCTTAACCCTATATACTCATATCCTGGGATTAATTAACTCTATGCCATCATATCCTGGGACTAAATAATCGCAATTCAGCTTAATTTAAAAACATGCAAATGCTGATCTTTAATTATGTAAATTATAGTAATTGTCATGAGCATTATATATTTATTTATTTTCTATATTTGTCTATGTGTGCAAGGGGATATGGGTGGAGGATAGAGCAATGGTAACACACATCCATGGCCATGGCAGGAGAGCATTAGATCGCGGTTTGATACCCGTCCCGTAACCCCCTCCCCCATTGATTGCATACTGTTATGCTCCAATGTAATCTTACTGCGTACTTGTCAGTGTGAATGAATAAAGAAAATTATTATTTATTATTAAAATTACATGTATTCATGCAGGAATGTGTGCATGCACGTACTTACGCACGCGTTCGTTCGTATGTATGTATGTATGTATGTATGTATGTATGTATGTATGTATGTATGTATGTATGTATGTATGTATGTATGTATGTATGTATGTATGTATGTATGTATGTATGTATGTATGTATGTATGTATGTATGTATGTATGTATGTATGTATGTATGTATACATGATGAATGGATGCATGCATATGCATATATGTACGTACATAAATATATATGTATGAATGTACGTAGTATTTATGTATGAACGATATGCATGCGTGTATGTATGTATGTATGCAGGGTGGGAATTGTCGGGGATTCGGGGTTCAACCCCTCGTATTTCTTAGAACCCCACAGGTAAGTCTTCATCTCACATCCCAGGGGATCGTTTCCAACTCCCTCAGTTGTGCTAGTGTGACTTAGCATTATTTGACTCTGGGTCTCCGACAAAGAGCAGAAATTTCCATGGTGCATCATGTATGCATTTTTGAATTTTCTCAACAAAGGAATTGATTTTGATTTGATTTTGATTTTGAGTCTGTATTGCAAACTGCCAGTGTTGAAATCAGCTGCTTTCAAATTTCGTTGACATCAGTTTGCAAAATACTGATAAAATGTTCAAACCCCGCTACCCCGGTCTTTTTCTATAATTCCCAAACTGTGTGTGTGTATAGTACGTGATGTATGTGTATGCACGCCTGTACTCGTGAATGTATACGCACGCATGTCGTATGCATGTGTGTGTGTGTGTAGGTGTGTGTATGTGTGTGTGTGTGTGTGTGTGTAGGTGTGTGTAGGTGTGTGTGTGTGTGTAGGTGTGTGTAGGTGTGTGTGTGTGTGTGTGTGTGTGTGTGTGTGTGTGTGTGTGTGTGTGTGTGTGTGTGTGTGTGTGTGTGTGTGTGTGTGTGTGTGTGTGTGTGTGTGTGTGTGTGTGTGTGTGTGTGTGTGTGTGTGTGTGTGTGTGTGTGTGTGTGTGTGTGTGTGTGTGTGTGTGTGTGTGTGTGTGTGTGTGTGTGTGTGTGTGTGTGTGTGTGTGTGTGTGTGTGTGTGTGTGTGTGTGTGTGTGTGTGTGTGTGTGTGTGCATGTAGATATTTATATGGCTCAATTCTAAGAACTTTCCTTCAGACACGTTGAACTTGGAGTTAGTTTTTTTACTGATCGATATCTATAGGCGTGGTGCTTTTCTAATCAATTGGACGGAATCCCTGGCATGTCGGAGTCTCTCTCTCCGCAGCACGGTGTACGTGGGTGCACGCGGGATGCAGCCTCTAAGGCGGAGGAGGACGGCTGCAGCAGGGCTCTGGAAAGCGTCAGTTGTCACCTCACTCATGTAATTGTTTACAAGGGTTTCTCTGGTTCTCTTTCGCTGGGGTTGGGTAGACGACTCCTTTCGTCACCTCCCCAGACATATCTACTTTGCCTGTCAACGATCTCGCATGAAGGGTTGGTCGTCTTTTGCAAGAATTTTACCGTTTATGAAATCCCTGTGTGCATGCATGCAGCTTATGAATGACTGGAGGAGGTAATAGGGCCTACATGTACAGCCAGATAATGCATCTTGATTCCGTCTATGCAAGACCTCGTCCATATGATACCGATGAAAAATCTCCTTAACTCAACGCACGTCTTTGCCTAATCTATCTAACTCTGCTTGCGTATGTACACGATATATCGTTAAATCCCCTCAGGAGATAACGGAACCTATACTGCAGACTGGCTCACTCTATCTCCATCACACTGCATACAGATAAGCTGCATCAGCCCATCCTACGTATATAGGAAAGCAGTCGTGAAGCGTTCATATATAGAAGATACATGGATGCCGTCACTAAAGAGCAGAAACTGCAATTCATTAGACAATACATCGGTTTACATTTTCTGAGTGCTTGCGAAGAGAACAACCAGTTCACCGTGATCATGATATTGGCGGCATCTACGGCCAGTCAAGCCTTAGAGTACAGACCTCCGAGGCCCTGCCAGAAGGCTTTAGATGCAACTTTCAGCTGGTTCTTGGTACACGTCTTGTCTTTGGCCGGCGTTCATTCACAGTTGCCGGTCCCTCTTTCTACAACTCTTTACCTCCTCATGTTTGCAACTCTCTTAGCGAGACTGTCTTTCGCTCAAAACTGAAAACTTACCTCTTCCAGTCTACCTATGACTCTTAACGGTCACCTGGTTTCAATGTGCACTTCTGAACTGTGTAAAGAAGGCATTATCGAACCACAGCTGTAATGTGTTGCATTGTACATCGTTAGCTGCACGTTGCAATCTTAAAGCCCTAGGTTTTAGGTTTGGCGGTTTCCCTCGTAGAATGAAGTGACCAACGACTGTAGGCGGTTCAAGTAAGCATCTGTCGGCCAATGGGCGTTGATTTCATTTTGGTTTACACATCTTACAAGCATAGGCTGCTGAATTTAATTATATGCATAGCCTAGGCAACATCGTCCGCTTTGTGGAATGGAGGCGAGGCGCAGGGACGGTCGGTCGATCGGTGGTAGCCCCCACCCTAGGCCCTTCACCCTCCCTCTGGCCCTCTAGCGGTCGGACGGATGGATGGAGATGCATCGCTAGGGCAGACTAGACCCGACAGGGCATACCCCGTACAGGCCCTACCTCGATCAATTGACCACTTGTATATATATAACCGAGCTGTGGGTCGACTAATTTGTGTATACGAAAGCCAGGTAAGCTGGCTAGAGGTCATACCTGTACTTCTAGAATGTATACAAGTTGTTCCAATTATCCAAATTTACCCCCCCATACACTCATATTACTATGGAGTTCATTGCTATGAAGATACTTACAGGGTTGAGAAACAAGTCTGTAGTTTCTATATGCGATTAGATTGCCATGAACAAATACGAACTTACTATTGTGGTAGATGGCGATCAAGAGGAAGCCATACGGGCATTTTTTGCTCACAACAACTGGAATTTTGAAAAAATTGGTAATTATGAAGACGATGCGTATATATATATATATATATATATATATATATATATATATATATATATATATATATATATATATACTGAAATTGTATAAATTGTTTTGTGTGGTGAACCCTGTACAAGTAGGCCCTATTGTTCTTCAGGTAGCGCTATACGTGCGCAAATAAGATTGAACTAAGATTTATAAATATTAAATTAAATTGCATTTATTATCCTTGCAAATATTTAGCTCAAACCATGCTATAGAAATACATAGTAATAATAACATCAGCAATGTTAGTATAATGACAACTGATGTGAACAGCAGTAACAGCAGTAATGATAATAAATGGCCAATTAAAAATGTAATTATTAAAATTACCATGATTATTATTATTACGATATGTAATAAGACAATAAACATATGCATAACCCAGCTAAGCTGTCGTTCAAGTCAAGTCGAAAGAGCTAATTGTATGTTGATGACATTATAAATATATCTCCAACCAATCGAAACTGCCTTTGTTCCAATTGCAGAGTTGGAACCACCAAAGAGAAGAAAATCTTGTATGGATGCCGCTTCGAAGGAGGTCTTGGTCGCGTCCAATGGAAATAGTACAGAGTCAGAAATTGAGGCTCAAAACAGTCATGACATTCAAGTGTCAGCTGATCATTTGCAGCTGCAGGGTGAAAATCATCAATCGGAAGGCGCCTGTCCTCTTTGTTTTCTCTCTCCGTGCGTGGGTTCTGCATCTCCAGGTTGGCTTGGCGGAGGACAAGCAGCGCATGCAGCTAACAGTCCAATACGAAGAGTAATTTATGGAAAATATTGGAAGATCATTTGCAACTTGGGTGGGTGGACGAGCCCATTATATCTGGCCAAGAAACTAACGGAATCGAACGGTGTACTTCACATGCGGGAAATAATGCCAGATTGCGTAGTGCGAAAAGTGAGATCGTTGTATCCGAATCCAACAGGCACGCCTTACATGGGCCACAAGTGGGAGTAACATTGATACTTTGGATAATTCGCCGGACTTTGTTTAGACAGAGAGATTTTTATTGTACACTTACTTTCTGACATAAAGCAGAATTTTATCGATTGTGAGCTGCTTATGTACACCTGTCATAGCTATGATTCAATGTAACATAACATTCCCCCATTTTAAATTTATATAGCGCCTCTTCAAGATTCCTACTCAGAGGTGGATTTAAACCTGAATTGCCCTCAATTGCTCGGCGCCACACGAAAACCACGTTACGGAGACTAGGTTTTTCATAAGTGCTATGTCAAATCAATTTTGCAATGGCCACAGTCCCTTGTCCGTTCAATCTTCTTTTTTTCTTGCTTGGATTAGGACCTCGTTGAGGGGGGGTAAGCCACAGATTCATTTTTATACAGATTGGAGCATCTTGTTACAGATCGGATGCCCTTCGTGGCATCAACCACAGTTTTCCGCTGTGGACCTAGTCTTGGTGATGAACACATGCCCGCTAGGCAGAGGGTCATCAGGCTTATTTAAATTGAGTCATGTGCTCCCATGTCACAAGGCTGTTATTGGATATTTGCAGCTTTTAGTTGTCAAGCAAAATGCCACTCTTTTTCTACAGTGTGCCCTACTAGCCTTGCCGCTGTTGGTCCGCGACTGCTTATTCGTCAGATATAACCCTGCTTATTTCGCAGCTGACCTCTATTTCTAGAGGTCGTTCCACTATCCGCCACCTGTGGACGCGTGTGATAGCAGTCAGCTCTGCCACACATCAGCTCTGCCACACATCTCTCTGTCCTATGCCAGGCCAAAATCCGGGGAGGTCAAGCAGAGTAGACAGCAGAATGCTAAGGTGGTTATGTGTAATGACGGTTGATGGTTATGTAGCACTGATATGTTTGATTTTAGTGTATCATACAATATTGTCACAGCTCTTACGGTTATTCTACTGTGTAGGGTGCATTGCTTTCATTTGAAAAGCTCTCACTGTCTCCTAATTGGTCGTCATCGGATTCGTCCGAAGAGATTTCACTCTGGCAGGTCTCCTTATCTGCAGAAGTTTCTGTCACAGACTCCGATATTGCTTTAGATGCTGACCACACGGCAATGTACAAATTCCAAATGTTCTCAACAAATACGTAGGTCTTGCGCCGATACACTTTTTTCCCGATTTGGCGACGTGGGTTTTTCGAACGAACAGTCGTGCATATAGACGTGTATGGTCTGTCGACGTGTTCGTTCCAGTCCAAGACAGCCAGATTGCTCCGCAGCTCGTACATTAAATTCCCGTAGTGTATCCGTTTATCCAGATAGATCAGACAAACGTTATTAAAACTTTCCACATAAAATGTGTCGTGGCCTTTGACATAATCTTCAGCGTGCTTGTACACTACCAACGACCGAAGAAAGTCCTGGAGCATTGTAATTGCAGCCTCATTTGAAACAATTCGAACTTCAATCATATGCCCCGGCTCTTTGCAGTGGGAAGTTTCATGGCACTTGCTGTGGTTGTTCTGAAAATGAGGGATGCATGATTCTATGAGCTTACGCAGGGTTTGGGCATCTCCATTGCAATTGTCCATACACCAATAGACGTGGTTTCGAATGGCAGCACCCTTGTCAGAAAGCTCGGGATGCCATGTTTTTCCAATGTTTTTTTGTGCTCCTTGCCCAATTTTTTTCACCCCGGCTGTTATAGGACGGGTGCAGTGCCAGCGGTCATTGGAATTCCTGGCTTGCTTCCTCTCACGTAGGCGCTTGTTGATTGTCATGTTTCGATCATGCACATGATGGGCAACTTTAATGTTGCTGAGATCCAGGCTCTCGTACATCCTGTCGAATCCCACTGCCTCGTGACGCTGTGAACAGTTATCATCATTCCCGTTAATGTGTTGAATATCAACGACTTTGTGAGTTTTCAACCCGATAGCAACATGGTCGGTGTGATAACTATTTCGTCTACAATGATGTCGTGCGTCAGTCATTATAGAGATAGCTCCATCAGGCGACAGTGAAGACTCCTGCGCTCTAGCGCCAAATATAGATTGCTTTCGCAGGTTCTCAGAAATGGCACTAAATGTAACCATATTCCTCCTGCGGAAAAGGTCTGACAATAGTCCAAACCGACTGAAGTCGCTAAAGCGCTCGTACTGTATGGGTGTCATACCAGAGGCCAGGTAGCTCAACATCACTCGGTGGTTGACTTCAAATTCCTTCCGCTCGCTGTCTATTGTGGATGAGGAACTCCACTGAAAGGAGTGTTTTTTCGCACACTCCATATCCACCGACAGCACATGACCACTGTGTGTCCATGACTTCACTGAATACGGCGTCACACATGTGGATGAATGTTGTGAGATTGTGTCGATCAACTGGGCAATGCTGGAGCACTGCCCAACAAAATTCTCATGTGCAGTCTCCAAAGCTGTTGCTGGAGCTGCTGATATTGCTGCTGTGACAGATGCTGGATCAGTCAGTGAAGTTGATTCACTTACTTCTTCCGTGACTGAAGACATCGTGAGTGTCTGCTGCGGATGTTGAGTTGCAGAAGAGAGCTTATTGGTGTCAACATCCATTATGACTTTCACCAGAACTTCTCTCAAACTTTTTACTCCCAACGCCAAGCGAATGTCCTCACATTTTTGCTCAAATTTAAGTTTATCACTGTCGGTTGTAAAAGTTAATTCAAAATGTTTCCTTACAGAAACGTAAGGGTAGCTATAACTCTTGGTAGATCCATCAGACAACCGTTTTTTAAATGTTCGCATGTTGCCAACTGCAACACCTGAAGTCGGTGTCGTTGGTACAGCGTAGTCTCCATCCATCTTTGGAAATAGTTCGATATAATGATACTAATATATGTCCACTAACGAAATACAATGTTATACTACTATAAGGTCCACTACTGAAATAAGATAATAATATAATATACAGACACGAGATATAAGCTGTATCGACTATGCGATTTAAAATGGCTATGAAGTGAAGAAATTACGAAGCTCAACTCTGCTGCAGCGAAATTCAAACTAGAATGAGTACTGCAAACCAAGACTCAATTGTGAAAGGACATTTCCTAAGTTCATTTCCTAAGTTCATTAGCATAATTTGGCATGTGACCTAGTCTCTCTTCCTTAGGCTGTATATTAGCATCTGATACTGGTGCAAATTCTTAGAATATGAAATACAGCTTATTGTCTTTAGTGTTCCGGGTATAATAAGGCAACGGTGACAGCATCAACAGCTGGCATTTATATACAGGTTTACGACCCAAAGCTCGGTTATATATACAAGTGGTCAATTGATCGGGGTAGGCCAGAGGGAGGGTGAAGGGCCTAGGGTGGGGGCTACCACCGATCGACCGACCGTCCCTGCGCCTCGCCTCCATTCCACAAAGCGGACGATGTTGCCTAGGCTATGCATATAATTAAATTCAGCAGCCTATGCTTGTAAGATGTGTAAACCAAAATGAAATCAACGCCCATTGGCCGACAGATGCTTACTTGAACCGCCTACAGTCGTTGGTCACTTCATTCTACGAGGGAAACCGCCAAACCTAAAACCTAGGGCTTTAAGCTGATGCGCTGTGGACAACCGTTGCAAGTACACGAATTAAGTTTTGAAGCGGCGTAATTTAACAAGTATCGCATCTGTATTATGTATTGTATTAATTGGTGCATGTACACTGGAGTGCTAATCTCTTGCAACAGGTTAAATAAATAAAATACTTACTAACTTACTTACTTACTGTACTGCACACACGAAGCGTGTGTGGTGACAAATCCACCCATTAAAAAGGCTTTGTAAATTACACTGCACGCTACTGTGCTACAATCGTAAAAATTACTATTTCTTATGGCATCGCAAGTAGCAAGAAACTTCTAGAATGTATTATGATGTCAAGTGACATCAAGAATGGCAAGAGTTCAAATTCGAATGGTAGAATTTTACATTTTCGAACTTTATACCATCCTTTGGTTGCTGGTTTAAGTTTATAAAAAACAGATCGCTCTATAAGTTAGTTCTAATATGCTATGCAGATTTAAGTTGAATTGCATAAGTGAACCATAGCTCGATTTTTCATCTTGTATGCATCCAAAGTTTCGTTTACTTCTATTTAGGCATACTTATAAGACCTCAGTCAGTGTGATTCTCGTTAACGATAACGGTGACGAAACTGTTTGTTAACGAAAATAAAATGATTTCGATAACGATAACTATAACTGTAACTAAAAAATATCGTAACTATAACTATATCTATAACGAAAATAACACTAAAAAAAATTCATCGTTATTTTCGTTGTAAAAAAATTCTGAGGCGTATTGTGAAAGAGTGTTCAGTGTATGTGGGGGTTATGTAGTGGAAAACGAAATAGGATATCGGTGAATCTGGAGCGTGGTGTATTCATGAAGCTGAATGCACTCATTCCTCAAAGCCTTTCGAATTAGCTCTAAACAAATTGTGTAACGCGTATTAATATATGCACAGCTGCTCTGTCTGTAGGAAATTTCGCTTAACCTTATTGTAACTAAGTACTAAGCTACTAACTAGGATTTAAAAAATCCAGTAACTATAACTATAACCATAAATAAAAAATAATACTAACTAACTGTTACTATAGCTAAAATGAAAAACTATTAACTACAACTATAGCTGTAACTAAAATTAAAATCTGTAAGGAGAATCACACTGATCGTAGTCATGTTATATACTCTGCCGTGTGCTGCCCTCCTCCCACCCCTTTTCTTCTCATTGGCCCAGTATTACTCAACACATTTAGCTACTGTCATTGGACCAGCCTAATGACCTGGATCATATGTGTTTGTAATTATATATTCAAATAAATGAATTACTCAGTGTGACCGCTCTAAAAAGAATCTCCTCTTGAAAAGGCGCTACACAAACGTTTCTCTATAGCTGTTTGCTTGTCCGTCCATCTGCGTGTCAGTCAGTCTCTCTGTCTGTCTGTGTATGCGTTCAGAACTCTATTGGAAACTGACACATCCGTCAGGAGTTGTGTTTCAACCCCCCCCCCTTATGCAATTGAAGTTTAACAGCTCTACTCATTACACCACCCGCTTAGCCTCCCTCATATGTTACCCACTTAACCTCTGTTTAGATCGACGTTACCCTCCTCCTCCCCAAACGATCGTTCACATCCGCCTCATACGAAAACCAGCCCACATGTAATACTAACCAACCAAATGTGCTAACCTTCGTACATACTATGCCAGGCATTGGGGGTAAAGGGTCAAACGGAGCTGAAGCATTCGTTCGGCTATCCTCTGATGACATTAGGGTAATGAACCAAAGATCATTATGCTAATGTTCTTTCAACTTAATGGACATCTTAGTCTGAGCAAAGAGACACAAAGAAAGAAAAATATTTGGGTAAGTTACTATGAATGCTGATATGTATGTACGTGCTATGTATGTATGTATGTAGGTATGTATGTATTCTTGCATGTAAATGTATGTATGTAAGTATGTATATTTGCATGTGTGCGTGCATGCATATAATATTATGTCTGCGTTAATGTCCATGTATATGTATGTACGTGTGAATGTGTCTGTATGCGTGTATGTATGTACGTACGTAGGTATGAACGTAAAAAAGGGTAGCACGGCCTTTCTCAACACGCCGTAAGCATCCCAGCATGCATTGGTATTCATTTACCGACCACCAAATGAAGAAGGCGTGAGTTGGGGCAAAGTGACGTACTATTCCACGGATGATCACCCATCTTAACTAACCCACCTCGATTTCCTGTTTCACTTCTCATTGTCTGCCGAAGATCAAAGCGACCATCCAAAGCAGGCAGCGTATGTAAGTAAGTAGTAAGCAAATAACTAAATGAGTAAGTAAATTATTAATATGAAATGTCGTTTAAGTGAGAAAGCAAAGTAGTAAACATGAAGAAAAGTGTAATCGTGATAACAGTTTTGCTAAAAGCCAGTGGCTGATCATTTCACCATTCAAATAACAGTAGGTATACTTTCGACAGATTCTAGTGTGATTTTGGGATGTGGGAGAAGACCTCTATATAAGCAGGGGTGAAGTTCATAAAGAGAAACGGAATCTTCTGTGTCGGAGAGTTTAAACCAGTGGGTATAATTTTTCTTATTTTGCTTTGGTCGGTTCAGCGTTTAACGATGCTGTGTCTTTACAAAGATGATTAACAGCGCCATCCTTCTTAATACAAGTTTGGACTGGCGCTACCAGAGTATACGGGCAGTAGGGGATTTAACGCTTTTGGTTGTATTCGCTCTCTGTTGCTGCTCCTGCATGGCTCTTTGGCGTAATAAAGGTGCTCAATTCACATTTTCCGAACTCCGGGAGTGGCGTCTTGCTAATGCTGTAAGTGCGATGCTTTATCGATGATAAATGAATCACGTTTACCGCGAATGATGAAAAACTTCTCTACACACCCTTCATATTTCTAATGGAAAAGTATCCGGTCGGAAATTACCCGGCTTCAAGTCACACAGATCAAAAGCGTTAAGAGTCGCATTAACATAGATTTATGAAGTAAATTGAAAACAGTCGTGATTTGGGGAACCTATATATATGGCTGTAATGGTCTCATGTCTGTTTAAGCCATCCAAAGGACCAGGATTTCTAAAAAAATAAATTGATGTCATTTGGTGGCAGCTGTTTTTCGTTAAACTGCTATAAGAAAACTAAATATACAGTGTGCTTATTTGAAAATAAATGTAAACATGTCGGCCCCTATGCGGATGAAACAGCATGATGGGCTACAGCATTGGCTAAGTATCGGATAAACGCTGCGCTGAGAAACGCTGAGTTTCACAGCATGCATGCAACACGAGCGTTGGCTGACTCTGTTGAACAATCTTAACCCGTGGCGCCCTCCGGCGATTGCGCTATTCGTCACTATGAGTTCAGCAGTATTCACTAGGTGGCGTTAACTCTTTTGTTGCCTTTACACGAAGCTTCGGAGAAATCTGTCATTTCTTGAGTAAATGTATAACGCTAACCTCTGGTTTAATGTTTAAGTTTGAATGTTAGACTCTTATGTAGAGGTCTGGTTGTTTGACTTTTAATTCGCGTTGATTAAGACAAAACGCGCGTGAGTCATTATATCATTAACCTTGACCCAATGACCTGGCAGATATTAGCCCATTGGGTCAAGATAGTGACCTTTTTGGTAGAGAAAGCCTTCATTCAGAACCTTTGACAAAGAGGTGTGTGGTGGATGAAACGAAACCTGCTGAGTGGCAAAGCTGTACTCGAGGTTAGAGTCGAGGTTCTGAGCCTCAATATATGATGTGGTCTCAACATGAGGTCTTCACGTACACGCTGCAGATGGTTGTGTTGTTCCTACGCTTCAACCGAAAATCTAACCCCTTAGACTCGATATTCAACAACTGTATCAATCAGCAAAGACCACACACATACAACCACACACATGCAAACACACACAGAGTGTGGAAGAGAGATACTCAAAGGCTAAGAATAGGCAAACTGGCAATGCTGTGCAGCTGGTGTTCCTGACCCGCGAGCAAGGGTCGATTAGTAGGGGAATGGTAGTAACTGGCTCATACCTTCTCCCAGTGGGATGCATCTTCCACGTCATTGGGCTTCTGCACGCATAAATCTTCCCACAAATGCTTCCCATCACAAATCGCACTCATCCTCGGTCCGAGTTCCCGCGATTCGATGTCTATTTGATGTCTAGTCTCTCGATTCTTTGATGTCTTTGTAGACCAGATTCAGAACCCATTCTTTACTATAGATGTTTAGCCACCGCAGTCAGTCTCTTGCCCTCTTCTGGTCCCACGGACGCCACATTTCCGCTTTCTAGCAGATGGACCTCAGTCTAAAAGGACTGGAGCTCCTGATTGCCTTCTGCATGCACGAAACGGCGGTATAGAAGTCTTCTACTGAAGACAAACACGGACACGGCGAGACGTACAAGGATAGACAAACAGATTAAGAGGGGAAGAGACAGAGACATTAACTTATCAAAGGGAACCGAATGTCTGAACGGCTGCCAGACTCATACCTGAATGATAGATCGAATAAACGTACGAAAGGAAGAAGAGATTTTTGAGTGATTGAGGCGAAGGATCGATTAATGGAAGAGATGCTAATTGAAATAAATTTACGTGACAATGAGATATAGCATATTCGGAGTCGAATGTGGACGTATACGTCAGTATTCAGTCGTCATCATGCGAACTGAATCAACAACATTCCTACTGACAACTCTACACTCGATCATTGTTCACGTCATCCAAACACTTATTCACGTCATCCAAACACTTATTCACGTGAGCGAATGAATGAACTAACGAATGAATCAATAAACGAATAAATGAATAACCGAATGATTACTTCATTGAAGTAACGATCGAATAAATAAACCAATTGAAATACCAATGCGCAAGTAAAGTAAATATAAAATCTAAATTAATATCAGATGCAGCAAAGAAGAAAAGAAAAATAGAGGAAAGGAAAACAGAGAGAAGGAAAACAGAAAGAAGGAAAACAGAAAGAAGGAAGAAAGAAAGAAAGGACGAAATGAATGAACGAAAAATGGATTGAACGAAAAGAAGAGGCAACAGACGGACTACTGAGCGGAACATAGAGACACACACGCATCCATCAAGGCAAACAGACAGGACAAAGACTAAAAGAAATAGCACACAAACAGGGAGAAAGACTTGCAGAAGAACAGACGAAGACAAAGGCAATTTCTAGGGTCGTAACGGTGGGTGTTCTAAAATGCAATTTGAATCCTCGCGTACGTGTGGGGAGGGGGGTAACCCATGGGTCTAGGGTGCGGTCGGATGTCGTTAGACCCTCTCCTCTCATCCATCCCCCTGTCATTTCCTCCACGTGCCAGATAGGCGCGCCGGCAGTTCCAAGTCGCTTTGTCACGCCATCCTTATCAGTTGCTGCACCGTTTGCCTCCGTCATCGATGCGGCTCCGGGTTTCAATCGCCTCTGAAACCCAGTAATTGCCCAAGACTTTCGAAAACGAAAATAAATGAAGCAACGGCACATTGAAAAACGAACCAATTATGCACATATACTCGAATATACGTACAAATATATAAATATGGGGTCTGCGTATATGTATACATATACTTGTAAGATATATGAATAATCGGTTTTAAGGACTGGCAGAGATATTATGCAGAGTCGTCTAACCGTTGCATTAAAATTATCAGTCGGTCGGTCGTTTGGTCCATGTCGTTGATACGATTATTTTGCGGCTTTTGGCGGCCGCGATATCCAGCAATTGTTGAGCGTTTTTGTGCTGAATTAGATTGACCCCGTGACCTTGGCACGACCAGGCGTCTGGGGCACTTATCGCGAGTCTTATCGGCCGCGAGACTTTAGCGAGACTTGCCCAGCAACGATTGGAAGTCATGTTGGACCCGCGTAGCCCAGGGGCACCAATTTAAAACGCGGTGGGGTAGGGAACGGTGAGGGAAGTAACCATGGAAAGATCTGTGCATTTCGCTTTGGAATAAATGGCATTTGTCCAAAGTATTAAGATAATCAGTCGGCGCATTTAATTAACGCTACACAGAAACGCTGTTGGGAGAAATCCTATATTGGAGACCCCAAATGAATTGATGATGGAAATAAATGAATCAGTAAATGAATTAATAAATATATAAAGTGATGAGTCAATACTTAAAGCAAGTAAAAGTAGAAAACAAAATTTCTTTGAATGACTAAGCTGATTGAAAACTGATGGCCAACTGAACAGCAGATGAATCAATCAACGCGCAGATGATTGATTGAATGAACGAAAGAATGAATAAATAAACGAATGAACGAAATAAACGATGAATTTTTGATAACTTAATCAAATTTAACAAAAATTCGTAGACTAAACAGCATCCACATCAACTGATGACTAGGTCAGAGATCACATTTTTAGGTAATATTTTGGCTCTGAATATTTTTTTGCCATCCGATGTTTTCGACAGTCTATCGAAGACGTCTTCGCCAGTTAAGGAACAATGGTTGCTGCGCGTATACCACCACCATCATCATCGTGTAGCATCTTCTGAAGGAGCTCCAGTCTTCGAAGATAGACTGAACAAAAAAGGAAACACGGATGACAATTAAAACATTGGTATTGTAGTGTATAGTGCAGATTAGCCACAGAATTTCTGCACGGGCCTTTAACAAAACTGATGCACAACTACACTCGAGAATTTATAGTTGGACATCAGCGCTATATAAATCCACGAAATCACAATAAGTTGTAGGGATAGATGATAGACGGGTTCAGTCGGTGCAGTGCATAAATCATAACGGTGTACCCTGGCGACGTGCTTTGACGGGCTGTGGTCCAAATGTTGCAGGTGCCACTCGGTCGGGCGCAGGTAAAAACCGAGACTATACTGCAGCCGGCCTATTATACTCGACAGAACTTGGAGCCTATAGGGCCTATATAATGGAAAAGATCCGAACAATAGACTCATGACAACCCACGTCAAGACAGTCACGAAAACGCCAAGTTAATTTAAAAATCATCCGAATAATTATATTTATTACAAGACTCCGAGGTCGCTCCGTGCACGTGCGGTCCTGCGAACAACAAGAGTTCCAGTATAAGTCAATAACCAGTCAGTATTCGACTGTTTATTTATTGTGGGTAATTATAAAGTGTGCAATATTTCATATAATATATATGCTTGCATCTCCACTCGCATTGATAGATTGGCATAGACACAACAGTTTATATATTTTGAAATAATAATTATACGCAAACTTCCACGATGAATTTTTATCCGGCACTTAAAACTGTTTTCTATCGGCTGGGTTGGGAGTGCATCAAAGTAGAAATCTTGAAGGAGTGCAATATACAAATTATACATGATTCCAATTAATCACGGAATAAATGAGGAATGAACGAACGAATGATAGATCGTTGGATTGTTTATGCGTCCATTGTATGTTTATAAACATATGAAACGCTAGAATAATGATGAATTGCATAAAAAGCATTGTGTGCATCGATATGATTATCATTTTACACGAGGCGCTTTCGGCATGCAAGATACATTCCACTGTTCATAGATTCCGTCGCCGTGTTTATAAACAAATTTGAAATCCAAACAAAGAAAACCTCTCTGTTTACAGTTTACGCTCCTATTTCTGTTTTGAATTCTTCGTCAGCTTGTGTAAATAATCCCGTGGACAGAAAACAGACTCGCAGACAAACGTCTCCTAAACACACCGGGTTAGGGTTCGATCCCTAGCAGCGTTGAAGAGGCGCTATATAAATGTTTTGAGTGGATAAAAGACTGAATGAAATATCGCATGCACCGTGCAACAACGAGATAAGGCAATGATACATGAATGCACCGTATGCACACGAGTAGCCACGCACTCCCGGACGCATACACTCGGACGGGCGCGCAGGGACGCGTGCATTTCTAAACCTAAAAAGTCTCGGACTGAGCAGCCTTTGTGGATGGATGTGGCAATCACCAAACAATCAACGGCGTTATTAATAATAGGCCGGTGATGTATGGCCGCGAATGCCAGCCATGAGATAACAATTTAGACCGGTGCCAAAGTTTACCAACTGCGTACATCACGCTGTTTAGAATTAGCGAAAATATACATGAATTCGTTTATATATTTAGTATATACACATATATATACATAGAACATATATGCATCTATGTATATATATATATATATTTATACATAATGTATGTGCATAAATATATGCGTGCGTATGAGTGACGACGGATAGTGTTTGCACTGGAGGGGCTTAAAGGTCACCCAGGGTTCAAACCCCGGCGCAGCAGATGCCAGATTTTTAAATCTTTCAATCGGGCGAGGTTTACAGAATGAACCGAGGTGTAAAAGCATTAGAAGTACCGCAAATCCGCTCTTGGGCATTTTAAAAGCATGCAGAAAAAAGATGCATCACTGTAAATATATACACGCAGATGTATAAATACATATCTATAGAAATCTGCATATTTCAGGAATATATATATTATGCATGGTTACATTAAATATAAATCTATGCCGGAAAACATCAAAGTGATAAGAGGCATTTATCTAAAGTAAACTAAGTTTCTGTGAACGTAAATCAATTGTATCTCCACAGATACACACCGTATACATTTTCTCTTTATATGTCTGCGGATGCCTATCTATGTGTGTATATATATATATATATATATATATATATATATATATATATATATATATATATATATATATATATATATATATACACGTATACATATATACATGTATATATATATATTATATACTTGGATATGTATAGTCCGTGTATAAATATTCATCGTATATATATATATTTATATGTTTGTATGTGTATGTGTGTGTAGCCTATATGGATGTGGGTGATCGGGTTTTTACATTAGAGGAGAGAGATTAAAATAAAACAGATGGAAAATGTTTGGCGTAATCAGCGGGAGATATGATTCGGCTGAAGTAGGAAAATGGAAACGACGAATCGTTAAGTTAATGGAAAAACGCTGTCCCCCGTCTCAGCGCCGAGAACAACACAATACCAACACATTCTAAGCGCATGGGAGACCGACCAGACCACAGCATCCAATCAGAGCTCTAATACACGAACACACACGTACACTCACGTGGACAAGCACACATACACAGACACACAGAGAAATACACATACGTACTTGTCCCTTGAAGCGATCCCGGCTTTTCATTTGCCGTGTCTGATTATTTTTAAGGCCGTTCCCCCTCTTATCCACTTGGGAGTGATATTCGACAGTTGACTTTTTGAGTTTAAAATGCATCATACCCGTGTAGTCTGCAATTTCCCTTGATAGGAAGACATGCGTGATCCCATAAATATATCTACACACGTCTGTGAATTCTTTCTACCTGTGCGTCTTGAATTGCACCTTGATTAATTGATAGTTGATAGTTGAACGGAGAAATGTTTGCAGTCACATCTTGCAGTAAGAGAGAACTGAAATCTTCGAATTGAACGAAGAAGCATCAAGTGTCAACTGCTCTTCTTCAATTCACACGGACGCTGCGTAAATCACCTTCTCATTCATGTCGTTAGGAAAAAATTGGACAGTTCATACCTTTCGGATTTTGTATTTAATGTCAAGTACGGATCCGAAAGGGAGAGGGGAATTCAATACCCCTCAATCGATAAGAAAGGGTAATCAATTCTTACGACATCAAATGGTCGTCAAAAGTCGTGATAGCTTTACGGCCAAGTCAAGTAGAGGTCTTGCTTATATGACCTCTCGTGACCTTAGACCATTTGTAAATGTCTGTACTGTCTCGATCCTCCAGTGTTTATTATAGCCACACACAAGAGCCATATTATTTATGCCTTCAAATAAAAAATTATCCACCTTATATAGACCTTAAAAACTATCTTATACCGCATGCAGTTACGACGCTTCGAAAGAGGCGAAGGGTGCTAAAAAATATTTAACCTACATCATATATGTTTGTGAAGTATTTAAAATGCGCTACATCAAGTGCTTTGATACATGCATAAATACACAGCAAATACACTACGTTACATATATGTTTTGAATATATATATATATATATATATATACATATATACACAACTAAAATGTATGTATGTATGTATGTATCTGAACTTTTATACTGAGCGTATTTATAGAACCTCTCAAAATCTTTTTAAATATTTGAATCTGATTGAAGTACTGACGTCTGACACGCAAATCCCATATCATTCATTTATTTATTCATGTCATTCATTTATTTATTCATATCATTCATTTATTTATTTATTCATATTATTTATTCATTTTGTTCATATTATTCATTCATTTATTCGTATTATTCATTTATTTATTCATATTATTCATTCATTTTGTTCGTATTATTCCTTCGTTTATTCATACTGCCCCAATTTTACATACATATATACATACATACATATATATATTATATTACTGACTGTTGATAGGTCCTAAAGGGCGCTATATTATGCTACTATCTTCATTCATGTATGTATATATATGTATATATATATATATGTATATATATATATATATTATATGTATATTACTCATACATGCATAGCTATATACATGCTTAATATATAAATACGTTCATATATACGTCGATACATACTTCCATAGATGCGTGTATACATACACTGGGATTCAGGGACTGTCAAGAAGTTGATATTATTTTAATTGTATAATATAATATTATATCAACTCACGATATTGGTTGGGCTTAACGCTGGTGCTCAAGTCTGCTTCTAGTGATATTTCTAGTTACAGTGAACAATGAACACTGCTTGCTAACCGAACAATGCTTGCTAACTGATGAACAGGTAGTTCTTAACGACAGTTGACCTCATTTCAGATAGCGTGGAGAGCACCTCGGAATAATTGGCGCTATATAAACGTTAAACTATAATTATGACAATAATTACAATTAAAGTTACAATGCATTCATGCATTGAGTTATGGCTCGGACCGTACGAGAACGACTCTTTAGAAATCATTAGATTGGCTAGAGTTAAACGTGCAATGAAATCGAAATTATTGTGAAAATCGAATAATCTGGATTGTATATACAGAAATCCAACGGTGCATATAAACGCACGCTATTATACTTTTGTAGAAAAAACCATTATACCACTACTACTACTACTAATTATTATTATTATCATCGTTATTAGTTACTTTTTGCAATCCCGAGGGATCATGTGTACCTCGGGAAAAAGATAATAAGACGATTTGTATAGCACTGTAGCACAGCCGAGACCGAAGGAAAGGGTGCGGTACATGAGTTTAAAAAATCAATGACAGTCACATGATACTTTTAAAAGATAAGGCTTGTACTGTGATTTGAATGTCTCCAATACGCAGCAATACAGCCTATCGTCATATCTGTTTGCGTGACGTATATCCTTATAATAAAAGTTGATCTACTGCCAAGCCGAAAATGTTTACACACATGGTTTTAGTATTTGGCTCATTTATAAGACCCATTTACAATGTACAAAATTAAATTTGAGCCCGATGAGGCATGAATATACATTTATATATGTGCATATGTATTTACATAATATATCTGTGTGTGTTTATATTATGTGTTTATGTATATTCCTATCGCGTGTCTAACATGGCGATCTATAAAAATGTTTGTTGTAACGATGATGATGATGATGATGACGATGATGATGATGATGATGATGATGATGGTGATGGTGATGGTGATGGTGATGGTGATGGTGATGGTGATGGTGATGGTGATGGTGATGGTGATGGTGATGGTGATGGTGATGGTGATGGTGATGGTGATGGTGATGGTGATGATGATGATGATGATGACGATGACGATGACGATGACGATGACGATGACGATGACGATGACGATGATGATGATGATGATGATGATGATGATGATGATGATGATGATGATGATGATGATGATGATGATACATTAATAAGCACACGAAGTCACATGTTTGTTAATACATGTGTTTGTGTATGTGAGCATTATGATTATGAGTGCATGCATGATGTTAATAAAGATTGTTTAATTATGAATGGACTTGGTCATGATCTTTCTTCGTTGGTTAATTGTTTGCCGTGGTGCTGAGCTGTGACTTCACAATGGATCTTCAAATGCATAGCAGTTATTTAAGATTAATCCAGCTATCTGATTCAAAACACTCGTCGATGACCTCTATGTTGCAGAAATCCTTCTCTCTGCTTAGTTACTGTTTAACGAAACGGTGTCGTAATAAAGATAACTAGTGGCGCCCTCCTCTGTTCTCCGAGCTTGGAACTGGCACTACCAGAGTACCGCCAGTGACGGAGTTCCCTTTCTCTGTTCTGCTCAGCCAATTTATAAAGCCACCTAAACAAAAGGTCACTGCTATATATATATCCATATATATATATACGAATATATATACGAATATATATATATATATATACATACACACACTACATGTATACACACATACAGATAAAACAAACATATATATATATATATATATATATATTATTTATCTCATACCACAGCCATCGTGTCAAACAGTAGGCATAGGTGATTTTTGCTCCCATGATCCTCAATAATATGTGCACAAAATCAATATACCATTTTAAATAAATCGTGCATATAATACTGTATGATATGCATACAAAATGCATACAGAATGCAAATTTTTCTTGCACAGAATATGCACGCATCAACACATGTATCATATACATCATAATTATCAAATCATTTCAGTGTAAATAGATAGGTAAGCCACCTGTTTCGACTTAGAGCAATTAAGTTCTGCCAGAGAAGCGTTTTCGTGTGCGTGCATATGAAGTGCTATTGTAGCAAAGTGCGTGCATATGAAGTGCTATTGTAGCAAAGTGCATGCATGGCCTGCATTATGTAGTTCAATCAGAAACAAAACTGCTAAATAAAAGATTAAATTTAATTATAATTAACTTTACTTGTAAGTTAATTAATGGACTTTGGCAAAGCTAGCCTCACTATTGCTCTTTAGATCTTGTACCAAAGTAATGAACAACTGAAAATAATAATTAATAATTATATAATATTTGAAAATTGAATATTTCTGTATTTTCAGTGTTTGCTCTCTCCAATGTTTTGCTTATAATAAAGAAATGTATTGGCTACAGAACATTAAAAGTTTAATATCTTAGCTATATTTAAATATCGAAGTAAACAAGAATAGATTCCTATGAATAGTCATTAAAAATATAAATAAATTTTAACACAAACTTAGTCAAATCTTTTTTATGGATCAATATAAAAATATATTCATAGAATTTTAATGGCACAGATATATATATATATTATTCACTGCTAAATTAATAGCGTAAATTCATCGCTGTAAAACAACCATTTAGAAATATTTCTATTATACACACATATTATATAGTTTTCTATTTCATACATAATATATCTATTATGTAATATATATTATATGCAATATTCTAAGCTAATGATTTCCATAACGCCGTTATCAATGGTGAGCAATATGCATACATAATGCATATATATACATATATATATATATATATATATATATATATATATATATATATACGAAATGGTATACGAAATTACGAATAAACACGCATATATATATATATGTATGCGAAATTACGAATAAACACGCATATATATATATACATATATATATATATGCGTGTTTATTCGTAATTTCGTATACCATTTGCGTATACTTGTACACATTGTGAAATGTGCATGCACATGTACACTCTTACGGCCTATGTTTCAGGCCTTATGTGTGTATGAGGATTGTTGTGATCATGATTGTATTCAGCTGTTTCTGATATTCTCTTCGTTTGGTCTCTGCCGTTGCATGCTTAGGCATGAACGCACTTCAAATGACGATTTCTTCTCAGCTCCTTATAATTTAACGGCTAATCACTTCTCCCGGAAGACGACCATGGGAAGGGTAGGAAGACCAGAGGGGCACCCGGTGGACCGTACGCGGATCACTCCATGGGCCATCGGTGCAGTGCGATTACTAGACTGAAGGGCAGCTCCGGATATAAGAAAGGCTGCATTAGGGGTGCTGTGGCGAGGGGCACTTGAATGATGGCGCGGGTCCGGACCTGGAAGAGGAGGAGAGAGTTGAGGATGGACAGAAAGTAGGCACCGAAGAGGATAAGAAAATGAAGCGGATGAGAAAATTAATGGGAAAAAGAAATAGGAGTAGGATGAAGGGATTGATGAGAAATCGGAGCAGCGGCAGAAGGAAGGGAGAAAAGGGAGAATGTGAAAAAGAGGAAGTACATTGAAAGAAAAAAGGCGAGAAGAAAGGATGGAGAGATGGAAGGAGGTGAGACGAGAGAGAGAGAGAGGAGGAGGATGAAAAGGAAATGAAGCGCTCAAGGCAAAGACCGTGAAGCATTCTCTCTGTCTGTTCAGCTTCGTTTAATCCAAGCCGACTAGAAGACTCGTCTTGGCCGAGACATATACAAACAGACAGGCAACCAGACAGACAAACAGACAGACAAACAGACAGACAAATAGACAAACAAACAAGCAGACGAACGGGCAAGCATATAAACAGACAGTTTGGTTCTGAGGCAGTTCGCTAGGTACAACATATGATACCATCTGCCTGCAAACCCACAGTATTCGTGCACGAAGACCGATCGATCAAAGCCCTGCAGGGCCTGAGAGAACGAGAAAACAACCGGGCGAATGAAAGAGCGCCGAGAGAAAGAGAGAGAGAGAGAGCGTGCTGGGGGGAGATAGAGAGGGGAGAGAGAGAGGGAGAGAAAGATGAAAAAAACTGTAATTGTCTCATCGATCACTTGGCGATCTTTTGACGGCAGACCGTGCGATGCAAAGCGACGCGTAGACGAGGTCGGTGCGTCTAGTAAGTTCGATCGGTGCGCCCTCCCGATTAGAATGGATGAGTTTTCAGACGGGCGCCTAAATGGATTGAAAGGGCGCTTTGGTACGCCGGCGTTTGGCGCGCAGTGCAGACCGCTCCATCACATCGCCCGTTCAACGACAGCTCATGTATATTAATACTCGACGCTGCAGCGCTGAAAAACACCGACAACCATTTATCAAGACTACAACGAAAGCCAGGCAGACCCACTCTCAGGCTTTTTTACGAAACCAAAGAAGAGGCCGAACGAACCTATACACACGGACACACAGACACACGCGTATTTATTTAATCCCATATATCCATATTCACATGCACAAATACGTGTATATGTACGAGTATAGGTCTATATATCAATGCAAAAATAAAAAAATATATATTCATGCGTTCGTAAAATTATGATCGTATAGTGATTGGTGGAGCTTCATTTTTTGACCGGCTTTGTGTAAAGTTTAACTTAGAATATATGCATAATAAGAATATATATCTGAAGCTAACCAGACAGAATGGTTGATATCCTGCAGTCATTGATCATCTTTTACATATTTCACATAATTAATGTACAAAATAATTAAATTTTACTGGTTGTCAATATCACAGTGTATAAAAGAAGAAATAATGATATCCATTGAGATATTGTGACAGAAATTATGTAAACATTCCACGTAATATAGGATCTAATTACATTGAAAATTGATTTGTTTCAAATATGAAATTTACTGTATAGCTATAGCCTCAATCATTGGAACGATTTACAAATAGGCTAAATACTATTCTTCCACAAACAAGACAGGAAACATTTTCAAGCCATCTCAAGACGCACCTATTCGGATCTCCTATAGTATATAAATAGCCGTGTTCAGCGCCCTTGCTTTGTTTCGAAAAGGTGCTAAATAAATTTCCAGATGCATAAATTGGTGCATACTCAAACATACATGCATGCATTCATATATGCAAACATACAAACTCACTTACATAGTTACGCAAACATGCATACTTACACACAAACACAAACATTCATATATACATAGTATAGGCCTGCATGCATTTCTAATATGCAAGTATGAGAGGTCAATTGTTTGAGCGATATAATATGTCGATAGAGACTTCTTTCTCTGTCTTTTCTGCATTTGTTCTAAATTATTGCAAGTCTCCGTATGTTCATGTGTCTGTTTGCGTGTCTGTGTGTCTTTCTCTGTGTCTGTCTTTGTCTTTATTCCATTGTCTTTCTGTCTGGATATAACGAAAATCGAGGCAGCCGAGACTGCACGACGAAAGTTAGTTTGGTGAAACTTCGATCTCAGTCTCTGTCTCTGTCTTTGTTTCTGTCTCTGTTTATGTCTCTGCCTCTGTCTCTGTGTCTGTTTCTCTATGTGTCGCTGCCACTCTGTGTGACTTTATCAGCCAGTCATTCTGCATACACCTCTGTTCCTTCCTCTGTCTGTTTATTTCTTTTTCTGAATGTCTCGCACGTCTCTGTGTCTCTGCCTGTGTCTTTGTCTGTGCTACTGTCCTTGTTTAGCTATGTCTCTGTTACGGCCTGCCTGTTTCACTTGTTCTTGTTTCACTGTATCTCATCATGGTCTCTGCCTCTGTCTGTGCTTGTATTGCTGTTCTTGCCTATATATATATGTGTGTGTGGACGTGTGTGTGTATGTGTGTGTGTAGGTGTATGTGTGTGTGCGTGTGTGTGTGTGTGTGTAGGTGTATGTGTGTGTGTGTGTGCGTGTGTGTGTGTGTATACGTGTGTATGCATGCGTCTGTCTCTGTCGGTCTATCTGTATGTGTGTATGTATTTATGTCTGTGTCTCTATGCTTCGGACAGATGGAGGGAGTCTGGATGAATGAATCGTTTCATGGATTTGGAAATCTGCGTGTTTGTGTGCCACGCTGTGCCAGCGTGTCTGCGCAGACTTTAATTTTCCGCGGATGATATGGATGGATGCGATCTGACACGATGCTCGTGTGGGGGATACTGGTGCCATGAATGACCTTCATTCCATAAAGCATCAGAGGTCAAGAGATGCCACTGACCACATATATACACGACAGAGAGCCAGATAAACATGCTAGCTAGAAGACGAGGAGGAGAAGAAGAAAAAAAGGAGTAGAGGAACAATGAGGAGAAGGAGGAGAAGGAGGTGGAGAAGGACGAGGAAGAGGAATGGAAGAGGTGAATGATGAGGATAAGGAGGAGGAGAGGAGTAAAAGGACAAAGAGGAGGAAGAGGAGAAGGTTCAGAAAGAAGGGAAGGGGAAGGAGGAAGCTAAGTAGGAGAAGGAAACAAAGGAGGAGTAGGAGAGGGAAGAGGAGGAAGAAGGACGAAAAAGAGGACCAGGAGGAGGAACGGAAAGAGGAGAACAACATCGGCGAAAATGGAAAAGCTGTGTGCACAGATTCTTTTATCCTCCACATAGAATCATCCAAGACCAAGTCTTATAATAACAGCGTTTGGCATCGGCATCGTGAATTCAGTACAGGTACACTTCGTTGTCTTGGACCGCACACAGGATGAGTGAGTGAGCGAATGAGTGAGTGGGTGAGTGGGTGGATGGTTGGTTGGTTTTTGTGTGGGTGGGTGAGTGAGTGGGTTAGTGAGTGAGCGAGAGAGCGAGTGAGTGGGTCAATGAGTGGGTGGTGATTTTTTTGGTGGTTAAGTGAGTGAGTGAGCGAGTGAGATGAGAGTGAGTGAGCGAGTGAGCTTTGCAATATCCGTCCTCTGGATTCTGTAAATCCTGACAGAAGTTTTATCCAATCCGGATGCTTATGTATAATTGACTTCTGACTGCAATTTTCTTAAACTTAATCTCGTTTACAATTCACACATTTGATGCTTTTCTACATAGAGTTGCTCGCCCCATTTTCTGGATCTCTGTACAAAGGCCAACCCAAAGCGATCCAATCCATTTGTGCCAATCTTTGTTTTCTGGCGAAGACACCAGTCAGTTATCTCCGAACTGGTTCGGATGAGCCCTAGCTTAGTAGCCATAGAAGTCGTGGTAGACTAAATAAGGCAATAAAAAAACAGAGAAATTTAAAAGTCATGTAAATGGGAGAACGTTAAGAATAGAACCGTGGAGAGTGTAACCAAGTATGCGTTGAGCCAAAAATATCGACCTGATGGCTAAAGGGTCGTGAAAACGGTACGACCTTGTTTATTTGACTCCCCTGGTGCAGCTTCCTTTGGATGCGCCAGGATTCCTCTAGTCCTTCCTCACGAATCCAGACCAAGGGGATGAATCGGTTCCGAACTGTTGGTGTGTGTTTGATGAAAACCAGTGGTCTCAGCGAATTAATCGCTTCTCTGCTTTTCGTCGGTCGTTGTTTTCGCTCGACGTAGACGCGATAGCAGGCACCAATGTCTCGTCCATTCGCCAGGTGGTAGCGCCATCGCTCGCGTCGTCCGCCACTAAGACATGGTGGCGCCAGTTTGAAGGCCACGCTGCAGGCTGTGACCGAGTTTCCCGCCTCCGGGCGTGCACCTGACAAATAGCGCCCTGGTGTCAGACGGGTCTGGGTGGGATGGAGAGAGCGAGAGGGCGACGTTGTTGCTATGGTTACACCTTATACGGATGGAAATAGCAGAGGAAATAGAATATAATTACACGTGATCAAAAAATTAAAGCAAGAGCTAAATGCGTTTCCAACTCGGCTCGTGAAGAGTTGATGTGGAGTGAGGAAGATGGTTGTATGAGTAGTGTTAGGAAGAATAGGCAAGGTAGCATATAGGGGGTTAAACATCGCCTACCTCAAAGGCAAGTCCATTTTCCCATTATGGGATTGCGGCGATACACCCATTGAACCCAGCACGGGGCGTGAGATGACAATAGAGTGCAGCTAATTGAACCATGCGTGTGCCTTTGTCTGTCTTAGTCGATATGACTGTCCGTCTGTCTGTCTGTCCGTCTGCCTCTGTTTTCTTTATGTGTCGCCCTGCCTATGTTGGTTGTCTGTTCTTTTGCACACACGTCAGCTTTCTTTCGATCTCTCAATGTCTTCCCTTCTCTCTTTTTCAAAGCATTTCATCTTTTTCGCCTCATTGCTATTCCTCTACTCCCCTCTGCTCTCCTCCTGCCAAAAGAAAAGTGGAATTTTCTTGGAGAGCAAGATGAATAAGAGCCATCCTAGGAGGCGGTCATGGATATGAAAGTTCTTGTTGACTTCGTTTTCCATATGAGGGTGGGCCAGTCCTCTCCCTTACCGTCTGATCCTTCCACAGACATTACAATGATCAATGTACTCATTATAGCGGAGTTCGCTATGGGAGGAAAGGGGCACACGGATCAGAATTCTGGAATAAGTTTCACCATGTAGACCTAAGTTTTCAGAACAATTGGACAAACTGTGTTTGCAGATGTATACCCTACGTATCGAGGATGAACACCTTCACAGTAATTATCAATCTAGACCGAGTCCGACTCGTACATAAATTAAAAAATTGTGATATAATTATTCTAGTTACGTGTTCATATATGGCTATAGCATATTGTAGGCCGAGCAGTGTTGCACGTGAACTATGGCGCAGCGTAAACTGTATACTTGAAAGTGGAGCGTTGTTATTGGCTGGTACTCGGCGTGCTGCCGTGGTTCACTTCTTTCCGTTGTTGATTCCGTGGTCTGAGATGTTTGGCGAGTGATTAATGTTCGCCTTTTTCTCTTCCAATGGAATCATTTTAAACATATTGCGCCGCAGTCTCTCTGTATTTCACGCACTCTGCCCCCTCCCTCCCTCCCGCCCTCCGACCCATCGCAGGTCGCCTCTTCTGCTGATGCTACTGGTGCTGGTGGTACTGCTCCAGCTACTGAAGCTGCGTGGTGCTGGTGCTGCTAGTGGCGCCTATACACGGACGTTTCTACAATCGCATCTTTTTCCACCAAAAGCACCCGACAATACTTCACCGTCAAGAAAAGCGAAGTGTGGCGCCGCCTGGCGTCCACTCCAGTTCAGGCAGACATGCAGGCAGACAGACAGACAAGCAGACAGACAGCCAGACAGACAAACAGACAGACAGGCACACATACAGACAGGTATACAGCCGCAAACATACATACGCACCCACAGAGTGATAGATAGACGGACCCAGATATACGGCTTCCATGTACGTGCACTGTAGTGTGTTTAGAGATGCCTGTAGCCATTGCCCTGATTTGATTGATGAGGAAATCTTCTTTGAAAAAAACTACCGGATCAGCAGTCCACATTCTCCATTATTCCACATCACAGGTCGATGTAGCTTCAAGATCACGATAAATTCCATCTCCGTATTATCTCTCTCATTCTCATATATGTATACACACATAGGTATATATGTAAATATGCTGCTTGTGCAAGTAATACTATATATAATATATATATACATACATATTATATGCATGTAATCTAATATTGTAATTATATCTAATAATATAATCTTGATTCTATTCTATTCAAATGGAAATTGACCTTATATAATAGAAACCACAACAGTACTGAAATATCAGAAGACCTGCAGAACAGAGCAGAATTGAACAGACGAAGATAATTATAAACCTCTTATGTTATCCTCGCTTATCTTACGGTAATATATATAGTACTCAGATGCATTAATTGTCTAACGGTATAATTTCCGGCAACATTGTGTAGTTGTTAAAAGTGAACAATGCAGCCAAAAATGGTTAAATGCATCACGGTTTCCCCAGTCATCGGGAAAATGACGCTGACTTTCTTGTACAAATATATACTTAAATGCATATTATTCAACATACGTATATATGTACTAAAGGGCTGTTGCTATAGTGACGAAATGTTTGTTTCAATTCTCTGTCGGCATATTTCTCACAGATAGGATGTGCTTCGATCCTATCGTCCTCGTCTTCTTCTTTTTCTTTTTCTTTTTTTCTTCGTCGTGTTGTTCGTTCCGACTCTCCGCGGAGATTCCGTCGTAAACAGCAACGTTCTCCATCATCCAAGTGGAAATGGACGGCCATCTATTTTGCATTCGAAGATCTTTGTCTCTCTCTCTCTCTCGGTCTCTCTCCCTCTTTCTCTTTCTCTTTCTCTTTCTCTCTCTCTCTCTCTCTCTCTCTCTCTCTCTCTCTCTCTCTCTCTCTCTCTCTCTCTCTCTCTCTCTCTCTCTCTCTCTCTCTCTCTCTCTCTCTCTCGCTCATTCTCTGTCTCTGTCTGTCTGTCTGTCACTCTCTGTTTTTCTCTCATTGTGTTTTCTCTATCTGCCTTTATATATATACATATATATATACACACATACACACACATATACACATACACACACACACATATATATATATATATATATATATATATATATATTACATTTCAGAGCAAGATGTCTTAAATAAAGTGTGCTATACTTTTTGTGCTGTGGTAAAGCGCGCCGACCTTTCGTCCTCTGCATCTGAGTTCGATTCCCGTTAAGACATGTGCAGTTCAGGGGTTCGTTGTTCCTTGTCAAGCCACATGGAATGACTGCTGGGCTGCTGCTGCTGCTGTTGCTTAGGGCGTACAGAAAAAATGTATCCTTCCTCTGATTTACCTTGCCTGACTTTATCTTGTATTGCCATGTTTTGCTTTGTCCTTGCCCTATCTCATCTTACCCTACATCAACCGTGGCCTCTAGTAAAGGTTGCCACTGCAAACGAAGGAGTTGAAACTTCTCTATATCATCACTGCTTGCTTTAAAGCAATGTTACCTACGGTGTGGCGCTGAGAAATTTCGGATGATTACAATTCACAATCATCGGCTGGCTCCTGCTCTTGTCCTTAGAAATGGCATTCGTTCACGCTGAAAAATATACGAAAATATTTAAAATAAACGAAATATTTTGAAATATTGATTTAAAATATTTAAAAACTATTTCCTCCAGGTCATACATCTCCATTACCTCCTAAGTTATAATTGCATCATGCAATGCCTATGAAATAGAACGCTCATTACCTTTCTGGTCTCATATATTTGCGCACAAATATATATATATATTTATATTTATGCCAGAATATGTATATACATATATATATATATATTTGTTCAAGCATTTATATGTGCTGGAATGTATGTATATATGAGCATATTTACAAAATGACGCATATAGGCCTACTTGTTGACCAACCATTGGTATTCTGGTAGATCTAGGCAAATAAGAAATTGCTAAAATTAGGCGATCAAAGGAAATGAGGGAATATATGTTGCAGACTATAATTTATTCAACGGCAATTAAGGACGGCAATAATTACCTCAAAGTCTGTTGTGTGTACTTCGCTCCATATTATAGCCTAAACCACAGCATCCAGCCATCCACATCATTATTACAATATATACATAGGAACATATATATCAATCTAGAATGAATGAGTAACTCCATAATGTAGGTAAATATATATATATATATATATATATATATATATATATATATATATATATATATATATATTGCCTTTACGATATTCATCAGAAGAAGATGTAGCTATTTTTGCAAAGATATTTATAATTTATCTTAAGTGGAAATATTTTGGACAAAAAGATGAACTTCACCACCATGAGTCGAATATTATTAATTGTATGTAGTATGCTACAATTTTTATATATAAGTTATGCCTAATCAACTGATATAATGGAAATGAATCCTATTTTTATATTTTTGGCATTCATCTTTTGCGCCGCTGCCGACAAAGGGTCACATAATTTTTAACGCTCTGCTTATCTCTGTGCATATTGTGTTTTGAAATGTTGAGTTTATACCGCTAAATTTTAATTCATAAATAGCCCAAATGCTGCAGTATATGTATGTATATATATACATACTATATATGCATATATATATGTAGAGTAGAGTATATCCATATGGAATGCACATGCATGTGGGCATATATGCATATTGCCTTGAGGTTAAATGTGTAGTGTTTCGATGGAGTTTGTCAACATTTCGAAAGTATAGCACTAGACGGGAGATAGTTATTGTTTTTTTAATTAGAGATATTTAGGTCAAAACTTGAGCTTCACCACAGTTTGTAGGCTACATCTATCTATAGCATAATAATCGCTGGAAGACCAGTAATAAATATATATGAATTAGTTTTAGAAGAATTGCATACATTATAAGCACCTGCACAACAGTGTACGTATGTGAGGCTTGAAGTAGAAATTCACCAGGTATCCTGCCTAATAAATATATCATAGATACTATAAAAACCAGTTTGCATTTTTTATTTTAAAAATCTTATGCGTTGACGTTATTTTGATTTATGTGTCATATTCACGTAGACTGTGAATTACATGACATCCAGTTGTATAGTCGCATAATATTCAAGAACTTCGTGATTTACTAGAGATGTCAACGCCTGTCTTGGACAAAAACTCAGTGTACGAGTGAAATTCAAAGTCACCCGAAGTTGGTTTGTAAGATCGCGGTATGAAAACATGACAATAGCTACGCAAAAGCAGCACAAACCCTTCTTTACATGTATCACACGACTATAGTATCAACGAAGTATCAAATATCACA
>OY744606.1:48881961-48901961 GCA_963556255.1 Allolobophora icterica | reverse complement strand
TGCTAAAATATGAATTATCCACAAGTAGGCCTAAATTCTGTCAAATTGTGAAACAGTTGGGTTGGTTGATAAAAATAACGAAACAATTTAACAAATTAGACAAGTGTTTAGTCTACGGTAGTCTAAAAAGACGAATCCGAAAATTCCGAAAAGTTAAAAAGTTCGTTTGGCACTCCTGCACAAAAATATCTACCACTTTGAAGAGTCAAGCTTTCTGGCATGTTCATTTTCTATTGACAACATTGCCAAGTCGCTCATCCGCTATTCTGACATTGTACTTCGTAGATAGCCTAGTTTTTGATTAGCTTCAATTCGAAAATGATCTTTCACATGTCGCAACAGTCACAGGCAAAGTCAACAGCAACATGTAGGCTAGGCAATGCCGACATTCCAGCTTCAAATTCAGCAATAAAACTATTGAGCCGAGTCATTTGATTGTGTAGTAGGCCTACTGTGTACGCTGTTGCTAAAAGTTGCTGTACATGTAGATTGACTTTTAGGCTAAAAACGACTCTAGTCCTACTCGATGCCAGGGGCCCTTCTGACCGTCGGGGGCCCTTGTGCATTGCACAACCTGCACAACCCATTGCTACGCCCCTGGTATAGAGCATTTTTAGATTAAACAGGATATTCCATACGACACTGTATCCGCAGTTTCATCGAGAACCAATCAGTGTGCAAGCAAAATATTTCATCCATGTCACTATAAGAGAATGCCTGGAATGATGAGATGCCCTAGTGTGCTAGAAGCATGACTTGCAAATAGAAGATATGTGTGAAGTCATATAAAGATTATAATTATTTGCAGTCTGTTGTCTCTTCCTTTGTTTGCAAAACTGTATGGATCTCGTATGTATGTATGTATGCATGCATGACAATGTATGTATGTATGTATGTATGTATGTATGTATGTATGTATGTATGTATGTATGTATGCATGTATGTATGTGTGTATATATGTGTGTATGTATGTATGTATGTATGTATGTATGTATGTATTAGGGACCTGCGAAGCTTCGATATTCGATTCGAAAACGAATCGGGCGGCGGTATTCGATTCGATTCGAAAGTGATGTCACGATTCGAAAAATTTCGAATCTTTTTCTGAAAAATGATTAGCCCTTTGTTGTAAACTAATTGTTTAATCCGGTGCAGTGTCAGATCTCACCTTAATCATCATTATAGGGCCTATATTAAATATTGCACATCTAGCAAATGGATGAATTGTACAGACTAACAGTTTTATGTATTTTTAAAACTGAAGAAACTTGAAACATATTTTGTTTTTTTTTATTGTAGTGTAGAACTGTAGGCATTGGGATAATTATGTTTTCATCATAAAAATTATTTTCATTTATTTTAAACTTGAAGTTTAACCGAAATTAATATTTTCTCATTTTCTGGGGCAGATTAATCTGCAAAAATTAGCCTGCGATTGGCATACGGCCCAGAGATGCCCTTAAAATCTTAGGGCGGCCCTCTATTAGGCCTAAAAGAAGTTGCCCATGCCTGGCTTAGATGAATGTACACCAAAGTGTGGTTATACTTGCAATTGGTACAATAAAGAAATACTTACTTACTTAACTCTTAAATTATTTGTGAGTTATTCTGTTAATTAGCTAAATGTTTAGTTCAATTGATTTTAAACTGCAGAAATGTTATTGAGATAGACCTATTGATACGGTGGTACGCCTGTGCTATCACATAGCCTACACACTATTTGAATATCAAAACATGGCTTTGGTACCCGCTGATTCGATTCGAGATTCGATTCGAATTCGAATCTTAACCCCCGATTCGATTCGAGATTCGATTCGACGGAAATTTGTGATTCGCAGGTCCCTAGTATGTATGTATGTATGTATGTATGTATGTATGTATGTATGTATGTATGTATGTATGTATGTATGTATGTATGTATGTATGTATGTATGTATGTATGTATGTATGTATGTATGTATGTATGTATCAATCAATCAATCAATCAACGGAATTTATATAGCGCCCCTTCAAGGCAACTACTCAGAGGCACTCCCGACCCAAGCCCGGTCAAAAAGAAAAGTCTTAAGGTTCTTATAAAAGGTACTAGACATGACCCGAGGGAGAGAGCGCAGGTCAGAGGGTAAGCCATTCCACAGAGAGGGACCTACGACCGAGAAAGCCCTATGCTGTCTAGTGGCAGTGCGTGCTCGTGGGACTACAAAGTCACCTCTGGTAGCCGAGCGCAGAGATCGGCGACCAGAGCAGGCCGAGGTCAAGGTAAAGAGCTCCCGTAGGTAAGCTGGCGCTGTGCCGAGAAGACAATGCCAGACTATGCAATAGACTCTATAGTGAATGCGCTGCTGGACCGGAAGCCAGTGGAGGGCATCCCGCATGTACGCAGAGATGTGACCATATTTGGGGACACCACCCACCAGACGAGCAGCAGCCCGCAAGACCCCCTCCAGGGGATGCAGTCGGACCTGTGGAAACCCAAAGTAGAGGGAGGAACAGTAGTCAAGGCGATTAACGATGAAGGCATGGACCAAGGTGGAAGCAGAGGAGGGAGAGAGAGAGCGGGACACTACCCGTAGTTGGCGCAGGCAGTAGTAGCAAGAACGGGTCAGGGCCGCGATATGCGGCACAAAAGTCAGTTCTTGGTCCAGGACCACCCCCAAGTTCCGGACAGAGGTGGAGAAGACGAAGGTGGGAAAATCGGAGGAGAGAGACCCCAGGTCCAGCTTATCCAACTGCTGGCGGGTACCAAGCCAGATATAGTTAGTTTTACACGGGTTAAGGCGTAATCGATTTGAAGCCATCCAGGAAGTAAGAGCATCGGTGGCGTGCGACACAAGTCTGATCGCAGAACCAGCCTGGGATGCTAGACAATGCGTGTAAGACTGGACATCGTCAGCGTAAGAATGGCTCGAGAGGGAGCAAGATGCAAGGATAGTTCCAATATCTGCAGTAAAGAGAATATAGAGGAGTGGCCCAAGAACAGAACCTTGTGGGAGACCAAAAGGAGCAGGACGCCAGCACGATCTAGATGAGTGAAAGATAACAGAGTAGGAGCGCTCCGAGAGGTAAGAAGAGATCCAGAGAAGTGGTAGGTCCCGGATACCAAAAGTTAAGGAGAGACGACTCAGGAGGAGACTGTGGTCTACCGAGTCAAAGGCAGCGCTCACATCATAAAGGGCCAGCAGAGTGAGCTGGGATGAGTCCATGGCACCATAGACGTCTGAGAGAAGGCGGAGAAGGAGGGACTCAGTAGAGTGACCCTTACGGAACCCAGATTGGGATGGAGGAAGCAGATTATTGGCGTCCAAATAGCTAAACAGCTGACTAGCAATAAATTTTTCAATAATTTTAGAGATGAATGTGACATTGGCTATAGGTCTATAGCTCGATGGAACAGCCGAGTCAAGTCCCGGCTGCTTGATGATCGGTGTGACGATCGAACGCTTCTGGGAAGGCGGCAATGCTCCTTCCCGAAGTGAGGTGTTGCAGAGTAGTGTGAGGAACGGTAGAAGAATGTCAACCGACTCCTGGACAAGGAATGTATGTATGTATGTATGTATGTATGTATGTATGTATGTATGTATGTATGTATGTATGTATGTATGTATGTATGAATGCATGTATGTATGTATACGTATGCATGTTCTGACGTATTTTTGTGTATGCATGTACGTTTGTGTGTCTGTGTGAATGTATGTATGTTTGTCTGTATGAATGTATTGTGTATGTATACATTCTACTGGCAATTTTTCTGGTGCACTGCTTCTTGAAATTCAACAAGGGCGCTCTGTGTATTTGTGTACGGATGCGTGTGCATGTATTGCGTGTGTCGGATATAGTACCGTAATTTTAATAGATATCTTCTTTAACTGGGGGAACACGATATAGTCCAGTGGTTAGCCTGCACGCTGGAAAGTCAACCGAGAGATAGGGGTTCAGATCCCCGTCTGGATTGAAATTTGTTTCAAGATTTCTTCTCCATTTGCGCCCCCCATCCAACTCAACTATAATGAGTACACTGACCACATACTGTTGACTGAAAGTTGAGACGGCAAGGGAGAGGACTAACCACATGCCCTCTTACGTCGAGGCTAAGAAAATTAAGTTGCTAACACTTCATACCCATGACTGCCCCAGGGCTAGCTTAAGGGACTGCTCTTCTTCTTCTTCTTCTTTTACCGTGTCATCAATTTCGTAGAAGTTGGCCAAGGTCTCGAGAGCCTTAACTTCGTGTACACAATATTCCTCCCTCTGTCCGTCTTCTTTCTCCTCCTCGTCCTCCTCTTCCTCTTCTTCCCCTTCCTCTGATGGCGGCATCCATTGATCGTGGGGCCACCCGTGGTGTTTCAGTATTACGACGGTCGCTTTGTGCATCGATGCTCTCCTTCTCATCGGACGACAAAAGCGCTTCATCTGCACGGAGACGATACAGCGACGAAGCCCAGTTGGAGACGGACGATAAGACACGACGCTGCTGAGTCCCAAGTCAGGGTTCGAATCCTTGACCAAGCCATGGGATTTCAAATGCGGTTATGCATCTCGTGTCAGTCTTATTTTTACAAGTAGTAGGTCTCTTCATTCAGCCTCTGAGTCTTTCGTATTTTCTCTTAGGCTTAGGATTATCGATTACCATCAGAATGAGCAATACCATCTTCTCTTCTTCGATGTCCCTGCTTACCTAAGCAGGTTCGTATAATCTGCCTAGGAAAATAGAGAATCGGAAGATGTCGCCATTCGTTGCTTCTTTTAGACCTCTCCTTAACCTCACTGAATTAACAAAATTATTCAATTTTGTTGTTCCTGGTTGCGGTACGACAACGAGTTTACTCAATAAACGAATATACATACCGTTCTTCATAATCCAATTCAATAGCATAAATCGAGGTATTCCTCTAGTCCTTTCCTTTCCATTCTTCCTTCTTAGGAAAGAATCTCCCCTAATTATTTGGCTCATACATCTTGAAGCCGGCTTCTGATTGTTCCTATATCAGGATCTTCTTTCATCCACCATTTGTAATATCTCTTCATTTCATTTGTCTTAAGTTCCACCCACCTGCTCATGACTCTCTCCATTCAACAATACACTAAAGCTATATCGATGCATCTGTTGCCATGGTAGCCGAATCGTTTGATCCCTCGTCGTGAGATGCGTGATAGTCTAGAGATTGGTGTGCTGGACTGTCAACCGAGAGGTAGGAAGTTCAAATCCCTGCCAGAGCAGAATTTATTTTCGAGATCTCTGCTACATCTGCTCCCCCAACCAACTCAGCCATAATGACCGTACACTGTCCGTAGGATGATCAGACGGCGAGTGAGATCATATATGCCGAGGATAGGAAAATGAAGTCACAAACACTTCACATCAATGGGAACCTATACCTGCCTCTCAGGCTAGCTTAAGGGACTGCTCTTCTTCTTCCTCCTCTTCCTCTTCTCCTTCTTATTTTCTTCCCCCTCCTCCTCCTCCTCCTCCTCCTCCTTCATCTTCTTCTTCTTCCTCTTCTTCTTCTTCTTCCTCCTCCTCTTCTCCTCTTCTTTTTCTTCCTCTTGTATCGCCTACTGTGCGGGTTCGAGACTCCTCTGACAAGATTATTATTGTAGTGATCTTGAACAAACCTCTAGCGTGCAACTGCTCAACGCAATCGGAATAAATAAATCGATAGATGGTTTTTCGTTAGATAGTGGCGCTTAATTAAATTCATATATAGTAATATATGTACATCGATTGATATTTATAGATCATCAATTTTATTAGTATCGAGTCGCATGCACAGACAGACAATTTGAAAGATTCTGCTTAAGCGACGGTTATTTACATTACATTACAATGTCTCGCATTTATATACAGGCGTATACATTACAGTGCATGTGGTTAACATTACCTTTTATTCCACTTCATAGCGATATTTACCTTTCATTGATGTGCGTTACAGAAGAAGAGAGAGGCAGAGACAGAGACAGAGACAGACAGCGAGAGAGAGACAGAAACAGAGAGAGACAGAGACAGAGACAGGCAGAGAGTAATAGAGAGGGGAGAGAGAGAGAGAGAGAGAGAGAGAGAGAGAGAGAGAGAGAGAGAGAGAGAGAGAGAGAGAGAGAGAGAGAGAGAGAGAGAGAGAGAGAGAGAGAGAGAGAGAGAGAGAGAGAGAGAGAGAGAGAGAGAGAGAGAGGGAGAGAGAGAAACAGAGACAGAGACAGAGAGAGTCCTGCCTGTATAGTATAAGCATAGATTTTTACAAATGTTGTATAATTGGAATTGTAATCACAGTTTTACATAGCGTCTAATCAGGAGAGACTCATTAGAGTTCAGTTGCCATGGCAATATTTGCATGACCTTCTTTTGAATATCCAGTCATCTATTTTCGTCCTCGAAAACAACTTTTTTTCGGCATAAGCGTGGGCGTGTGGTCGACAGGTTTCTTGCCCTCCGTCTAAGCATTTGCCGAATGATACACAGTTGACAGCGGAGCTCACTGGATGGCTCGAGTAGAAGAAAACATCTCGGAGCAATAACAGGTTCATTATTATAATCATCCCACGAGATCCGTTTGTTGTATGACCCAAAAACGATTCTCTGACATATTCGTCCAATGACGTCCACTAAAACGAAGCAATATTTCGTAGAAATTGTCTTCTCTCTTCCCTATTGCTTCCTCAGGCAAGAAATCCATTCGTTAGACTTGACCTACCGCATAATCGCCCTCAGACATGCACAAATGATCAAACAGACACACACACAGAGAAGAACACATGTATACAGACACAAACACACGGACAGACAGAAACACATGGGCAGACACTCACAGAGGCTGACAAGCAGGCTCACTGACTGACCCATTAGCTTAATTATTGACTGACTGGATGACTGACTGTTTTTGCATACTTACTTACCTACTCAATTCTTGACAGACTAATTTACTTACTGACCTACATACTTAGTTGTTGACTAACTGATTGACTTGTTATTTGCTGACTGATTGAATTATTTACCTACTAAATTATTGACTGACTGACTGACTGACTGATTGACTGACTGACTGACTGAATGACTGACTGACTGACTGACTGACTGACTGACTTTCTGACTGACTGACTTTCTGACTGACTGACTGACTGACTGACTGACTGATTGACTGACTGACTGACTGACTGACTGACTGACCGATCGACTGACTGACTGATTGATTGACTGACTGACTGACTGACTGACTGACTGTCTGACTGTCTGACTGACTGACTGACCGACCGACTGACTGACTGATTGATTGACTGACTATCTGACTGACTGGCTGGCTGTCTGACTGACCCAATTCCTAGCTGACTGACACGTAAACAGGAACGCACTCATGGATGCTTTGACGCAAAAGGACATAAAGCAAACAGCAGTCGTTGGATGATGTTTTTGGATAAAAACGTCGTTGTGTATGGAATAACCTCAGACCTTAGGAACTATTTCTGCACGCCTGTCTGTCTCCGTCTCTATCTCATTATTGGCCTATCTGCGTGTTTACCTATTCATAGCATACTTGCCTAGTGCCTACTGTCTGTATGTCTGTATGTCTGTCTGTCTGTCTGTCTGTCTGTCTGTATACTTGTAAGTATTCCTAGATGCCCGTCGTTGGACGTGTGTTTGCTCGTATATACTTATGTAGATATGTATTAGGCGTGGTTTTCTTGCACAGATATGATGCTGTATGTATCTTCGGCAGGGTCAATGCGATGCTGTTGTGTGGAAGGAAGTTTATCTTTAGCACTGGACAGAGCCATTTTCCTATTCTCAATCCTCCAGCCCAGATGATGTCCTAGTTTTGTGTAAGCATGTCATCTGTCTGTCAGTGTCTACTGGTACACTCCACTTGGCCCCCAGCCGTTTTCCCCCTCCCGTCCCTCCCTCTTTTCCAGCTCTCTTCTCTACCACTCACTCGGCATCTGTTGCTGGCACCTTTTGATGCCCTCGATCGGCCCTGATGCCACGTTCTCACTCTTTCTCACGTCATCCATCTTTGAGCATAATTATATTCATCAACGTCTGATGTCTCTTGGTCGTCGGCACAGGACTCTGTCTTGCACTGGAGCTACCTCCACCCCTCCCTCCATATTCCTCTATCCGTCTCCTCCTCAGTCTCTATGCAAACCTGTCTCTCTCTCGGTGCATCCCATTCCCTTTCCATCACCCTATATGCAATGTTTTATGTCTGTCTGTCTGTCGGTCTTTCAGCATATATCCCATTAGCATCTTTTGTGTGTTTACAGAGACGTTAGAGCTTTCTTCTAGCCGCATGGCTACTGCAAGGTCTATCTAAGTTAGTCTGCTTGCCGCTTTCAAAGTCACTCCATATCCGTCTCCTATTTGACCGGGGACAGACGTTGAATCTGCTTTACTTTTCCTCCATATTTTCAATCAAAGTATCCGTCTATATACAAACATCCATCCGTCCATGTGTCCGCTCACCTGCTTGTCTGCATTTCTCTGTATGTATGCATGTATGTAGATCTGTCTATCTACCTAAATATCTATCTATTAAACCACCTGCGTGCTTTCTACCCTTTCCTGTCTCCTTCGTTCCCTGTTCGTCCTTCCTCCCACCACCATTCCCGTCGCGATCCAACGTCAACATTTTTTACAAGTCGAACAATAATATTTTAATGACGATGCATTGTTCTGAGGTCAACCAGTATACGCTCCTCTCTAATGACTCAATAAATTGTCTGACTTGGCCAATATTTCGTCGGCTGACAATCTCAATTGATAGCGACTGTCATCCGGGATAAATTGCGTCAGTCGTGACAAAACAACCGCCATATGCAGGACTACGATCCTCTCATCCGATTCTTCTTATTAATGCCGTAGTTTCTGCTGATCCTGGTGCATTAGTCCTGACTGTTCTTGTTTATCGTCACCCTGACACTACGGTAATAACCGTCGTCATCAGCGTTATCGTAGTCGTCATCATTATCAATATCGTCATTGTTAATATCTTCTTAGCTACAGCAGATATTACAACAACAACCACCACCACCACCACCACCACCACCACCACCACTGTCTTTATCGCTATTATCAATAACAATAATGACACGACTGTCGTCGTGGTGATGGTGGGGTCGTGTCTGTATACTAGGCTGTGCAGAATAACAAGTTCTTAGGTTGTTTCGAAAGCGATTTATTGCAAAAACCTTCGTTGCAGTCAACATTATGCATATCGTCGGGTCAGAACTTTTAACGGGCAACAACAAAACGTATCGTTTTACGTTCGCTAAAAACACAGAAGCAGAGAGAGAGACAGAGTGAGATAGAGAGACGACGAGAGACAGCAAAACAAAGAGGAATTTCTTTGTCTGTCGTGTTAAGTCTCGTTCAGTTCACTTCGTCTCTTTGAAATCGGTTCATTTGCGACTCGTACTTCTCCGTCTTCTAACCGACCAGACCTCTGCGCAGCTGGAGAGCGACTATCAATCATGATCAGTACGCTGGCGCCTCCTAGGGAATAGGCAATAAACTATAGGCGTTAGCATCGCAGGGCACAGACATCGGCTTGTCGCTTGCAGACTTGTCCTGTGTGTCTTCTGCGGCGCTGAGGGTGGAAGAAGGGGTTGTACGTGTCGTTCGTCGCACCTCTAACCCCTGCCAGTTGATCCAACGACTTTAGTTTGGGCTGAAAACAAAAGAACAACGGCGTTGATTAAAACGGTTCGAGTGGGGGCCTTTTAATGAAAGATAGCAACCACGAGGGGATGATTTACAACGGGGTTCTCTCTCTCTACTGGCGCATCGTGATGAAGCTTGATTAGAAGAACGGGCAGCACGAGGAGAGGGAGGAGGAGGAGGAGGATGGGTCTGGAAATGGGAGGGAAAGGATGGAAGACGAGGAATGTGCGATTCATCTTCACGAGTGGGATGAGAGTGACATAGACTGTGTGCAATGCAGGAGAAAATTTACGCTCGAGAGAGGCGTATAGAGGCAAGAAGTGGCGAAGGAAGTCGAAGAGAAGTTAGAAGATGAGATCCTAGACTAGGTGAAAGGCAAACGAAAAAGAGATGACACAGGAAAAGGAAAAGGATCGAGTATTTATGATGTACATGGACAGAGGCAGCAGACAGGCGTACAGTGACCACCAGACATTGACCCCGATGAGACTAAAACCTCCGTTTGAAACACGCAGGCCAAAAAGCATCACAAGTTAGCAAATAAAGAATATATTTTAAACATTCCATTTTAGTGAAAATTATTTCCTAGTGATAAATTGGAATAAATAGCAGACTGGCAAAATATGTTAATGAGAAATGTGTGCGATCCCTCACTTATAACCCAGAAAGCTCGATTGTTGTAATCGGCCACGATAAGTAATATTCTAGAATTGTTGTGAATATATCGTTTCCTTGTTGGCCTCGTATAACGTATCCCCCCATCTAAGTTTATCCTTTTGCATGTGGTTCAAAACCGACAGAAATTCGGCTGATTCCAGGTATACAGTCGGCTTGACCTCCCCGGACTCTGACCTGGCACCGGAACGGATAAGGCGGACATGGCTATTGCGGACTTGATTTGATATAGCGCCGGTGATAAGCTGGTCCCTCTGACGTGGCTTTTGTGTGGCGCTGAGAAATTTCGGAGATTTACATTACATTACATTAAATATGCCTGTTTTAAAACGACCAATTAATTTGACCAAAAAATGACACAATGGAGAAGCACGTGACCATCTTGATTAAGTACTAAAACAATGATACGCTATAAAATATGCGGCAGTTTAACTGTTCTGTTGTAATTTGACGGGTGGAATGTTACATACTTGCGAAAAGAAGGCTATCGATTATCATTTCTCATCTAATAGGCCATCAATCAATCAGTCAGAATTTCATTTGGATATTAGGTCGTTGGCCGGTGGACTACTTGAGCGGAGTTCAACGGCTTAATACTGAATCGACGTTTTAGACTTGTGTCGTAATATTGCCAAAAAAATACCTTGAATTCTTCAATGCCAGCCTCGTTGTTTCTTTTAAATCACCAACGATTTGATTGCAAAAGTGATCGTTGAAAATTGACTTGTCACCATCATAGATGTAGACCTATAATACGACAATATCATCTGTTGTAATAAAATACCACCAATATGGTGATGTAAATTGGAGTATACATTACTGTTTATGTAAACATTGAGTGATCGATATAGCGATTTACTCATTTTTACTAAGCACCGTTTGATGTATGCTGTAAACTCTCAGTAGTAAAATACTGTGAACAATTTCATTGGTATTTGCTACAATCTATTGTCACGTGTTGGCTACAGACATCCATGCAATCTTTGCCATGAGCTTTAACTACTTTCTATTCCTCTATTTCGCAAGCGGTTGAAGATCATTTTGTTCGATTACAATCTGGCATAGTCAGGTCGGGAACATCTCTGATGAGTATAAGAGGCGCTATATAAATAAATGTTTACAATTACAATTTTGAACACTTCATGCAGAGATAAATTTGGGGATTATATACGATTTAAACTGGGGTCATTTATCTGAGGATTATTGCCCACCCATGGGTGCTATATATATCGAGGGTTTGATCTAAAGAGTTGTTGGCAATGGGCATATTTCCATGGAATTGGGCTCATTCCAACTAGATATGTATGTAGATGTGCAGACAGAAAATAGGATAGAGAGATTGAGAGATGGGCAGATCTACAGATATATAGATACAAAGACAGAAAAGCTGATATTTATACAGATATACAGACCCAGACAGTTGTAGTCTTTATGTACATAATCTGTATACATTTAAAGGTCTAACCATAATACCAATAAAATACCAAAGATAACCAGGTTTTCAGTGGACTGTCGAATCTTAATAGCAAAAACTTCTTATGCATTCGGTGCACCATAATTATTAGTAGAGAAACTTTGACTTATAGAAACAAAAACAAATCGTACAATAATGCATTATACTTAAACTTATAATAAAGGACGAAAACTTAGGAAGTGGCATCATTTGGCACCATTCATTGTCGTCCAAAGCTCATCGTCCTCTTGGCTGGTGGTTCAAATCTGTCTTCGCTGTCGAGAAGCGAATCAGTTTAATTTCAGATCAGTTTAATGTGAAAGTGATAACTGAAAGGCTGCCAACAAGATATAAGTGAATCCTGGCAGGAATACATACAGGGACAGACAGTCATACATATAGGCAGACAGATACAGAAAGACAGAAAGCCCCACGGAGGCACTCAAACAAATGACAGACATATGAAAAAATATTCAAGTGTGGTTTCACCTATATTCATAGACATATATAAATTTATATCACTCATAAAATTATAATCAACGGCGGTAGAGCCATTTATTAGGGGTTCAGAATTGATTACCCTGCCTCATACAGATGCCAGACTCTTCAGCTGCAGCTGTGCAGCCTCTGTTGCTGAGGTTTCTGATAGGTCCTTGGGTGGATGGATGGATGCTCTTCATATCTCCTTTTATCTCTCTTTATCTCCGGCTGCGAAAGGCGTTGACATGCGCACTGTGGCAACTGCAATTTTTGACAACGGTTATTGAAAAGCAGTCATTTACGTAAAACACATGTCCGTCTGTCTGGTTCGCTCATCCTATGCCTGTGTGTCTCTGTATAGCATCTTGAATCGTTTCCTGCATAGCTATGCACGCTGGGTTTATGCCCCTGCATAAGTAAGTAAGCAGTTTAAAATATCGCCATGTATATGTGTGTGAGTAATTGCGTATATATATATATATATATATAATGTGTGCAAATAATATGTTTGCTTGCATATGCACGCACGCATATACATATATATATAGATTTATACAAATATGTATTGTATGTATTTAAGTATGCATGCATATAGTCATGTATGTACCTATGTATGAATCCATGTATATATGTATGTATGTGTGTATCTGTATGTACATATATATATATATGTGGATGTCTGTATGCATATAATTATATGAATGTATACGTATGTATGCATGTATGTATGTATGTATGTATGTATACAGGTGTGTATGTATGTTTGCATGTATGCATGTATGTATAGAGTATAGAATGTCCTTAGATTCAAACTTTACCAAGGTACGTTGAAGCAGTGGCGCCACTTTGCTGCTGCCCCTCCCCCACCCCTCAGTGGTAAGTACTGAGAGTCCATTGTTTGAAGAAGATAACATAAAAGTCTTTGTGTGACTGCTATATATGCCTATCGTCTCTAACATGTATGTATATATGTATGCCTGTATGTATGTATGTATTATGTATGCTTGCATGTATGTATGTATATATTTATGTATGTATGTATTTGTAGGTGGAAAAGCGCTGCACATGTGAGTATGTATAAATATATGTATTACTGACAATATATGCAAGATGTAATGGTGTCTGAAGCCACAGACAATTGCAAATAGGAATACGGACGTGGCAACCAAACAAGCAAACAAGTGCATACATATCGCGGCAAGAATTAATAAAAACAATTTCAATATAAGAACAGTATGAAGAATGATATACGTAATTGAATATTAGTATCTTATTTCCAAGTGCATTTGTACATATCACAGCACATATATGCACAGATGCACGTGTGTCGGTATGCATGTGTATATGTGCTAATGTGTGTGTGTGTGTGTGTGTGTGTGTGTGTGTGTGTGTGTGTGTGTGTGTGTGTGTGTGTGTGTGTGTGTGTGTGTGTGTGTGCGTGCGTGCTTGCATACTGGAAAAGTAACTGTGCTTTCGTCTTCCATGCAATGAGTGGAAATTGCATATTTTTGTGACTGACGTGCAATGGTATCAGCAGAAGATGATGTTGCGCACTGATGCTCCAGCTTCGGTCATCTAAAAAAAACGTCAAACAGTTGAAAAATATAACACTCACGGTAGCACAAATACACAAACAAACACACAGACAAACACACACCCACATACACGGACACAAATACACAGACACCGATGCTAACAGAAAGACACAGGCAACACAAGAAGCCGATGAGCTGTACTATAAACATCGCAGATACACGATATCCATCCTTTATTTATTTAATCCAAAGATACACAACAGGTGGGTCTGTGAAGTTCTGCGTCTCCCTTTTAAGTCCATTATAGAGAATTAACCCCGGACACAACGGGCGCGGTGTTGCATCTCGTGCAGGTTAAGAGGTCATGTGACCGCTGCTGTCACTCTGTATTTTGTTTGGAACCCAGTTATGATTAATGGACCCCAATTTTGTTGAGTAACTTAAGCTCAGTATGCTCCTCTTCCCAATGTAGCAAGACCGCATATCATGGATCCAACAGTTTAACGACATCTTATACCAACAACGGCCGTTGATGTCGGTAGAAAGTTTTCTTCAATAGTTCTCACCGTTCGTACTGCATAATACAGCGTTTTACAAACTTTATATTATGCTGCGTGTGTTATCTTATATGTGTGTGATATGTAGCAGACTTAAACTTAAGACATTTAATCCTAAGTAAATGTGTTGGACTGAAGAAACCTCTTTGTTTCTGCACAAAAATTATTCTTAAAGTTTTCATTAGTAAAAACGTTCGAATATATATGCATGAGAACTCTACTTAGTTTCGAAGACTAAGAATCCAATCATTAGATCATGCTATATATAGTCTTCCCTCTTACGCAACACGTTTAATGGTCAATTTATTTTAACTGCGTATTAAGACGAAGTCTATATAGTAACACATAAGTGAATATTAATGTACGGAATCGGACGAATAATGGTTGGTATTGATGTAAATACGAACGTCTGAAGGAAGATTAATGTTTTTTTGGTGGTGGTGGGGGAGGGGGCGAGTGTGTTATCACTGACTTGTGGCTAATGTTTCAGCTCTGACGTTTGAACTCCTAATTCAAACTTGGCGTAACTTAAGACTAATCTAATGGTCGAGATTTCATCAAAAGAACTCTTCCCCATGCATCCCCGCCCCATTTCACCCTCTCAATTTCACCACACCCCATTCCAAACCCTAAGCACAAAAACTTCCCTTGCCGGCATTATGGTTCAAAGCAGACAACGGGTCAACTATTCAATTTAAACAAATATATATATATATATATGTATATATATATATATATATTCCTGCATTCACGCACGCCCACACACACACACACACACACATACATGTATATATATATACACATATGTATGACATGGGAGCGCGTTTTCTGTACACTGAGAGGCTGCAAACTAATATTTGGTGGTGTACATTATGTCTGTATGTATGTTTCTATGTATGCGTAACATTGTATACATGTATATACAATGTAGGCCCTATGTATCTATGTATATATGAATTTATATATTTATAGAATATTGTTGTTGGATATTTGAGCCGTGTTATAATAATAATAATAGTAGTAGTAATAGTAATAATAATAATAATAATAAAATAATAATAATAATAATAATAATAATAATATTAATAATAATAATAATAATAATAATAATAATAATAATAATAATAATAATAATAATAATAATAATAATAATAATAATAATAATAATGATAATAATAATAATAATGAAAATAATAATAATAATAATAATAATAATAATAATAATAATAATAATATAAAAAAAAAAATAATAATAATAATAGTAATATGGTCTTGTGGACAAAGCTCGAACTTATTTAGGATAAAAACAATAATGACATGCATGGCAATTAATAGATTTTAATTTTAATTTCATACTGGTATGTACATGGTTTAATATAAATACAATAGGAACCATATTGCATGATTTTGAGGCATAGCTCTAAATATACATAGGCTGTATATAATGCATAATTATATACACGAGAGATTGTGAATAAGCCCTTTGGGGGATACCAGATTGCGTGTGGCTTCTAAAGCATAGCTTTGGGTTAAGGGTTTCACTGATGGAGAAAGAAACGCACCCTGAGAGGTTAGCCACAGATGGTATGGATTCCATCTTTGAAAGCAACGCCGTTAGGGAGAAGGAAATGAAATTTCTCAGATCCTTTCGTCACCCTCACTGACAGATTGATTAATCGCTGAAGGAGCGCAACAAAAAGATCAAATTGAGAAATTCCATTTTGGCCTGAGCTGCATAACTATCGTTAAAAGTGTTTGATCGCTCCGGTAATTTTTATCCGCTCCAACAGATGCAGATTTTATGTTAATTACGGAGATGCAGGCTTGAGATAAGCTGATAGCTTATTTCAATTTAATATGTAGGAACATCCATTGTTGAGCTTCTCATTGGGTCCCATATATCACCAAATATTAGTCCCATGTAAAGGGACCAACTCAATTTTGTTTCTATATTTTATTTGTATTTCATTATATAGCCCTTTCGCATTAATCTATGAGAACACAATCAAAAACGACACTTCAATTTACCTTAAATTCCTTTTCTAACAATAACTGCAAAGAATAAGAAATACATGTGCATGAGAATATAACCAATATATGTACGGCACGGTGGAGTATCGGTAACGCGTTTGGTCAGTGATCATGCGGTCGCCGGATCGACTCCGTGCAACGACCTTGGGCAAGCTGGGAAGTAAACGGCAAGTCCTGTGATATCACTGGCCCGTGTCCAAGACCTTGGGATTCGTCCATTGCCGGCTCAAGAGCTTAGAAAAGGAATTGAGCGCCTCACCTACGTCCCACTTTGCGGATATGGACAGACTTTCCTTTTTTTATATATGTATGTATATGTATGTGCATAAATACACAGGATAGGTCCTTGTTGTGTATATATCACATTTACCATTTCTACTGATCGGTAATACGGAGCATATTGCATACATATGATTATAGATAATCTGGCTCTGTCCAAATATTCCCTCATTTGATATTAGCATTTTACTATATTTTACTATATTTTAGTTTATTCCAGTGTATATATGTATATATATATTTATTTATTAAATACATACGTATTTTTGACCAGACCCATCTTTTTGAGAGAATTAATTTGGGTTTTAGTCATTCAAAAGAAAATCGATCATAAAACTAAACTATTTTTAGTGGCCGTTCCTGATGTTTCAATCTCTGTCAATTAATATTTAAGTCGCCGAGAGATCATATGTACTAAACTATTGATTTCAATTATGTTATTACCATTCACAAGGCTCTGTTTCTATTTCATCCTATTTCTGCGTGTCTGTCTGTCTGTCTGTCTGTCTTCGTATCCGTGTCTGTTCTCCTCTCACTGCAGCTCATTTTCAGTTCAATCTCTCTGTTTTATTTTTTAGGTCTAGAAAGCAGAGCGTGACAGGGCGTCGTTATACCATCGATCAGCGATGAACACGATTGGTTCCTCTGCCTCAGGACCCCTCATCGAGAGGCCTTTCTTTGGTGGGTTATGATCGGAATGGGTGTCATCCGGTTGCAGAGTGTCCTGTATATATCTCCTCACCATTATCAGATGAATTTGTAACCCCGCCACTGTCGTACACTCTGTTTGTTCATGCAGTCCCAAGTTTGGATGGCAGAGTGTAATGCGATGCTAATCAGCTTCTTTATGAAGCAGCGTCGTTAATTAAAAACTACACATCAGACATGAAGGCCGAAATTTTCGAGGTCCACGCCTCAGATGAAACTGACGGCCATTTGCCCAATTAGTTTATCAGTGAGAACAGGGTCTTGATTGAAAGCAATCTTGTAAGATGACCACTTGTCTCTCGTGATTTCATAAGTATGCTCAACGTCTTGATTATTATGGTCATTGTAAAATTCTGATCAAAGTAGCCATTTTCAGAGCCGCTTACTCTCATCATTCTCTTCATCATCATCGCATAGGAATTTAAAACTATATATATATATACATATATATATAGGATATATATATCCTTTAGGTGATGTAGCTGCCAAGTGGCAAGTGACAATCGATACCCTGATCATCTATACGATCTTACATGCATATTAATTCATGTTCTATCAATTTCAACCCGTGGCTGCAGGTGGAGGCTGTCATTTTTAAAATGCAGATGATACCTCCGCTGTGTTAAAGCGGGCGTCAGAAAGATAATAGATTTGATCGCATGAGATTTCTCTGATTTGCAATATGAATTTCAGCTGATGAGATAAGATTAAATTAAGATTTCATTTGCTGTAACTCAAGGAACAGAAAGTAACCTGCAGAGATTCTCTTTCTCGTCAGCATGATTTATGCCCAATCCTATTGCAACGTTCTTTAAAAGGTGTCTCGTAACTCTTAAGGTTAAATACTACAGTACCGTGCCCCCCTGCGGTGGGGAACCCGTAGCCGAGTGGATAGTGGGCTCGACCTGTAACGCGCAGAGTATGGGTTCGAGTCTCTACCCAGGATATCATGGTGTAAGGACCTTGAGCAAGTCCTTCACTCACAGTTGCTCAGCTCCATCGATACTCTGTGTGTGCACTTCTAAACTGTGGAGGGATGGCACCATGAGAAAATACAATTGTAAAGTTTAAAGTAAAGTGAAGAGGCGTGCCTGGGCTGTGTTTACCCTAAGAACCGAGCGAGTGTGCTTTAGCCAATCACAGCTTGGCTTTTAGGGTCCATATCGCCTTGGGCCACCCTCAACAGTGAAGGGACAACGTCATCGGTGCGCTTCACAGAATTAGGGGGTTAAAGCGTGGGTCATGTTGTATTATACTAAAACGTCGCTGCTCCACTGATTCAGTGTGCCCTTCTGCACTTTAGAAGAAGGGCATTATCAAATGTTGGTTTCATTGTACTTATTGTATTGTTTCGTGTCTGTCCGACATGTAGCCACCAGTCGCCCAGTCGTCTGGCGCTATATAAATCAGGTCCACCGAATGGCTTAACGAATGGCGCCCGTGTCTGCGTTCAACCGTGGCCTAGTGCGTGTAATGGGCTGACGAGGTTCGTACCCGATGGCCTCCGTTTTGGACGACAGAAGCAATTGAAACCAGGATATACACGTACATACATTTAGCCCTAAATAACACGCACAGATCATAAGCGTATTATATTCAACACTGTGTACTTATACACGGACATTGACTCTGCCATAAGTCTGATCGTCTGGCTTCATGACAGGCGTTTATTTATAGTACAGACTAGTTTGAATTCTCATCCGTCACATAATATATACATGCACACAAATATATATATATATATATATATATATATATATATTATATGCATGTTAACGGTTCATGAGTACAGAAATAGACGAGTGTCTGTGACTATTACATCATGCTACAACATCGACGTGACACATGAGATGGATTAGTGATGCACGTGATACGGAGGCTGCAGTAGGCCTACACAAGGACAGCAAAAAGGAAACACGTTTGGACTTGAATGGCTGAACAGTCATTTGATCGCTTCATTGCTCTCGCTCTCTCTCTCTCTCTCTCTCTCTCTCTCTCTCTCTCTCTCTCTCTCTCTCTCTCTCTCTCTCTCTCTCTCTCTCTCTCTCTCTCTCTCTCTCTCTCTCTCTCTCTCTCTCTCTCTCTCTCTCTCACACACACACACACACACGCACACAACAACATCTATAGTGTACGATGATGATAACGACACAGCCAAACGAGGCCGTCGATCCATATTTACGAACTCTTGGCTTCCGAATAAATACGAAAAAATATGGACCAAATTACGACCAAAGTAAAAAACTGAGCAAACAAATATACATCGTTGACATCCGAAACACGCACACACACACATTACTGGTTTATAATGTGTCGCTTCCTTATATTGCATTGTCTGTCTGTCTGCCTGTCTGCTGTCTCTCCGCCATTTCGTCTTCCTTCACGTCCGTCCGTCTGTCTGTCCGTCTGCCAGTTCCTCCTCTTTCCGTCTGTCTGTGTGTCTGTCTTTCCGAAACCACTCAAAATACATAGATAATTAATGTTCATCAGCTACAACAAATCGTGTTCTACTTTTTAAATGTCATGAATATTTAGTAGGCTGGCTTTGACCCCGGAGTGAAGCAGCGATCGTTTCATAACTCTCTTAAATCCAGTGTTTCAAGCGCTTGGCCTCTAGGCCTATGACAACAGCGAAC
>OY744606.1:48872042-48881761 GCA_963556255.1 Allolobophora icterica | reverse complement strand
GAACGCCATTCTTTTATTAATGCCCGTTTCTTTCAGCAGATGGCGCTCAACCATCGTGTCGCCTGTCATTCGCCTGGCTTCTCTATTGATCGATACTCTATGGCCTTGCGTCACGTCACATCAATACTCGTGAAGGCATTGAGTACGCTAGCACTGTCCGTCTGTCTGTGTGGCTGCCTGTCTGTCTCTCCAACTGTTTGTCTGCATGTCTGATTATAGAGCTCTGTCGAATTCTCTCTCTCTCTCTCTCTCTCTCTCTCTCTCTCTCTCTCTCTCTCTCTCTCTCTCTCTCTCTCTCTCTCTCTCTCTCTCTCTCTCTCTCTCTCTCTCTCTCCTCTCTCTCTCTCTCTCTCTCTCTCTTTCTCTCTGTCCTTCTCTGAATATGCCACTATGTCTTTGTTATCGCTTTTGTGACTGACTGTCGGTTTGTTTTTATGTCTGAGCCTGTAAGTCCAGTGATTTATCTGGTGACTTATTATGTCTGTGACAGCCTCAGTTATTAAGTTGAGCCTTGCAGCTGAACAACCTTCATTCCGGCGCCATAGTAGTTGCTGAATGTTGCACAAACAGACAACCAGACAGACGACCACAGAGACAAACGAACAGATGAACGAGGACTGTCCAGAGTCTGTCCTTATGAGTCACGAGGCAGGACAAACCGTGCACTGACTGGCACATGCACGCACACACATCCGGGTATAAGTAAACGCAATGACCTCTAGTGACAAGAATTTGAAACGAGAATAAATATGCTCATAGGGGAGAAACGGGGGATGCAGAGGAAGCATTCTGTCCTCCTATATGCACACACACGCAGTTATATGCATATAAACATGTAATATGTTTATCATATACAACATGTATGTGTATAATTACATAATGTGTCTGTTATGTAAGTCCATATTAGGTTTAAATTGTGGCGTCCAAAGAATGACAGTTTTACTTTCAATTTCCAATCTGTATTTATCTAATGTGCGTTTTTTTTAAGTGGATATGCCTGTGTAGGTTCTCCCTCCATCGCTTCCTATCCTTCTCGGTCTATAATTCGCACTGTCTCTGTGCATTTCGCTGGTTTCAGCCTACATCCTCTCTCCATGTCCCTCTATGTACGGCTCTGTTAAACCTTTTTTCGCACATGCAACCGTATACAAAATTATATGACCTCTTTCTATCATCTGTTTTTATCCGTCTGTCTATGGCTTTGTATGCGCTTCTGTCTGTCTGTTTTTCCGTCTGTCTGTCTGCTTATGTGTTTGGTTGTTTAGTTGTCTGCCTGCATAAATCCAACTGTTTGTCTGTCTGTCTAAATGAGTATGTATTAAGAAAGGCGGGAAGCCGGCCAGTGTAACGACATAAATGAATGTATGTGTGGCTAAATAGAGTGGGTGGGTATTGCGACAATTGTTCATCATTAAGTCTTCCTTAGGACGACAGACATTGCGACTGGACACGCACTTGCTTGTTCGTCCGCGGTTGAAATGGATATCTATGTGCTGCAGTCGTCGACCATATTAATTTCCCCACCGCAGTCAATTTCACAGGCTCCATGCACTGTCGACTGTGATGACGCTCCCCCTACATTACTCTACCTGTCTCTCTCTACTCCTTGTATTCCTCCTCCTCCTCCTCCTCCTCCTCCTCCTCCTCCTCCTCCTCCTCCTCCTCCTCCTCCTCCTCCTCCTCCTCCTCCTACTTCTCGTCTCTGCACTCTACCTAATGTATACAATAATATTCTCCTCCTTTTCCTCTCCTTCTCCTTTTCCTTCTCTTGTTTCCACTCTTCTTTCTATTCTACTTCTGTCTTCCCTCTCCCTCTCCTTATCTTCCTCTTACTTCTGCTTCTCGTTGTTCCCTTGCTCCTCCTCTCTGTATACCTCCTCCTCCTCCTCTACATCCACGGACCAACCGCCGACCATATTGGATTCGGTCGAAAGCCATACATCACGACAACACTTGGATACATCATCAGTTGCAGCCTTCGCCTCTATACCCCTAAGCCATCCTATAACGCTCTCTTTCGCTCTCTCCGTTTCTCCCTCCTACCTACCTCCCTTCCCTCTCTGTCTCTCTGTCTCTGTCTCTCTCTCTGCAAATGTATTTGTCTTTGCCTGTGTCTGTATGCCTATTTCTATCAGTCAAATCGCTTTTCAATATGTTTGGTCTCTTTTAATTCCTCTAGATTTTCTTTTCTCGTTCTCGTCACTCTGTTGCATCAACAAAACCATCGCCAGTCACTCGTTCATAAATGAATTCAGTCAGTTTTGTAGGTTGTTTAATACTATGCTCTGTTTCAGTTCGTGGCTGTCACTAAGTCAGAACTGTGTGATCATGACACTGTGTCATTCTTCGAAATAGCTTACAGTAATCGCACTCCAACAAAATGCCGCTACGTAAAAGGCAGAGAACTGAACTTGGTATTTGATCGCGAAACAGTAAAGAAACGGAGATAAATGGGCGATGATGCAAACGCAGAAAATAGGATGGACAGAAAGACGAAGGAGAGCTGCACAGGAACACGCAAGAAAAAATATCTCGACTTTCGTCTGTCTCTGTCTCTGTCTGTCTGTCTCTGTCTGTCTGTCTCTGTCTGTCTGTCTGTCTCTGTCTGTCTGTCTGTCTGTCTGTCTGTCTGTCTTATTCTCGCTCTCTCTTTCCCCTTGCCTCTCTACCTCTGTCTCTCGCTGTGCTTCATTCTCTGTTTCTCTCTACCTGTATCACTCTATGCTAAAATGGCCGTATTAGAAGGTAGAAAACGCACACACCAGCTACAAGATAATTTAAAATGTGACTTGAAAACTTGCCTCCTCTTTCGATCCTACGTGTTATGATCCAACTTGAAATGCTCCGCAGATTCTGAAACTGACATATGGCCCAAAACGAATGAAATCTAAACTCTTCGATCTATTCTGTTCAAAGACTATCGCCGAAATGGCATCAGAATATCTGCTTCAGCAGCCCGTTCATCCCTGCACCTTCATTAACTCTTCTTAATTGCCCGAACTGGACTCTCAGTGGACAGTCCCAATGGCCAGCTACAGGGAGGGGCTAGCACTGTCGGCCGGTCAGCGTAGCCCGGTCAAAGATGCTTAGACGATGATAACAAAGATCGCTTTGTTTTACTGACCATCGCCCATCTGGGCAAGAGCGCTGTCCACCTAAGTCCAATCAGATTGACGGTCAGCTCCCACATCTTTATGGTGTGTCGTAAAAGACGTTTGTTGAGGGATGAACATAGTGGAATGGCGATGGAAACGAAGGAACCACTTTCATAAATGCTTTCCCTATCACTTGCACCTCTAAAACTCCTCCACTGCATGCTCGGATTCTGGTAGTGCCAGTCCCAAGCATGGATAGAGGAAGAGGGCGACGTTAATCATCATTGCTGTGACACAACTTCGTTAAAATGCAACTGACCCACTAACCGACTTGCACCTGAAACTGTGTAGCAATGCATTAAGTGAACAACACACTCACTCATTCCTTCATTCTGAAAATTTATATAGCGCCCGTTCAAGATACCTACTCAGGAGCGCTCCCAGTCCAGCCACGACTAAAAAAGAAACACTTCAGTGATTTATTAAACGCAGACAAATTATTAAGAGGTAGTAATCGCAGTTCCAGTGGGAGCCCATTCCAAGTGGAGGGACCCACAACTGAGAAAGCCCGGCGCTGCCCAGTAGAAGAACGAGCACGAACATAGGTGCAAGTAAAATTATACTTGATATAATTTAGCTTTGCATTGAGCTGAACTCTAAGAAACTAATCCAAGACAATGCAATTCAATGCCAAATGAACGTGATAAGCGTTGGACTTTTTAAGACAAGTGATGTAGCTAAGACTCTCGGTTTACGAAGTGACCTACTATACAGTCACAACACTTGAGTCTAAAAGAATGCCTTTCACGAAATTGGTTCAAGTGGAAACGATTGCCATTCCACAGACAAAAGCACGTGGAACCTCCTTCCACAAACATACAAGTATACATGTATGTTTCTGGAAGGTGGTTTAACGTGCATTGTCTACGTACAAACAAACATGTACAAAGACTTACATGCATATGTATATATGTGTACAAATGTGTTTGTACATACACGCATAGATACATGCATGAATGTATATATATACATGCCATGCATATGTTTTTATTTATGTGCATTAGTATTTATTCATGTCTGTTAGTATGTATGTATGTCTAGTATGTATGCATGTATATTAGCATGTATGCATGCATATTAGTATGCATGCATGTCTATTAGTATGCATGCAATGCTGCATGTCTATTAGTATGTATGCATGTCTACTAGTATGTATGCATGTCTCTTAGTATGTATACATGCATGCCGCACATATCTTTATAATTATATATATATATAATTATATATATATATATATGTTTATTGCTTATGTTTCCAAGCGTTTCGGTGTGTTCTGTCAGAGGAATAGGCTAAATTTACAATCGCATTTTTTTATTTTTTAAGCTCAATTGAATATTTCTATAGCGCCAACTGAAACGCTGAGCTCAACCTGAGAGCACAGGGCGAAATTCACTCGTGCTCTCTTTCTGCTTGCATCCGTTTCGCAGGACACCAAAGACGAATGCATTTCATTAAACACTGTCTATAGGGTTCGATTCCAGATTCCTTTGCGTCCATTATTGAGCTCTTGATCATAAGCCATCGCTATGAAGAATGGGTGCAAAATGATATACATTCAAACAAGTTGGTTATACCCTTGGCTATGCATACAGCGAAAGATCCCCCCTCCCCACCCATCGCAATGCATTCTGGCTTTCTGACTTGTTTTGTACTTTTTCCTCAGTGGTCTATACGAATGCATTATACTGCACAGAGCCACAGACTGTATTCTATACAACGGACCTCGGATGTTTATGCTGTAACGCGTTTATCAACATCGAAGAAGTGTTTGTCTGGCTTTTTCACTTGTCGAAAAATATTGAAGTATATGTAGCATGCATATATATATATATATATATGCATATATATGCGCCTTACACACTTATGTATAAGATATAAGTAGTCTGCATATATATGCAAACCAGTATATAGATGGAAAAGTACACCTATATATATATATTGTATTAAGTATATATATATAGGCATATATAGGTATATGGATAATTGGATATATAACCATATACAGTTATATATATATAGCAAAACTATATATATACATATATATATACGGCTTTCCTTGACATGTTTGTATGCGTGTGCGTTGTTGAAATAATCAGCATCCAAACGGAAGCCTGTTAGTAAAGCTCATGATTCTGTACCGCCGTTGGCCAGACTTATGTGTGTAATGAACAGAAAAAGCCATATTGCTTTAACATGTTTGTTTGCTTGCGTAGGCCTACCATGCAGATATGATCCTCATATGTATGATTTCTGCACAGATATACACATACATATGAGCATTCAAGTAAATCTCCATGCACGCGTATAATTTTATAGGAAGTCAAGAAGCAATACCGAATATATAAAAATATGTTTTTGTATATATATATATATATATATATATATATATTCATATGTGTATATCTGTGTGTGTCTGTTGAAGGTAAGGATGGGATTGTTCATAAGTTAACTTTGTTCTTGGATGCCACGTGCTACTCATTAACTTTACCGCCATTCGTTTATCAGTAAACTCATTACAAGACTAGTACTGGAAGAAATATTCCGTCAAAAGTCTAGTTTTATCGATCATGCTAACATCCAAAATCAGTAATTCACCCAAATGAATATGCGGTCGAAAGTTAAGCAATAAAAAATTTGCGCAATTTACTTAATTTTGTGCTAGAACTGAATAAATCCGGTTGAGAGAATTTAGTTTCCCTTTTAGTTGTAGGAGTTTCCTTTCCATATTTCTTCTGTCAATCACACACCCTGAGCAAGAAAAACTCCTTTAAAATTGCTTTAAAATTCATCATCAGCGACGTCGCAGGTGTACTAAGATACTCTTTAGTGGAGGTCAGGTCAATACGAGGTCAAATATTTGCTTGGTTTATCATCGTTCGATATTGTACTCCTGTAACTATGGACGGAACCAACAAATGCGGCTGAAACATTCTTTAATACTATAGATCTCTGATATCCATATACAATCATGCACACATACACACGTACATACATATTTCTATACATACATACATTCATTCATACTTCCATGCATGCATGCACACACATGCATATTTGCATAACTATAGGATCAGACGTTTACAGTAGCAAATACTTACTACATACAAAACAACCTACATACATGACCAACCTATCAAATGGTAACAGAAAGTCCTTCCATTAATAAAAGTAACTGCAACTTAAAACTGTGCAGTCATTCATTCTAACAGACTCCTATTTAGTAGTTCCTCATTCTAACAGAATCCTACTTAGTAGTTCTTCATTCTAAGGGAAACCTACTTAGTAGACCTTTCTTCTAACAACATCCTACTTAGTTGTCAGTTATTAATATTTGTTGAAAGCTGCATTCACTCATCGATATCCGAATGCTTTGCTCTTCATATGACTAACATTAATTTCAAGAGCAAACTTTACTAATTGCTGAACGCGTGTGCTTATACACTATGGCATAGTACGTATGTAAAGTGTTACATTATGTATATAATAGCAATTAGGTAAAATATGAAGCGCTATGGATATATAATAAGAACAGCTATAAGCTCATGTAGGCCAAACTGTAAACTTGTAATCGTTTTGAACAGTCACAGGTGCTGCTAAAAGCACATTACTTCAAAAGTATATCAGTTTCCAAATTGACAAATTATGTCAGCTTCATAAATGATAAAGCACATCATATTCAAAAGTTTATAGTAGACATCAGCTTAAAAGCTCAAAAAGTGCCCTAGCTTCAAAAGTTAGAGTGCGGTAGCTTAAAAAAATATAGCACATCAAATTCAGAAGTTATGAGTAGATATCAGCTTCAAAGCTAAAAAGTGCGTTGGCTTCGAAAGTGAAAGGGAGCGGTAGCTTCAAGCACTGAATAAGTAAATTAGAGTCTATTGAAAAGTCATAAGATTCCGGTTCATCAGCTTAAAATTTTTAACGTTAATTAATTCGAAATTAAAGTGTACATTTGTCTCCTAAGTGAAAAGAACATCCGTTTAAATATTAGTTATAACTTGTATCAATTTTAAGGTGAAAAGATATCACTGAATTTAAAAATTCAAAAACTGCACACTTTAAAATGGTAAGGTAGATCTGTTCATAGGGTGAAAAGGCTCGATGAATGTGAGGGTCATTATGTGATCTTTTACTTATTGGCTTAAATGGGACCAAAGCTGTGAAATTAATCTCGCTTGGAGTTTCAGGGCATGAACTATATCATCTTAAAAATTGTAAAAGGCAATTGGGAATACCTAGAAATACTGTTAAGATTGAAAAAACAAAGGGTAGTTTAGCTTGTATACATACGAAGCATCTATATCTGAGCACAGTTTAGCGTTTCATCATGGCCAAATGAAATACAATTTCTATCAAATGTAAATATTCACCGAAATCTAATCGTTGTGTGCGCTTAGTCAAAACACGCTGATGTGTCTGACCTCGAAAACATTGTGGAAGAAAATAAGTCTATCAGCCTCAGGCACTTGCGGCACTTATCAGACGCTAATCAAGAAACTGATTAGAGGGTCGAACTACATGCTAGCATGATATATATATATATATGCATGTAATTATTATATATTTATATATTAATCATATATGAGATATTCTATAATAACATGCATATGCTGATAATACAAAATAACTTTGCATATAGCAAATGCTATGCAGTGGTCACATACTGGTGTGTACCTTCTACAGCGCGTGCCTTGTCGATAGCTAGTATTCATTTATGTAGCACCTTTATATATAAATACATATCTAAAAAGTAATTTTATATACAAGTACATATACACTGTGGAGTTACATATAAATAACTGCTTCAATATATAACAAGTTGCTTATACATAATCTGTGAACGACCCTAACTATATATAAATCTGAAAAGCATCTTGCAAACCATTTTAGCATCGACCACCGACAAGTTGTGTAATAAATAGAAGCAGCTAACATAATATAGAAATATATATGTCAGAACCATAGGTATGAATATATGGAACAATTTAAGAGTGTTTGTGGGCGTATTCCTCATATGCATGGGCGTTGGACAATGCAAGCATGCAGGCCCTAAACATATGCCTAGGCAAAACAGATATGCATAAAGCATAAGCCTGCATAAATGCAAATAAGTGTAATATATAATGTATATATGTGCAATTATACATATGCAAGTTGCCATTGATCAATAGGAGTAGTGAGATGACATACGACGAGGGAATGCAGTCCATCCATCCATCTATTCATCTTACAATCCATCCAACCATCCATCCATCCATCTATATATCCATCCTTGTATTCTTTTAGCTTTACTGTTGCTTAGACGTCTGGGTCAGCATAGCCAGTCACACCCCAGCTATCCTCTTCATTCGTCTTTACTTCCTTCTGCACCCCTTCCTTCGCCATCCTCATCACAATTACCACCACCACCACCAGCAGCAGCAGCAACATAATAACCACCGACGCAATGAATTAATTGAATCCGTCTCCAATGTCCTTCGGTCACTTAGTGCACTATTACGTACAGTCACGACCACACTATATATATAAGCCTATATGTTAGCGTATTCATATATATATATATATATTTATATATATATATTTATATATATTTCTATATATTTCTATATATATGCGCGTATATGTGTATACATCAGAAACATATAGGCAGATGGTATAAAAATATATTATTAGCACTGCATGGTTCTATAAATAAAATAACAATCAATAGATTCAGCATATATTTAAGTAATACGCATGCGATTATATAATTGCATGTATAAGCACATATATGGGTCTATATATATTTATTTATATATGTGTGTATATATGACGGGCTCAAAGTTTGGCTTGTATTGCGTAAGGGCGCACTGGCTGAGCCGGGCATATTGAATTCCGTTGTGTATGCCAGGGTTGTATACGATTGGATGCGTACAAAAAGCGTCTCTGGTCTCTCGTGTAGCAGTGTATACGACTGAGATAGGAGCGTCATTCGCATCCCTACGATCCACAGCCACCGGTGGAGGAACGAGAGTGAGAGACTTTCTGGATCAGGTAGGACCAGTCACGCCTTGAATGAGTGAATGAACGAAGGTATAAACCGATTTATAATAGAGATCCGGTCGGCATGCATCAATGTTTGTATGCATGTATGTATGTATATGTATGTTTGAAAGACACTATACAAATCCAGATGAGTTTACGCGGAAATGTGTGTATATATGAATGTATGAATGTATTCATTTATGTCAGTATTTACGTTTGTAGATACGTATGTATGTATGTATGTATGTATGTATGTATGTATGTATGTATGTATGTATGTATGTATGTATGTATGTATGTATGTATGTATGTATGTATGTATGTATGTATGTATGTATGTATGTATGTATGTATGTATGTATGTATGTATGTATGTATGTATGTATGTATGTATATGGGCATGTGTGCATGTATTTGCATATAGGGATATATCTGTATATCGCCTGCTGAGAAGTGAGATGGGACTATATAGATCATGCATACAAGAAACATAGATATATAAAAATGTAGATAAATGGATGGATGCATTCAGTTCCTACA
>OY744606.1:48862042-48867042 GCA_963556255.1 Allolobophora icterica | reverse complement strand
TAGAAATTTATATAGCTTCTATTTGTCCCACATGATAGAGGTTCAACGCCACTCTGAAGACGACTCCTACTGAATTTCTTATCTCGCGGATGAAGACGTTATGTATTAGGCCCTAAGGAGTGGCAGACATCTTCAACACAGCTCAAGTGCAACGACCAGTTATACAGTTACAGTTAGTTCCAACGTGGCGTCTGGCTTCGATGAGAAAAGGTAGGTGGCCAATTGCAATCCAAATTAAAGCAGAATTAGAGCTAGACTTGACAATAGCTATGTAGGACCAGTGGACGGATATAGCGGTGATCCGAGCATACGCGAACTATGGCGGATAGTATATGTACAAGACCAAATTATAAACTCCCAGATCGAACAAGCAGGTATATCGATCAGAGACTATGTGAATGCTCCGAAAAAACGAATTAGGCCTAATTAATTAACTAGTGAATAATTAAGACACATTACAACAACCAGCGACTTCGTTGCCATTGGCATCTGGCATGAGAAATGGAATCTGCATTCTGAGGGCTTTCTATTGCTTGCATTTGCGATAATGTCCATACTGAAAATCGTTTGCCCAGATGTTGATTGGCTCCGAAACTGCATCGTACTAATCAGCGGTGCATGGATGCCATGTAGTGATGTTTTAGTTTTGCCTCGAGTTTTAGTTTCAGTTATTATTAGTTTCCCGTGCTAGGTGTTTTAGTTATTATTAGTTTTCGTTTTTACATCAAGTTTTAGTTTCAGTTTTAGTTATAGTTAATTAAAACTGAAACCTCCTAGTTTCAGTTTTAGTTTTTTTAGTTTTTGTTTTAGTTTTAGTTATTTGGTCACTGATAGTCTGATATTTAGCCATCGTGAATGTACATCAATTTATTACAAAAAGCAATCATTAGGTTTACAGCAAGGTGTTCAGTATGGTATGCCATGCTCATATACACGTTTAGCCTTTTAGTGACTGTTAAATTTAGTTTCGACACATTGGAAAAGTCTAAAAGTTGAAGATAACGAGCTTCGATGTAAGTCATGTAACCGCACAAACTGCCCACTAAAAAATTAGTAAATGACGTGATTCTAAAGACTAACTGTACGGTAGCCGGTGTAGCGGGATGGACGTTTCACAGATCGAATAATGACTTGCGGTAGTTCCTTGGTTCTTAATGACTCATCATTGCAATGAGTTGGGGCTACTGGCCTACTGCGTCCGTTGGCAACTTGGGTTATAACTGATGCGTTCAATTAGCACCAATAAGAAACGCTGTGGCCGCTGGGAATGGAAACTTGGGAGCTGGGATGATCATCAGCGCTGGCCGCTGGGTTTATCTCTTAAACGATTGGCATCACTGGTCAGCTGTCAGGAAATGTAAGCCTGTCGCCCGAGTGGCCCGACTGCATCCGGATTAATTACTTCGGGAGGTGGTTGGCTGTTGGAGCTATGTTCGATAAATCATGAAATGATGAAAACCAATAATCGCGATGGTCCTACAGCTATAGGTTTTCGTTGGGCGTTTTAGTTTTGGTTTTCGTTATATGTTTTCGTTATTATTAGTTTTGACTGTTTTAGTTTCAGTTATCGTTTTTCGTGGGTTCCGCTAGTTTTAGTTTTTATTTCGTTATCGTTTTTGTATAAGTTTTCGTTTTAGTTATAGTTTTAGTTAACTAAAACCTTCAGTTTTCGTTAACGAAGGTTTTCGTTTTCGTTACCGTTAACGAAAACAACACTAATGCCATGTTAAATAACTCGTTTAAACATGAGACCTGTGCCTAAGTTTTGGCGGCCTGAGTTAGCGTCTGCTTCGGCTGCGGAGCTTCATAGCTCTACACACAATACAATACACTACAGCTAAAGATTGCTAACGCGATTAAACAAGACAAGTCTTGCACGAGAGCGCATTGCGCCGCATTCCTAATCATAGTGTAATGTGAACAGACGAGTTTTTAATTTTGATTTAAATTGAACAACAGATGTGCATTGACGGTGTGTTAATGGAAGACTATTCCATTCGATGGGTCCCGATATCGAGAAGGCACGGCTACCAAACTTCTGGTTGGTGCGAAGTACTGTAAAATCCCCTCGCGTAGCCGATCGGAGTCCTCTGGAATTGGAAGCAGAACATCGTCTGCTTAGAGTGCAAAGGTGCTAACCAGTGGCGGCGTCAGACATTTTTTAAACCAGGGCATAACCAGGGCAGTCATACAAAACTTACAAGTAGCCAGTACAGGGGCGATGTATGCCCCTAACAAATTGTGGGCAGGGCAAAAATTCTGGCAGGGCAACGACCAGGGCAAAGGCTTCATACCAGGGCATTTGCTCTGGCTCGCCCTGGTATAGCACCGCCTCCGGTGTTAACTCCAAATTTCCAATTTTTTTTATTGTTTTATTCTATTGCTACCAATGTAATGTTTGAACTGTGCAAAGGTGCTATCGTTCAGAGTATAAATAAAAACGCAGCAACTGTTTTGATATTTGGGTTATCTCCAATGACCTACTTTTGAATAGTCCAAAGGTTCTATTGGCGATGGAACTATTGTACACTTTGTCTTTACCAAACTATAGGTTCTATGGTTATTTAAGTACAGATATGGCGTCGTGTGCAAGACTAATCCAAAGTATTTTAACGGAAACTTGTAAGTTTCTAACAATCATGTTTGTAACACTTTGCATTAGTTATAATTATTATTCTTAAAATATTATTGCTTTTATTCACGGCAATTTTATAAACTAAAAATAGCATTCAATATTTTGTGAGCGATAATAAGAGTAATTAAGAGCGATTCCTGATAGGTGCTACCAGAATAACATTTGCAGATCTGCATGGTGGGCTACATGAATGTTGAAGGTAGGGTTAGAATAGAACAACTAATGGCTAGGATGAAGCGTAGGGGTTTTATGAGCCTAGACGCGCCGACTGCTCAGGAACTGGGTGACGGGGTGGACGAGCAACTATTTGCAGCAATAAGAACAAATGAAATGCATGTCCTTCATAGACTATTCCCCCTTTCCCGGTATGAGCTTAGACCAAGACCGCATGGTTTCCTCCTCCCCGTTAAAGATGATCGTAATTTCGTACCTCGAGTATTATTGAAAAACATCTACTGAACAATGTACCTACAATTCCTATTCTAGCCCTGCCTCAAATTATTTCGAACTTCGAGTGCGTAGCCAAAAAATATATTTTTCTACTTTTAAATTTTATATCAAGTTGTTCAAATAAATCAATGCAATGTTCACAGATCATTATTCATTATTTTATAATGATTTTGTCTCTTTAAAAAGGAAATTTTTTGTCGCAAAGTTAAGCTGTTATGAAACTGTCTATCTCCAGATCAGAAAATATTTTGAAATGTGCAAAGCTGCTATTGTCTGTCACAAGCATAAAAGGTCGTTGGTCACGAGTTTTATTTTGCACATTTCAGGCGACGTTTCATAGTTTTTTTTAAATTTACAACATTCCAACTATAGAGGAATATTTTATTATTCAAATGACTATAAGTCACAATGTTACAAAAATTTTGGATTTGTAGCAACTATCAAAAGTTTAGATTTGCTCTCCCGAAAAATTGCAAAAATGACAATAGCACCTTTGCACTCTAAGCAGACGACATGGTGGGCGTGACCATGGATGTCATATACACACAAACACACGCACGCATGCACGCGTGCACTCACACACACACACACACACACACACACACACACACATATCGGCGTCCTCTGATCATTCTCTTCTCATGAGTAGGCTTGATCGGTTACTGTGTATCGATTTTGAGCAAGTCCTTACTCACAACTCCGTCGCTCTTCAGATTCAGATTTAGTGAACTTGCGTACGTAATAATTAAGGTATAGTATAATTTAATATGATATTATTAATTAGCAACTTCTGTAGCGCCGGTGTGTAATACGCGAGGCATCAAGCGATGGCGCACTAAAACTAAACCGGAAGTAGGTCAACTTCAAGAAGTTAATGACAGAGACACAGCGTATACGGTGGATTAGCAATTGAAAAGAGGCAAGTCATAAGTAGAGTATACGAAACGAAAGAAGTGACCGACACAAGGAATATGATCATGATAATATTATACGATATGTTATGATATAATTTGATATAGTATAATTTGATATAATAGATAAATCAACTTTCTGTAGGACAATTAGCTTAAAATTAATCGAACTTGTTCTGGGTGCGGATCTAAGGTCATTGGCACAGCTGGCTAAATGTAATGCCCTCCCTTAGGCAGCCCTTAGGCCTTAGTCCTGCAGCTGTAACTTTAAACCCAAGCACTGTCGTCTGTGTGTGTTAAGACATGTTACGAGTGTAGGGATCGCATTGTCCAATAGGCTGAAAGGAACAGTCAATTGAGTCAGAGCAGATTGCATGATGTAATTGTCTAAGTAATGTGTTGCGTGTATTTTATGTGTCGTCTTTTAAGTGCGTTTCGTGTAGTAATGTTATTTATTTTCGTGGCAAAAGGGAATGAGAAGAAGCTGCTTTAAAAGGACAAAAGCTAAATTTAGGCACATCGTTATTTTCTGTACTATACTGAGAGCTGTAATGAAATTCTTGCATTATCCGGAATAAGACTGAGACTCAGATACGATTGCAAAAACATTCATTTATTTACGCCAGTTGTTTGACAAGCAACATAACCTCTCTATCAGTTCTTTCTCCATGGTTGTCTTGTTTCCCATTCCATGTCTGTCTGTTTTTTTCTGTTTGTAGGTCTCTTATGCTCTGTTAGTCTGTTTGTGTATTTCGAATTTCTGTCTGTCCGTACGTGTAATGTCTGTCTGCCTGTGTCTCTTTGTCTGTGCCTGTCTTTCGTCTTTGTAGCACTGTGCCCTGCGTCGCTTTGTATAACTTCAAGTTTCTGTCCGTCTGCAAGTCTATGCATATGTGACTTTGTCTGTCTCTGCTTCCGCTGATGTCTCTGCCTACTTATCTGTCTAAGTAATGTTTTTCCTTCTCAGTCTTTCATGTCTGGTCTATGCATTGTGTGGGTCTGTC
>OY744606.1:48827042-48857042 GCA_963556255.1 Allolobophora icterica | reverse complement strand
TTATTAGACAGTGAGGCTCAACCAGGAGATAGATTTCATAAAGATGCGCTACATAAGTAAAGAAATAAACTCATGAAGGAATGAAAACGAAAAAATTAATGAACGGATTAATGAACGAATGGGCAATTGGTCAAAATGAGCGAATTGGATTAGTGATCTGTTGAATGAAAGGACAAATGAACAAATGAACCCATGGACGAATAGATTAATGCCTCTTGCATACACAAAATCTAGCAGAGAAATAATGAGGCGGATAGGACAAATACACCCAGGCCGAAATGTTCAGAGACCACACGTCCGCAAAGGTCCATACACTCCTTAGACGACACAACTATCAGCAACGTTCTCTGCGTCTGTGGGGCGGCAGCGGCTCACGTCCAATTACAATCAAAGGAGTTGTTATCATCTTCAAAAGATGGCCGCCATGTTTGCCTTCGTCATAAATCGATCCCACGGCTCACGAACACCTGCTCTGACACAGAACAGATGAATCCGTTCTCAGACTCCGTATACATCAATTCCCTTCCCCATGGCAAGCAGTCTCGGACAATGTCTTTCCCTCCGCGCGCCGTCTTATCTCAAATAATCAGAACACTTCTCTACAGCGCCATTCTAATGACAATTACAAAACGATCGGTCTCTTAAACTGATCCCAAAGGCAGCCATATATATCAAGATGCAATTCAGCTTCTTATAATTTCGAAATATTAGAGCGAGTGTACATATTACACGCACGTATGCGCGCACATATGTATTTATGTATGTGCGAAGGTATATGTATGCATATGTATGCATGTATGTTTGTATGTATATATGTATGTATGTGGGTATTTATGTATATATGTATATATATATATGTAAATATGCTTGTTTTCATGAACTGTACATGTTTGTGGGCATGTAGGGATGTATCTATGCACGTATACATGTAAGTATGTAGGAATGTATGTATGTATGTAGGAGATGTAGGCTATACGATAGCATAAGTGGTGTTAAAGTTCATTAATAAGCAAATAATCGCCTGTAAGCAAACAATGTAAAGTAGGTAGAAAATGTTTAAGGAAGAGCTTGAAAGTGGATATTCTCCAAAAGAGGACCTTTCATGTCAGCCACATCGACACACACACACACATAAAAAAATATATATATATATATATATATATATATTTATTCATTGGTATAAAATTCACCTGCAAATATATATATATATATATATATATATATATGCGCATGTGAATCGTACACCTGTTCATTCTTGGAGGTACTACAGTCTACGTTTTATATCCTGTTTCATTGTTGTCCTTCAATGATGAACAGATTCCATAATTTACCAGCTTACAGGTGGCTGTATGATGCCAAGGTATTAGATGCATAAAATTTTATATTAAAGTCAAATAATTCGAAATTCAAAATTGCAGTTTTTATACTCACAGCTAAATTCAGAGTTAACTGATTAGTCCCACATACGTTTTCTTTCAACGTTTTCTAATATATGTCAGTTGAATGTTAAAAACTACATCCGTGTAATTCACACTCCCATGTAGGCCTACGAGTGCATGCATAATTATCTTGTGTACACGAAAGTGTATATTTGCCTATGATGCACATGCATATAATTGTTGATTGCATATATATGTTAGTGTATGTTGTTATAAGTGTATGTATATGTGGATGTATATATATATATATATATATGTTTGTGTACGTGTACGCATATACATATACATTTGGATGTCTTATTCGTTCTCTGAATATTTTAGGAATGAGCTAAGGTAGTGCTTCCCAATCTTTTTTTGGCTACGGAACCCTTTTGACTTGAAATGTTTTTGACGGAACCCCTACCTAAACAAAGCATATTCTGGTACAATATTTTAAATAAATGGTCCAGATATGTGCAGTTTAATCGATTAGACTAGAAATTATTTTAAATAAATTTTCCCACGGAGCCCTTGTTGTCACATCGGAGTCTGATTCATAACGTAACAATACATTCAAACAATACTTGTCCAATTGCTTCATTGAACCCTGGTCTTCCCCCTCACGGAACCCTAGGGCTCCGCGGAACCCACTTTGAGCTAAGGACTCACGAATCTAAAATTTTCAGTGAAATCGAATCTCTAATCGAATCAGCGGGTACCAGTTTTATATTCATATAGGATGTACTTGATAGCAAGGCGTACTTCAGTAATACAGTTTTCAGTATATCAAAATAGGCGTAATAACTTTCTGCAGTTTAAGATCAATTAAACTAAAAATTAAGTTAATCAACATTATTAAAGTAACACATTTTTAAAAACTACTCTGTTCTGGTTCCAAGTTCATTGCATTTAGTCTATTTATTTTTCGAATCATGACGTCATTTTCGAACCGAATACTGCCGTTCGATTGGTTTTAGAATCGAATACCGAAGCTTTGCAGGTCCCTAGAGTAAGCATAAAACCAAGCAATACAAGCATGGTTAGCCGCCGAAGTGATGGCTGGGTCAAATCAGTCGATCATTCCTAATGGGGCTGGTGGAGAGTGGGGTAGAAAAAGGTGTCTTGTTGTTGGGTTACTGCGGTTGTGTTTGCGCTTTAGCCGAAAGATGCTTCAAACATCGCGACCACGCCTCTGCTCAGTATCACCAAAGAATCTATAAACAACTCTTATGCTTTTACCTGTGTGTATATACATATATATATACATATGCACACATATATACGCATACATATATACATATGCACGCAGAAGATATTTAAATAAACAGAAGGCAAATACGTCTCAAATATATATATATTATATAGAATATATCGTAGGTCTATGGATGCATATTATACATAGCACTTTGATTTTGTACACATTTTGTACAGTATTTTTATATACAAATTCAAATATGTTTACATAGAAACGAAAGTGTATGGACAGGCGCTGCATTAAACTCGAAATTTCTAAAGTGCCACTTGAAAGCTAAGTGCAGGGCACCTGATTATTCAGGAGTGCTGCGTCGAGTTAGAGGGGTTGTCCAGAGAGATCAAATGCAGCATACATATATTCATTGGCTTCAGTTATCTTTAATAAACTCACATATATTACTAAAGTTTAAAATATACCTAAAATATACTTAAAACTATGTGCATTCATAGCAAAGCACATGATTCAAATATGACGCAACGGAGGCTATGCAATTTCCTATGTATATCTAACCTGTATTGTCGCCTTTGTATATTATATATAGGTGCACACAAATCATATAATATCTATATAAAATATTTACACACGTAAAGACGTACATATACAGACACACATGTATATATATATATATAATTTACATATATAAACATCTATACATATACGCGTAAATATATATACATGTATATATCGATATGATTATACATATTCAAATACATGTATAATTACATATATACGCTCTTGCACTTCAGTATAAATGCATATATGTATATATATATATATATATATATATATATATATATATATATATATGTATACGCTTGTACGCTCGAAATTTCTCTAGGTGGCAATGTGTGGTCAAATTCGTCCCCGTCCATTTGAAAGTCTGTCTGTCTGTTTTCCTGCTTCTATGTGACTGCTATTTCCTCTCAACGTCCGAGGATCTGTATGTTCAGTATGTCTCTTGGGTTTGAAGGGGCGCGAAAGGGGGTGGGGTGGAGGAGGGAAAACGAGCCAAAGCTAACCACCTAAGTCAGATAACCGGATCTCGTATACAAACATTGCCGTCTGATTTATTCGCTCCTTCAAGACATCAATTCAACGACTACGAACTATATGAACACACACAGACACACCTATGCAGATATATATATATATATATATATATATATATATACTACATACATATGTATGTATATACGTATTTGTGCATATTCGTAATTGTGTCTATATATATATACATACATATTATGTGGGTGATTTAACCTATTGACACACACCAATATATATATATATATATATATATATATAACCTGAAGAGAAGTTGCCACTTGACTCAAATGTTTACAAGGCTTCAGAGTGCAACATGAGCGATGCAACTGTAGTCCTCCCTACACTGACTATTTTATAGTTCAGCTCTCTTCTTTCCGTATATTTTATATATATATATATATATATATATATATATATACGGATATATGGATATATATATATATACATATATCGTACAATCTCATGTATAAGTTAACTTGATACAAAATCTCCGCGCATTTTTCGACAGATCTCTTATATATAGGTGTAGCTGTATAGTAAGGATGTTCATAAGTTAATTTATATCTACACGCATGCTCAGTTATCTTCATGTGACAAATATATACAAGAATATGCAGTTTAATGCGACAGTGCGTGGATGACAGTGCATCATATCTGACGTCATAGTCTGTGTATTCTGGAAACAGTTGATCTGGTGCGGAGGATATTCTACGCAACAACAATACATCCCAGATTCGTTATTAATCACTGCGTCTCATATTAGAGCTGCTGATGCTTCTGGTTCTGGAAGGATGTTGTTGATCATAGCATCAATACCATGCCCTTTTATTCCACCCAGATCGCCTCTCACCACTTTAAAGACGAAGAGGCAGAGCCAGAGAAAAATGCATCGAACTGTGAGTCGTTCACGTATGCAGCGTTGGCGTCGGAGTTTTTTTCGGCTGGGTCGATCGATGGGTCACGAAGGTCGGCCGACCATAACAGAGGAAAATGAAAGCCTAACGAAAGCAGAAGAGGAACAGAGGAAGAAAGATATGCGGACTAAGAGGAGGAGAAGACGGACGATTGTTATTAATAGCTGAGTCCCGATTGATGCGAGGTCTTGCACGCAGAAAGGTTGGTAAAACAACCCATGTCCATCCGTAGCTGTTATATATTCAGCATCGTCTTTGTAGGCCCTACGTATGCTAATGAATGTACATATATACGCAGTAATATTTGCATATAAGAATATGTGCATGCATGTGTGTATGTAGATATGTATGCATATATATATATATATATATGTAAGTATCTATTATATATATATATATTTATATTTATTCATGCAATTATGCATACATAAATGTTCTTGTGTATACTTTTTATGTAGTATGCATACACATGTTGCTATGCATGTAAAGATGAATGTATGGTGTATATATATGTGAGTGTATATTTACATATATATATATTATACATATATGTAACTATGTATGTATGCATGCGTACATGATGCATGCATTAATGTAGGTATGTAAACTATGTATGCATGCATGTATGTATGTGTGTTTGTATGTATATCTATGTATAACATAACATAACAAGGGTTTTAAGTGGTTCAGAAGTCTGTGTTAAAACCACTGCAAATTTACCTGGAACGCTTAATAGCCCAATTTTCCTAGCTTTCTCTTAAAACTGCGATACTGTCCACTAAAACACTACTATCATCCAAACCATTCTACAAACCCTGCACTGAAGAATTTCTGCCCTAATGTTCCTTTTTATCTTCTTAAATAATTTACACCTATGTCCCCGAGTTCCTTTTTTGTGCTAATTCAAGTGCTTCCTTTCCAGCTTAAAAGCTTCGATTATATTTTCTCTGCTCCTCCATCTCTCTAATGTTGTTAGTGCACACCTTTCAACCTTTCTTCATAATTCAAATCCTTGTAGCTCCAAATTATTTTTGTAGCTCTTCTTTGCACTTTATCCAGTATTCCAACTGTGGTTTAACCAGTGATTTGTCCAACTTCAAAGATAGTATTCTTGTCTCTTGTGGCTATTGTCCTTCTTATCACACCTAAAGTTGAGTTAGTCCTTTTGATGAGTCAGTACGTTGTCTTGAAGATTTTGCATAATCCCTAAGTCATTAATAAAAAAAACTATGAACAGCAGGGGCCCTTGTGACAACGCAACTAGCATTGCAATCCAGCTAGAATATTTGTCGCCTATGCCTGCCTTTTGTCTTCTAACTGGTAACCAGCTTTGAATCCATCTTAGTATTTGACCTCTAATCTCGCCTGCTTGCAACTTTTTTGACCAGCCTTACAAGAGACACTTTGTCAAATGCAAATGTTTATAACCATGTATTTACGTAGTTTGTATGTACGTATGCATGTATGCATGCAAGTATGTATATATGTATGTATATCTATGAATGTGAGCATGCATGTATGCATATATGTATGTAATGAAGGATATATGCATGTATCCATGTATATGTGTTTGTAGAGACGTTTGCCTTTGATTCTGCAGATTATAACATCTGTCGAGAGACGCTCATCCTGCGATCGATATTTTTCTGTTTCATGTATATACCTCATTAGCAGCATTTACTTGAAAATCTAGGAAATCATTTTAGTTTTACGCTAATTTTCCGCTCTAGACCCAATTGGTTACAAGAGTAAATTATATTATAGTATTACATTATATCCATTATATTTTCATCTAGTCTTCTTTCGACTGTCTCTGTTATTCCCAACGTTTCATTGGTCTTTCAATATGATTTGAATGTGACTAGTTCTACCTAGTCTAAGATGCTGAAAATAGTCGTTTGTCAATTAAAAGAGCGGACGTGCTGATCTTAAATAAGTGAGGCTCTTCGATGAAGCTGTGCAGGCAAATGAAACGATTGAAGTCATTCATAATCTAGTGCGACTGAATTCTTCAGGCAGAGAGTAGAGAAGTCCCTTTAGCTATCCCCGAGAGAGCCAAGGTTATGAAGAGTTAGCAACTTCATATTTTCTTTGCCTCGGTAGATGAGGGTGGGTGACCAGTCCTGTCCATAACTGTCTCATCATCCTACCGACAGTGTATGGTCAATGTATTCATTATAGCTATATTGACTATAGGGGACGCAAATAGAGCAGAAATCTTGAATAAAATTTCTACTCTGGAAGGATTTGAACCCCCGACCTCCCGGTTGACAGTCCTGCGCGCTAACCACTAGACTGCATTTAATATATATATATATATATATATATATATATATATATATATATATATATATATATATATATATATATATATATATATATATATAATTATATATTACATAGCACCACATTGCATCACTGTTGATCTGTTTACACCGTTTTTTGGTTGTCATCCAGAGCGTTGACCCCGAAATAAGTCTCTTTTTAAACACATATTTATAAACACATGCATTTACATGCATATATCATATGCATGCAAATGCATGAGTATATGCGCGTAACAAAAAGCGTTTGAGAGTCATCCGACTATAATACTGAAATTGTTAAAACACATTTATGATTTTAGTGTACGAAATTGCTCTCAGAGACATACTTGTATAACGAAATATACAATTAACAGAAGCACGGAATATGAATTTAGGCCTATATTCATAGTGACGTTTAGTATGCAAATATAAATGCAAATGCGAAACCGGAACTGTGTCAGATCAAGCCCGCAAGATCAGCCAGTCTGTTTGTTTGGTTCGGTTTCGGTGCCAGGTCAGAATCAGGAAGGGTCAGCAGAGGATACAGCATGGTACTACAGGTACAAATCGTTGTTCATTGCAGTCATTGGAGTGGTTCGGGGGCGGAACCAAAATAGGATATTATGAAGAGATTGGTTTTTTGCTGCTGATTAGAGGGCAATCGGTGGAGGGAATGGATGTTCATATAGAACGACAGAAATGGAATATAAATAGGATGAACTTATTGACTATTGACGCCTTAAACCGACGGCCTACATTGGTCTTCGATATGGACCAAATCGCATGTTTTTATGAGTACAATTTTTATTTTTTGCATGTTTTCTTTTTCTAACTGACATATGATGTAGGAAGTTTACACTTTTACAGTTACTTAGGTCTTGTCTCCAATGATAATAATATTATAAACAATACTAGCTGTAACCCCGTGAAAAATCACGGTATATAAAAAACAATTATTATTGCAGTGATAACAATAACGTCATATTATAGGCCTATAGCCGTCGTCAAGACAACCGTCAAGACAACCGTCGCCGCCTTGGCAGTATAGTGACGTCACAATAGTGTTTGTTTACGGGACAGACAGACAGACAGACAGACAGACGTACAACGGTTATTATGTAAGTTGATTAATAACTATTATTATTATTATTATCATCATCATCATCATATTTATTACAAAGGGGTAATAATAATAATAATAACAATAACAACAACAATAATGACGATGGTGATAATTATTATTATTATTTTTTAAATTATTATTTTACCCTTATAATTATTGTTATTATTATTATTATTATTATTATTATTATTATTATTACTACTACTACTACTACTACTACTACTACTACTACTACTACTACTACTACTACTACTACTACTACTACTACTACTACTACTACTACTACTACTACTACTACTACTACTACTACTACTACTACTACCAGTGGCGGCGATCTTGTCTGAGAGGTGGGGGGGACAAAGTCGGCGACGATCTCGTCGACGACCTTTTTTAAATCTTGTCCCCAACAAATTTTTTCCCACTTCATCTCCCAAAAATATTCCCTTTCATCTTCGAAAAAAGTTGATGACCTTTTTTTAGTCATTGACCTCAGTTCTCCTACTTTGAAAAATTTTTCCATAACCTTTCACAAAATTTTCTACGATCTCAACCGAAAAAAAATCACATCTCATCTTCGAAAAAGTTGATGACTTTTTTTTGTCCTCAACCTTACTTTCATGACTTTTTCCTGAATCACCCTTCCTTATGTCAACAACCTTATTTTTTTCCGAATTCATCTCCAAAAAATTTGTTTCCTCTTCCTTTTTCCTTCTTTTCTTCTCTTACACAATTTTATCTCTTTTATTCTTTAAATTTTGGGGGAACTCTTCTGCTAAAAGACTACGTTTCTGCTCAAAATGGCACTGAAAACTCGTTTTCGCCCTCACACACAGTTGCATTTGTTGACCTTTTTTGGTGTATCTTCAAAATTTGGGGGGTCCGATGCATGGCGTGTCCCCCCCCCCACTCCTAAAGGTGGGGGGTCTTGTCCCCCTCGACCCCCCGGGATCGCCGCCCATGACTACTACTACTACTACTACTACTACTACTACTACTACTACTACTACTACTACTACTACTACTACTACTATCATTATTATTATTATTTTTTTACCCGAAGTATATATGATCTCTCAGGTGTCAGATACTAATTAAGCATATTGATTCTGGAGTGGCTGTCCTTGTCAAGATCTGGAACAACAAAAGTGAAATTATTATTATTATTATTATTATTATTATTATTATTATTATTATTATTATTATTATTATTATTATTATTATTATTATTATTATTATTATTATTATTTATTCGCTATGAATCCATTACTGACCATTTATTTTGTTAAGCAGGTTCAGCCTGTGAGTATGTAGGCCTAGAGTCAGAATTTAAACTGGTTCTTTGTTCTGAAGCAATAGATCTGTAATTGTTTAGGAAAGGGCTTGAAACTAATAAGCAATCATGTATATTCAATGACTTTGATGTTTTTGGCGTTTGTGTGTCTTTCTGGTATCAGGTTGTGCCAACGCTGTAGTGTCAGCGGCTGGTGCATTTTGAAGTCCCTTTCAATCTTGAAGGATGATCTGTCAACAAATCGACATTATCGCTCGCACAGCGTTGACTTTAAGTGGTTCAGCCATTGTATTTTATACGCATGTATAAGCAAACAGTGCATAATAACTTCGTTGTAACAGCTTTTCTTATGTACACTGAGACATTACTATCGCCCGTAATGCTCCACAAGTCCACAATTCTTGCCGTAAAGTTTCTCCTCCTAAAGTTTCCACGGGGTGTACGATAGTGTAGTGATTAGCATGGACTCTCAAATCAGAATACGGGGTGGGGGTTCAAATTCCCGCCAGTGCAGAAAGACATTTCGAGATTTCTGACCCACTTGAACCCCCTATAGATACCGTACACTGTCATTGTAGAGAGATGGAGAAACAAGAGAGTGTGTGCGTGTGAGAGAGAGAGAGAGAGAGAGAGAGAGAGAGAGAGAGAGAGAGAGAGAGAGAGAGAGAGAGAGAGAGAGAGAGAGAGAGAGAGAGAGAGAGAGAGAGAGAGCCTGGTGCTAGGGATTAACTTAAGGGGGTGGTATTCATCTTCCATAGGGTTTCTTTTTCCCTGCCTTTAGCCTTCCTTTCTTCTTTCTTTTACTCCCTTCCATTTTTCCTCCTTGCTTTCTTCTATTCTTCTCTTCTTTCTTTCTGTCTTTCTTTTTTCTTTCTTTCTTCAGTACTTCTTTTATTTTTATATTCATCCTACCTTCCTGGTCTTTCCTTCTTTCCCGCCCTTCTTTCTTTCCTTGTGCATCCAATCTTCCATTCTTCTTTCATTTCTTTCTCCCACCCGTTCTTATGTTTTTCTCCCCTCTATTCTCCTTCTATCTCTCTCCTTGTCTTCCTGTATTTTAAAGTTCCTCCTTCCTTCCTACCTTCCTACCTTCCTTCCTTCCTTCCTTCCTTCCTTCCTTCCTTCCTTCCTTCCTACCTTCCTTCCTTCCTTCCTTCCTGCCTGCGTTCCTTCCTTCCTTCCTTCCTTCCTTTCTTCCTTCCTTCCTTCCTTCCTTCCTTCCTTCCTTCCTTCCTTCCTTCCTTCCTTCCTTCCTTCCTTCCTTCCTTCCTTCCTTCCTTCCTTCCTTCCTTCCTTCCTTCCATCCTTCCTTCCTTCCTTCCTTCCTTCCTTCCTTCCTTCCTTCCTTCCTTCCTTCCTTCCTTCCTTCCTTCCTTCCTTCCTTCCTTCCTTCCTTCCTTCCTTCCTTCCTTCCTTCCTTCCTTCCTTCCTTCCTTCCTTCCTTCCTTCCTTCCTTCCTTCCTTCCTTCCTTCCTTCCTTCCTTCCTTCCTTCCTTCCTTCCTTCCTTCCTTCCTTCCTTCCTTCCTTCCTTCCTTCCTTCCTTCCTTCCTTCCTTCCTTCCTTCCTTCCTTCCTTCCTTCCTTCCTTCCTTCCTTCCTTCCTTCCTTCCTTCCTTCCTTCCTTCCTTCCTTCCTTCCTTCCTTCCTTCCTGGACTTGTATCTTCTTTTCTCTGTTAACTGCATTCATTCATTCAATCCATTATTCGACTCGTTCTCTTGCTTCTTAAGGTGCCTTTGCTAGTAACGTTCTTTTATTCAGGCAAACTTCTTTCTCTCTGCCGTCTGCTCCCCTTATTTCCCTTGATTGTTTTTACTTTTAACTCATTAGTATGCATGAAGTAAGTTACTTAATCACAAAATTGACATTCTTGGAAAGTATCAGATATGAACCAATATATTATATTCCTGTGTCTGCGGATCTCTTTATGCCGATGGTCTTCAGGTCGTTGCCTATAGTATGTCCATGGAGTTTGCAGGGAATGAATATAATCTCTTTGTAGATAGACTGGTGGGTACAGATTTTGAGCAATTGATTTTCCTCCATTTAATCTTTTTTCTCAATCAATCAACCAATCTGTCAGTCTTTAATTCGTTCATAATTTCCTCGTTCTCTTCAGCCACAGATGCGAAGGGTGACTAATGGATGGATGGATGGACGGATTACGAACTCTGTCCTCCGTCATATTTCCGCCATCTTCGAGTTTAAGCAGCGAGAAGGATACCCAGTCAGAACACAATGGGGCACATTAATATCAGACTTTGTTTCGCCCCAACGCTCCCTCCTCCTCCTCTTGAACTCTGTCGCCCTTTTTAATATTCGTCTCAGATGATCTTTTTTTCTTATGAGGAATTCCTACGACATGAGTCTGTCAGTTGGTAAATATCTATCTGCCTGTCTGTTTGTATGTCTGCCTATCTGTTAGTATGTCTGTCTACCCGCCTGTTGGTATACTGGTCTGCCTCTCTATACTGATGAAAAGATAGATAGGCAAACAAATAGACAAATATACCAACATACTAGTAGACAGACGCGCATGCAGGCAGGCAGAAACACTCAGACAGATACAAGCAGACTGACATGCACACAGGCGAAGTATGGTACTGTCTAAGTCTGTATGCCTCTCTGTGTGTATGTATTCAGTATTTTTCTGTATACGTCAATCCGTCAGCGTGTCTTTCTGCTAGTCTTTCTGTTCAACGTTTTCTCTCTGTGCATGTCTCTTGTCTGCCTGTCTGTATGCATGGATATCAGTCTGCCTATTTATGTCTTTGAACCTGTGTGCCTTCCTGCTGTTCCGCCAGTCCTTTTGTTTGTTTGTCCGTCTGTCTGTCTCTCTATTTGTTTGTTTGTCAGTTTGTGTGCCTGTCTGTATGCCTTCATGCAGGTAGGCCTATAGTCCTACCGTTATGCATATCTCTATATCAGTTTCCTTGCAATTCTGTCGGCTGTTCTCTCCAGTTCTTCTTTCTTTCTCACTTCCTTTCCTCTTCATTCCTCCTTAATCTCAGACTCAAACTTTTTCTCCTTCTCGTCACATTTTTATTTCCGGTTTTACTTCCAACTCCCTGTCTCCGATTCTTTCATTTTCTCAACCCCCACTCTCCCTTGTTTCGTGGTTTCTCCTTTCTCCCAACGCTCTCCTTTTACTATCCACCATTAGCTGTCTTGCGGAGTTACTTTTCGCTCCTTTTCACACTTCCCCATATGTTAACGTTGTCTATCAATGCTTCCTTTCAATTCCCCATTTCTTTCAATCTCTCTTCACCCCCTGCTTTTCTTCTTTTGTAACATTTGTTTCTCTCTCTCACCCTCTCTCTCTCTCTCTCTCTCTCTCTCTCTCTCTCTCTCTCTCTCTCTCTCTCTCTCTCTCTCTCTCTCTCTCTCTTTGTCTCTGTCTTTCTCTGACTGTTTCTCTGTCTCTGTCTGTCTGTTTCTGTCTCTCTCCCTCTCTCAGTTTCAAAAGGTTTCTTTCGTTCCTTTCCATATCTACTTCTTCCTTTCCATGCATATCCTTTTCATTTTAGTTTCGACTCCAGTTGCTACATTCTTTTCGACTGCCATCCATACCTTTCCTCAAGCATTCTCGCTTTTTCTTTCATTTTTCTCATAACCTGAGGCATTTCTACGCATCATTTTCGATGGCCCAGCTCTTCCTATATAGGTCTAGCGTCGGACGACTTACAGAACGACGGTGACCTTCGGTAGGTGGTCACGAGGTAATTGTCTTTTCTTTCATGAGTGACGAACCTGACTACTTTGAGAAGACAAGAAAATACTTACTTACTCCAGTGGTACTTTGGGCATTTGATTCAGTGGTCAAAGAGGCACATAATTATCTCCTCCGGTGGGCAATGAGGTACTTGCCTCCACGCGAGGAAGGAGTATTGACAGGAATGGATTTCGAATAGGAAGAGTCTTCAGAAGTGCGCTGCCTCTGTATCTCAATCTAGTTTCTCCAACTGTTGCGTTTGCATGGGAGAGGAGTAGGAGGGGAGAGAGATGCAGAAAGATAATAAGTGAACGAATTACAGGGACTGTCATCGGAGTAATAGACACACAGGTCGGAACAGAAATTGTAAAACAGAAACAAAGAGACAAGCGTATAGAAAGAGCGTAGAACCGTTAGAGAGACTGATAGGAAGAGCGACAGAGTCTGATAGACACAATCAAGGACAAGGAGCCGGCTAGGTTAGTCTAAAGATTTACCTAAGAGACTGTCCTTCTACCAGCCATGCTTGACTCAGTCAGGCAGATTACATGTTTGAAATACTTATTGAATACTTATTGATGTTGAGATTGGAGATTGGATTCTCGAGCGCCTCTGAATAGTTTCCTTGAAGGGGCGCTATATAAATGCTTAGTTGATTGATTGTTTCGCATCTAGATATGCTTATAATTATTCTTTGTAATTTGCACCTATATCGAGCGTCGATGGCACGAGTACAAGTGCGCTTAATGCTTGCTCATTATTGCAACATAGTAGCCAGCTCAGGAAAGATTCGAACCCTCAAACTCGGTCAGCTAGTAACCAATCGGAAATCGTGCCCTTGTTATCGATGCATCGTCAGCTGGTTTGGAGTACAGCTGCGTTACAATACGCTACGAAATATCACGAATCACTGTGTCAACATATGATGCCTGGATATTATATGTACATATGACTAACTTTTCCAACGTGTGTTTGAGATATATCGACTGCGCCTCTGCATACAGTGATTAATGACAGCCGCATCGATTGTGTTCACCGTCTTTTCGTTAGGTGGCGTTGGGTGTCACGCAATGGCGACGTTCGCGAACGTTTTTAACAGCGCACCATAAATGCGGTGGGATAGGCTACGTTTACTCGCTCTGTTTAAACAATTCGGTTACACTACAAGCTCTATCAGCCGGCTGCATTTTGCGATGGTTGCGACGAAAGATGACACAACAGTATGCGTTTGTAAACTCATCTCAAATGCTGACATTTATACAGTGCGTCTTCTGAGGTAACTTACGCTTGTTTAAGCCGGTCATACCACGCCAAGACATGAGCTGAAAGAGGCACGTCTTCTTGATAATCACGCTCACAATTGTCTGCAGTTTTATGTAAATGGGGCCATCGATAGCGTAGTGTTTAGCGTGCTACACTGTCAAACGAATGGTCGGGGGGTTCCAATCCGCGCAATGACAGAAATTTGGTTCGAGATGTCTGTTCCACCAGCACCCCTAGCCAACTCAGCTATAACGAGTACACTGACCGTACACTGTCGTTGAGAAGATGAGACGGCTCGGGAGATAACTGGCCACCCGCCCTCTTATGCCGAGATTAAGAAAATGAAGCCGCTTACACTTGATACCATGATTGCCTCAGGCTAGCTTAAGGGACTGCTCGTTTCCTTCTTTGTGAATTTTCTGTAATTTTCCTCTGCTTTTGTATGAGCTCTGTAAGATTTATATTGACACATTGTCGTGATTGGTAAGCAGTTCGTGTGAAACAGAATAACCTGCATGCGTGAAACATCTCTGCTGTGTTTCATTTTTCTGTCGTCTTCAACCGACTGTATTGTGTAATAGCTGTTCTGCTCTGCCTCTGCTGCTTTGTAATGTAATGCATTTGCACTGCATTGCATTGCATCAAGATATGAGCAAATAACCACTGTACTTAAGATTTATGTTGACTTCATAATATTCAGCGAAGCACTGGCGTAAACTTGTCCAAAATATTGGGGGGTGGGGTGGGGCATGGATTCTGGACCACAAAAAGAAGTTTTTTCAATATGAAAAGTTGTTTTTTGTTATTGTTTTTTTTTCGTTCTTATGGTTTTTGTTGTTTTGGTTGTTTTTAAGATTTTCGGATTTCGAATCATAAAAATCATGAAAAATGGCATGAACAAGAGCTCCAACTCAGTTTAATTCAGTTAATTGCGATTTCCGAAAATTAAAATCATTAACTCAATGTTATTAAAATAACTTATACAAAATAAAAAATTTATTTTTTTTGTAAAACAAAACATTTTGTGGTTTTCTTTTTCGTTTGGTTTTGTTTAAAACCAAAGACCGAAAAAACATTTTTCACCTCTAGTCTGGACAGTCAGCAGAGGCTTCCGGTTTACGTTAATGCGTATGAAATGGGGCGTTTTGTTTACATGTAAATTTATTTCATTTTGAAGATATTGAAGATAAAAATAAATCTTTGTGTTCATTATGAATTTCTGATAGTATTTCAGTTCTATGTCTCTGATTTTCTGTTTCTGAAGAAATTTGTTTATATTGAATCATAATATTTTAATATTTGAAGAAATTATCCTCTCGATTTTGGGGGGGAGGCATTGCCCGGACCCTCAATTATTGGGGTGGGGCACGTGCCCCGGCTGACTCCCAGAGTCTATGCCTATGCAACGAAGGATCTGTTTCAAATTGTGTTTTGGTTGTCGAACCAAAAGTACTTACAATCAATTCGCCTCTTGGTATCTCTCCACAGGTCTTTCACTCCAAGCTGAAAACACTGCTCTTTCACAAAATCCTATCTTGATTCCTACTCTTCCACTTGCCTCCCTCACCGTTTCAATTCTAGACATCATCCACCTTTGACCTTCTGCCTGCTTGGCCCTTTGGATCTTGGATTTTGACCATACTTGCCTATCGATTTGTTTTTGACTAAGCGCCTGTGAACAAGCTGGTTCCCACAACTTCGCTGTTTTGGGTGCTGTAGAAATCTCGATCGATTACGATTATTTTCAACCTTATCACTATTCAACTGGGTCGTCTGCATGATAACCTTTGTCTGGTTTGTATACAATACAATAGAACTGTTTCAGCTCAACGAGTTTTTCGGTCGCTGGATCTAAATTGCGAAACTTTCCCTACGTCTGTTTGCTCTGGTCAATCTCTTATGTCATTTCATTGTCAACCTGAAACTTTTCAGATGGTTTATTCACCCTAGTGTCTCAGAGGATTAATTTCCTGGTATTGACTTGACTACAGCTTATAGCAGCGGTTCTCAACCTGTGGTCCGCGAACCACTGGTGGTCCGCGGTCATCTGCCTGGTGGTCCGCGAGCAAGGCCTTCTGTTTATATTTTTTACAATTAAGAACATGCAAACAGACAAATTGTGTTAATTTTTTTAAATGTTTGTTTTATTGCAATCGTTAGAATCGGCTAGATGGCAGCATGAAACTAATAATACGCAGATTTATGGCCAAAAATTATTTTGTATTAATTTGTTTTTGGCACAATTTTTAGTGGTGGTTCTCTACCGAGACTCAAAATTTATAAGTGGTCCTTGAGTCTCAAAAGGTTGAGAACCGCTGGCTTATAGGCTTGATGTGTTATCGGTTGATGCCGTGTGCAATGGACTGCGGCGCTTTAAAAGTTGCTAATTATCAAGTGGAATTGCTAATTATCAAATGGCATTGCGTTGCATTTGAAGGCTGTAGTGCATGTTGAAGTGTGTCACGCATCACAGTAGACAGAGTATGTTGTGTTAGGCTTTTTTGCTTTTATTTTTGATGAGACTGCAATTTTCATATCAAGAGTGCCTTGCCAAACAAAGTTTCTCTCAATACTTCTTCTAGCATCTTGGACTTGATAGCTAGCTTCTTTAGAGGTCACACGCAGGCTCTTAAATTAGCAGAAAACTATCAAACTTGTTGCTAGTTACTCAAAAATTGTGTAGAGATCTGTGCTGGGACCAATTATTATAATTGCAGCACTTGATTTGAAGAAATCCACCGCTGTAGTAAATCTAATTCCCAAAACTGTACGATTTGGGCTTAATGCATAATTTGGCAATATTAAGCTGTGGGCCACTCTAAATAAGGTTACTACAAAAAACGCCAAACAAAAGAGGTAATTTTAAAGGCCTTCTCTATAAACATTAGAACTTAACTCCCACAAATATAGCTCGACTTTTCAGCTTCTCTTTGAACATGCCTTTTTAGATCAGTTCCTTTATTGTATTCTCGTATAATAATCCATTACAAAATCTATGTATTCGTTCTGTTACAGTCTAAGCCTAAGGCCTTTGTGGGGCGTGGTGGCTCAGTGGTAAGTTCGGCGCCTTGTGACCGGAGGGTTGCAGGTTCGAATCCCACTCTAGCCGCTGCGTACGGACCTTGGGCAAGTCCTTCACTCGCAGTTGCTCGTGGCGCTTCGGCGTGAAAATTCCGGCACAGTATCAAATGCTGTAGTCGGGAGCCCCTCTGAGTAGTAGTTGACTTCGAGAGGCGCTATAGAAATATCCGTAATAAAAAAGACCTGTTTCCTTTCGAGATGCAAAAAGTCATTACATGTACTTACTTACATAATACTTTAATACGGCTTTACATAATGGACTACATTCAGTGCTTGCGATCTGCAATGCATTGCTTGGTGCACTGGAAGACTGCATAGACAACGTTTGGACGCTAAGTAAGACACAGACAGCGACGTCGACCAAAGGTAGCAAACAACACGATGGATGGCCTTGAACCTCTATTTCCAGAGTTTAAAACAGCTCGCCTCCTATAAACAAGTCAACATGTACACTCATAAAGCCTTCGACAAAGGAAGCTAAAGGTTACCTAGTACTCAGATGGGTGCCAGGGAGTCGTCTTTGCACTACTCCAACCTTGGGTTCTACACTTTGTGAAACTCGACATTCACAGTCTATACATTTATTTATTTGTTCCTTTATTTGTGTGTTGTTGAAGAAATAAACGATACATTTGAAGCTAAAGAACTAATATGGTCGTCTTTCTGACTGTAATAAAAGTCCTTACCAACTGCATCGAGTAATCATCGGTTGCTGTTAATTATCACAGCAGCTGACTGCATAATTGTCATCATCATCCGTTTGTTGTCACAAATGTTTTAGCATCATCATCGTCATCATCATCATCAGTTGTTTTCATCACTCTAGTTATACTACTTGTCATCCTCGTCAACAGCTGCACCTTTATACGACTCCTCCTGCTCCTTCCTCTTGTGGTCATCATCATCATCGTCATCGTCGTCGTCATCATGATGATGATTCATGATGATGGCCTTCATGAATTGATAAAACCCATACAGATTAAGCAGATGCATGGATTTTTTAACACAGCGTTAGAGTTTAAGTATTTACCAATGCTTAACCAAATCGTTGCCCTACACACACACACACACACACACACACACACACACACACACACACACACACACACACACACACACACACACACACACACACACACACACACACACACACACACACACACACACACACACACACACACACACACACACACACACACACACACACACACACACACACACACACACACACATATGCACAAACTAATATATTTTCAAATGCATTTTGCGACTCGGATTCGAAACTTATCCCTAGCAGATGGTTACTGTTAACTCAACTTATCATTGAACGCCGCTGAGAATTTTTCCACCGTAGGCCTTTATATCCACCTTCTGCTCCCCTTAACACCACGAAATTTAACGGTCTTGACAAGAGACAATGCTGTAAAAACTGGTGTTAAACTGTAAACTTTGACCTAGTGAATTTGATCTCTGAAATAGGGTTTCTGACCCAGTGACCTGGAAATAGAGTTATCAACTGCGCCGAAGCTAATCATGGCGCGGTTTTCAAAGTGGCCCGTCTAATGTAATTGAGGCCTAGGGCGAGAGCGGGTCGCTAAGCTGGAACACTCGTTATAGCAAAGCTGATGGGAGGGGTGTCTTCTAATCGTGGTATAGACGCTCTTATCAGTCATGTCTTCTGCTATCGCGGGACACAACTTCTATTAAAGCTGTTGTAGCATTAGCCTCTAGTATCCTGCATAGTAAGGGACTCCACCGACACTTAGCAATGCGATGCAGATTAACACACAGCCAGGCACTGGTACAATTAGTTTCAAGGCACTGTGGCCACATATAAATAGACAAAATATGCAGGAAGTAGAAATTGATTTTATTGTTTGTTGTTGCATGCCATATTCTTGTGTGTGTTAAATACTATGTAATTAACAGTTTGATTCGCTTGCATATTCACTTCCTTCTCTACTCATGCATTATTTGCAAAATATATATGCTATAATGTAATCTATAGTCAGGCTTTAATGCGTACTGAACTGTTTAAGAGCTGCATTATTTATTTTCTTATTAATTACGTATTAATTCTTATTAATTACGTATATATATATATATATATATATATATATATATATGTTTACGTATAAGCACATTGTATCCTACGCGGACACTTTTCTTATAAATACAGTTAACACACACATACATATCTATATTTACACACGTGCATATGTATACATACGGATGCATCATATTTGTACACGTTTTCTAAGCACAAACATACAAACATATATGATATATATACACATGTGCACATAATTATGAGTATAATGAGTAACATATAAATAGACAAAATATGCAAGAAATAGAAATTGATTTTATGCATTTGGACACTTATTATACACGCACACCATAATGTGTCTGTCGTAATTAAATATTAAAATACAAAAAGATAAAAAAATATTAACGCTTTAATTTTAGCTGTATTTCAAAATATATTCACAAATATATGATATTTAACTTTATATAGGCCCTATTCTTGGCATAGGTTGACTCTTTCGGACCAGCTAAGGTCGCATTGGAATACAAGTAGGCTATCGGTTACTGAAAACTGAACAGACCCCATCATCACTGGGTATGAAAAGGTTTCTTTTACATGCAGTCTTATTTCTTAAGTAGAAACTTACATCAATGTATAATATTATTATAAATAAGACAAGACGTTTATTGACACCAAGCACCAAATTCAAGTACAACTTAATTAATTAAAGACATTTCAGTACACTTCGCTGTATACAGCAGCAATAACTTTAACCCATCAGTTGGCCAGTGTCAAAGGGTTATCGTAAAAAGAAAAAATTGGTCCGCTGGCAGGAAGCCCAAGTTTCAACTATTTCCATTTTCTACACATAGTAGCATCAGTGATATTCGTTAATCTTTTGCAGTTACATAAAACGTTGCATCAGTGCTCATTTTATACAAGAACAGTATAGGTGCGCTATAAGTCAAGAAGATACTGTTTTAGTTTAGCTTAAAAATACTTAGAGTAGGGTAGGCACTATAGTCAAAAGAGTCGGCAGCAAATACGGTCCACGATAAGGAATTGAAACCTGTCTAGTTTTTGGCGAACAAAGTCCTTGTGAAACTTATTGCAATATATATGTCTTGTGTTTATATGGCAGTTATGCACTGGTTTATACTGATGGGTGTACGCATTCAATGAGAACATTTTGCAATTATAGAGAATATAGATTTAGAATGAAACTAAATTATTTTGTGTAAAATATTCGCTCCTCTTCTCTAAATCTGGCGAGGATATATATATATATATATATATATATATATATTCATTTTATTTGATCCCAATTTAAGCATACATATTACACGAATATAGAATTGTCCGTGATACAAAAGGCATACCCAAAAGGAACAGAAGTACAACTTAATTGGGGTCAACTCTTAACTTTAAGCAGTGAGAAAGCAAACTGACATAACTATATAACGAACAGGATGACAAAATTACGATAACAAATTAGGATGAATGCAGGATCAAAGATATTCAAAAGAACGAAAACAGATATGCAACTAAAACTAAGCCGAATGTCTGGTACCATAAATAAAAATAAATATAAAAAGATCTAACTAACTGTATACATGCATCTTTGGAATTTACTGTACAATGCACACAGTGACACGAAACTTTCAGAGTACTTTCAGTTTAACGACACTGTGTGATAACAAAGATTATTAACGTCTCCCTCCTCCTTTTTCCAGGCTTGGGATTGGTACTGCTTGAGTTCGAGCAGTGGCGGAGTTAAGCTTTTCAGAACTGATGCATCTGCTTTATGAATAGTGTTAAATATAGCACTGGGCGGATGAATATTCATGAAAGGTGAGTTCCATAGTGATGGACGAGCGAACTTAATTGCAAATGACCTTGTATTGGTACGGGCGAACTTCCCTGGCATCTAGTACAATGGAGTGGCATTCTGTATATTTTTTACAATAGTAATTAAAGACATACATTAAATATATAATTTATATTATTATCTAAGCTGTTACATATGACTTTGCATGAGTAGATATGTATAGCTAGATCTTGCATATGTATAACCTATATATTTGTATTATAATTATCAATTTGAAAGCAACATTATATACTATTCCTGTATGTACAGCTCATGTATAAATATGTATTATCTGTGTTATTTCATTGTATGTCATAAATAATATATATATATATATATATATATATATATATATATATATATATATATATATATATATATACTAGTGTATTAACCCGTCATAAATTATGACGTGACGACAGTGTATCATTATAAGCCTATATGTATCGTTTGTCAAAATGCTCTGATCGCCGTCGTCAAGACGACCGTCGTCAAGACGGCAGTACAAACGGTTTCACAATTATAGAACAGAAGCCGTTTGTGACGTAGCGTCCTGCGACAGACAAATTTGCATATAAGGAAACTATATGTATAGATATTTACTTATATTATCCTATATTTCTGCAAATATCATTTATTAATTTATTTACTGTTCCCAACGGTAACATCACGGAAATAAGTCTGAAAAATATTTATGGCATGCAAAGGGCCGACACAGAAGGGCCCGAGGTTTCTATTAGTAGGGTCACTAATGCAACATCAATTCAGTTTCAAATCACTCATTGTACGGCATCATTTCCATTATAAGTACGGAGTAATCAGCTTTGCAATTATGGTGTAGTTATTATTACAAGTATAGTTGCCATGCTAAGAATGGAGATGATGATGATGAGATGATGATGATGGAGGAGGAGGAGGAGGAGGAGGAGGAGAAGGAGGTTGACGATAATGATGAAAAAGACTCCTTTTATTTTGCCAATGTATTCTTTAAATGCATCCTAAGCAGAACGGAAACTGAATGGCATGGAATCTGATCAAACAGTCAACGGTGGTTAAGGATCTAACTCGATAAATTCGTTGAAAAAGTGAACAGGGTCAAGGCCACTTAGTCGCTATAGAAAAACATGTACATCTAAATTTAAGAAGTGAACTAGGACTGTGTTCTCTGTTGCTTTAATGTTACCAGCTTTCCCGTTTACTTAGTTGCTCTCAACTGTCTTTTCAAATCTTCTGTTCAAAAGTAGAGTTCTGCGATGAACTATAATAACTGTTCGAAGGCGATTCTATGTGGTTTTCTAAATTTACTTCTATTAACAATAGTGACGCACTCGCATCGATTTACTTGTCATTGTATACGATTAAGTAATGAGACACAAATTGGTTCATGAAAACAAACGATTACATTAAAACTAACATATGTATGCATGCATATATATATGATATATATATATCTATGATATATATATATAGAGGCACCCGCAGGCTTAAAAAATTGGACGCACACATAGATTATATCTATGTGATATCTATGGACGCATAGCCCTCTCGTAAACAAATAATATGATCGCTTGCCCGCTTTGCTACCATAGATATATAAGTGAGAAAATTGAAATAGCTGCCATAGATGAGTAGTGAGTAGTGACAAACAAAATTCAATTTAGATAACATCTAATTGCCGTTTAACAAACATATCGATGCGATGGATTTGATTTGGTGAGTGGACGCACGTGCGTCCAGTGTGTACATGTGTGTGTTTGTGTGTGCGTGTGTATGTGTGTGTATATGTGTGTGTGTGAGTGTGTGTGTGTGAGTGTGTGTGTGTGTGTGTGTGTGTGTGTGTGTGTGTGTGTGTGTGTGTGTGTGTATGCAAACATTTTTATTTGTATTTATATAGGTACGTATGAATCCATGAATTCACATTCATGCATACATGCATACGTACCTGCTTAAATACATTGAGTGAATGTAGGCCTATTCGTTTTTTCTTTTTGTATCTGTATCTGTCCAAGTAAACAAATAAGTGAATAGGTATATATGTATGCATGCATGTTTATGTCCTTTTATGTATATATGTATATATATGTATTCATGCATGTATGCATGTATGTATGTATGTATGTATGTATGTATGCATTAATTTATGTATGTATTTATGTATGTATTTATGTATGTATGTTTTTATGTATGTATGTATTTATGCATGCGTGTTTTATGTATGTATGTATTTATGTATGCGTGTTTTATGTATGTATGTATTTATGTATGTATGTATGTATCTATCTATTTATTTATTTATGTATTATGCATGTATGTATTTATGTATGTATGCATTTATGTATATTTGTATGTATTTAATTATGTATGTATGTGTTTATGTATGTATGTGCGTTTGTTTGCATGTCTGCATTTGTTTATGTATCACTGCATGCATGATAAAAATAATACAATCATCCGTGTACATCTATGACGTCACTGTAGTAATGCTCAGTGTCTGAATCGATTGTCATTGCTACGTTTATTGCTGCTTGCCGTGTTTTATACACATGTTTGTAAGAGTATGTGTGTATGTGTGTATGCATGTATGTATGTGTTGATTCATTCATTTATTCACAACATTTAAAGATCGCCCCTTAAAGATGCATACATGTGTACATGTTTATATGCATCAATATATTTGTATGTATTCTGAGATATATGAACTATGTATTTATGTATAATATCTATTTTTTATAAACCCATTTATGTATTATATACAGTTTTCTAAATTTGTTTAATAAAATAAGACTGACTCTGGAGATCTAAATGCAGTTGACGATGAAAAGAACATGTAACAACCCTAACAGAGGAATTCGCCACCAGCTGGACCATTTTAGATTAAAATGTAAATGTAAACGTTTTTCTACAGCGACCGTATGACCTCGATTCCGCTCAGTTTTAAACGAATTGATCGGGTTAGATCCTTCAACACCGCTTCTCGTTTGAGCGACGCCACACCATTTTAAGATCCACGTGTACGGACCGTGCCAGCCTGGGATTTAAATCTTTGAAATAAGCCATTTGTTTCATTCTTTCCTTGACAATCAAACTGAAACTAATGTTAATTTTAAAAAGAGGAACCCAATTACGCAGCTAAGAGTTTTTGTTAAATTCATCCCGTGAATGTTATTGGAAGGGTTGTCTTTCTCTGAAGTTATTTCAAAATAGGTTTAACCACACAAGTTTGTTGTGTCCGACTCGCAGCACGATTCTCATCTCAAGTGACCACAATTGCAGCTGTGTTCTTCCTTATCCTTAAACTTTCTCCTCATCTTCTTCCTCCTATCAATCTTCTTAGCCTTTACCGCGTCCTCTTATTTTCCTCCTTCTTGTATTCCTCATTCCTCTCTTAGTCTTCCTCCATCTCTTGTTTATATTCCACTTCTCTTAATCCTTCTGTTTCTTCTGTTCTTACTCCTTCTTTCTGCTCTTTTAATCCTCCTGCTTCTCCTCCTCCTACCAATCTTCCTCATCTTCATTCCCGCCTTCAAATACTCCTCCTCCGGCTCCTTCTCATATTCCTCATTCTTCCTCTTTTATTGTTCTCCTCATTCCTCCCATGCTGCTCCTCTGTTCTTCTTGCCTTTATTTTCTTCTTCTCCTCCTCCTCCTCCTCCTCTTTCTGCTCCTCCTCCTCCTCTTTCTCCTCCTCTTCCTCCTCGTCCTCTTCATCGTCTCTTTCGACCCAATGTCCCATTCTCTCGTCTCTCTCTCTGCGTCAATTCCTCCTCCGTCCATTCGTCGCGATTCCTTTGAACGTCTTTCGACTCTTCTTCCCCAATGTCTCCCCTGCCAACACTTCTTCTTCTCATTCCGAGAAGAAAAATTGCTTCGTCCACTTGTTTATTCATCCTCCTCCCTCACTGCCTCCCTCCTTTCTCTGCCCTCCCTCCTTCCTTCCTTCTGACAATGCACTGCACACTTCCATATATAAATATATATGCAAATGTGAACATACATATATTATATGCAGTGTGTTTGTTTGGTCAATGTAAAGAAGCATATATACCAATTAGGACATACATGTATAAGTGACCACGGACACACGGGTCCATCTTCAAATGAATCTATGACTGTCTGGTGTTCATTCTGAGCCGCTGAGTACCCTGCAGCATCGGCCTATACCTAGTACTTGCTGCCCAACTGTTGTGTACTTGGTACACAATTTATTTTTACTAAAGACAGGAATTTAACAGTACTGTTCTGCACTAATTTTGTATTTATTTAAGAAAACAGCGTAGATATTTTGCGAATAATGTTTTATATATATATATATATACAATGTATTGTATTAATATATATATATTTATTTATTTAAGAAAACAGCGTAGATATTTTTGCGAATTAATGTTTTATATATATATATATATATATATATATATTAATATAGTACATTGTGTGGACATTTTCAATTTATAGGGGACTTAACATGCTTAAGTTACAGTTAGTACACACACAGTTACGCAAATGGATAATTGTACATATATATATATATATATATATATATAAATTTACATGTATGTATATATATATACATGTAAATTTTTTGTATGTAAATGTATTCGTATGTGACTGTGGATGTGTGTATGTATAAATGTATATGTAATTGTATGTTTATGTATGTGTATACTTGTTCATGTGCATTTGAATGTGCGTATGTTGTATGTATGTGTAGATGTATATACACATGTAAGTATGTATATGTAAAGGTATATGTATGTATATATATATATATTTCTGGAAGCCTTTGGGAAGAATAAATAAAAATGGGAGAAAAGGAAATAATCGGGAAATGTTATGTATATTTATGTGTATATTTCTACGTAGATCTGGATGTATAATGTATATATATATATATATATTATATATATATGCATGTACATTACATTAGTATTCTGTGCTAGGCTTTAATAACCTATGTTAACTATGTATATGTTCGTTTATGCAGAATGTGTTCCAGTCATAGATCTGGATTCGTGTGTTCTATAGATGCAGACCAGTATGCGTAGTATGCAAGTGCTTAATCAGCAAATATTCTGATCATTTATGCCGAAGACGCATTTGCTATTATGCCCGAAACTCATGGCATGGATAATTTATCTAGCGCCTGTTTTGGTTTATCGTTCAACAGGGATTAGCCAGCGAGATCCAAGCGCCTGCAGAGCGCTGAGATTTACGAGTTGCTTTTAAAGTTGTGTTTTTATATCGTACGCCTATGTAACATTGTAAACGCACGCCTGAGTATCTGTCATGTCTGCCTGTTTGTATGTCTGCCTGTTTGTATATCTGCCTGTTTGTATGTCTGCCTGTTTGTATGTCTGTTTGTCTTTGTTCGTCAACTCATTTTCGCTATTTTCATATGTTTGTGACTATGCTGAATCATATCCAAGGCAAGAACAGAAGACTCCAGAAGTAACCCATAGAAAAACACTAACACCTAAAAATATGGACGCGCGCGCCCAGGTGGATTGCACGTGGGTTTTGGATTATTGCATATTCCAATGGTTCCGGTTGCATATAGCTTATTCGACAAAGTAAACGATGAACAAAGAATACGCCCAGCTTGCATACAACAATAGCGCACATGCGTACAATAGCAAAACATTATATAGATTCAGCCTACGTTTTCGTTCAAGTGCCAGTGTTTGTACGCGCAAACATTCATGCAATGCGTTTTATGCATGAATAGCGTTTTATGTATGCGCGCTTGTTGTATGTCTTGTTCGCATACGCGTTGTTTGCTGTGAAGCGTCTGCAATATTACGGATAATCTCAAAATTCTATGGAATGCCGTACATTAAACCGTGTTCGTATGCAGTGTGTGTTTTTAGAAAGACATGTACTATATTGGATAAAAATGTTCTGGATGTTCATATGTCTATATCTATGTGTGTTTAAAAGTGCTTGCTTGGTTAACTGCATGCTTCTGTAAGTAAAATGAGCTAGATTTGAAACATGTTGCTTAATCTCTGATGCATGTTGTTTGTTTAATCTCTGATGCATCTTTGTTTAATTTCTGATGCACGTTGTTTACTTTAATCTTACAATTTCATAAATCGCTCGAATTAGAAAATGGATGCAGCCCATAACGGTCATGGTTATCATACCCGGGTTTGAATGTCACCCTAAAAGCTTGACACCCCAATTCAAATGATGTTTGCTACGAAGTTTATGTTATGGATTCCATTACCGGCTGACAGAAAAGCGAGTGGGTAGAAGAGTTTTTGTGCTGTGGATGATGTATTGTGCTGTTTTCTTTCCGCAGAAGTGTTTATATATAATATCAGACATGATAAGCCATCGCGCGAACAAGACTTATGAAACAGGTGGATCTTGCGTTTCTGGCAAAAATTCGCCGAGCGAGATGAGTGAGAGGGTGAGGAGACGAGCATATAAGCAGCTAAAGTCAAGGACGGTCAGAGGAGAGCTTGCTCCTTCAGAGCCTCCTGCACGGACGCCGTGAACTCGGATGTATTTAGAAGTGACGCGGTGTTATGTCAATGCATTGCGCACGAATAGAAGAATCTGGTTATTTTTCATCCGGCATTTTGTGCTGCAGTATTGTGCTTGTGTAGGTATATGATTTACCCATTGCTCTTATTGAAATCGTGTCAATGCATGGATAATCGAAAATATGGACGACTGCTCAGTTATATTTCGTTGATTTGTTTCCTCGATAGTTCCTTTTGTGGTATACGATACGTTCATTTGTTGTTATCTGTCATCCTGACTTGACGCATGCTGTCTGCAATCGGCCGTTGCAACGGATTTCTCGTGAGTGCGTCATGTTCAGAGTCCGTTTCCTGTTTTAGAAATGAAGTCCATTGCTTTTGTGAATTTCTTTTGTTTTCTGATTTCCCTGATCTCACAGATCGATGGCGAAGACTCTTCATCACCAAATGACTTGTGCCCCATAGAGAATCAGAAAGTCGGTCACTTGTCCGTTGAACTTCATATCGATTCCTACATCGTAATGCATTAAAGCCTTGGCATATTTGTCTATCTAGATCTCTATAGCGTCCTGTCTCTGATTCTCTGTCTCTATGTATGTGCTCGTTGTCTGTCTGTTTGTCTGCCTGCCTGTCTGTCTGTCTGTCTGTCTGTCTGCCTGCCTGCCTGCCTGCCTGCCTGCCTGCCTGCTTGCCTGTCTGGTGGCCTGCCTGCATGCCTGTCTGGTGGCCTGCCTGCATGCCTGCCTGCTTGCATGCATGCCTGCCTGCCTGCTTGCATGCATGCCTGCCTGCCTGTCTGCCTGCCTATGCAGCACTCTCATGATGCTTTTGTCTGTCTGCCTGATGTCAATGGAGCTGTTGCTAGAACCCTTCGCTCAAGATGGTGCAGCATGAGTCTCAATCAAATCGGAAACCAGCGCAACATAAACTGTGTTGTTTCTCGCCTGACTATTCCCTCACATGTGAACGTTGAACGACGTCGGTACCACAGCAGCAAAACTGTAGCGCAATATAACTCACGCCACATCCAGTTGTGACATTCACGAAACGAGTGAGCGAGCGAATGGGGGGAGGAGGGGGAGTGGGCAGAAGGGTGAGGGAGACCGCTGCTGCGTTCGGCCGGACTATTTATCACCGGCTTAGAGGTGTTAATATTACGCCAGTACTGACCGCGGCGTCTTTTGCCTACAGCGGCCGGCTGGACACTGGCCAAAGCCGACGTCCTGGTGTTAATCATTCACAGAGGCTGCGCGAAAACCGTTTACTTGCCGGGGACCTACATGTTCCCGTGGACTGGCGCCGAATCTACTGTTGATTAGACGTTCGAGCTGAATTGCACCATCAATATTCCGACTCAAGTATGCAAATGTACATATACACAGTCGCTTTTTGACGTTATTAGTCTGGGTTTCGAAGGTGGGGCATGCGTACCTGCACAGTAAGTTCTGACAGATGGTCAACGTCTTTCTCTGCTGTTTCCGGTTCTCTGAGACTAAATGACTTTTTAGCACGACTTGCAATTACGCGTTTCTTCGCTTCTTGGTGTCGTTTAATTGTCTTTTAAATCTTCTTAAATTCCATCTCATGTTTTTACTTTGGCTTTTTCTCTGTGTGTATAGGGCTATCTTTGAGTTCTTAGTGTGGAATGGACAAGTAACGACTGGTTAGACTAGTCTGATTAGATTGGTCTCGTTAGGATGGTCTGGTTTGTTTGGTCTGGTTTGATTGGTCTAGTTAGATTGGTCTGGTTAGATTAGTCTGGTTGGGTTGGTCTGGTTATAGATTGGCCTGGTTAGACTGCTCTGGTTTGATTTGTCTGGTTTGATTGGTCTGGTTTGATTTGTCTGGTTAGATTAGTCTGGCTATAGGTCGGTCTGGTTATAGATTGGTCTGGTTAGACTGCTCTGGTTTGATTGGTCTGTTTTGATTGGTTTGGTTTGTTTGCTTTGGTTAGATTGGTCTGGTTAGACTTCTCTCGTTTGGTTGGTCTGGTTTGATTGGTCTGGTTTGATTGGTCTCGTTAGGTTGGTCTAGTTTGATTGGTCTGGTTTGATTGGTCTGGTTTGATTGGTCTGGTTCGATTGGTCTGGTAATAGATTGGTCTGGTTAGACTTCTCTCGTTTGATTGGTTTGGTTTGATTGGTTTGGTTTGATTGGTCTGGTTTGATTGGTCTGGTTTGATTGGTCTGGTTTGATTGGTCTGGTTT
>OY744606.1:48602042-48822042 GCA_963556255.1 Allolobophora icterica | reverse complement strand
GTATGTATCTATGTATGTTGTATGTATGCAGGGGCGGCGATCCCGGGGAACGAGTGAAACAAGTGCCCTCCACCTTTAATAGTGAGGGGGATACAGTATACAGTTGACCCCGATTTTTAAAGAAACTTTTTGATTGCTATTTTTGTTATTGCCAAGTGGTCCTTTTGCGAAAAAGTAAAACTCCGTATAGTATATTGAGTGCATAGAGCACATTAATTGACATTTTAATTAGCCTAAAGTATTACTAACTAATAACAGTCAATTAACTTTTGATTTGAATAAGTTTGCATGTGATTATACATTGTGATGAAACTATATATCTACATGCCGTTACAACGTGTCTGCCTCTGGCTTTTTTTAGCGCATTTTTCGTGCACAGCAAAAGTGGTCAAACATGCTGATCCAGTCCAAAAGTGGCCCCACCTGTCAAACAAGATCGCCGCCTCTATTTGTATGCATGACGGGGAGGGGATAGGGTAATGGTAACACTTATGGCCAGGCAGGGCCGTAGCCAGGATTTTGTTTCGGGGGGGTGTTTTCTGTTTGGGGGGGGGTGTTTTCTCGTCCTTGAGCAAGCCGAAATGCATCCGAGTCAACCGACCAAGGGGTTTGTCGTTAGTAAATGCATTGTTTTATTTTTACATTATTTAATTTCGGGGGGTGTTTAAACACCAAAAACACCCCCCTAGCTACGGCCTTGTGGCCAGGAGAGCATAAGGTACGCGGATCGATTCCCGTAACCCCCTCTAGGGCGGCGCCTTGCATGGCTGCCAAACCGTGTGTTTAATTAAGATGTTGATTGTACTTTCATGCTTCAATGTAATCTTACTGCGTCTGTCGGTTTGAAATAATAAAGAATATAATTATTAATTATTATAGTATGCATTATGGATGTACTATATGAGGGTGCACGACAGTCTATTGGTTAGAATGTAGGACTGTCAACCGAGAGGTTGGGGGTTCAAATCCCTACCAAGGCAGAAATTTGTTTAGAGACTTCTGCTCCATCTGCGCCCCTATAGCAAACTCGTGTATAGTAAGGTCACGTACCTTACTCTGTCGGGGAAGATCAGACGGCAAAAGAGAGGACTTGCCACCCGTCTTCACATGCCGAGGCTAAGAAAATGAAGTCGCTAACACTTCATACCCATGGCTGCCTCTCAGACTAGCTTCAGGGAATGTTGGTCTTCTGTATATTATATGTTATGCATCACGTATATATTGTAATTGTATTGTATTGTATTCGGACATACAACATGTATGCATTTATGACAATAATATATTATGTCTGCGTCATTGTTATCATGACGAAAATAGTAAATGCGTGCAGACCCACAGAAATGCGAATCTGAGGTGCTTTTAATCAGTTGAAGAATCGCCAGGTGAAATATAGCAAAGCACCCACGCAGGTGTTTGAAAGCCAGTGAACAATCGTTTGTTTTGAGGCATTTCTTGAAAAGTTCGAGCGTCGGAGAAACACAGGTATACATTTAGTCGATTCAATTCCTTGAGGAGGCAACGTGGTATGTACGATAACCCATGACAGTTCCGTATCGTAGTTGAGCCAACTGACCCATGCCCGAAGGTTGCAGCCTGCAGGAAGAAATGTCAGGAGAAACTACAGTGGTTGAAGGAAGGTAGGAGTACCTAGTTAAAGAATATATAATAGATTGCATATGCGAGTTAAAATATTTTACACAGACGCTATTTAACACCGATATGACCTCAAGTTATATCCAGGGGCGTCTACACCATAGAAACCTTGGAGCAAATGCTCCATCCAAGAAATAGGGTGGGGGAGATCTGTCAGTGTGTGTGCCACCATTTCAGCGGGGAAGGAACGGGAAGGGGGAAGAAGAGGGGGAAAAGGGACGTTGCTCCAATGACTTAGGTGGGGATAGACGCCTCTGGTTATGTCTTCTACAGCGATATACATGCAAGGCTCAACTTCTGAGCATCGCTCGAGAGCAGTCATTGTCAGCACTCGTACAAAGATCTGTACTAGCCTGACCAACACAATCTCATGCATAACTGGACAGTTTTTGTGCAGTCAGAGTGCATCATGCATGGTCCGTAGGATGGAGAAAGACAGTGCGCCAAACGAAACGCCCACAGCAGACTTCCTCTCGTGCACCCTCTGGTGCCATTCCTCGTCGTTTCTCTTGCTGACAATTGAGGTCAACGCATTCTGAGGTACCGACTGGTCAAGAATTCGTAAATGGCCGAGGCCAAACAGTAGGATTCCTCTGCGTACTCGATACTGCCCCGAAGACAGTGCATTACCATTGCAGCACCGAAACCGGACTTGTTTTACTGGCGCAGTGAGCTACATTGGTTAGAGCTAACCTGTACGTTCCATACTCCTCTGTGCGTGCCGACCTGGTTCACCTCCCAATAGTGGCTTATTTCAGAGATTTTAATTTCGGACTAGCATGGTCCGTACTCTGTATACAAAGGCGTTCATAAATGGCCTGGTGCCTATTCAAACGAACAGCGATAGTTAAGATCTCACCCGATCAATTAAATACAGTCAACAAATGTACATTTATTTAGATTCCTTGACGCAAAAGTTGAAGGTTATGGGCACAGAAAAAGAAGAACATTCCTTGAAGTCAACCCCTGCTTTCCAAAGTCTTAGCATTTGATAGCGGTTGCCCAGTCCTTTCTCTGGCCGCAAGAACTTCCTTTTGACAGTATACACCAGGTGTACTCTTTCATAGCCGAGTGAGCGTCTGTATAGAACAACAATCTTTAAAAATAACCAGACGGGATTTGAACACCCTGACAGTGTAGCACGCTAACCGCTAACCCCGCCACTTCCGTACTTGTGTGGTGCCAGTCCAAAGCCGGGATAAAAGAGGAGGGGATGCTATTCAACTCTTCGTTAAGCAGAAAACACCAGCCTGGCAGTGGAACATGAGGCACTTAAAAACATGAAAAGCGTGTGTGCTGCGTCATCCATGGACGGCCATCTTAAGACGCCAGCGACGGAAGTGGTCTGAACATCGTCCACTAAGCACAACATCCACACTCGTGGATTAGATGAGAAACACGGACTTTACCACAGGGACTCACGAGACTCTAACACCGGAAAGACTTACGACATTAAACGTCCAAATCGAACCTAAAACGGATGCACTACTTGAGGCACTGACCATTGCAAGGACCATTTGAAGTGCCAATATAAAATTCAATCACTAAGAGCACATAACACTAGGATAAAAGATCACATAAAACTCACAATTCCTCTTTCATTGGTCCATATGGTAGACCTTCGAGGCAGATAAGTGGACCAGGTTCGAGGTTAAGTTAAAGTCCAGTTAATGAGTGGGGATGTTTATGAAATTGGACCACATCACATGCAGCAGGAGCCAGCATGCCATAAAGTCTTTATTATAAAGAAGCAGTGCAGGGGAGAATGGGTTCAAAACTCCGCCACTGCTCGTACTCTGGCAGTGCCAGTCCCAAGCCTGGAGCAAGGAGGAGGGCGACGCTAATCATCTTTGCTATGACACAGCGTCGTTAAGCTGAAACCAAGCAGGAAGGGTTCAGAGACAATTTCCCATGCGGAAAAGTGCTTAACTTGTGTATAGTCTGCCTATAGTGCATGGTAGGATTATACCAAACCTATAGTTTGCCATTAGTTTCATGTGTGGCTTATTCCTTCCATTACGCACATGTGTATTGTGTAGGAATATAGAGCGTCGGCTGTTTGGTGCTGAAGTTAAGTTGCATATATGCATGTATGTATGTATGCATGTATGTATGTATGTAAGTAAGTAAGTAAGTAAGTAAGTATATTCTTATGTATGTATGTATGTATGTATGTATGTATGTATGTATGTATGTATGTATGTATGCATGTATGTATGTATGTATGTATGTATGTATGTATGTATGTATGTATGTATGTATGTATGTATGTATGTATGTATGTATGTATGTATGTATGTATGTATGTATGTATGTATGTATGTATGTATGTATGTATGTATGTATGACATTGTATGTGCTGCATGACAATCTTACAGATCTAAAGAGTACGCCTTAAGACGACTTAAAAATCTTTCTTTAGCTGTCTGTGACGAAACAGTTCAACGATATGTATGTATGTATGCCCAATGCACAAGAAAACACGATGTGCCGGCATAAGCGTTCGGATGCGCGGGACAAACAGTTCTCCACATTCCGCTGAGCGCAACAGCAGTTTATTAGGCCGGCTGGAAACAGAAAAGCTGACCAATAGATGACAAGAACAAATTGCCTGCTTGCGATTATTTCAGAAAAAAACCAACATGTAGTAGAAATCACATCTTTGCAATTCCTACTTTCTAATTTCAGAATTCATCCTAAAGCCCCCTCCCCCACTAAGACCAATACTGGCATAGAACTACATCATTCTATTTTAACCAACACAGATGTAACGACTTTGAGCACATATTGGATAGATATGTATGTAGGAATACATATATATATATATATATATATATATATATATATATATATATATATATACATATGACCATGTGCAAATATAAATCCTTGTATGTGTGTATGTAATAATATATAAATTGTGTGTAACTAGACACTTAATGCAGAGCCTTCTAAGTAGCACTCCAAAGCGCTTCACTCATTATGGCTTAAGTGGTCTTCATCAAGTTCAATGAGAGCAACTAAGTTCATCTGTAACCAAATAATGTTCAATAACTGTTTGCTTTCACTTTGTACAATATGATATATATATATATATATATATATATATATATATATATATATATATATATATATATATAGAGAGAGAGAGAGAGAGAGAGAGAGAGAGAGAGAGAGAGACAGACAGACAGACAGACAGACAGACAGACAGACAGACAGACAGACAGACAGACAGACAGACAGACAGACAAACAGACAGAGAGACACAGAGAGTATGTGTGTGTGAGAGAGAGAGAGACGGAGAGAGACAGGCAGACAGAGAGACTGAGAGACAGACAGAGCACCACTTCCTTCAAATTACATCAAATTAAATGTGCCGCTTATTGTGTACATAAATTTTTTATCAATTCAAAGGGTGCACAGACTAACAGAAAATATGCATTAGATGTACTTTTTGTAGAAACTGCTTTAGTTTTATCTCATTCGGTTCGTCGATGTGACTAAATTATCAGCTTGTTATTAGCTTTAAAATAGCAGGCTTTAAAGTACGATACTGACTACAAAGCCATACAAACATAGCAACTGCAGAAGTGAAATAAAAATCATAAACAGCCGACATATTTCTCAAGTTAGCTTCGCTCTTAAACAAACACATCCGTCCACATTTTAAACGCCGAAATAAACAAGTCCCCGCATTCACGATATGGATTTACAAGTAACAGGAGGCTGTTGTTTAGCATATCTTGCACCCGATGCACATTAGAATCTATGCATCGTGAAACTATATAATGTTAGATTTCAAATAGAACGTCGAGCTCGACCGTAACTTACACAACGCACACACATATACACACGCACTTATGTATATATATATATATATATATATATATTGCATAGGAGTTGCATGTATTGAATATCATATAAATAGATACATATTCATGTGATATAGATGGTCGGTGTCATATGGCGATAGTCTGTTAATATCTTTAGCACCTCCGCAGACGTTAAGTCTGTTGAATTCAGTGCGTGTTTCATCTAGAGTTTCCTTTGTTACTTTTCTCTCTTCAAGACCTTCCTCGTCTGCCTCGCATCGCCAGTGCTTGCGGTCGTTTGCCTCGAGGCGTGATTGCTTCTGCAAAATGATTTATCACTTATTTTGGACGATGTATTCAAATCCCTGAGCGACGACCATGGATCATCTACGGCCAGAAACATATCCGTAATGATAAGAACATATACATCTCGGCCGTGCGAGAGGCAGTCTGTAAGCTGTTTCAATGGAAAGTCCTAAATCTTTAATAGGATTATCATAATGGACCGGAATGCATTTTTGAAAATAAATTATAAATCAGTTCATGTTTGTCAGAGTGCATTTCGTTTGGCGGACTATTACTAATGGGGTTACGTGCGTGACAATAGATCTGTGCGTATATACATATATATACATACATGGACAACTACTATATTTATATACTCTAGGAATTACTTAGCATGCGCATATAGGTATATATATATACATATATATATTTGTTTAATTATTAATATATATATATATACGTATATTAAGTTATTCATGGAGTATATGAAATTGTTGGAGATATAGCTGATGTAGGAAATGTGAGCATATAGTGAATATATATATACATATATATATATATATATATATATATATATATATACCTGAGTGCTTCTATGTTCCCATGTTAAATTGTGTGTATTTATTTTTATGTTAGTGAATTAAATCGAAAAGTAGAGGAGGAACAGTTGAGAGAAGACGCCCGGCGGCTCTTGACAGGTAAAATATAATTATACATTGCATTGAAATTTGTTTAATTATTAATATTTGGCTACAACTAAAACAGATGTTTGCACATCTCATAGAGTTTTCATTTTGGGGTCTGTGAAAATTATTTATGAGTGTGAAGATGCATGCGAAAACAACCATATATCCCCCGATTTTCAAGCGAACATTGCAGTTAAGGTTTGCTCGCCAATTATTGGTACAATGTAAGCACCACAACTGCAAGCACCATGTGTACGTATGTATGTATGCATGCATGCATGTATGTATGTATGTATGTATGTATGTATGTATGTATGTATGTATGTATGTATGTATGTATGTATGTATGTGTGTATGTATGTATGCATGTATGTATGCATGCATGCATGTATGTATGTATGTGTGTATGTATGTATGCATGTATGTATGCATGCATGCATGTATGTATGTATGTGTGTGCGTGTGTTCGTGTGCGTGTGTTGGTTTGTATATATTTCAGCATGCATGCATGAATGTGTGTAAATATATGAGGATGTATGTATGTGTAGGCCTATACCTACACCAGTACGTCCACTATAATTTTGTTTAATTTAATATAGAATTCTATCTATGCATATGTGTATGAATTGTGCGTCTTTCTAATTATCCACATATTCTAATCCTGCTGGGAAAACTTCTATTGCGCCGTTGTAAGCATCGTGTGCATGTATGCGCGTACTATGTATGTGTCCACACGCATGCATGAATTTGTTGGCATGTGCTATAGTTCTAGCGTTTAGGCTATTCTCCTTTCTTTCCATAGACAATCAGTGAGGAAGAGGCATGGGAATTAATTGGCCTTTTCAGCGTCTATTACTAGCCTAATAGCAGAGATAAGATAAGGAGAGTTCCTTCAGTCAATGGTGGCGATATACATGAGATATGCTTGAGATCTTCACACTAGGCCTATCCCTGCCTTTTGTTGTCATGATTCATTTCATGCATGATAAGTTCCTATGCGCGCCACTTACATCTGCCAACGCAGACTCGTCACCAACCTGACGTAACCATTAAGCAAATAGGTAAGTATGTGGCTGCAAATGCATGATGGACTGAATTAACGAACGATGAACGAACGAATTAAGGTATCGATGATGCTAGTCCCTCTGCAACCAACTAATTTATATCTGAATAGCGGTTTATGAATGACTGAATGGTTGAATAAACGAATGACTGTTTGTATGCATGTATGTATTCGTATTTGTAAGAATCTATTTATTTATGCTTTTTGTATATGTATATTTGGGTGTTCAGCAATTTATGTATGAAAGCATGTATGAGTGTTTGCAAGTATGCATGTATTTATGTACGTATGTGTGCATGTATATGCATTAATGCATTTTTGAATGTGTGCATGTATGTGCATGTAAGTGGCATCTATGTTGCATGTATGTGTATGTATGCATGTACTTATCTTTGAATGCACGTATGTTTATATGTGTATGTATTTAATTTAAATATTTACATGTGGATATGTTTTTGTGTGAATCGTGTCTGGCAGTGTGAAAGGCTTATATGGCAGAAATGTATGACAACGCATTTTCAATGGGATATGATTTCAACTAGGTTTCTCCATGCCCTGCAAATCGACCAATCGACTTGCCTATTGTTGACTATTATGGCATTCTTCTATGGATTTTTACACGTCAAGTACTGTGTATGCCATTATTTGTGTACACATAGCTTTCAACTTTGTATGCATACTATTTAATGCATGCATGTACAATTTCTCTAGATAGAGAGAGATAATTTAACGTATATTTTTCTGTATTTTTGTCAGTGCGTTAGATGTTTTTCTATTTCAAATAGTTAAGCAAACATACAGGCCTACAAATCTTATTTGTTGCTTGTAGTAGCTCTTTATTTTGTTTTTATGAGGAGAGTTTAGGCATACAAACAGACGTACGTTGGTGTTCGCTGCGTTTTGTATATAAAGTTATCTGTGTAATTAGGTGAGGAATCATACAGTGCATCATTTCTTTTGCATATTCAGCAACTGCTAGGTTCCTTAGCACTGTTATCATTTCGTTTCTATCGTCTGCTCCCTAGAACTGCACGTGCCGGATACTTATTTTCCACTTTCCACACCCGCTGTTTCTCAGCCAGAGGAAGAACAGACGAGGAAGTGGACGAGGAAGAGGAAGATTATACCATTCGCTTTTTTCAGAAATAGGAGGGCCATAAATCTTAAACGGTGCGGATAATGATTTAATGGAGCGGAAAAGAGCCGGTGACGCTATCCTTCAATGCTAAGATATGAAGACGAATGGAGTCCGAGAGTCCGTGTAATGGATTAATGTCTGCGGTCCGCTTTAATGCCTTCGCTCGGTTTATTTAAACGGCTTTCTCCGCCCGGTTTAGCTGCACCACAGAAGACGGCTTCGAAAGCTTTCCTGAAATTTGACACTCGCCTGCTTGGCAATTTGACGAGTAATGAAAATATTGCCACGCGTTCGTCGGCCGAGTAAAAAGCAAATTACGACGGTAAGAGAGAATGTATCGTATGAGTTAGGTGCACTACTATGCTGGCTTCTTCTGAGTGCGTATAGGAAAAAACACACGAATATATGGATAAAAACAAACAAATAAACAAACGAACAAATAAACAAGGAAATAGGCATACACACATGCATATATACATACATACATACATACATACATACATTCATAACATACATACATACATACATACATACAGGCATACATACATACATACATACACATACATGCAAGCATACATTCATACACTCACATACAAACATGCATACACACATACATACATACATACATACATACATACATACATACATACATAAATACATACATACATACATACATACATACAAACATACATACATACATACATATATACATACATGCATATCAACATATATACATGCATACACACATACAAACATGCATACATACATGCATGCATACATACATACATACATACATACATACATACATACATACATACATACATACATACATACATACATACATACATACATACATGCATAAACGCATGTGTACCTACACAAATACGTGAAAAATATTCACCCCTTTTTACAGCCATACATATTGACATACACAATGCAAGAATGTACACATGCAGTTTTATATTGCACAGTGTTTTAGATGTCAGGGTTTTGGGGATTCAACCCCCTAACTCTTCTTCAAACCTTCTCAGCTATGAACTGAAAAGATTTTTGAGTACCCCAGCTCAGCTGTTCGGTGTGCAACATATTAACAGCATTAGATTTTTACCAACCGAAGTGTACTTTGGTGTCTGCAAAATGTTATACTCCCAGCTCTTTTTGACAACTAAAACATTGTTTACTCCTAGCTCTTTTTAACAACTAAACCACTCACATATTTAGTAAGCCTATATTTATGTCTCTTTTGTACCTGTTTACGGATCTATGTATATTGATATGTTTTAACGTATATAGTCATTTATATCAGTATAATGTAAATAGGTACGTAAGTACGTACTCTATTAAAAATCTTCAGACCACTTTGTCTACATCTTTTGTTGAGCTGATATTCCTAGAGTACTTCGGTTTTTAATTTTAAAAAAGAAGTCTGACCGCACACAATTGTTGACATCATCTTTACAGTTATCCACAAATATGGTACAGAGAATTGTGCACATTACAGATGACCCAGATCTTTTAGATCTGGGTCGTTATTTGGTGCTGAGACCATATTCACAATTTTCCAGCGATTCTATGCACTATTTTTCAGAGAGAATTTATGTGTGTATGTATGTTTGCATGGATACATTTCTGCGTGTGTATATATGTATGTTTGTTTACATGCTTCTATGAATATTGTATGTATATATGTATGTTAGCCTATAGAAGCATATATGTCTCCATGTATGTATGTAAGTGTGATTGTATGTATGTATGTATGCATTTATGTATGTATGTATGCATTTATGTATGTATGTATGTATGTATGTATGCATACATATTTGTATGTATGTCAGTGTGTATGTATGCATGCATGCATTTATGTATGTATGTATGTGTGTATGTATGTATTTATGTATGTATGTATGCATGTATGCAATTATGTATGTATGTATGTATGTACTGTATGTATGTATGTATGTATGTATGTATGTATGTATGTATGTATGTATGTATGTATGCATGCATAATTATATATATATGTCAGTTAGTGTGTATGTATGCATGTATGTATGTATGCATTTATGTATGTATGTATGTATGTATGTATGTATGCATGTATGTATATATGTATGTATGTATGTATGTATGTATGCATATTTGTGTGTATGTATGTATGTATGCAATTATATTTGTATGCATTATGCATTTTTTATGTATGTATGTGTATGTATGCATGCATGTATGTGTGTGTATGTATGTATGTATGTATGTATGTATGTATGCTTGTATGTATGTATGTATTTATGTATGTATGTATGTATGTATGTATGTATGTTTATATGTAGGCATGTATGTGTGTATGTATGTAGACATTTACTATAGCACCTTTTAAGGACTTGGTAAAAACGCTGCCTTCGCCAACCTAACTAAAGTCAAAATCTTTTGAGAAGAAAAAGTTAAGCAATAATCTACCAGCGCTCGGATATCTAAAATAGTCTCTTCACCAATGGCGATCTCTGATAGACAGGAGATCGCAACCAATGGATCTCATCCAGCGCTTATAGTAGACACGATGTCCTGGAGTTGCTGGACTATGTCTCCTCGAAGAAGAGGAACGACGACGGGTGAAGAGAGTAGCAGCTCACGAAGGCCAAAAGCAAGCAGTCCTTTGCAGATGGCAGAAGATGCTGCTTGCAGCCGGGGAGCCCTCTGCCAAAAGGTGCTGTGGACGACGACACTCCTCACACCCGGAAATTGTTTGTAAAGCGTCATGGAATTATTACTACTACTGCTGCTACTACTACTACTGCTGCTCACTACTACATTTTAGTAACTTGAATACAATAATACTGCATTTTAATGCGTTGCATTTCAATTCTGAATAACATACATAATTCATATTATAACGACACCAAGGTATTGCAAAGTACATTGAAACTTATGCAAACATACATACATAAACATTTTTACTTTTTTGATGTTGATTATATATATATATATATATATATATATATTTGCATTTGTACATGGACATGCTTATGTATCTTAAATACATCATATAAACGCTTAAATATGTATGCATAGATTATGTATTTCTTCTTATGCATACAGGCTTGCAGACATTTATAATTATATGCATGTAAAGATACGTACATGCAAAAACATGCATACATATTTACATTCATTATACATATATCTGGCATCCATATACAGATACATACATCCATGCCTGCATATGGGGAGGGGATAGAGTAGTGGTAACACTCATGGCCAGGAGAGCATAAGGTACGCGGTTCGACTCCCGTAAACCCCCTCTAGGGCGGCGCCTTGCATGGCTGCCAAATCGTGTGTTAATTAAGATATTGATTGTACTTTCATGTTTCAATGTAATCTTACTGCGTTTGTCGGTTTGAAATAATAAAGAATATAATTATTATTATTATTATTATTATTATTATTATTATTATTATTATTATTATTATTATTATTATTATTATTATTATTATTATTATTATTATTATTATTATTATTATTATATGTATACATGCATGCATTATACACAAATCCAGCATCCATATTTAGATACATACATATCCTACATCAATGCATACATACATATAATTATGTATACATACATATACATGTACATAATTGCATGTCACAGTCATATCTATAGGTTAAAGTGAATCTGCAGTTGTTCGTATACAGTCTTAAGACACATTTGATTTGGCATTCTTGTGGATTGAGACACAAGTGTCTTCCTAACAGATACACTGTGTCTAGTCGAATGTAGAAACAGTCGAGTGCAGTGTCAACGGATAATGAAGCCGTAGACGTCTGTCTCGTACTAGTGTATACAGAAGGTCTGTGCATAACAGAACTGTTTCTATCAGTAGACAATGCATCATTCTCGTGTTGTGTTACGAGTGAAATTCTGATGAATTTGAAGTCGCAAGAGGATGAGACTTGGTCCTTCGCACTGTGGTCGAGTTAAGTTTAACATGAGGGATTTGGAGAGATGAGAAAATGACGATATGTAAGTGAGGCAATGACGGTGAAGAAGTTGAAGACTTATGCTTAACCACTGAAGTATATGGTGGGAAATTAAGATCATACAAATGGGTGAATTGCTTTGGAAAGGTGTTGAAAGACCCGCTATTATCCGAGCTCAAGATTGTAACCCTCCGCGTATACAACTTGCAAGATCCTGTCTAAATTTAATAAGAGATTCTTCAGAAAACTTCCTTTTTATAACACAAGGTTTTGATTATAGCTGGTTTAGAATTTGGAATGAGAACCACACAGCAAATAGGGTGGTGATCTAAGATATCAGTTACTCATATATGGAGCAGGTACTAATTCCACTGGATGAGCATTAGTTATAATGTTATCTATCATTGAGTAGGAAGGAGGCTTGTGTTCTGCGTGTTGGTTTATCAACCAAAGGATAGAAGCCATGGGATAACCGGATATTAAGAAAATTATCCGTTTCCTGGCGTTTCCTACAATTTAAAAGATTTATGTTATAATCACCCAGTAAATAACAGGGTTCTTTTCTTTATCGAGCCTTGACAAGAGATTATCAAAATGCAGTGTTAAATGGGGATAGGTCTACATTTGAGGGTTTCTAAATTACCCTTACAATTATTTCCTTTGAACCACAGTTCATGTGGATAACAGTACTTCCTTGAGTTGTTCATCCACTGGAAAATATTTAACAGTGTAGGATGGATTGATATCTTCTTCTAGAAAGAGTCCAACCCCCACCTTTTGACCAGTGGAACGGGAACTCAGAAGGTTGATATAACCTGGGATAAAGGTAGTAGTATGATCTTGGATAGTTGTCCAAGTCTCTGTAACAGCAAAAATATAGCCTGTATCCTAAACTGGAAAACCACTCAATGGAATGAAAGGTGGCTTGTTGAGTCAGTCCGGAGAGACCTGGAGTCACGGTCCAAGGAGTGACAGACGTAGGAGAAGTAGAAGAAGAAGGAGGAGAAAATGGAATTGTAATACTATTTGAAAAAGATCGATGAAGTGCATGGACGAAGTAAGTGAAAGAAGAGGAGGAGAGGAGTGAGGAATAGGAGGAGCAAAGGAGGAAAAAGAAGAGACGGTACAGCATCATGTAGAAGAGGATGAAGAGGTGATGTAGCCAGTGAAGTAGTATCAAGAGAAGGAGAACGAACAGTAGGAAGGAAGATTGTTCATCAGTCAATGCAGTTGAAGAGAATAGCGCAGGAGGAAGAGGAGAAGGAGGAGGACAAACGGAAAAAGAAAGGAGATGAGGTGCCGTACTAGAGGAGGGATAATAAAGAGGTGAAATAGAGGGGGAAAGACGGAAGAAGAGTGGAGAATTGATAGAGAGGAGGGGTCGGAGAACGAGAGAAACGAGTAGAAACATCAGGAGCAGAATGAAGAGAAACAAAGTCCGACAAGAGTAAAGGGAAAGAGATTAGGAGGAAACGGAGAAGAAGTAGAAGTAGGAGGAAAGCGATCAGAAGGACACGGAGTATTTTTTAGATAAAGTAGGATATTGGGTAGAAACGGCTAAGTAATGAGTCAACAAAGGAGACGGAAGAAGAAGCAGAATGAGACTTAGATACAGGAAAGCAGAAAGAGGAGAAGAAGGAGAAGGAAGAGTAGTAGTAGTAGTAGTAGTAGTAGTAGTAGTAGTAGTAGTAGTAGTAGTAGTAGTAGTAGTAGTAGTAGTAGTAGTAGTAGTAGTAGTAGTAGTAGTAGTAGTAGTAGTAGTAGTAGTAGTAGTAGTAGTAGTAGTAGTAGTAGTAGTAGTAGTAGTAGTAGTAGTAGTAGTAGTAGTAGTAGTAGTAGTAGTAGTAGTAGTAGTAGTAGTAGTAGTAGTAGTAGTAGTAGTAGTAGTAGTAGTAGTAGTAGTAGTAGTAGTAGTAGTAGTAGTAGTAGTAGTAGTAGTAGTAGTAGTAGTAGTAGTAGTAGTAGTAGTAGTAGTAGTAGTAGTAGTAGTAGTAGTAGTAGTAGTAGTAGTAGTAGTAGTAGTAGTAGTAGTAGTAGTAGTAGTAGTAGTAGTAGTAGTAGTAGTAGTAGTAGTAGTAGTAGTAGTAGTAGTAGTAGTAGTAGTAGTAGTAGTAGTAGTAGTAGTAGTAGTAGTAGTAGTAGTAGTAGTAGTAGTAGTAGTAGTAGTAGTAGTAGTAGTAGTAGTAGTAGTAGTAGTAGTAGTAGTAGTAGTAGTAGTAGTAGTAGTAGTAGTAGTAGTAGTAGTAGTAGTAGTAGTAGTAGTAGAAGAAGAAAAAGATGATGAAGAAGCAGATATAGAACGGGAACAGCAGGATAAGGAAAAGTGGGAGGATGAAGTTTAGATGTAGCAGTATCAATCGGAGAAGGAAGAGAAAAAAGGAGAATGAGCATGAAGAACTGGGAGCAGGAATAGGTGCAGGTCAAGCAAAAGAGAAGTTAGGATGAAGAAAAGAATGAGTAGGATTGAAAGATTAGAAGACGCATAAAATGACAGAGAAGAGCAGACAACAAGGAAGGGAAAGAAGAAGGAAGTAGGCAAGGAGGAAGAGAGTGTTACAGCCAAGATGGCGATTGTGCCCGCAAGAAAGAATTTCTATCGTGTGTATAGTTGAGGTCCAAGCAAAAGGAAAGAAAGTGGAGGAGGAGGAGAATGAGAAGGAGGAGGAGGAGGAGGAGGAGGAGGAGGGAGAGAAGGAGGATAAGAAGGAAAGCGAGTGGAGGCAAAAGCAAGGGAGACCGACAGAAAGCCAAGCCGGCTATCGCTAAATAGGGCGTCGCGGTCTCTTGTGCCTATCCGTCTTCATACATTCTTTATCGGACCGACCAACCTGACGGGCTTATGGCTTCTCGCGCCGACCACAAAATACTCCATTTTCCCCGTCACGATCCTCCTTCCCTCCCAGTCCTTGTCCGCGCCTCCCAGGGAACACTGAGCGAGGGACAACGTCGTGAAGAATCCTGGCGGACAAGAGGACCGGTGAGGAGGGATGTGATGAAGAGCAAGTTGTTTTTCGGTTGTCAGTGGCAAGTACTATGCAGTCTTTCTGTAACTTTCTGTAATTGTAATTGCAATCAGCAACTTGTATTGCGCCGGTGTCTAATGCCAAAAGCATTAACCGATGGCGCACCAAAGCCAAGTTTGGTGCGGCATCGGTGATTGTCTGCTCGTTTGCCTTCCTCCGTGTGTGTGTGTCTGTTAATCTGTCTTTGTGCCAGTCTGTATGCGTGGGCGAAGGAGTGAGTGCATGTGTGAGCCTGGTCTTGTCCTTATTGTTTGGTCATGCATGTGGCTAAACAAAGCCATCAGCGTTCAGCGAATTAGTTTTACAATGGCGTCGGCTCAGTAACAGTAAATCATGGACAGAGCGCAGATATCATCAGCGCTGAATATGTTGCACTCCTTCCGTGGCATCGAAGGATTGATTGAAACATTGGCGCTATATAAGTTGCATTCTTTTACAGGAAATGAAGAAGTTGCACTAAATGAATCATTTGTGGTCGTGGGTGGCAAAGATTGGCACTTGCTCTGAATTTACGGCTTTTAAATCAGAGGTATTGAATGCGATGCAAATGAATCGGCTGCGGTTGTATTAACCGCCACTGAGCCAGTCTTAGTCAGCTCGTTGTACTGGTGCAGGGCTTCTAAAGGACCTGAGCTCATAGACGATTTCACCCAGTCCGTGTCTAGCACTGCATGGGTCCGTGGCACTCGATCAAGAGCATTAGTTCATTAACACTTACTTGATACTTCGTAGCACTGAATGGCTCTTAATCAGGGATACGGATTTCAGTTCTACGTAATCAACGCCATTAATCTTCGTATACAGCGTAATCGTTTTAAAGTCATACATGAAATTGAATCTGTTGCATAATAAGTTACAGTATGTATACCATGATGCTATTCGCGGTGTCCTATACAATATGTAGACGTGTGTTATAAGTTTTTGGCGTTGAGTCTGCAGTCTAGTCTAGCATCGCGGAAATTCAAACAATACGCAACACTTACGCGCTTTAAGAACCTCAACGTGTAATGTAATATAATGTAATTATCGTAACCGTGTCGTAATCTCGAGATTTCTACAGCACACAAGCAGCAAAGTCGTGAGAACCACAGGCGTTCTGTGGGGTGCTCGATAGTGTAGTGGTTAGAGTGCTGGACTGTCAATCGAGAGGTCAGGGATTAAAACCCCGCAATGGCTGGAAGACGAGACGGCGAGGGAGAGGACTGGCCACCCGCCTTCATATGTGGGGGCTAAGAAAATGAAGTCGCTAACACTTTATACCCGAGGCTGCCTGAGAGCTAACTTAAGGGATCGCTCTTTTTCTTCTTCTTCAGTCGAAACAAAATCGATAGGCAAGGGGATCAGAATCGGTTTCAGGTCATTATCCAAAGGGTTAGGCAGGCAGACATTTAGACGGGTATACGGTGGATGGTGTTTAGAATTGAAGCGGCGAGAGAGGTAGAGTGAAGAAGTGGAATCGGTGGAGGATTTCTGGTATTATACGGTCCATGAACTCTGAACTCAGCTGTCATCTGTCGCATGGGAATCTGTTGGTTGGGTGTTCTGGATGTGTGCGGGTATGAATCACTGGTGACTTTTCTAATTATCGGATAGCATTACTTTCTAACTTATGAACTTTCTGTTCTTGACGACATTTAAACTCGTTTTTGGTTAGCAAAGAGAACGTCTAAGATTAGGCTCTTGAAATGGCGCTAAATAAATTTATAATGTACAATTGCGATTAAAATTACCTGTGTCCGTACCTTGCCTATCCTATTCCTCAAAAAAGAATACTGCAAATATTGGCACACCGGACCTCAAAGATAGTTTAGGACACTCTTAAGACCCTACATTTGCGAGGGGCTTCGCGGGTGTGCTCGACAGTGTAGTGGCTAGCGTGCTGGACTGTCAATCGAGAGGTCGGGGTTTAAATCCACGCCAGAGCAGAAATTTTACGCGAGATTTCTTCTCCATCTGCACCCCGTAGTCAAATCAGCTATAATGAGTACACTGACCATGCAGTGTCGGTGATGGGACGATGAGACGATGAGGGAGTGGACTGGCCACCTGTCCTCATATGCCGAGGCTAAGAAAGTGAAGTCGCTAACACTTCAAACCCATGGCTGTCGCAGTTCTAGCTTAAGAGACTCCTCCCCCTCCTCCTCCTCTTCCTCCTCCTCTTCTTCTTCTTCTTCTTCTTCTTCTTCTTCTTCTTCGTCTTCTTCTTCTTCTCTGCGTCATCGGCGCTTAATGTATCAACACCAATCAATTTTTTTTATCAAGTTACTGAACCTCTGGCTATGAAACATGTCACCCAAATGTGCTCAATTCTACGTTAACTGCTTCAAAATGCACTGGCTTCCGGAGATCTGCTCCGGACCCTGCTGGATGAGCTTGGGACACTCTCCAGACCCCTAGTCGTTAGAATGTCACTGTTCATGACCCCATAAATTTTTCTCAACGTACCGGAAGTTCTTACTTGGAAAGTCGCGTACGCCACTTACTGCGAAGGTTTTGGCTGTGTCTTGCATGTGACCCAAAAATTGGTAAAATAATGGGTAGGTCTGTCGAGATGAAAGGCATTTTCTTAACAAGAATTGACGACAACGACAAAACGACACGGTTATAAACAACGACGACAATTACAACGACAACGTTTTAAACGGAAATAGATATAGATGCGTGCGTTCGTCAGCGCGTGAGTGTGAGCGCAAATTTATGCGACTGAGCGCCATAGTTGGTCAGTGGCAAAGCTTGCGTAGAAAAGGTCAGTGCGAGAATTCCAGACTGACCATCGCTGGACCTCCGACTGGTCAACGCTCACCTAATAAGCGGCGCCCGGAAGATGGATGGTCAAGCGGTCATTCATCCGCTCCTGCGACTTCTTAGCGGCGTCAGCGGGATTGCGAGACGGACGATCGATAGACGAGAGCAGAGGCAGACGGGGTGCTAGGCGGACAGACGGACAGACAAAGAAAGAGACTGATGCACTAGAGACAGACGCAGACTCGCAGAAGAACATAGAGTAGAACACAGACTTCCTTTATATAAGATGGACAGAAACACAGGGAGTAAGGCTAGAAGAGATATGCACGTGCACAAAAAGAGATCAAACGTAAGGCAGACAAATGACAGGAAGAGACATAGGAAACAAAATGGACATTCACAAAAGCAGAGAGAGAGAGAGAGAGAGAGAGAGAGAGAGAGAGAGAGAGAGAGAGAGAGAGAGAGAGAGAGAGAGAGAGAGAGAGACAGAGAGAGACAGAGAGAGACAGAGAGAGACAGAGAGAGACAGACAGAGAGACAGAGAGAGAGAGAGAGAGAGAGAGAGAGAGAGAGAGAGAGAGAGACAGACAGACAGACAGACAGAGAGAGAGAGAGAGAGAGAGAGAGAGAGAGAGAGAGAGAGAGAGAGAGAGAGAGAGAGAGAGAGACATCCGCGCCAGACACCGCCACACATAACAAATAATTCACTTGGCTATTTTTCGATTGGATTTTTTTTCAAAGATTATTAAACTCAGAATTGAATTTGGCGAGGGCTAGAGAGTTCGACCCCGTGTCTAAAGCTCAATCCCTGAAAGTTGGCCTGTGGTTAGTTTTAACCCTGGGAAGGTTTCAGCTTTTATTTCTATTAAGGAAGGCTGTGCATGTCCTCACGCTACTGTAGAGGCTGCTGCTGCTGCAAACAACAATTTCTTTGCTCTGGCCATATAAACCTTGCAAAGCCCAGTATACAGAGACATTATCCAGGCGTCTTTATCAACCATATTGAGCTCCAAATGCTCAAAAGTAAAGCTCCCTATCCAGTCTTGATCAAAATTTTAAGTCGACTAGGTTTAGAAACTGTTTTCTACACTGGGTCTGGCTGGGATTTGAAATCTAACCTCTGAACTGACAGTATCGTACGACAACCACTAGACTATTGATACCCTTCAAATTAAGACCTTAAGTGGGTAAGCTAAAAGATATCCTTTAAATTCGTTGTCTGTTGGATCTGTGCCCCAGACCCCTCTGGGCCCGAACCCCGTTGTGGGTCTTACCGTCACTTACGACGCTCCACATCATGTTGTGAATCTGTGGATGCTCCGAGCTGCAACCAACAGCTTCTTCGTAGCTTGAACCTGTTACAACTTCACATTTGGAGTATTCGAAGAGATGTGGTAACTAAGCAAATAGCTTGGTCATTAAGTAACGCATCAGCTACACAGTTGCGTGGGATAATGACGTTCTCAGGTAAATTGCAAATCAGTGAATGAGGAATTTAGGATGGAAATAAGTTAGTAAGTAAGGAAAGAGATGAAATCGAGGAAGTCAGATAGCATTTGGTTACATGCACCAGTTGGATAGCTAGTGAGTGAGTGAGTGAGTGAGTGAGTGAGTGAGTGAGTGAGTGAGTGAGTGAGTGAGTGAGTGAGTGAGTGAGTGAGTGAGTGAGTGAGTGAGTGAGTGAGTGAGTGAGTGAGTGAGTGAGTGAGTGAGTGAGTGAGTGAGTGAGTGAGTGAGTGAGTGAGTGAGTGAGTGAGTGAGTGAGTGAGTGAGTGAGTGAGTGAGTGAGTGAGTGAGTGAGTGAGTGAGTGAGTGAGTGAGTGAGTGAGTGAGTGAGTGAGTGAGTGAGTGAGTGAGTGAGTGAGTGAGTGAGTGAGTGAGTGAGTGAGTGAGTGAGTGAGTGAGTGAGTGAGTGAGTGAGTGAGCGAGCGAGCGAGCGAGCGAGCGAGCGAGCGAGCGAGTGAGTGTGAGTGATTCTGAATGATTCTGAATGATTCTGAATGATTCTGAATGATTCTGAATGATTCTGAATGATTCTGAGTGAGTGCGAGTGAGAGTAAGTGAGTGAGTGAGTAAGTGTGAGTATGAGTGTGAGTGAGTTTCAGCGTGAGTGTGTGAACGTGAGTGAGCGAGTGTGAGTGAATGTGAGTGAATGTGAGTGAGTGAGTGAGTGAGTGAGTGAGCGAAAGCGAGAGCGAGACCGAGTGAGTAAGTGAGTAAATGGGTCGGGGCTGAGTGGATCGGGGGTCAGTGAGGTGGGTGGTTTGTTGGGTGGGCTTGAGTTGGTGAGTCAGTGAATCAGTCAGTCAGTCAGCACCCAGATTTGAAGCTGTATAAGGCTTTCAAACGAATAAAAAGATACAGGAAGGAGACGCACACTGAATTATCGAAGTTCAGTGAAAGGGTTGATCGCCTTTGAATGAAGTTTATATTAGTTTCCTTAAAACATAATAAGTTTTTACTGTGGTTCACTGCGACATTTCACTGCGACATTGGGGGTGCTCGATAATGTAGTAGTTAGTGCGCTGGACTGTCATGGAGAGGTCGGGGGTTCAAATCCCCGCCAGGGCAGAAATTTTATTATAGATTTCTGCTCCATCTGCACCCCTAGCCAACTCAGCTATAATGAGTGCACTGAGCATACACTGTCGGTGAGAAGATGAGACGGCGAGGTAGAGGACTGGCCACTCGCCTTCATATGCCTATAGGAAAATGAAGTCGCTAACACTTCATACCTATTGCTGCCTCAGGGTTAACTTAAGGGCCTGCTCTTCTTCTTCACTGCGACATTATATATTTAAGAAATTACTTGAGTAGTCCATGGTCTCAGTATATTCTACTTGAGCTTCAATCCACGCCGCTTCGCCACCGGTTGATTTCCAAATATAGTCTGCAAGAGACACGTTGCATGGTAGGCCAATCATTCACACAAACCAGACATGTCAAATTGACTCTTCAATGAGCGAGTCAGCAGTTGAGGTAGTTCATGCATTTATAGTCTCGGCGTAGGGTCTATATATACTGGAATCTATTTTAGGTGAGTTGATGTATGGTATCGAGAAGCAGAAGTAGAAAATCGGATGTGAGTGTTGTGGCATCGACTGAGGAAGAAGGCGGAGAAGCAGAGAGGAGGCGGGCGTGTGTGTTTAGTTTGACGGTGGTTGGCGGTTTGGCAGACTGTGGTTGTCAGCTTAAACAGAGAGACGCACGCCTACGCACACGCACAGACAGTGGGACACCTACGGACAGACAGCGAGACAGACGAAGACGAAGAAATGTAGGCAGACATCGGCGATGACACTTAAGAAATTACGGCTTCGCCTGGTCCTCTCGTATGCATGAGAGCTTCCAACGGTCGGCGCCACGGAGGCGCTTCACTGAGTCTCCGCTAATTCGTATTTATCCCCGCATCAGTTCGGTCGCTCGGGATGCAGTTCGGTCGCTCGGGATGCATCAGGGACGGCTGCCGAAGGCGCGCCAAGCCCGGTTAGAGGCTTTTAGGTCGGGCATCTGGTCGCCGCATTAGAAGCGACGATTTCAATCGATCATTCCGGTTCAATAAAAGTTTCTTCTAATGACGCCGTCCAAGATGGATTCCTCCCTCCATCCGTCAATCGTCGCGCGGTTTTCTCCTTTCCAGAAGGAATCGTACGTCGTCGATCTATCTGCTGCAGCAGCAGCAGCTGCGGAAGCCGAATTTTGAAGCTAAGGCAAGCAGCTTCGTTGTACACGTGCATGCGTCTGACGCTCATGTGTACACTGTTACGACATAGGCTACTATGGAAGCATTGCTCTGACATATTGCTATCCACACAGAAGTAAGCGCAACATCGTCTACACAGACACATATGGCGCATGCAAATGTTTATCGTTGAAGTTTAGGCAAACATTCGATCCAAGGATTTTCAATGGAACTGAGCAATGCGACAATTCATCAACTCTTTTACAGTTCAGACTTATGCCGAAGATGCGGAAGACCTCGTGGCCGAACGTCGAGCCAATTCCTTCATCGTTATCCACTGCTATAGATAGACTGACTCCACACGAACTGGACCAACATCAGGGATTTCGTAGTTGATCTGTTCAGTTGGTTTGTAAACTGTTGCTGTCTCTGCTTACCCAAATGATGATCAACTCAGCGCTCGAAGACATCGATTCGGAACCAGACTGCTTTCTCGGCCTATGAGTAAGAGGCATTTCAGTTACTCTTACGTACCAAACGACATCACATCTGTAAGCATGACGTCACTTGACCTTTGAAGTATTCAAAGGTAAATTGCAACTATTCGAAGATTTTAATAAAATGCACCTCAATATATTATTATGATGATATGTGTGTATTTACATTTAAAAGCATATCTTTGCAATACAATGCAAAACATCTGAATACTACTGAAATTTTAGAATGTACCCTTACATTATTAATCAGCCTTACATTAGCCGAAAGACATCAAACATTGTGAACCAATAACAAATAGGTTGAGGTACGTTTTCAGCTTAAAAAAGAAGCACATTCACAACAAGGAATTCGCGCATATTGGGAGGTTGGACCAGCTGCCCAGAATGAGCGCCGGCCAAAGACAAGTCGTACAATAGAAGCATGCTTTCTAAAAGAATCTGATCGAAGAGGGGATCACCCACTAATACAGCTACAATGACTCTGATTGAAGACCACATTAATACAGCTACAATGTACAACCAACTGAGATATGTAGAATAAAAAATAATTTGCGAGAACCATGTATAAACTTACAAGAAATTCCAGCTTGAGACGCATTAGCAGGCATGCAAGAAGCCAGTGCATGTAATGAAAGATAAGATGTAGTCGATGTATGAGAGTCCAAGACACATTTGTTCTGCCTTGTGTGTGACAACAGTGCCTTCTGAGGCGAACTTTAGACAAATCGCGCCAAATTGGTTTTTTAGAGAATCATCAGGAATAACGCATTCTCTATGATAGGCCTATATAGGCCTACTCAGAAACATAGTTTAGGTGTACGCATTAGTAACTAAGCAAGTAAGTAGCCCTTTAATAATGCAAGTCAAACGTGTACATTTTACAAAAACACAGTTGATGTAAAATGTCACTACGTGTCATTGGATCAGGAAAAGCTATTAGCACATACTATGAGCGATTCTGACGCTCGCTTCAAGGTGGTAAATTATTCGAACAATAGCTAGTTCATTGGTAGCCTATGATGCAAAGTTACATTCGAAGTCCGATACATGTCCGATCAGACTACATTCACGCTATTCTTGGAAACAGATGATGTGTTGCTGGAATATATGTAGTCCAGTTCTGAAGGCTGCAGGAGAAGCACGTGGAAATTCCACACTGTTCGGTTTCAGTTGTTACCAACCGTGTACGTGGCGCCTGACATGCGGTAGTGCAAATGTTAATCTCCGAAATATCTCAGCGCCACACTGCAGAAGCCACGTCAGAAACTAGATTGTCACTGGTGCTATATCAAATAAAGTTCGCTATAGCCAGCTTATCCTGTTCGTTCCGATCATGAGTGAAAGATGATCTGAAAGTCAGAAAATCTAAAACATGCTTCGGAGATCGTGCGTTCTTCGTTGCAAGACCTACTAGATGTTGGAAGAATATTCCACCCTCGATACGTTCTGCAATTTCATTGGAGTCATTTAAGACCAGACTCAAGACACTACTTCAGGCTGACTTATGCTGAGCCGTCTTGAACTTGTCAGAACTTCCTTGTAACGGCATGTGTCGTGTTACGGCGCTAAAGAAATCGTCGTATTCATCATTATCATCATCATCATCAACATCGTTCCGGTGCCAGGTCAGAATCCGAGGAGGTCAGGCCAATGAGACAGCATCTATTTGAGAATAGTCGATGATGTAGAAAAGGGAATTACAGTAGTCGAGTTTGGAATGGACAGTTGAGGTGGTAATTGTACAGGCAATCTTGTGATCAAGTATTGGGCGCAGTCGACAAAGGATATATCAATGTGCATGTAGCAGGTGCAATGTAGCTGGGTGATGTGGTCGACAAGTAAAGTTTTTATGAAAGATGAGTTCAAGATTGTGGACAGGAAAAGAGTAAGGCACGGGAGAGTGAGATATGTTGGAAAAAGGTCGGAAGTATAGGTTAGTTTGCATGATTATGATAATTGTATGTAATATTGTTCAAAACGGTAAAACTCTACGTGGTTGACTTGACAGGCATTACAGAACAGGACTTTTACGCAAAATACTTACGAATAGACGAATCATTTGCAAGCAAACGGCTTAAAATCCAAGAAAAGTACACACTCTTTCCGAACGAAATTTGGCGGCGACCGGATGTTGCGCCAGCCAGATCTTCATTAGGGTTAGGATAAGAGTCAACGAGGTTAAAATCTTCTCCAGGACAGAAAGACTTTTAAAGATTTCTGTTCTGGATAAACTGTTTTGCAAATGAGTACTTGAAACCGTGCACTGACCTTGGGAAGGGAGAAGAACTGACCACAAATGTCGATGCTGAGAAAATTAATTTTCTAAAGTTGTCTCTCAGGGTTAACAATTGGAACGAGTATCTCATAAAAGGAACTTTATTTATTTATTTTATTTTATTGTAATTTATTTATTTATTCCGGATATTTCTATAGCGCCTCTCGAAGTCAACTACTACTCAGATGCGCTCCCGACTACAGCATTTGATACTGTGCCGGAATTTTCACGCCGAAGCGCCACGAGCAATTGCGAGTGAAGGACTTGCCCAAGGTCCGTACGCAGCGGCTAGAGTGGGATTCGAACCTGCAACCCTCCGGTCACAAGGCGTCGGACTTACCACTGAGCCACCACGCCCCACAAACGGACCGTTCTTCAATTGTATGCCTACATACAATACAATGCAATACAATACAATACATCTCAGATCCACGGCTATAAACACGGCTATACGTGAAATAAACAGCTGTTTAAATATATTGAAAATATTTAGTAATATGCAGATTTCGGAAATTTAAGTTGAAAAGGACCGCAAGGAAGTTAGTATGCATAAGCTTAGGAGTTGAGCATGTACATACGTACCTGTATGCTCGCACAAATGTCCATATATATATATATATATATATATATATATATATATATATACATATGCATGTGTGTGCGCGAGCGTGTGTTTGTATGTGTGTGTGTGTGGGTGTAACTATGTACATACAATTATACATGTATATATGCATGTATGACATTGTATATATGGATGCAAGTGTGTATGTATGTATAATCTGAAAGTATATATGTATTTATATATTTATGTATGTATGTATGTATGCATGTATGTATGTATGTATGCATGTATGTATGTATGTATGTATGTATGTATATATGTATAGAATCTTGTTGTGTATGCATTTTAATATGTACGTTTATTTGTAAATACATACATATATATATATTTATTATATATTTATGCAGGCTGGAATTTCTCTAGCATCTTCAAAGATCCTTTTGAACGCGCTCTATAGATGCACTACCGTACATTGGGGATGTTTGATTTCCACAAGCACTACAAGTTCATGTAACTTGCATAAGCTTAAGAGTATGTATATACGTACATGCATGCTCGCGCACATTCGTAACTATGTATATATATAATGTACTTGTCAGATGATACAATTAACTTGACTTACGATACTTTGAGCGCCTTGAATATGTATATTTGATGGGTAGAACTGCAGCTGACATATGCAGGTCTTGATCAGTATCGAAATGATACCTAAGACTGAGTTGAACGATGAGTATTTGGGAGAGAATTCCAAAGACTTCGACGAATACTTGAGTATAGGCTAGTTTACCAAGACCAGTTTTTTCAATCTTCTGACGGTTAGGTAAGAAATCAGAGGACGTTACATTGTCGTATATCATGAGAATAGCACGGGTTAAGGATTTATTTTAACTGTTGTGGTTGGTTACAATGCAGAGCTTGCTATCGGTCCGATTTTACAGCGAAGTCTATGTTTAGTGTGCAGCAGCTAATGCGTGGGTTCAAGGCACAGAGTCTGAGATATGGTCATATCTTGATGGCTGTCTAGCCAAGGAATTCTCAGCTCGTTGCGAAGTCTTTGCAAGTTTGACTCTGAGATAAGAAGCGACCAGTTAAACCTACGGTCCATACATATATGGGTCATTATCTGAAATGTTACAAATTTCGTCTCCGAAAAACAAAAAATTTTTTTTCCCCAAAATTGGTTGCAAGTGTTTTTTTTAGTCATGTACATAGTTAAATTTAACTAATTTGAAAGAAATCCACTATATTTTCAATCATAAGTTAATTTTCTTTCAGAAATTATAAAGTCAAAACTCCTCTTTTTTCATTGAAATCCGCCCTTTTTGTGTAATCATATTTAATCACGGGAACCTGAAATATTCCTCTGGTGCTTATAAAATGGCAATTTCTTAAAAGTAGATGATGCCAGCATTAAGTAGGAATACAATAGGCCTTTCCTTCACATAATATATTAGTCTGGTGTCAAGAAATTAAGACATTTTTCTAAATTATTTTAAAAAAAAGAAATATAATTTTCAGCTGCAGAAAAAAAATCTGAGCAGCATTAGCTATAACTATATGTTATATGCATTAGATACAAGTTGAACAACATTTTAAGAGTTGATAGTAAATTCTAATTACTTGCAATTTATTTTTATGTCAAATAATTCACAAACAATACATGTAATTCACTCTGAGCACTGCGTCATTACCATCCGAGACAAGATGCGACTGTCATGAGAAAATAGCAAAAATCTGATGAATTCGGATGGTAATGATGAAAAACAACCGCGAATGGTAATGACAAAATGATGAAATTTAAAACAGCCGTCAAACATTTTCGCGTGAATTACTCCATCAGATAAGTAATTTCAATCAGTTCAACAAAAGCAACAAATAAAACAAGTTGTCAATGTTGTAATCTACCTAAACCAGAAAATGCAACACTAGATGGTAATGAAGCAGAAATTTACTTTTCTTGTAATTTGGAACACACAAACTTAAAGTAAAAATAAAATATTAGGAATTTCAACACAAATCTGTGTGATTCCATTAATAGTTGACAATACCTCGTTCTTGATGCTTTTCTTTTAGTAAGTACGCACGTTCTGTAAATGTTATAGGCTTCCCAAAAATTGGGATGGCTATGATGCTTATTTCTATGGACAAGTTTAAATAGGTCCAAAAAGAAATAAATATTATGAAAATGAGTCTAAATCTTTAATTATTGCATATGCTAGCTACTAATTAATCAAAATAATATACCTTTGTAACAGGTTGTAATGGAATAAATTTGCGTAAAAGCTTAATTTAATGCATTGTACACCGTCTCGGACATTGGATGGTAATGATATTTTGTATACATTTAGTAATTTTTTTCAAAATTTCCAAAATCTAGCAGCTAAAACAATGATGGTAAATGTTAATCTGCTCATTCTTTGAAGGATAGGCAAAAAAAATTTGAAGAAATTATCGAAAAAACTCAAAAAACTAGCATGGGACATCGATTCTGCACTTTTCAGATAATGACCCATATACGTGCATTCGTAAATAAATAAATACATTCATATTATATATATCTACATGTTCGCATACATACCTTCCTACGTATACCTACCTCTTACATACATACATACATACATACATACATACATACATACATACATACATACATACATACATACATACATACATACATACATACATACATACATACATACATACATACATACATACATACATACATACATACATACATACATACATACATGCACACATACACACATACATATGCACACACATACACACATACATATACACACACATACACACATACATACAATACATGCATACACACATACATACATACATACATACATACATACATACATACATACATACATACATACATACATACATACATACATACATACATACATGCATGCATGCATGCATACATACATACATACATACATGCATACACATATACATACAATACATACATGCATGCATACATACATACATACATACATACATGCATACATCCATGCATACATACATAACATTACTCTTGTGTACGTATGTCTGTAGACGTACACACACACATTTGACAGTAATTCTCTTAACTGTTAAACTTTATCAGAATTATATGATGGTAACGTGGAAAGTTTGAACAGCTGTGACGGATTTACTACACAAATAAACGAGGCCATATCCTAGGGATGGCACAGTCCAGAAAGCAGAAAAAATTATGAATTTCAATGTTTAAATATTAGAAATTAATTTTAATATAAAACAGCGAGCGAGACAAGGATGAATAAATATGAATGTAACGAATTAATTAAGTTAAAACTTAGGAATATAAATATTAGGACGGTTAAAAACCTTAGACTTTAGGTAGGGGTGGCAGATTGTTAAATCAGCACTTATTTGCAAAACAAACACTTTTGAAAAAGGATATTACATTTCTATATTATTGTATTACATTACTAAATTATTATATTGCATTATTACATTATTACATTATATTATTACAATTTTCTTGTTACATTATTGCATTAATATATTCCATTACTGTATTATAACCAATTACATTAGAAAGTATAAATGTATGCAATACATATATGTACTTTTCAGTTATGAGTATGCCTGCGTAAACATGCTCAAACTTTCCAGTTTCCATGGTTCAGCTCTTAGTAGCGTAAGGAGAGCAGGCTCTAAGTAGCCATAGTTATCCTCTAGCAATCGACAGCAGCGGTCAGGCTCCCTTAGTTGTCGTTTTCCATCCAGTGAATCGCATTTGCCTGTCATTGAACTTTGAACTCTCTCTGTCGTAGAATCTATCGTTTCTGTCTTGCTGATGAATAATGTTAATCTAAATGTTATATATATATATATATATATATATATATATATATGTATATATATACATGCATACCTGCACATAAACATGCATACATACATAAACTGAGAAACACACATACAGATATATACATGCAAACATGATTCAGATACATACATTCATACATAAAATACATTATATTCATACATACATAATTATATTTACACTTACATATATACGTATTCATACCATTTAGGAAGGCAAAAGCCCTCATGTTTTGAGAGAAATAGTTTAGAATGTACTTACTCAGTAACTCATAGCACTTGGGCTGACATTGGCCATAGTAAAGCATCCTAGAATTAGCTTTCTGCTGACGTGCTATTTAAATTACAATACAAACATACATACATATATATATATATATATATATATATATACATACATACGAAAATACATACATACAAAATACATACAGACGTGCGCGCATGCATACACACATGCACACTTTCATACATACATATATGCATACATACATAAATATATATATGCATCCACAGACATACATGCACACATACACGCATGCATACATATATGCATATACGCATACATGCACAGATACATACATACGTACATATATGCTCACATGCATACATACACACAAACACACATATTATGCTCATATGCATAGATACACACATCAACACATACATACATGCATAGATACAGACACATATACATGCACACACATACACACATTTTATCGTATTGTGTATTGTATTGCAGACATACATGCACAGATACATATGTTCCTAGATGCATAAACAACAGTAAATAAACTACAATGCAATTCACACTGCTCTTAAAAGATTCTTCGAATGGCTCTCAAAACTTCGTACTGTATCAGTTGAAGGTTCCCGTCGAAGTCCTGCAGAGGTTTGCGGGGTTTATGTCGAGGAAATGACCGTCAACATCTGAATCAGCCTCGTGAAAGACTGTTTTCTATTTCAAATGTCAATTTATATAGCGCCTCTTCAAGAATAAACGCCTTATGGGACGGTCCAGGCAGGATAGCCATTAGCGTTGCTGAAGAGGAGATGGGTTTGATAACGTGCCAGAAAATCGATTTGCCACCATCTTTGGACTTTTTTATCACAACAAGGCCGAATGATATAGCGCCACAAGATTCATGGAGACACGAACGATAGTTTCAAGTGGGCGGTGAAAGAAAAAAGCCGGATCGCATGATTAGATAGCTATTGGACACTTGAAGGTTCCGTTATAAACAGAAGAGCGTTGGGAGAAAACGGAGAGGGTGGAGAAGATGGAGAAGGAGGAGTTAGAGGAAGAACCTTTTACAGAGAGTCCAATAAAAAGCTAAATTATTGTAAATTATTTAAAATTAAAATTAAAAATATTCGTCCCGTATTTATTATTAACATTTTATGACCCAACTGCATTTTTCACTTGCATATATATGCTATTGATTAAATTCATTCATTTACATATTCACTATATATACTAATATATCTAAATAAATATGTATTTGTCACTTATATATATATATATATACATATATATACATATATATATATATCCATAGAGTCTCGATGACTTTCCACGCACCATTTTTTGCATGACAATGGTAGACTATGATCTCTGACAGGTATGCAGATAAGGTAGCTCTTCTTATTTACAATCCGGACACTTCTCTTAGGTATGTCAGAATTTATGATGGCGTGAAAATCAATATGACATCATAAACATTAAGATTTACGGCTGGATTTACACCGAATGCGTACATAAGTCATATTCCTGACGTGAAAAGGTCGACGAGAACAAACGTATAATGCTATCAAAAGCAGCCATGATATATGATTATCGTATTTAAATCGATATTCAATTCGAATCGATATGTATATATGTGCATCAGCCCAAATAATATAGCGCATCAAAAGTACAAAAGCGTTGGTGGTCCACATATGTGTGCGTATTTTATAGTCGTTAACGCGAGATGTGTAAAATTCTCAGACTTTACATTACATATTAAATGCAAAGTCAGAGTGGATAATCTTGGATATTCTTCGTTATAGGTGACACGTTTCGTAACTCATGTAATGTAGGCCAATATATGTTCTGTGCGGTTTAATGCGTACTTATGTTTGCATAATTTGTAGTGCTCAATTATATAGCTCCTCTTCAGAAAACTCAGGGTTTCCAGACTGATAGTAGAAGAACACGATCGAATAAATGTAGATGCTCAGGTCGCAAGATGGGAATCGGACCACACGACAAAGCTTTCGTCGAAATGGCAAAATCACAAGATTGCATATACTAGGCACGTATGCATGCATATGTAAGTCTATATATATATATATATTTTGTGTGTGTGTTTATTCATTGGTTCATATATATATATATATATATATATATATATATATATATATATATATATATATATATATATATATATATATATATATGAACCAATGAATAAACACACACACAAAATATATATAATATACACAAAAAATATATATATATATGAACCAATGAATAAACACACAAAAAATGTTTTACTGTATGTACGTCAAATATAGTATCTTGGTATACTTACTTGGGACATATTATGTACGTAAACGATATAAGTAAGTAAGTAAGTAAGTATATACTTTATTAAGAAGCGCTAGCAAACGCACAGCGCATTTATTAATCGTATGGGGACATGCATGTGTGTAGTAATATACGTATATATGTACATGCGTGTTTACATGTTTGTATGTGTGCTTGTTTGCATTTATGTATGCATATATATATGTATTATCAAGAAATATCTATATGCATATTTATGTATCAATGTATGCACGTATGTTCTATTTTGCTACAAGATATACAATTATCCCGGTTATTCTAGTAATCCATATCTTTGACCTATGTGTGACCCTTATGATTCACAGTTGACATTGGAATGTCAGGTCACCAACATCACACGATCCTGTTACCTTTACCTGAAGCAATTTTTTAGTCCTATTCTTATAGGTCTCGAACTCGAGATGCTGCCCTTGCTCTTGTCCGTTTGCTTGTCTTATCACGCCTTGATTGTTGGAATTCAATACATTTTTCTTCGCTTTCCTCCAGCATCACCAGTACATGTCTTCATAATTACACTGGTTTTGTTAACCGGCTGAGGTATGCACACCAAAGTTCCTTTCCACGTATACATAGCACTTCATGGTGTAGTATCCAATTACCTTGCTGCCTCATGCCCTGCACTAACGCAGGACAATCTTAACAACAGCTGCCTCTGGGAAAGTATTTTTAATTGAACTTGGTGCGAAACGTGCGGTTTCCGTTCCTTCTCGTATGCTCTTCCTCATCTGTGGAATTCACTATCACCAGCTTTGAAGAACCCTTCTCTTTTTCTATTTCATCTCGCAAACGATTGCAGACTTACCTTTATCCAGTTATTTACGCCTTTGAGGTGAATTCATGAATTAGCGCAATGTAAGTATTTGATTAACAACATTACATTAACAACAACAACAACAACAACAACAACAACAATAATAATAATAATAATTATTATTATTATTATTATTCTAGTAATAATAATTACAATAAATAAATAATAATAATCATTGTTATTATTATTATTTTATTATTATTATTATTATTATTTTTTTGCCCCAAGGTACATATGATCCCTTGGGGACTTAAATATTAATTAAAATATGCAAATCATCTGGAACGGCCTCTCTTATTATTATTATTATTATTATTATTATTATTATTATTATTATTATTATTATTATTATTATTATTATCATTATTATTATTAATTTATGCGAGCGCATATAGGTATAGGAATTGTAATACGGAGCCGATACTGCTTGGTCTCGCATAGCGAATGGGTTTACAATTTATCCATGTACGAGCAAAGGAAAGTTTTGGGTTGACGATGATCCTACGACGTCAATTGCCAGACCAAACGCCGTTCAGTTGAGCAAGGATTAGCAACAAGAAGAGTTCATAAGTTTCATCGTTTAAATTGAAGACCATCTAAGCCACAGGTCGAATGTTTCTGTTTCATCAACCGAGTCGCAAAAACGGTTACAACTATTACTTGATCTTACAATTGGCAACAATTTCTTAGGCTTAGATTGATGTTCACTGGGAGACTTTGAAAGATATTGGCTTTGATGGATGTATAATTAATTAATAGAAATTAATTATCGATGCAAAATGTAAGACAAGGTTGACGTCGAGCTCCTTGCATTTCTCCTTCGCACATTCATTTGAACATAATTAGCGTATAAATGTACACACAGGTGAGCATATGATATCATCATCATCATCATCATCATCATCATCATCATCATCATCGTCATCATCATCATCATCATCATCATCATCATCATCATCATCATCATCATCATCATCATCATCATCATCATCAGCGTCAACGTCAACGTCATCTTTAGCGGAAACAACAACAGCATCATCATTGTCACGATCTGTTAACGCAAATACATACACATACATACATGCATGTGGCACGCTAGCCCAGCGGTTAGAGCGTTCATTCTGTAAGGGGGAGAGCTCGGGTTCGAGGTTCCTCAGAGAGATCTTGAGCAATTTCTTTATGCGCAGTTGCTCTGCGACAGCAATGCTCTGTTGCATGGTCGTCTGTGCATTTCTGAACTTTAGAAGGAGTGCCATGTCAGTTGTCTTGTATATTGTATACATACATATTTTCACTTAAACATATATACATACATAATACACAGAAATTACACACTTAATGAGGGACAAGCAGGTCAATAAATTATTAAATATATATTTATAAATGACATCCATCCATCCATCCATCCATCCATCCATCCATCCATCCATTCATACATACATACATACATACATACATACATACATACATACATATATACATACATACATACATTATCTGGGAAACCTAAAGCACAGTTATATACTCATTCTAAGCTGCCCGAGACCCACTCATTCCCCATCATACAATACAGTACAACTGCATTTTATACAGCCCTCATCTTCTGGGTTAAGGAATAAACCTTCCTTGGTATTCGTAGTCCTACATGCACCCACCCACGCGCATTAAAGTGAAGAATACAAATATACAAATGCATCCAGAAGAAATTACGTTTAACAGCGTAAATAAGGTTAACATAAGTTTAACCATGTTTTCCATTTATCCGTTAGACATTCATTTGAGATATCTAATCTAATTAAGCAACTACCTAGATCATATATATATATATATATATATATATATATATATTTACATTTACACACATTGCTTCTTTTCTGGAAAAATAAGTTCCGGAATGGAACAATAGGTTCCGGAACGGAATATTTATGGACGGGCTAAAATCCCGAGAAAAACGGAATTGGAGGTTGGAAGGGGTCTAAATAAACTCTGAAAACAGTTCAAGACACTGAAATTAAATTAAAATAACTGAATTATTGTTTTTATTATTAAAATAAATAAATTATTTTTTAGTACCTGAAAAAGGTGCCGGAACGCCGTTCCGGCGCGTTCCGGCGCGTTTCGGCTGAAAAAAAACCACTGTATATATATATGCATACATTTAAAAGTATATAGTAAAAAGTGTATGTATTGATCAGGTGGCCCTAAAAGCTGGGATATTGTGTTGCCTTTGCTTAGGCTCATACATACGTTGAATCTATTGACTACTGCATGGAGTCCGTTCGTTATACAATGTCTTTCTCGTTATGGGCGGACTCTAGCGAGCGTAAATGCAGTGAATGCGAGATGCGCGACTTCGACTGTTAGACGAGGAGGCACTGTCTTCAATCGCCTCGGCTGAGTGGTACTTAGCCGCTTGAGACTCAACCATTCCTCATCTAATGGCAGTGGTGTACCTTGCTCACATTATAAGGAAGAATGCTGGAGAAATACTAATTGTTGCTGGGCATTTTTGTAGTGTAATAGAGCTATATAAGTGACGACTTAAGAAGAATTAAGAATTCTGTGAGAAATTATCTGTGATATTATTATTATTATTAAGGAGCTTTTATATAGCGCCCCTTCAAGGTGATCTGCTCAAGAGCGCTCCCAGTCCAACCACGGCTGAAGAGAAATGTCTCTACGTTAGAAATAAGTTATTTGAAACAAGGTATGTAGAGTACTACAATAATTATAAGCTGCCAAGAAAGTCATCGGAACTGAGTTTTTGACCCTATACCGCAACTTTTACTCTTCCAGCTGAAAGCAAAAAGGAAAGGGTTGTTGGAATTTAACTTAATACAGCCAGAATCAACAGTAGAGTTCTGCGTCGCTGCAGCGTGCTGACCTATTGTTCGACCACGTCCAAGTGCTATGTCAGCATTGGATATTGGGGTGAGAACCGGTGAAGACAGTTTGCCTTTTCCTATCCCCAACCAAAGCCGAACTCTCTGACAGGGCGACGTTAACCCTGACCCTGAATTTAACCCATCGATTGTCAATAGATCATGCATGATCCTAAATTATAAAGCTGAACCGCCTACGTCATTGGGATATATTCATGACGTGATTTGTTGGACCGTTGGCATGCATCGACCCGCGGCACTGCCTCTGACCTTGCACCGTGGGCAGGCGGACAACAGCGAGCGACCAAGCAGAGACCTTCAAGGTCTGACCTGTGCCACCAGCAGCTCCCAGCGGATTCGGAGGATCTTGGAGCGCAGCAGGGCAGCCAAAGCGTCGGCGGTCGGTCGGTCGATGGGCGAGTTGCTGGTGCAGGCTGATCGCTGCTTCCTCGGCCACTTGGACGATCGTTACGGCAGGCGCCAAGGCCGAGGCCGATCAGTCCTAGCCACTGCCGCCGCCGCCGCCGACTTCTCTAATCGGTTACGAACGATTTGCCTAACGCATACAGGGCGCCCAAGTCGAATCGGACGGACGGAAGGAAGGAGGAAGGATGGAGGCGAGCGACCTGCGATGGCGATGTGAAGGTGCATCGACAAATGGCGGGCGGCGTCTGGTTTAAGCCTCTAACTGACAGCACTCGCCTCAGTTACCGCACTCAGCCAGACGCTATTGGCTTAACGTACCAAGCACGTGATCTAAACCCACTCGTTGAAGGCTGCCCCGTGTATATGCCTGTCCGTCCGTCTGCCTACCCGCTTGCCTGACACTGGCTGCCAGTGCTTTACGTATACGAGGCTGCGCGCGCCAGCAACCTGGCTTGAAGGCGCTCGCAGCACAGAGCAGCGACGCGATAGAAGCCTACGCGGGCTGGCCCGCTTTGCCGACGAGCGCATAGGCGGTGCTGTAGGCCCGTAGGCCGATAATATATAGAGATATACACAATATATATGGAAGTCTTGGCGTCATAATTCATCGGCGTTCGTGAAGGCGAAAGCGCGCAGCTCTTTCCCGCCGTCTTTTTCTCGTCATTGCTGGTAATATCGTTAGGCGTTTTATGAGCGTAAGATGGCCTTGCGCGATCGCTTCGTCGTCGTCGGCACCGGCGTCGCTGTCTTCTCTTGCTCTTGCGACTACCTCCTCTTTCTGCCCTTGTCTGATTATGGTCACCGACGTTGACGGTCGTTGTGGAGCTTCCGCAGCGCCTGGACAATTTACGACGGATCAGAGCGGTCCATCGGCCTCAAGGAACCCGAGTGCGACGGGGAACCGACAGCGGCAGCAGCAGCACTCGAAGAAAGTCGCTGGGTTCGGATCTAACGGATTGCTTCATTGCTTGAGCTAGATCGCCGGGGTGCGAAGGCAAGAGCAGACGAATGATTGGTTACGAGGAACGTCTTCTTTAGATCACTTGGAACATATTCTAAGGTTCGGTAGGGAGATTTGGAGGGGGAAAGGGTTTGATGCACAGGAATACGGCAGCAGTTCGGTTAATCTGGTCGATGACGTTGGCTATTTTCTGCCATTAGGTAAGCGATTTAGATGCACGATACTTTATCGCATTGTGTAGGAGTTCGATTCCCGATGTCACACTTTAACCTGCAAATTGGTTTTCCAAACTTAGCGACAACGTTAGGCCGAAGCCGTCCGGTGTCACTATAGCTTCGATGTGGAGCTACAGCTGTTGAGGAGGTTTTTCAATCAGTTGGTGCGAAAAACGGATGTTTAATTGTGTCTGTTGTCTATCATTGTTTAGCAGGGATGAGCTCTTACTTTGTCGACGCCATGAAGTTCCCCGGAGTGGGAGGAGGAACGGGACCAGACGATGAGGCCGACGCCCGCAAGGACTACTTCTACGACTACGGGGTGATGTCTCCCTACGACGGCGGATGCGGCGGCGGTGGAGGCGGGGGCACGAAGGCGTCCCTTCCATCCCTCCATCATACGAGTGCCGACTGCTGCCCTGTGTCCGGCCGAGGCTCCATGTCCAGCTGTTATCCAAGGCAGGACTGTCGCAGCGGCGGCGGCGCAGGGAAAACGAGCGAGATGACGGGGATGGCGAATGCCGGCGGCCTTGGCGGCGCTATGTCAGGCGGGTCGCTGTACGGGCGCAATCAGTCTCCGCCGTCACTGTCCAATGCACCCGGAATTCATACTCATCATCCACAACAGCAGCAGCAGCAGCAGCAGCAGCAGCATCGCTCCCACCACCAGCCTCCTCCTCAGCAGCCGGAGATGAACGGAACGAGCCCTCATCATCGTCAGCATCAGCATCAACATGGCCGCCCCGTGGTCCAGCAGAACACGACGACATCCTCCGATCATCGGCCGCCCATCTTCCAACAGAAGCACCCATCCTCGTCCTCCTCCTCTTCCTCCTCTTCGTCCTCCTCCACTTCCCAGCCAACCACGAAGGCTCCGCCGATCGTCAACGGAAGACTTCCGGCCACCAGCGCCGCCCTTCCCCCTCCACCTCCTGCACAGCAGACCGGAACCGGAAACGACGACTCCAAGGGGGACAACGACGACTGCGTCTCTCCAAAGTCCGAAGCGCCGGACAGTCCAAAGGCGACCAGCGATGACTCCGTCATGTCCGGAAAGGATTCGACCGACCAGGAACCGAGTGGCGGAGGTTCGGCCCCCGGCTCGGCTGCTGTGCCGGCCGCCACTGAGCTGCAGATCTATCCGTGGATGCGAAGAGTTCATTCCGGACATGGTAAGACGGTTGGTTCTATAGCAGCATCAAACTCATTTAGTTTTCCTTATGCGACATCATTCTGCGCTATATAAATGCCTATATATATAAAGCATGTGTGGCAACGCTATAGCCTTTATAAGCTGCCTACTGGGTTCGAATCATCGCGATTCGCGTTAAATCTTAATGCGCTACGCAAAGCCATTGTCGATGGAATTACGTTTGGATGGGAACTGCATGGTAGCGTTAATGGCAATTGCTTATGAACTGATCGATTACACTGCCCTATACCTGCACGCATCACATTATATAGCAATGAAGTTGCAATAAACGTTATGTACTATTTCATATGGCGTAACATTTGGTGATGCTTTTTTCAAACACACGATTCATCCATCCATCCATCCATCCTTACATCCAGCCGTCCATTTATCCACCCGTCCATCCATCCGTGCGTCCGTCCATCCATCCATCCATCCATCCATATGCTATAGTAAAGTCCATATTAAAATCGCTTTCTTGGATCGTAGAAGAACGATCTTAATATCACTGCGCTCATACTGTATTGCACTCGTGTTCAACGCTTCTCGACCCATTAGGGATATTTTCTGCTACAAGTACCACAGCCGCAATCAGTCGCTGTACTTGTCTTCAGATACAGCATGAGTCTTCTTTCCGCAGAAGGTTTGATCGATTGCATTACGTGCTTTGGTTGCGTGAGCAAGTATAGCACATGCCGTTATACGCAAGTCATGGGTTCGATTCTTTGTTTGAAGTGCAAACGAGATCACATTCCTTTTCTGTTGCTATTTCCCCGACTTCTTTGGCGCCAGTGTCATAAATCGCAAAGTGTTTCGAAGGCCCAGTCAATCTATCTAAAAGGGTCCGCTGCAGCATGGCACAAACAGGTTAACAGCTTGCCCGGTTCCTCTCTGAAAGAATCTGTATTATATGTATGCCTAGAAAATATATATATATATATATATGCATGAAAGAATCTGTATATGTATGTATTCATACGTATGTATATGTTTTTGTATACTGTATGTATATATAAGTGATTGTATAGTATTGAGCGGTGGCCACTCGGATCGTTTTTTGCTGTGAGATGCGTCGTGGAATGTCGGTGGTTTTGCCCTGCTGCTGAAGCTGGTTCTGATGCTGGCGGTGGTGGTGGTGATGATGGTAATGCCGGTGGTGGTGTATATACACTTGAACGCTTACGGGGTTCTGGCTATCTGCAGTGGCAAACAGGCAGGCGGTATGGCAGGTCTTGTATATCAATGGCGCACCGTCCGTCTGTCTGACTGACTGTCTGTCTACTGCTGTTGTATCTCTATGTGTCTGTCCTCCGTTCCGTTGGCAATGATGCCGTTATCTGTGCGGCGCATTGCAAGTCTCGGCCGAAGCCTTGAAGTTTCATTCTCTGTCTGTCTGTCTCTCTCTGTCTTTCTCGCTCTCTCTGTATATATATATATATATATATATATATATATATATATATATATATATATATATATATTATACATATATATATATATCGCTCTCACTGTATTTCTCTCTACGTTTCGTTCCTCTCTTATGTTTCTATCTCTCTGTTTATATGCTATTTTCTGTGTGTGTGTGTGTGTGTGTGTGTGTGTGTGTGTGTGTGTGTGTGTGTGTGTGTGTGTGTGTGTGTGTGTGTGTGTGTGTGTGTCTGTGTAAGTATCTACGTTTTTCTGCCTATTTGTCCACCTAACTGTCTGCCTCTCGTTTCCTGTCCCGCTCCTGCCTGTCTTTGGCTCCGATGGTTTCGGGAATGTTCGCTGAGGATTCGTTGTTGGAAAATCCGCCTTCCAGAGATAAAGCTTTGGCCAAACGCTGACTGATGGCTACGACGCATCGACGATTAGTCCTATACAGGAAGAGGAGGCTGCCTCCTCTTCCTCCCAGTTCCCATTCCTCCTCTTCCTGTTCTTCCTCTTCTACTCCTCCTCCTCCTCTGCGGCATGCTGTTCTTTATTCCTTCTCCTCATCCTCCTTGTATTTCTCCACTTGCTCCCTCTTTACCTTCGACATCAACAAACGTCGCAAGTCGCCAATGTGACCCTTACTTGTCCTCAGGCGTTTGGTTATGGCATCATAGGGATAGACGCCATGACTATAGGGTCAGACAAATGCTAATTCAGAGGACACTTTTTTTAATCTTCGACGCTGAATTTTTAACGCTACACGTCTGAGGCGCAGTTTGGACTGCAGTGCACCAGTTAATTAATCCAGTGGACGCCCCTTGGGGTAACATAGTTCGCTCGGCAGAATTCGACTGCAGAAAACAAGAGCAGGGGGCGGGGGGTATCGTCCAAACATCATTCTATTCTAATCATCTCCAACTGACCGACTTAGGACTTTCCGTCTCATTTTAATCTTGTTTGCTGCGCTGTTTTGTTTTGCAAGGTACTAATTGACCTTTCAGGATAGCAAATCGTTAGCTAAACGGTATCGAATGTAGTATACAGCCGTTTAGCGATTGGTTGTAGTTTACGGTTAGTCTAAGATTGTTCGTCCGTGTCGTGTACGCACTTCCGGCCGCTGTTTCGTGACGTAATTGCAAGCTTCGCTGCGTGTGGTCGGGGTCGGCAGGTTCAGTTCTTAGTGGGTGGCCTTGTAATGTGTCGTAAAGCAATCCGGTTTGGCAGACAGGGACACAGTGAGCGGATATAGTTCCCAAGAGATTTCCTGTGAGGCGCCAACATGTACTTTGCGGCAGGTTCACTTCGGGACAGTCGTATACTTAATTGTAGTGATAAATCATTTCTTCAGTAAAACAGAAAAACATAAGTTTATAATTGTAATCAACACTCGACAATTGCAATGAAATATTACAGCAATTTTGTTGAACCTCCTCAACATCTGATTGCAAATAATGTTCTTGACTTTTGATCGAACGATGGAACATTTCCATCGAACATCGTAACATTGCAATCGCGCAATACAGCATTTTCATAAGAATTTAGAACGAGAACAGATATATCAACAACAGTTATCTCCATGGCTGCAACTCTCGGGTCTTCTCTTAGAGAAAAGGAGTGGCGCTGTGGATGCGACGCTGGCATGCAAAACTTAGCGCCAGATTTAGTGCAGTGCAGAGCCTTGTAAAGGCTGAGTGGCATCAGCTGTGTATCACTCATTTCGTTCTTATGATGTATATAGGCAATGATATAGGCTCATGTAAGAACCTCCCGTAGGCGCTGACATAGATTAGTGCTCTTTACCGATTACAATTATTTGCTACACAACCGTAACAAATTATTGTGTATTTTATATTTTATCTTTAAATAATTTTGAAAAAGTATATGAGAGCAAGAGAAGAAATATGAGTAGGATTGGTCAGATATCTTGAAATCAATTCAGATAGTTTCGAATCCGAATAAATGATCATGCTGGAAACGACAATGTCTATAGTAAGAACAGACTTTCACGTGACTAAAACGCACATTTACATTCATTGTCAGGTAACATCTATGATTTCTATGGCGTTTTTCATCGGCATGCACCAGGCATATATCGACACCCGCTTCGTGTGAAACCACGGCAGTCAAAGCCCGTTAGGCAAAAGATAAAGCTCCGATGGCGTATCCCACGAGGGACACTGCAGGCGAGGCTCTCGTTTTATTCCCTCGGCCTTTGAACCGGCAAAGGACGAATCTCAAGGCAGGACTTGCCATTGGCCTCCCTGGCTTACCAAATGACACTGCTTGGTGTTGGAAGCACGTCGAAATGTGATAGGTCGGAGCATATAAGAGACACGCAACGACGTCCACAGCCATCCAGGCAAGCAATGGCCTATGATGATGATCGTCCAGTGATTGAATCGATAGATTGCAACAGCTCAGCTCTATAAAAATCCTTTCTGTAAACCTTCTATAGCCACAACAGACAGTAGCTGTGTACAACGTGTACCTACATGTATCGCTATTGTATATAGCCTATATAGGTCACGATAGTCGGGTGACCTCTTCTATAGAGTCTGCGTGTTCGAGGTGGATGCCGTATTCACTTGTTTTTATACGTGCTGCCTGTGTATACTAAATATGTCTGCCGTGTTTGTATCAAATAATTTTTTTATAGTTTATGTATGCTTTATATGTGATTATTATATGTATGCATTGCATGCGTATGCTTAATTTCTATATATAGTACTAAACAATATGTATACAATACTTTTATCACATCTGTTATACAATGTATATATATAATAGTGATGTATACTTTCTAGGTATACTATATTAATGTATGCATACAAGTAATGTATATTTTCTAAGTATGCTATATTATGCATACAGTACATTTATTTCATACTCTGTATTCACAGGTCCTAACTGGTGGCATTGCTGCTACGTCTCGCTGTCTTGAGACTTTTCTTTTCTCACGGTGCTCTTCGCATTGCGAGCACCTCTGATCAGGTTGTACTGCGAGAGGCGCTTTATAAATTCGTAAATACAATATTTATTGTACTTTGCATGCAGCGTGCACTGGTTTGCAATGTGTCTGTCGTTGTCATTGGTGTGTGTATACTTGTGTGTATGTGTGTGTATATGTGAATCTGTATGTGTGTGTGTCTGCGTAGATGGTGCCAATGGAGCGGACAGCAAGCGGACGCGTACATCCTACACCCGCCACCAGACGCTGGAACTGGAAAAGGAGTTCCACTTCAACCGCTACCTGACGCGCAGACGTCGCATCGAGGTGGCGCACATGCTGAATCTGACGGAGCGACAGATCAAGATCTGGTTCCAGAATCGCCGCATGAAGTGGAAGAAGGACTACAAGATCGCCCACCTCGCCAAGACCCAGCGCGGACCCGAGGTTCTCCAGCCGACGGGGCTCATGTCCCCGCTGGCTCCCCTTGCCCATGCCCACCACTACCTGTAGTGGGCCACGCGGCAGCTGGCAGAGGCGGAGGAGGAGATGGAGGAGGAGAAGAGGAAGGAGGAGGAGGAGTCATGATGTCAATCAAGCACCGTTCTCGTCTCGTAGTCCGTGACTATTCTTCTATAGTCATCGGTAAACTTCGGTAGTCGTCGTATGACATCGGCAGTTTTCGACTGCCCTCGTTATTCAGTCACGCCCATGCCTCACCGTACGGCGAGGAGCCATTAAAGAATGATGTCTATACTTTAATGTGTCGTGGCTTTTAAGACAGACTCATCATTTTGTGGCTAGGTGTCGCTTTGCTGTAGCCTATTTGCATATTAATGAGTGTTCTGTATTTCTTGTTCGATTCGTGAGTAGCGCGCAGTTGCCGGGGCGCTTGCATGCTCAGGCCCCGTTCCCATGGCGGCTATTTACATATTCATGAGTGTTTTGTATTTTTTGTGAAACGCAGTTTGAAATGCCAGAATCCGTTGTCGAATAATTGCATATTCACGAACCGCGTTGCGGCGCGACTTTTCTATTGGTCGAGGCTTCGTTACCATGGCGATGACACAGCCGAATGTCTTTGTAGCCGCAACCTTTAAAATCTAGGTCACAAGAATTCAGTAGATTCTTTCTTGTATCGCTGTCCTTAGCTAGCTGGCTTGGGCTGTGCATGGCACACACGCTGTAAGCACTAACCAGCCACACACACAGACCCCTATTACTTTGGACCGGGTGTGAAATTCTTAACTGGGCGGCAATGTGGTTGAATGAATAACACATTGACATTCCCACCGCCTAAAAAACGTCGTTTTAACTCCTTTTGCTCTATGTGAAATTGATCTCTACGCATTTAAAACTGTCTAACTATGAAAACTTTTAATATGAATGTCTCTAACTCTTGATGCGCAGAAATTTAAATATCAAAGCCTGTAACCATTAGTTGCATGCAAATTTCAAACTAAGTAATGAATAGGCTGCCCTGTCTAATTTGAACAACTGGAATATAAAGGAGTAAAGTCAACCATTTTTCTCACGGATTCTGGTTTCAAAGATCTGATTCTTTAATACTCGTGTCTACATTTTAGAGCATAATGCACTGTCTGCGGGGCATTTTACAGCACCTGGTGGAATTGCGTAGCTATATTTATACATATGTAAACTTAATTATATATGTATGATGTTTTGTGCTTATTGTATATCGATGTAGTTTGAAATCGTGGTCAAACGTAGACGTAGAACTGGTTGCGTTTCTCTGTTCAGCGTTTTTGACCGCTTGAGCCAGACTGCAAGTTGCATGATGGTAGCACTGAAGTCAGGAACGCATCCGTGTTTATTATTATTATTACGTCGTTGTACTGTCTCGCTGTCTCTCTGTCTGTCTCTCTCTGTCTCTCTGTCTCTCTATCATATGATGCTTGATTGTGCATGCATTATGATTATGATGATGATGATGATAATTATTCTTGTAATCAGTAGAGACTGATATGTTGTTGCGGCCCGTACGGTCGAGCGTGCGTTTGAACTGCTCGAATGTTCTGCCATTACAGTTCTGGTTTAAGGGGTAAACTAAACGAAATAGGGTAACGTATTTACGAAGTTGAGCTGTGTTACTATTGTCGAAAGGGTAAGCCTTCTATTGGCCGCGTTTTTTGTCGCGTTTTTTTCGTTTTCAATGAGTTTTTAAGCAATGCGCTTGCAGTGAAATTTTATTAGACTTTTATTCTGGAGATCAAATCTCAGTTTATTTACAGATGTCGACAGCAAATCTTACACGAAGGCGTTATGAATCCGAACACTCATGCGTGGAATGAGTCGGTTTGGAGCCAATTTGTATAACGCCTTTGTTCGCCTTTCCTTGGCGCGGATAAATAGACCCTTTGGGTCCTCACATGGGTAAAACATATACGTATATGTATGCAATAATTTGTTTTTGTGCTTCTAAAGAAGTTTTTGTTACAAATGGTGTAATTTCGGTTGTTTTATTGTTCTCGCAGATCCACTATAAGCCGCTGTATTCGAGGCGCCTGGGGTCCCAGACTTTGTCGTAATATCTTCCCCTGCACAATTACAACTATCCACCTCGTTTGAACCTTGAGAAAAAGTCACCCAATATCCAACCACCTGCTGTCATACAACCTCGCCCAAAAACCCATGCCTGGCTTAAATCGGAAAACTCACGACATCTGCCGCCCATTTTATCCGTTCCGTTTGTAGAACTGATTCACCAGTATTTCCTTACGCCTTGGTTATATCATTGGTTTTATATATATATATACATATATATATATATATATATATATATAAGTGGCGCTATAGGATGATTTCGCATTTAACTGCGTACAAGCGCTGCAGCTGCTGCACTCCGACAATCGTGCATGTGAGGCTTCATTGTTTGTAAGCATCTGTGCCACTTGTTTATTCGTCTAGGCTGTCGAGAAACATCTCGCACGCACTTGTGTGTCTCGCGTTTGATTCGTCTACGTCTGACTGCACCCATTATAACATATGACAACCCCGAGTTGTCTCTCTCAGCAACGAACGCTCACTGTATTTTTCTCGACGCAGAGGTATAATACGCGACGTACAATCTCAACGCTTTCGTGATCGCTTTTATATACGGATCGACGAAATCTGACCCATGACATTTGACTCTCAGAGGTCAGGCGCTTGTGCTTGCAATTCTGAGGAAGATCCGTTGTATTTCACGGAGAACCATGCAAAGGTGTCTCGTGAGAGTCATTCACTCTTCCATATCTTCATGCAGAATCTCGTTATTCAACTGCTGATAAATGACTGCTAATATGACAACGGCTTACACACGATACCCAGACATACAACCACATACCAGTACGCATACAGTTATACATACTCATACTGGGCATCATTTGCTGCATAAACTATGAACTTGGGAGATTGAATGCTGCTGCTCTATTTTCTCAGGCGACGATGAGAAACTGGACTTTGAGATGACCTCGTTGACTGTGTACTTCAACCGATATCTTATAAGTTCTATATTCCAGACGCATTCTCTTCATGCTTTGCTATTCCTGCAGTGCCCTAAGGCAGTAAAATCCTTCTGTTGCTAAACTTTATTATTATAATAAATATTACACTATATAATATATAATCATATGTGATTAATAAATTATTTATATTAATATTACTCAGAAATATTTATTTATATTTTTAATATTAGATTCTAAATTTATCACAGTTAGTTTTAAAATTAAAATTAATAATAATAATAATAATAATAATAATAATTATTACTATTATTTTTTTACCCAAGGTAGCAATGATTCCTTATGAACATAACACTATCATCATTATCGTCTTTATTCGTATTCAACATTTAATAAACATTAGTTTCAATATAATAAAAATAATACAATTATTCTAAATAGCTATCCTCATTATTAATTAGCATCTGTAAGCTTATTGTGTGTAGTTCTAAAATATGAATTAACATCATTACTACTCTTGATAAATAAATTTATCTTACAAATTATTCATAGATATGTATCTTGTCATTATGTACAAACAAGACGTGTACGTCCTTCCAATCGCAAACAGATGCTGACCTGCGTATACGATGAGCGTATAAATTATTTGTTTAACTGAGAAGCGAAACCCCTCGATGCGCACCAGTCCTAGTTTGGGCCTCGTGCTTTTTTCATGCTATAAAAAAACTGGTCCATTTCTTTTGATTGACGTACGCCTCGTTCTGACGGACGGGTGCGCTGGCTGTTCCGTCTGACTCCCTCCTGACGTCTGTTCTACAGCAAACAACATTCAAACTGTCTGCACATTGACCCTCTCGCCTTGCAACCTACGTGTCTGGTTCAACGCAGACTTATAGATTTATCATCGTCTAACAGGCAGATTTATATGCCAAAAACGTATACATACTTCATATGTATAAAGCCTACTACGTACATTATATATATATATATATGTGTGCGAATATGTATATATATATGTCTCAAATGAATATGTACCTAATAAGTATATATTCCCAAAACGTACATGTGCCCAATATGTGTGCATGATATCGGTCGCCTGCATCCATCTTGTCTAAGTGAAGCCACTGACACAGTAGTAAATACTCACTGCTGACTTGTTTTGTACCAAATATTCTGCATAGCTATGCACACACCCAAAGATGTTAGGATTATGTATTTATAAATGCATATGCATACATATTTATTTATATATATAAATATATACATATGCATATGCGAAGAAGTGGATCAATACGTTGTGTGTTTTTTGTTTTGACGATCTGTATAAATGTATTCGTTTTGTGTACAAGGCATTCATTCGGTGATGAGACTCAGATTCTAAAATGACTGACTCATTGATCGATTGATCGATTGATTGATTGATGATAGCGGCGTTAGAAAAGTTCTCCCGCCGCTTGTCATCCACATCAAGAGGCATTACTGCAGCAGCAGCAGCAGCCTGCAGCTCTAAAGGGTAAACTTCAAATACGTTTCCACGCCAAGGGTAAACAAGTGCACATCTCAAACTTATCTATTATATTCAATATATATGTGTATATATATCACTGAGTGAGTAATTATATACATGTAATGCGTAAACAATCATATATACGTATGCACTGATTAATATGTATATATTATGTCGAAAAATAAAACTATTTTTACTTAGCCGTCGTCAATAGTCGAAGATTTACAACTGCTTCTAATATAGCTTGACATTTTTCAGCCAGAATATATATATATAATATACATATATTTATATATGTATATGTATATATCGTATGTATAGTTAATGTAGGGTAATGTATAGACGTCGTAAGTCTATATGTATAAACTCTAGATGGCGTATTGTCAGGAGTGACAGTTAACAATATATAGTCTTGTTTCATTGTTCTTATATTCCGGTTACTATTGTCAGATGATGGTATGTTATTGTCGACAAAAATGGTTCTTATTCTATTGTTGAACGTTGAAGGATAACTGATATTTAGCCGCTGAATCTTCATTAAAAGCTCTTCATGTTCGAGGTGTGCGTCTTCTCATCTTTCTGTATTAAAAACCCGAACCACAAAAGAATACATGTATAAGAATTGATGCACATGCAGTATGCATTTGCACATATGTATGCATGCAAGCGAGTATACGTACATTTATATGTGAACGTCTTTATGGGCGTATGTGAGCATGTATGTGTGTATGTACATGCATGCATATATATGCATGTATGTAAGTGTGTATGTATGCATCTAGACACTTAATATAGCACCTTTGATGATGACGACGATGACGATGACGATGACGATGACGATGATGATGATGATGATGACGATGACGATGACGATGATGATGATGAGTTCTCTAACAGATGGCAGGTCCATTGGCTTTATGCCACCCGGGGCTGAGTGAGGCGGTTTCCCGTTGCCTTCCTCACATACTTTTTGTGAGCAACTTGTCCAAGGTTAGTTGCTGTTTAACGACACTGTGTCATAAGACAGATGATTAGCGTCGCCCTCCTCCATTATCCAGGCTTGGTACTGGCACTGTCCGAGTACAAGCAGTGGTGGAGTTACTTGTCCATGGTCGCTACGCAGTGGCTTGATGTTGATTCGAAGCTGCGACCCTCCAGTTACAAGGCAGAGAACATACCGTTACACCACCGCGTCCCACATGGAACTCTGTGGGTCTTTACCACTAAAAGAAACTTGCGTGACACATTAGAAGATATTAAGGTTTAGCATCTTTAAGTTGTATTGCATTAAAGTCAAATAAAAACAAACATATACATATATATATATACATATAATATTATCTATGTACAAATATATATCATTATGCATACGCATTCAAATGCAGATTTTAATCTAATAATACATGGATTTAAAAAGAAAACTTGAATTTGGATAAATGCGATTTGATAAAAGTTAAACGACAGAGTTTATTTCGTTCCTATATTTACAAACGTATATAAGTGCACAATATGTAAAATATAGGAGAATGTGTCGAATGAACAACCATATGTCTGAAAGCTGTTTTCGGTTGTCCAACGATTTCTATGACTTTATAATCGAATATACAGAAATCATTTAATTGGCAGAAAAGGATACATGAATTCAAGTTGTAATTCTTTTTAAAGATTTTAAGAAAATAATCAGCTTACAAAAGATTGCATGAAGATACATACAAACATATACACATGTTTACATAAATTACATACATATATTTACATAAATTATATATATTTACATAAATTATATACATATAATTACATAAATTATATACATATATTTACATAAATTGTATACATATATTTACATAAATTATATACAAATAATTACATAAATTAAATACATATATTTACACAAATTATAAACATATATTTACATAATTTATATACATTATGTTAACATAAATCATATACATATACGTATTGCTACATAAACTGTATACATAAATTTACATAAATTAGCCTAGAAATGAACAGAACCAATTATGTGCAACACAATCGAACCAATGAGATTAGCATTAATCCGAGAGGAGACAAAACGCAGGCGTTTCAACCAAACTTTGAGACTAGCGACAAACTGTTACATTCCCATCACTTCCGACCGAACGCCCCACTCCCAAGTAAGTATCAATGTTAATCTCTTGATATTGCTCACCGTCGAACCGGAAACGTGTCAGAGGAACCATCTAACACTGGCGCTACACCAAATTAAGTAAGTATAAAACAGGTTGTTTAGTCATTTTGGTCAGTTGTTTTGGTGTCCGGTCAGAAACCGGGGTCAGGCCGAGGTCACATTGCTACATATATATACAAACATACATACATACATACATACATACATACATACATACATACATACATACATACATACATACATACATACATACATACATACATACATACATACATACATACATACATACATAAATACATACATACATATATACATAGCTACATACATACATACATACATACACACATAGCTACATACGTACCTACATAAAGTAGCCTATACTTTTAGTTAGGCCTATAAGTTACATATTAGTGCTTAGTTAGTTAGTTATAGGCTGCAAATCCAATGCATTCGTGATCCATATTCAAAAAGTATGATTAGATGATAATCACACATTAATGTATATATTAAAAAAATGTATATAATGTATTACTATTTGCATTTCATTTATATGCATTGACAAATGTATTTAAAAAGTCTAATTACATATACGTATCAAAGATCAAAAATAAATTGTATGTGCTGATACAATCTGAATCTTAGACAACGTAGCAAAATATATTAACTCTACGACACACACGCACACACACGCACACACACACACATACACAAACGCACACGCACACACGCACACACACACACACACACACATATATATATACACACAATAATATAGAAATGTATGTATGTAATATTAAAATGTGACTTTAAATACGTGAAACACATAATTTTCTTATGAAGTGAATAGCCCACACGTATATACCGATAACTTATATATATATATTTATGTAGGTGTAGGTGTATATGTTATATATAGTAGGCCTATACATATGCATAATATATATATTAATGTCTACAATATAGCGCTGTTTTAACGCCTTTAATCAATCACTAAAACAGAGGAATGATTCACTAGCATGGCATCTATTAATTAATATAGAAAGTTATATATATATATATATATATATATATATATATATATAATGCTATTATATTCGTTAAAAATAATAATTATATCAAACTATAAATAAAAGATGTACAAATATTAATTACCACCATGTCCAGCCCTTCTAAATTGCTCGACCAAATTGTGATGCAGACTACTTTTTGATTTCGTTTGTTTTGAATCTATTGCAGTTATAATCGCTAATTTCTTTAGCGCAACTTAAGAAGAAACAGGTCGGAGGCAATTTGGACTGGTAAATTAAAACAAACCACAATCGTAAAAAAATGGTTTTCAGTTGTTCAAGGATATGAGAGAAAGATAGGTCAAGCAGAAACTGTCAAAGTAAATGTATACGTTTTGCTATTATAGCCTTGACCCTGTTCATTTTCCAATGAATTTCTCGAATGAAATCATAGAAAACAGATACTTAGCATTTGAACAAACAAATAGCAAAGAAATTGCATAGATACACATATACAAACATACACATACATGCATGATTGGCATGCATACATAAAGTTTTTATTGATCGATCGTTTCAATTTCTGAGAATAAAAATGTTATTATTTCCTTAGTCTTAACGCTCGTTTAGTCTTGAACAAGAGACGTGACCATCAAATTGCCAAACTGGGTCAGAGTAAGTAAGCTAAAAATTCTGTTTCTGGTGTACGTGACGTCAGACTTCCTTATGTTACTGCAGACATTTTTAAAGCTACGCACTAGAAAGGTCACGCCTTTCTAACGTTGCGCCTGGCTGAAGACGTTACGCATGAAAAATCAATGCAGCTGCTAGGTTTGCTGGGCAAGAACGAAGATGTCGATGATGGAAAGTCAACCTGTTGCTAGAGTTGCGCTACTTTGAGTCTCCGGATGAACGAGTGCAAAGAAATTTATCGAAAGTCACCGATAATAATTCAAGGATCTCGTGTTACAGAACAGTTTTCTAGGACATTTCGCTGATTCAGCTCAGCGCAGGCAAGGCAAACCAGTACAGACACATCAGTTTTCCTCTGAGATGTTTCTAGATGCCGCTGAAGATTAAAAATAGACATAATGAAAAGTTGTTTCAGAAGGAGATGACATGTTTAAAACCACTGCATACGCGGCTAGACACTGATGAAAGAAGTTGTACACGAGTCTCTTTCTCTCATGGCCAGTTCTAAGGGTCTGTTCATACGGCTGCTGCAAGGTCGATGAAAACACGAGATACTTTCCTGTGTACAACGTAATCGTTTTAAACGACGCCTTTGTAGGCATGCTCCCAGCTCCAGGTGCTTCGGCTCTTCGGTACCAGAACCCGACGCTCGTACAGAATAGATGGAGGCTCATGTCATGCGATCCGATCAACAACCTCTCTCTATCCTTATCTGAAATCTACAGACAGGTGCTTTGTTTTGCCTTATGTATATGTATATATATATATATATATATATATGTATGTATTTGTGTATGTATGTATTCAAGTATGTAGATGTGCATGCAGGAACAGTATGCCCTCGTGCATATGTACGCCTGGTGTGTCTACCTGCTTGTGTGTCTGTTTGTGTGTCTGTCTGTCTCAGTTTCCGTCGAATTATTCCGGTAAACAACTTAACACCTGTTTGAGGATTTACGAGTATTTTTAGAATTGCTTTCGCATGTGGTTTGTTGTAGTTGCAGTTGGAGGCGATGTGTTCAGGCAGAGGGTCAGTTCCTCGGGCAAAAGTGGAACAGCCAGGACCGGCTGAGGATTCCACAGGTCAGTCAAGACACATACGGTATTGAAAGGCAGAAACCCAGCAGAGGCTTCGGCCCAATAGATGGCGGTTTAACTTAACTGCTTTCTGTCCGTATCTCTGCAACCCTGACCGAACGGTTGGGTTCCCTGTCATAAATTTTCTTAACCGTCCAAATCACTCACAGCTTCACATTATATCACCCTGTTGACATCTGAACCCCCTGTGGTTGTTGGCCTTCATGCCAACACTGCCTCAGCACAGAGTCTGTTGCGCTACCAACGGTCTCAAAATATTTCACATCTGCCATCTTGCGATTGTATCAGTACTACGCCAAAAAGTCTCACTGTTTTTCGCTAGGTGGCTCCTGACAGCGCCTCTAGCGTATTGAACGGTTAATATGGGCATTGAAGCGTCAAACCATAGAAACAGTAATACACACCCAGGGGATGCAAGATAATAATAACTCAACTGTTTATCGTATCGTCAGCGATACTGCCCAGATTGCTTTGGGGTTGTTTGCTATAACACGGTGCCCACGTGGTACGGTTTGCTGAACTCCAAACTCATTCAATTAAAGTAAAATCGGACGAATAATTATATCTGCGGGACGCTGAATAAATCTGCCTAATCTGCATAATTTGCAGTTGTGCCACTTTTTACCCGCCGCCGGTCTTTAGTTGGTCAAATGCAAGGTCACTGAGTAGACTCGTAAATTTGTCCATTCAGAAACACCGAGTACCGTTCCGAGGCGACAAATTTATTATGCCTCCCATGGTTCGGTTACCAGTGCAATTATAAAAGCCGGAACGCGTTGCAAACCTATTCGCGGTAGACCTATAATTAATCAGGCCTGCCTTAGCGATAGAAAGGCCTAATTATCAATTTGGTCCGTTATTACGCACCTACTGTCGGGTAGACGACTGAAGGTAACACCTGCATTGTCTGACATAGCCGACAGGTAGCTCCGTGTTCCGTTAGTTGTGACTCTACCTCTGGTTTCATTGGCTTAATGAGCCTTCGGCTGACTGCAGTCTGCACTGCCTCTGAACTTCAGTCTAGCTAGAATTTCAGCCTTTCAGAGGAGGGTATGAACAAAAAGATTGCTAGATGTTCCCAGTGCATTGGTACTGCTATGCAGTTCAATAAAAAAAACTGGCATTACACCTGCAATGCAATAACAATACAAAAAAATACGCTTGCCATACACTTGCACTACACTTGCAATACAATAACGATGCAATAACAATACAATAAAAATGCAATAACAGTTCAACAACGTTACAATTGCAATACAATAACAATACAATGACAATGCAATGGCAACACAGAACAAATTTTGGGTATTGTTGAATAGCTTTTCAAGAAACTTGAAATGTGGCTGGAACAGTCTAAGAAGGAGCGTCGTTAGGTTAGCAGAGGTTAACCTTCATACCGCAACCTGGAAAGGAAATTTTATCATCCCCCACTCCCGCGAGTGGGTTTTCAAACACAACTTTAAAACGGGAAGAGATACACAAAAATCCTTTGGTGACTTTCCCTGAGTATGCTTTCCATACAAATTTATGTCTAATAAAGTTACTCTTGCGCGTTACCGTGTGACATCACGTCAAATCTGACGTCACAGTTGACATTGCATTGAATCAATGGTTTCTCTTAAAGGATTGTTCTTAGAAGGATGTATCGGTGTCGGGTTATGATTCTTGGGAGGGAGGGACGAATTTAGAAAAACACATTTTTATACCCTTGATACAATATTACTTGTTCCGAAACACTCATGGTGACGTTTGAAGTGACATTTGCATCTTCACAGCCATAACCCTTTGAAAGGTGAGCTCGTTGCTGAGATTAGGATTTTCTACAACAAGAAATTCGAAAAGCCCATGTTTGACATTCTGTAATAATTATATTCCACGGATCACGTGACGTTGCGTCATTCGCCGTGACGATCAAGTTGCCATTTATACCTCCACAGCCATAAGTCTTAGAAAGATGATCTCGGTGTCTAGTACAGGGTTCCTGCTACAAGGAATCCCGAGGACACATGCCAGACTCTCTGCGATAATTACATTTCATGATCTATCGTACTAATTGGTCTTTAACAGTTCAAAAGACCTTGACATTCAAGTTACGACTTACTTCCATTGTCATAGGATAGTTTATTGTACTTATTTTTCTATGAATCACAACACATGATGATTAATCTAATTGTTTGAAAGTACTGTAATCTTAACAAAAACCATAATCACAATTCTATCGTTTTCCAGTTCCTCTGAACCAAAGGTCAACTATAACAGGTCAGGTGACCTTGAACTACAAGGTCATTCTATGGTCGTACAATGTTGCGTAAACCTTCTTGAAGTTTTTGGAAAACCATGAAATAAAGAATGCCATTCTCACACTTGTAGTTCCTGCTAGATCAAAGGTTAATCATAACAGGTCAAACGACCTTGAACTTGAAGGTCATTAACTCATTCAACACTCGTACAATGTTGCATATACCTTTTTGCATTGTGTGATGTTTAAAACCATTAAATAAATACAATTCTAAAACTTGTAGTTCTCGCTAACCATGACAGGGCAAGTGACCTTGAACTACAAGGTCATGCTATGGTCACATAATACTGATTATTCATTCATTCATTCATTCAATCGAGGATTTGTATAGCGCCCCTTCAAGGGAACTACTCAGAGGCGCTCCCGACACCAGGACGTTCAAACCGCAGTTTTAAGATTAGTAAGATAGAGGCCAGGTGGACCCCAGGACACAAGCGCAGCTCTAAGAGAAGTCTGTTTCAGACCACCGGGCCCACCACTGAATAAGCTCGACTTTGCATAGTCGTGGAACGAGCGCATGAGACTAAACCTACCCCTTTTCCCGCAGAGCAATGGGAACATCGGCCTTGGGCACCTGAAACGGAGCAGCAAAGCTCTCGAAGGTAGGCAGAGGCAGGGCCCAGACAACATCGCCATACTAAGGCAGCGATTCTATGTAAGCGGATAGGAAGCCAGTTAAGGACCTCCAGCATAATTATATCTAGAGGCTTGGCCATAGTTGGGGATATGCTCGATGAGACGGGCTGCTGAGCGCTGAACTCACTCTAGACACACTATGCGACTAGATGGGAGACCAAAATAAAGCGATGAGCAGTAATCAAGGCGGGCTGTAATGAAGGAGTGAACCAATGTACAGCAGTGGCACTGGGCGTTAGCGAACGAGTAACAGTGCGTAGTTGGCGCAGCTGATGGTAGCAGTCCCTAGTAAGACGATGTATTTGTGGAGCAAAAAGTAAGCTCCTGGTCAATCCAAACACCAAGATCACGAACAAGAGTTGAGAAAGTGTAGTCAAGGAATTCAGTTGCAACTTGCAAGAGCAGTAAGGTCGAGTTTAGCGAGTTGCTGTATCGTGCCTAGCCTAGATTACGACACTCTTGGATTTCCACAAGCCCTGACAACCCTACCTTGGACTAAGAACTTCTCTTTTTTCCCTCACAGATACTGAGATATTAATATTTTTCAATAGAGGTCAAACGACTTTGATAATGAAGGTTGTTCGATTGTGATCCAGTGTTAGAAATAGCTTCCTTGACCTCTTAGACCCGGAAACCCTATCGTGGACACAAAAATCACTTATCTATTACATGTGGTTTTGGAGATTCTCTCGGGAGAGGATAAATTTCCCTCCAAGCTGCGAATACGTCGTCTGAATACAAATTGCGGCATCAGGATTAGCCTGGAAATGTTTCTTCTACATCAACCGAAGCCGGTCGGAATTCCAGCGGAAGACTGTTCTGGAAAGACGGTCCATTGCACGACAAATTGCGCTTTACTCTATAGTCGCCGCACGGAAGCTCCTGTCTTTTTATCTATTTGTCTGGCTGTCTGCCTGTCTGTCTGTCTATCTATCTACGTACCTATCTGCCTGCCTGCCTGCCTGCTTGTCTGTCGGTCTGCCTGTCTGTATGCCTGTTAGCATGCATGCATAGATGCAAGTGTGTGCGTATATATGTATGTATATATGTATGTATATCTGTCTATATATCTCTGTATCCATATATCTGTCTGTCTGGCTGTCTGTCTGTATGCATGTCAGCATGCATGCATAGATGTGTTTGTGTATGTATGTATGTATGTATGTATGTATGTATGTATGTATGTATGTATGTATGTATGTATGTATGTATGTATGTATGTATGTATGTATGTATGTATGTATGTATGTATGTATGTATGTATGTATGTATGTATGTATGTATGTATGTATGTATGTATGTGTGTCTATCAATATATCTATGCATTTATATATGTCTGTCTGTCTGTCTGTCGGCCTGCCTATCTATCCATTTTAGACATTTTCAGAAGTTTTACACCTTAGAAAACTGCAACAGTGGTTCTTTTTTCTGAACTTCGCGATCCGCCATGGACTGTCAAAATTCATGCCGTGATAGAGTAGGCCTCGAGCTGAGGCCAGGCCTGGAGGTAAAAGTTTGTGGCTTCATCATGTCCCAAGGCGGTCCCGTGGTTTCTGGCCTCGGCTCGATGGATCTTGGCCTTCTCGCCAAAAGCGCGATTGATATGAATATGCATAATATGCTAGTCTCTGCATTCTAACCAGAGGTGATAGATCAGAACTTCGGAAGTCCATATATAATGCCTTGATTCGTGTTGTTGCATGGAGGAAAAATATAAATAAGATGTAGAGTGAAGATGGGAAAATATAATAAATTACCAAAACAACAGTAGGCTAGAAACCGACGCTGAAGCCAACTGAGGTCTGTCGTCGTGACAGCAAACGAAAAGAAAGGAATGGAAAAAACAACACCACGCAATCTACTAGAAGACGTCAACGGCCCTGGATGTCAGATGACGTCGGTAAACCCTGGATAGACAGACAGACAGACAGACAGACAGACAGACAGACAGACAGACAGACAGACAGACAGCTGAAAGCCGACCGACGAGGACCCTTAACCTTTGAAAGTCGAGTTCACTTCAGAAGTCCATTGTAGAATCGAAGTTGCCGTTTCTCTGTTACCTGTAGAAAGTACAGATAACATGTTTATCTACATATCTTCATAAAGAGCCTTTAGAAGTGAATCCTAGGATCAGACGGATCTCTGCTGAGGAATCTATACGACTACACCATATAAACGCATAGACGCAACTTTGTAGGCGGCAGGCCTATTGTAACGGTGCATAGTGTCAGGTTACCACCACTTTTAAACTTGAGCGATAGTCACTAGGGCCTACCGCTGTTTGGCACTGTGCTGAAATATACTTTGCGACATGCCAGTTTTTTGGGTTTGAAGCAACTTCAAGCAACGACAATGAACAGCAGTATGTTCTTGCATACTTAATTATCGCAATGCTGATAGATGCCTTCAAGCTAGTTTAATTACTTTTTGTTTTATGTTGCAAAATTGGTGACATCATCCATCTTGCAGTAGTTGAAAGTGGAAGAAGGCAGAGAGGACTGGATTGGTCACAACCACTTTGTGGGGACAAAGTTACACCCTGGCATACACGACAGGACAGACACATTTTCTAACTTTCCAACATAATAGCAATAATAATAATAATAATAATAATAATAATAATAATAATAATAATAATAATAATAATAATAATAATAATAATAATAATAATAATAATAATAATAATAGTATTAGTAGTAGTAATAATGATGATAGTAATAATAATAATAATAATAATAATAATAATAATAATAATAATAATCGTTTATTAAATTCAAGCTGACAATACGCAGTAAGATTCCATGATATAGTAGTTACAAACGATAACAAGTTTGACAGGAGTCGAATTTAACTGTATGGCAGCCTGCAAGGCGCCCATCTGTCCTACTGCTCATTTACAGTCGCCCCTAGGGACTGTCGGGAGCGAAAAGGATGAGTCAACTTTATGGGGCTAACGGGTATCGAACCCACGTCATTGACGGTCACTCTGATCTTAATGCCAGCATGTTACCATTAAACCATCTCCCCGCCCCAGGAGTCTCTCCTCTCATGAGGGACAAACATGAAAGAGTCTGTCGCCTCATCATGGACAGCTGCAGCGAGCTCAAAGGTTCTTTGTTGATTAATAATTTACGCCATTCGTCATCGTCGTTTCTTCCTCCGCAATTCCCTAACTTGTATTTAAGGAAGCATTGGAGTATGCCTAGCGACGACTGGACTGAAGAAGGTGATAGGAGTGACAGATGGACGGAGGTCAACGACACATGTCACCTTCAGCCGACGATACAGTCCGACTTACGTGACATAATAATAAATTACATCGCAACATACTCGGTCTCCTTGAAATGTTCTGGGACAAAATCTCATCCCTTCGCTTTACATTACAATCTCTTCTAAACACACATTCCCTTGTCTCCACCAGCATTCAATCAATCAATCAATCAACGGAATTTATATAGCGCCCCTTCAAGGCAACTACTCAGAGGCACTCCCGACCCAAGCCCGGTCATTTGACATTGATTCACTCCCTTCTCTGAACCCTATCCCACCTGCATCTCAGTTTTAGTTCGCAGTGCTCTCTTCCGCCTCTGAGGCAGAAGTGTCACTCCTCCTAAATTCCCTTCCCAACAAGGGATGCGAACTTAATCACCAAAATTATCGATCTCTCACTCTCTACCTCTCTCACTCCCTACAGGCAACTTTTCAGTGGCCTTTAAGCACTCTATGGCCATTCCCTTTCCCAAAAAGGCAAATCTTGTCAAAGAAACCCTGTCTAACTACCGTCCCATCTCCAATCTTTCCTTTCGATATAAGCTAACTGAACGAATTGTCCTTGCCCGGTTCAACGACCACCTCTCTTCTAATTCATTCCTCAACCCTCATCAATATGGCTTCACAAAACGCCACTCCACAGAAACTTAACTTGTGTCTCTGTACAATAAACTGGTCTCTGCCGTCAGCCATCAGCAAGTCTCCTACCTCTGCCTCCTTTACATCTCCGCCGCATTCGACAACATCGATTACAGCCTCCTTCTTCAACGATTATCTGCTTGGTTTAGCGTCTCTGGCACTGCTCTATTCTGGTTCCGGTTCTACTTGTCTTCCCGATTCTTCTCCGTTAAAGTCTCCAGTCACTGCTCGCAAACCCACCCCTCCTGTGGTGTCTCTCAGGCTCCGTTCTACGTCCACTCCCCTTCACCCTGTAAACCACATCTTTAAGCCATCTCATACAATCCTCCTCTGTTGACCACCATCTCTACGCAGACGACACCCAACTGTACATATCCTTCTGCCCAAGCTCTTTCTCCACCTCCATCCCACAATTACTCAACGTGGTTAACCTAATCTCTCAATGAATGTCATCCAATCTCCTCTGCCTTAACCCTTCCAAAACTGAACTCATCATCCTAGGCCTTCCTGATTAAATCATAAAAATCATTGACCCTTCCATACACCTATAGACTAAGCCTTCGTCTCTTACTTTGAGCTCCGACTCCCCCGTCGGCAATCTTGGCATTACTTTTGATCCACATCTCTCCTTCTCTAACCACATCTCTGACCCTCGCAGTTCTTGTTCATGCGCATTCGTGACCTCCGACGCATCCGGGCCATGCTCGACTTTAAAACTGCCTCCACCACTGCTACCTCCACTGTTCATTCAAAACTTGATCACTGCAATTCCCTCTTCCTCAACCTTGAATCCACCCAAATCAAGCTTCTGCAACTTATCCAAAACTCACTAGCCAGGGCGGTACCCAAACATCATCATATCACTCCCATCCTCAAATCACTGCACTGACTAACAATCCCAGAGCGAATCCACTTCAAAGTCCTCTCACTAACCTACAACTCCTACAATATTCCAGCCCAAGTGTCTCCGTGATCTCTTCGCCATCCAGGCAGCCGTTCTACCCGATCCTCCTCCCATCTCAGTCTCTCTCGATCCCGGTCACTAGTATGTTTCATTTATGTTTAAACATTCATTTTGTTACAAAGCGAATTTTGGAAGTACCAACAAATCTATAGGTTTAATTTTTATTCCTGTGGGTGGGCAGGGGCCCAGTGCATTGCTTTGTCCAGGGCCCACAATGCTGTTAAGACGGCACTGGTCACTACTCATCTCAGATTCTCCAACCGAGACACATCCAACACAGCACCACGCCTCTCAAATGAGACCCCCTGAGTTCCGCAGATACTCGGTTCCTCCATCATCATTCCAACCCCTACTTCATCTTCCTCATCATGTTCCTCTATCTATCACCCCTGGGCTTTCCACTCAATTTTGAACTCTCGCCTTTTCAATAACTCCTACTCTGAGTCCCTGACTCATGTGATCTTCGGCCTTCCAATTCTTCTCGCCCTAAACGACACTCGCCCTAACAGCTGCTCTGCCTCAGTGCCTCCTCCTTTGATCTGCACCATGGTAACCGGACTCTGACTTCCTCTGGACTACTCGTTGGAAAGTCCCCTCTGATCTGACGCAGTTCTTGCGAATACATGTAGGCTGGTGCCCTGCGCTTGGCCTTCGAGTGGCGCTTTAGAAGTTTGAAGATTACGATTACGCTCACGAACGAGGCGTTTGCATGTATGTAGAGACGCCATTGTTGATGAAAACAAGTGCGTGACGTCAAGTAACGTAACGTCACGCACTGAGTGGTGGTAGTAAGTAGGCCTATAGCTAGTAAAATAGTAAGTAGGATAGGTAGTATGGTAAAGTAAAGAACTGGTTATCTGATATCGACTGATTGTTAGACTGTTAATCTGTTGCGCTGTGACTCGTACCTTATAGCAATTACTGTTTCTCTTATCCTACCGCTGATGTCTTCGCCAAATCGAAACTTGGAAACCGCGATTAAAACAACGAGCAAAATATTAAGTGAACGACGTCGGTATACCAGTCGATAGTTTAACGACTGGTTTCGACTCAAGGACTTAGCGACGGCAGCGGCGCCGGTGTAAAGACTTCAGGCCACCCCCCATTTCAAGTTACCCCCCGGTAATCTGAAATCGATTTCACATTACCCCCGGGGGTAGCCTGAACGCGATTTCAAGTTACCCCTGCGCTGTTCACATTACCCTCTGTCTGATTTAGCTAAAATGATTAATTTATATGCTTACAAGTCATGATATGTTTATTGAATAAACACGTGAAACATACAAGATTGAAAGCTAGTCCCAATATTTGAAAAAAAAATAAAAAAAGTCACAGAAATGTTAATTGTATTAAAACCACTCATACACTAGTTAAAGTGCCTGACATATTAGGCTACATACAAACATAAGATATACAAAGATTCAACCTAGTTGATGTAATTGTGATCTACAGAGAAAGATAGCTTGTTGTACACGATGTACTAGAGGGGTAATGAGAGTTTAATGATAAATGTTAACAATTATTATTATTATTATGAAATAGTCGAAGAACGGGCCCCATTAATTTGAGGGGGTAATCTGAAATCGTAGGGGGTAATCTGAAATCGATTTCAAGTTACCCCCGGGGGTAACTTGAATCGATTTCAAGTTACCGGGGGGTAATTTGAAATGGGGGTAATCTGAAATCGCTACACCGGGGGTAGGTGTACTTCCTTCCGTACAATTTCATCCATTTGGAAAAAGTTAATTGCTACGCTACTGGGTTTCCCTAGAAGATTTAAAATTGATGAATCTTTGACATTCATTTAAACAGCAGCGAATGGCTATATCTACTTTAGTCCTTCCATATAAAGGAATGCCTTCCAAATACACTAATGAATAGGACTAGTCTTATTTCCAAGCTCTTGCAGCATGCCCGTCTCCCGGTTAACTTACACTCTTCTATCCGCGAGTGGCTTCCTGTCTACGGTTTTTTGGAAGGATTATTTCGTTTCTGCGCAGGGTTGGGGGAGACTGCCTTTTGACTGATGACAGTTTAAAGTTGGGAGAGATATTTCAGAAGCTTACCTGAAGTTCTTTTAAAGCATCGCTGTATCAACCATAAATTTAAGTTACGGAAAAGGGCAAACACTCGAATTTGCTTACTTCTATACGCTGTTGTAAAAAAAATCATTCGCTTATCGTACAAATGCAAAAATTGTGGTTACACTCATTCTCATGATCGCTTTCCAACCGTAGACCTGTCTAAAACTTAAGCTGTTAGTGCAAGGGCTTCATATAAGAGGCTATTTTTATATCGCCTTGTATCACTGATTGTTCCTTTTACTATTGATATATCTTCTTTTCACTGCTTGTATGCACTGTTATATTGTCGTAAATTGACGGCGTGTGTATCACACTATTATAAGAACTACTTACTTATTGATCATTGCCATATTGTTTCGTCATCGCAAAATTTGTAAAGTCTCATACTTATAACTGGCAAATTAACGGTATGCGGAAGCGATAGACCTGCAAAAGACTCGGTCTCTAAACGAGGAACTTAAACGGCGTGGTAGTCGTTCGAACGGGCAGCGATGGTAATGGATCTCACCTGAAATTCATTGAAAAATAAGCAGGAGCAAAACTATACGATCGCTGCAGAGCATTAAATTTTGTACATTTACATTTGTTGTAGAGTCTACATTGAAATAGCTATATGTCAAACAAATACACACATGTATTAAAATGAATAAATTAAGATATAGGCCTATAGGTTAACCTGAAAGTATTCCTATGTATCAACAGTTATATTATATTGGTGATCCTTCACAGATACAGCACAGATATATATATATATATATATATATATATATATATATATCTGTGCTGTAGCTGTGAAGATATATATATATATATATATATATATATATATATATATATATATATATATATATATATATATATATATATATATATATATATATATCTGTGCTGTATCTGTGAAGGATCACCAATCAGCTGAAGTACATAATTAGTTTGTCTGTCTCAGAAGAAGTTGACAGCAGCTGCTGTATATTTCGTCATTATGAATAATGTCTTGAATAATTTGATAACTTAATTTAAAAAATCACAGATAAATGTGCTTTAGAGTTAATGCTCAATCAATGTAGCGTTTAAAAAATTATTGCTAAATAAACAGTTTCATTTCATCGCATATAAAATCGACGAATATGTATATAAAATTTAATTTAGTTAAATTAATCATACATAAATTCATATCAAGATGTAGGCCTATAAAATAAGTAAAATTGATTATGCACACAGGCAATGAAGGTACATAAAATCGAATTAAATTATTGTATATAATTATATATAGTCAAATTAAGTTAGTCATGTTAAACTTGTTTAAATATAAACAACCCACAAAAGCTTTACTGTACCTAAATAAAACTAATTAAGAATGTTTATCTGCCAAAATGTAGGAGCTAAACTCTTTAAGCTGGGACGTAGATATGATACTATAATTTTTTATGATGTTACCACATCTACCGCATTTGTGGTGTTTTAGTTATATAATTTGAAATCGATTGCAAATTATTCATACCCATAGGTGCATCTCGGGGTTGTTTTAAAGGACTACTTCTTGAAACTAAGATATATATAACTTAGTATATAATATATATAATATATATACGTTTGCTATATCTAAATTTGTCATAATCAGGTCAGTATACATAATTGCGCGCTGACCTGGCACCAAAGCGAATCAAACTGTCTGGCCATTGCGGATTTGATTTGAAATAGCGCCAGGAAATTAGCCTACCTGGCTCCTGTGTGCTGAGAAAATTCCATTATTTATATTGCATTATATCTCTCTAATTGCCTAAACTATTTCATTTTATTTGAGGAAATACCAAGACAGCGACTGGGCCAGAAGAGGCTTAGCTAGGTCGGCATAGAAACACGAGAAGCGAATTCATCTGGCATAATTATGGTCAATAACTAAGATAACTTAGTGAATCTCTTAATTAGAAGAAACACACATAAGAAATGCTTGAATTAATTTCGTCCCTTTGTGCCAAGCGATTTTATAGCACTTATAAATTTAAACATGAATACCAGCATAAGAAAATATATAAACTAAAAATGTATCTTTGGGCTTAATTTTATATATATAGGGGCCTACAATGTATATATATATACATACATACATATATATATATACTAAGATATATATATATCTTAGTTTCAAGAAGTAGTCCCTTAAAACAACCCCGAGATGCACGTATGGGTATGAATAATTTGTAATCGATTTCAATTTCTTGGCTTCGCTATATGATGGCAGTGGCTAATCTTCTCTCTAACAGTCTCATCTTCCAAAACAAATGTCTGGTTGTTTTACTCGTTTATAGCTAAGTTCTCTAGGAACGCTTGAGAAAAAGAAATATTAAAATAGTTTGCTGTCCTGGCAGGATTTTAACCAGCGACCTTTTGGTTTACAGGGCAGCATGCTGATTGCTAGAATCTATCTACACACACACACATATATATATATATATATATTTATTTTAGTATTTATTTTTAATATATATATATTATATGTGTGTGTGCGTGCGTGTGCTTGTGTGTGGGTATCAGCATAAAAATTAAAGCAAATAAATATTAAAAAATAAAACTAGAACAATTTTTCTATTCCTGTTTATATTTATAGGTCTATATATATATATTTCTATTTCAATTTCAATTTATATTTTTATTTGTATTAATTTTTATATTTAATATTATATTCATAGTCATAGACTATGTATATTTATAATTACACTTGTATTTAAGGCTTGTATTTATACTAGTGTTAATATTTGCTCCAAAAGTTACAAAATGTGGGCCATAATTTCTATTTTTACTTGGTTCAAAGGGAAACGCTTATATATTAAATGTTACCAAACGACAGCAAATATGACAAATGATGGGAAATAAAAAACTGAAAGAAATACAAGGAAATACAATGAATAGTTTCGGCATAAATATGCGTCGACTTTGTTTGCAACAATACACACGCATGCATGGTCCACCAGGGAAACGATTCCTCATCTTTAGCCAGCAACTATAGATATGCCAGCAACAGAATCACTTCGTGTTTTCGTCCCATCATCATCATCATCATCATCATGATCATCATCATCATCATCATCATCATCATCATCATCATCATCATCATCATCATCATCATCTTCTTCTTCTTCTTCATCATCGTCGCCGTCATCGTCGTCATCATCGTCATAATCGCCATAGGTTCCTGAAGCTAGAATCGATTGGTACCAATGAATGATCTCCATTGTCCTCAGTATTTGTCAGGTCCTTTGTCCACTTATGTTAGTCCAAGTGATGCTAAGTCATCGTTTACATTATCTGTCCAGCGTAGTCTTGGCCTGTCTTTGTTTCTTTTGCCTTCATTTATAATCCCTCCTCCCATTTATGTCTATAAATATAAGCCCCAGAATGTAAATGAAACGTCTAACAGTATGGCCTGTATCAGAATTTTGTCATAATATTATATTTTTCATTTAAACATAATATTTGTGGCCTTTAGTTAATACTTGACAATGAAAAGGCATGTTAATGAACTTTCCAAACATGCGTACAACTCTAATAATCAGATTCTGAGAAAGTTTATTAACAAAACAATGAGCTACACGTTAACAAGAATTAATTTTACCATGCTAGATTAAATTAAAACGTGAAATTTATTTATAGTAACATTATTTTTCATATGCATAATCGGCAGATGCATTAATTAGCTGAATATAGTTTGTAATGAATGTACGATATACCCGCTAATAATTTGACAGTATATTTTATTCATTTTATGTAAATGATTTCCTTATGTTCAATTTAAATGTCTCAAGGTTTAATTCATAACACTGTTCTTATTTTCGAAGAACTTTAAAATAACAGACGATGAAAAAACGCACGGTTTAGCCAAATATGTACAGGAGACGCCTATCTGTTTCTGGAGAAATCAATAAGATATATATATATATATATATATATATATATATATATATATATATATATATATATATATATACGTTAATGGCTTTATACATTTAAATATATCTGTCTATCTATATTATATGTTAATGGCTTTATTATTACATTTTTTTGCCCCAAGGTACATATGATCCCTCGGGGACTTAGATATTAATTTGTTGTTATGCTATTTATTATTATTATTTTATTATTATTATTATTATTATTTTTTTTTTTTTTGCCCCGAGGTATACAGGATCCCTCAGGGACTTGAATATTAACTAAAATGGAAAATAAAGTGTCCGGAATGGCCCTATTCATCTATATTATTATTATTATTATTATTATTATTATTATTATTATTATTATTATTATTATTATTATTATTATTATTGCATACCTGGGTTTTACACTTCAGATCATTAATGCTGTATACTATTGTGGGTTGCTTTGATTACTTTGACTACGCACAACACACACATATGTATATATATATATATATATATATATATATATTATATATATATATATATGTGTGTGTGTGTGTTTTTGTGTGTGATCAAAGTAATATAGTAATATATATATATATTTATTAGATACATACACACATGTATATACATATATGTGTGTGTGTGCGTTCGTGTGTACATATATATCAATTTATATATATGTTAATGGATTTATAATAAATTATAAATTAGAAAGCCAACCAGAGAGATGTGTTAGTGATCGTGAATACAGAAAAAATTTGCCATCTCTGGATAAACTTTTGTATCCCATGACAAATTGGTTATCACCGTAATCAAAGAGTATGCAGCATTACTTGATGTGTAAAACTCGAGTATACAATAATAATAATCTTGTTCTTTAATTAATTGACGCACTGCGCTGTACAGTAAACACACACACACACACACACACACACACACACACACACACACACACACACACACACACACACACACACACACACACACACACACACAGTAGAAACGGCAGCCACATAGGGCGCCCTACATACATGTATATAGTAGAAGCACACGATAACAGTTTTACAGGAGTCGAATATAACTGTTTAATCGGCAGCCACATGGCGACATTTCATGGCCTACTATTAACCATTTAACCACTGCCATCTAGCGAGTGAGTGGAAGGCTGAAAAACCTTACGGGTTCCTACTGGGTTCGATCTTGGTACCTTCAGCTCTTCACACCAGTGTGTTATCCATTACTCTACGGACCCACCCGAAGGGTAGATCCATCACACTTGTAACATCTAAGACCCTGAGGGAACTAAATACCTCAGAACAAGAATAATAAGAATAATAATAACAATCATCGTCATCATCGTCATGAGACATCATACCTTTTCCAACTCCTGGCGTTGGCAATCCAGGGCTTCAATACAATTCCCTTCCTTGGCACTTTCCATCTATCAGAACCTGACGAACAGTGGCCGTTCCAGATGTTTCTCTCTATGTTAAGCAATATAGAAGTCACCGAGGGATCAAATGTTCCTTGGGGCATAAAATAATAATAGTAGTACCGGTAATAGTAATAACAATACAAGAAATAAGATGCAATCAAATGCATGCAATGTATTATTATAGACACTTAGCTTGTCATCGTCATATAAGGATGCATTCGTCAGTAAATAAATTAGTTATATCTAAGTATAATTGAATGCATATGACTGAACGTATTTCTCGTGTGTAGACTGAGAATGGAATGTGTCAAATCCAGTGGAATCTCTGAAGAGGGTTTCGACGCGAATCGAACCAGGACCAGTTTGCCAGGCGTTTGCACCAGGTGATGGCTGGTCTTCTAACACAGTTGGGCTCCATAAACCAATAGGCCACATTAACGATGCATCTATGGCTGTCTGTATGTCTATGTATTTCTCACAATAATGATATTATGCAACATGAACTAATGAATATATGAAATATATTAACTTCTACCCTACACAACATACATTACATATTATACATGTATATAATATATTATATATGCCTTATTTTGTATGTGTCATATAATATATAATTTCAAGTTACCACTATATTTTTTAACTTATTTTACACTAGGCCTACATATTAAGTAATATAAAAATTATATACACGACAAACTAACATAGTATACCATACATCCTATATTTTGTACATTATATGATATATATATGACTTAATAACATAATACACTGCATATTATATTTTACATAGGCCTATTATATAGCATAAAATATATATTACATAATATATAATATATAATAAATTACGAATAAATGTAGCATTAATATATTATGTTATAATGCATTAAATGTTATGTTACATACTATGTAACATATATACTAGGTTACATACTATGAAGTATATCGAGGTGTTGTAAGTTTTAAGTTTTAAAGAAAACACATTTAATTATTATATAAATATGCACGATCCTGTATATGCAGTGATATATATATATATATATATATATATATATATATATATATATATATATATATATCACTGCATACTGTGTAAAAATACTATAATATAATATAATGATACTTTTACAAATTATGCATTATATAATGTTTAAAGCAACACATATATCATTGTAGCCAATAACATAATATCTGCATGTAATATAGGCCTATGTATAGTGGTATGTATAAATGTGAAGCTTTTTATTTATACTTCTTGGATATATATATATATATATGCATATTTAAAAAGTATATATGTACGTTTAAAATATTATAAATAAATTATGTATGCATAGTCTATATCATAATAATTGTCTTAAGATACAACTTCATACAAGTATGCTTGTATAATGTGCTGTCTGTTAGTGTTATTGACCTATGTGGCGTTTGATAAGTTTGTGGCTCCATCTGGCGATTGAAACAACACTAATAACTGCGCTAAACTATTCTGTTATCACATATATTGATTGAGCTGCTACTGAATGAATGAGCGAAAGAACGAACGAACAAACGAACGAATGAGCGAATGAATGAATGAACCAATGAACGAAAGAATTAACGAATATGTGAATGAAAATGTAAATGAAAATTTAATGTATATTTGTACAATTGTCTCCATTGTTTAACGACATCTTATGGCTACCAGGGACTTTGACGTTGACCTTACCGCGAATTTCTTAACACAGCCAAACCACAAGGAGACCAGTTAACATAGGCGCTATAAAAACAAATGCAATTCTTTGAGGCAAAATTATCACAGCAGGTAAAGCTGAGATAAGTGAATATTTAAAAAAATTAACAACCATCAAAAAAGGAAAAGGATTTGTTTTGAGGGACCCAAACCTTTGTGTGGCACACAAAATACCACAGCTCCATAAATAGGGCCACACAATGGCTCAGAATGATTTAGAAGCAGAAGAACTATTTAGTTTCTTCCATTCAGTATTAGTGGATGACATCAAGCAAAGGCATCCTCAAATCATCTAAGTTAGTGGTTGCTTTGGGATAATAAACCAAGATGTTGAGAGAGAAAAATCAATTCTAAAAGACGACAAGTTCTAAAAGAATTGATGTGCATATTAGATCCACTCGCTATGCTGATTAATCAGTCATTTCATGAAGGAGTATTGCCAAAGGTTGGAGTGGCAGTGTTTAATCTAGTCACCCTCTACTGAGGGGGGAAACAAGGTTTGTCGGGGGGGGGGCAACAAGGGCCACCTTTTTTGGGAAATGTTCCAACGTCCAACGGCGTTTTCCGAATGTCATCTTTAAAAAAGTTGATTCGTCCCACTTTCCTTACTTTTTTCGAACCTGAAAACTCTGACGACCTTTTTTTAAGGAATTCATCTCTCAAAACGTTTCATATATCTTATTCTGTAATTTATTCTTATATTACTCGTTTACTCGTCTCTGGGGGAGCGCAACATGTATCCGGTGGGGGAATTTCACCCCCCAAAAAGGTGTCTACATTACAATATTGCTGGCCTCTGGGAAATCAATCCTGGGGATTCCCCCCAAAGGTTCTAGATTAAACACTGTTGGAGTGGATACTGTGAACCTAGAAGAGATTAAAATGGAGAAAGACAGTATTATGGATAGATATAGATCTGAAGTGGAGCAAGCAACGACGAAATTCTGCAAGTAAGGAAATGCCAGTTCTTGGTGCGATAACAGGAGTTTCACGCAGAGAGACATTGACAGTTTCCAGATTCGGTACCATACATATATTCGACCACGTCTGGAATATTGCATCCACGTTAAGAACCCTTACCATAAACAACACATCGAATGGAAAAGAGGAAAAGACAGCTACTAAGTTCGACAGATGCTTAGCATGCAAGCACGCCTTATAAAAAATGCTTCAATTGCCAGGTCATTTTTCTTAGAAAGAAAAAGAATGAGAGCTGACTTTATTGTGACCTACACAATTTTACATGGGCCCTAAAATACCGGCGTGCCAACCTTTTTCCACAGTTCAGCAACTGAAAATATAAGAGGACAGAGTCTGAAGCTGTGTCACAAATGACTGCAACTGGATATTAGAAAATTCTTTTTCAGCTAGACGATTGTGCATCGACCAGTATGATGCCACACGGAATATAAGGCCTATTTATATGAAGCTTCAAAACTTTCAAAAAGAGATGGACGGTTGGATGGAAAGATGTGGGCGCTAAAAGCTTAGACAGCTCATATAGCCTTTTAATTACATGTAAAGGCAACTATACACTGTTAGAAAATTCCATCAATTTGATTCAAGGTATGGATCCAGGAGAGTTAGGAGGGATAAGAAAACGTGTTGCTAAGTGGAAAGCGATTGTGGTGGCACCTGTGGTCATAGGATGGTGAAGGAACAGACGCTCGATAAGATGGATTGAAAGTTTGGTGTCAGGTGTCAATCTGGAGTGACACTCTTTATGAGACATTGCAAGCGTAGTATACATGTAGATCACATTTGCAGGTGACAATGGAGGATTAGCGAACTGACGGAGGTCTTGTTAGGTCCGTTCAAAACAGCATAGATTAAGAAGTAATTACAGAGCTTGAGAGAGAAGAGCCTAGAGGCTGAGAGAGAAAAATGCTTGAGGAAGAACGATTAGATCTAGGTGTTTGGCTACTGTGTAGCTAACGATTATAAGAGGATGCGGAAGTTTAAGGGGCGTTATCGATAACATTTTAATTTTAGATTGAATATGCTGAGGGACCTTAAGCCAGTAATAAAGGATTTTGAGAACTGGGGCTATGTGCTGGTGTTTATAGGGTTTTGATGGCTACATGATCTAGAGCATTCTGGATTGTTCCAAGATGTTTCATTTGAGACGAGTCAATTTTGCAGAATATACGAAGATATCATGAAAGAACGTGATGATGATGATGATGATGATGATGATGATGATGATGATGATGATGATGATGATGATGATGATGATGATGATGATGATGATGATGATGATGATGATGATGATGATGATGATGATGATAATGATGATAGTGATGATTACGACGACGATGTTACCATGTAGATGATGATAAAGATGATGAGCATGTTTGTACTAAGCAGGAAAGGAATGATAAATAATATTGCATTCTTTAACTTGTTTTATTCCTAATTGTGTTTAACATGTTATTCTGTTTTTGTTTTTCCTGAAGCTATTGTTGTCGTTGGTTTAAAACATGCGTTGTGTAATGTGGAAATTTACAAGCTAGAGCACACGTTGCAACCATTGTAGTGCTCAGGTAGATCAATATCTTTGCATTAAGCTGAACAAGTGGCAGCAGTGCACCCTATAGGCACTCATCAAAGGCACTCAGGTAGCGAAGAGAGGATGAGCAAGAGAAGGCGAAAGAGGCGGAGTAGGAGTAGGAGGAGGGATAAGGAAGAAGGAGTCGAGAGGACGAGTAGAGAGAGAGGGGGAGTGGAGTGGTAACGATGCAGCAGCTGTTGACATTCTAAAGATCTTTCCTATTCCCTGGACTGGGCCTCTTCGTCTTTGAAAATTTTATGGCCGTGTGTTCGTCTGATTAGTCGTGGTCACTGGTGGCCATTGTCAACAGATTGACCAGTGTGATAGTCGGTAGCTAATTACATGGCATCAGTTCCGAGAATCACAATAGGGGGCTTTATGGCCTCTACAGACCCCAACGGCTGAATGAAAGGAAAAACGGAATAAAGTAATCTCCACGATTACCACTTATATATAGAGGCAAGCGACATAATATGTAGGCCTATAGACAGGAATGGTATGTATGTCGAATGCGACAGTATGAGAAGAGGTAGTAGAAACTATTCGTTTCCGATACTAAGTTTATTTAACGACGTTTTCACCTATTTTGGGACAATGGGCATGACTATTTTGCGATAAAATTGTAATTAGTGACTTCTATTGCGCCATGTCTCATGCACAAGGCATCAACCGATGGCACACTATAACCAAGCCATGATCGGTCAATATCCAGAAGATTAGTCCGTAAGACAGAGAGGCAGCCTGTGGCGGATAAGCAATTTGAAAGAGATAAGTTTTAAGTTGAGAACGAAATGACACAAAGTCGTTCCATGTATACATTATTAAAGATGATGACCCACATTCCCCGTACACAGTATTAGTTTGTCTCGAGACAGAATCTTAACAGATTCTTCTCATGAAACTTGTTCATTACTTCTCAGAGTGAGTTCCTCGCTTTTAGTTTCCACTTGAGGGGAAATGTCTCCCTAACCCTAATCCTTGTCTCGACAGCGTGAGAAAGGGGGGATTCCAAATGCTCAAGGCCATCTCAGGGAAGCTCAATCTTCTCCCTACGACTGCGAGTGGCTTCTAAAATCTGGCAAAGAATCGCTACTCTGTTTGTATATGCGAGAGACTGCTACTGAGGTGAGTGGCATCAATTCTCCAATGTTTCAATTCTGAGCGTAGGAATTTATGACTCTGTTCAACTATTTATAAGCCAAAACGGGCTGAGGTAGGGTTGGCCGTTTAATAGATTTACTGCCCCGACTAGAAATGTAGATACACATCGCTAGATCCAATATGTTTGCATGCCTTTCGTTATATATATATATATATAATATATATATATATATATATACACATACATATACATATAATATTTGCTTCCATTTTATTCCATGCCATATGTATGTTATATATATGTATATATATGTGTGTATATATATATTATATATATCTTGCGTGCGTATATGCGAAGTGCCTCTGAATGCCATTCAGGAGGCAGTAATGTGGCAATAACTTAGATCGAGCTGTACTGTAGAATTCACTTATTTCCGTATATGCAGTCTGTCTGTCTCTCTGTCCGTTGGTTAGTCGGACCGTCTCTCTCTGTCTGCTTCTTCGTTTCATTCAGTGCGGCTGAGTTACTGTGCTTTGTGTTTTCTTCTGTTTCACTGAGGATTAGCAGAGGATTTCGCGAAAAGACGTTCCTCGACCCAACATCCATGGATCGTTAGCTTCACTCGAATGGACTTCCTTTCTCCTTCCTTTCTTCTATACCTCCTCATTCCTTCTTACCCTATTTGTTCAGTTTGTTCTATCCCTCTATCCAGGGACGTCTATCCCCCCTAAGTCATTGGAGCAACGTCCCTTTCCCCCTCTACTTCCCCCTCCCCGTTCCTTCCCCCTAAAATGGTGGCACACACACTGACAGATCTCCCCCCCCATATTTCTTGGATGGAGCATTTGCTCAAAGGTTTCTGTGGTGTAGACGCCCCTGCCTCTATCATTACCTGCCATGGACTCAGATCAGGACCAGACAGTTCCAATGCAGACTGCTGATAGAAATCGTCATCTTGAGACTTTTAAAGCGCCCAAAAAGTGGAGCCGCGGAAACCAGCTTATTCACAGGTGCTTAGTCAAAACAAAATTGATAGGCAGATAGGGCCGAAATCGGTTCCAGGTCGAGATCCAAAGGCAGGCAGACAGTCAGACGGCTAAGGTAGGCCCTAGATGATGCTTAGAATTGAAACGGAGAGGGAGGCAAAGAGAACAGGAGGAATCGAGATAGGATTTGTGAAAGAACAGTGTTTTCAGGTTTTAGTGGAGAGGTAGCAAGATAGGCCTATGAGAAGTTGGTACTTTCGGAGGATGGATCGGATAATTGCAGTGTGGGAATTGTAGAAAAAAGACGGGGGGTGGGGGGGTTGAACATTTTATCCGTATTTTGCAAGCTGATGTCAACGAAATTTGAAAGCTTGCTGATTTCAATGCAAGTCAGACTCGAATCAAAATCAATTCCTTTGTTGAGAAAATTCAAAAATGCATACATGGTAAACCATGGAAATTTTTTTTCTTTGTCAGAGACTCGGAGTCAAATAATGCTAAATCACATTAGCACAACTGAGGGTGTTGGAACGACCCCTGTGGCGTGCAATGAAGACTTAACTGTGGGGGTCCTAAGAAAGACTGGGGTTGAACCCCCAGCCCTCCCCCGACAATTCCCTCTCTGGATAATTGTCGTAATTCTGGCGGAAGTCTTTCCACAGAGGCGGAACATCTAAGGCTGTGGAGCGATTTGCAAATTTAGTGATGGGGTGAGGGAAGGACGGAGAAGTGTTAGGGCGGAAGAGGAGCGGGTTGAGCGAATTAGTTGGATAGTGAACAATTGATGAAGATAGGAGGGTTAGGAGGATTGAAATTTGTTTTGTGTAAGTGATAGGACTTGTATTTTATTCTTTCAGGTATTTTAAGGCAGTGGAGGGATTGAGGACAGCAATGATGTGATGAGATTTGATGGTTTCAGTGACAGCACGAGCGAGAACATTCTGGATAGCGTGAAGGCGGTTTATTTGGGTGGTGTCTATATTCAGGAAGAATGCAGTAGAATTACAATAGCCAAGTTTAGCATGGACTATGGATGTTGCGACAGTAGATTAGATGTTGAAGTCAAGCATAGGGCAGATTCTGCGAGGATCGCGGATGTGCATGAAACAAGAGCGGAAAAGATGAATGATATATTCGGAGAAGCTATAGGGTTTTGATTTTAAACTCACATCTAAGTTGCGAAGAGCAGAATTGACATCGAATGTGTGGGTTGGTGCAGAATCTAGGTTGAGGGAATAAGAGGGATCAGGAATTTTCTTAAGCTGTCATGCAGGCCTATAAGAATGAATTCAGTAGACGGGTTCAAGCACAGGAGTTTAGACGTTAATCGGTTTAACTGAAAATGTGGTTACCGAATAAAAATTGATTGATTGATGTCATCCAGGAGGAGATTTGGGTAACCACATGGAGATGACAGTTATCTGATGAAATTCATCTCAGCAGATAATCGGAGTCTAATAACTAAAAGCTAGACGCATACGGTCAACTGTGAAATTAACGAGATATATTTACCACACTTCTAAAGGATTATTGCCATGGATCAATTGCAGAGCCCATGCCAACTGAATAGGAATAAAAAAATTGAAGCAAGTGATTTCATTTAAAGCGATTCATCAAAACATTAAGTTCAGATTACATAAACACCGTAAACCGGATCAGCTAGAGCTCAGTGCGTTATGTCAGCTCTTCAACGTTGTCAGATGTCGTACGTAACCGTCAGTTCAATCGATGGCCCGTTGCTCTATCTAGGCTAATATAACCTCTTCTGACGTGCTTCTAAACGAATCACCCTTTAACGGCGAGCTGCTGCATTTTCCAGTTGCTTTCAACACAAGCTCGTCGCTAAATTGTTGACACCTTCCCTGTGCTTCGAAGTTCGTTAGGTCAATTGAAAAGGATAGCTCGCTGTCGAGCCTCTGGAAAGTTCTGAAAAGGCGCTAAACAAGTACCGACACACATACAGACATAGGTACATAATCATATAGATAGATAATCATATGGACATACAAGAGCACGAGAACACCTCGCACTGTCTTGCATCCCTCCTGTTGGAGCAGTCTTCCGTGAACATTCCTACTGTTGCTTTCATCTCGGCCCAGTAACATTCTCCTCATTTGGTAAGACAGATGTGGCCATAAAAGCCGAAATACCTAAATAGATGCATACATACATAGTTTTACATACATACGTACATACATACATACATACATACATATATACAATAATACATACATACATACATACATACATACATACATACATACATACATACATACATACATACTACATACATACATACATACATGCATACATGTATACATACATACATATAATGACCAATCGTCGTCCATTGACTAATCGTCCGTGATCAACCGTCCGTTGACTAACCGTAGGTTGACCAAACGTCCGCATACCACATATAATATATAGGGCCTACTGTTGCTGTTGTCTTATGTTCTCTCAGCTGAATGATCTCCTAGACTGATTGCTCCTCTTATGACAGATAGGCTCCTTTACTTTCACTAAAACTGAGCTTATCTTTTCTCATATCTTCCCTTATATTTCCTCGTATCATATATTATCTTTCCTCGTACACCTTGCCACAACTGTTCTCACTTCACCTAGCTTCATTCACGCAGTTCACTTGGTCTATCTGACGACGTAGGTTTGAGCACACTTCATTTCCTGTGATTAACTACGAGATGGTTTTTAATGAGACTATCCTCATGAGCGATCCTCTAACGCTAATGACATCCGCAAATTCACGAAATTACTCCATCGTTTTCCGCTAATCGGGCACCAAATAAATGCTCCTCTGTCACGCACAGAAAATCCTCTTCTCTGTCGCTGGACCAATCGGCTGAGTGGCAGAGCCTTTGGTCGTTCTCTGTAGAAATTGCGTCGGTTCCAATCCCATGCAATGCCTAGATCGAGCTCAATTGCTGGGAAGCCCGACCTGTAAGAAAATAAAAGCAATGAAAAATCAGATGGAAATAGGATAAGCACTTAATGCAACTGCATTCGAACTATCTAAGTCGCACATATTTGAGGCTTACCGTGATTGAACCAGTTCAATATTGTTGTAATCAACACCTTAAAATCAGCTTTCGATTTCACTTCGAGAACAGCTGTCTTTACCGGAGAACCCTCGTAGCCTTCGAGCGTCAGCTGGGAGGGAGTAGAATTAACGCAAAGCTGAGACTACTTAAATCCTCAGTAATAATACCACCACTAAAACTATACTACTACGACTCTTACTACTGCTGCAACTACTACTATTACTACACTACTACTACCACCACTATACTACTGCTACTGCTACTGCTACTCCTTCTCCTCTCTTACTACTACTACTACTACTACTACTACTACTACTACTACTACTACTACTACTACTACTACTACTACTACTACTACTACTACTACTACTACTACTACTACTACTACTACTACTACTACTACTACTACTACTACTACTACTACTACTACTAATAGTAATAATAATAATAATAATAATAATAATAATAATAATAATAATAATAATAATAATAATAATAATAATAATAATAATAATAATAATAATAATAATAATAATAATAATAATAATAATGATAATAATGATAATAATGATAATAATAATAATTATTATCATTATGATTTTTTTATCCGGGGTATATATGATCCCTCAGGTGTCAGATGATTATTATTACTTAATAATAATAATAAAAATTACTTAATAATAATAATAATAATAATAGGCCTAATAGATATAATAATGTGAAGAAGCAGATGTTGTAGCAGCAGTAGTAGTATTAACTGAGATGATCTTGCGCCATTGTTCTGTTTACGACTGTAAGCTATATGTGGAAATGGCAGAAAACAAGTCAATATTAGTGAACCTGAATTAAAATATACTCTCCGTTCACATCCGTTCACTGGCTTCAACGTGAGACCAAGAAATCGACGCACGTAGTCAGGTGTTGCTGTTCAATTGTCGTTTCATCATACAGACTAAATATCTATAACTACACCCTCATTAATTGGTTTACCTGTGTTCATTCTGTATACGAACAATCAATTTTTCTACATAGGTTGCGTCGTTCAGTGCACACGAGGATCTAGAAACGTTTGTCTGGAACAGCAAAACGATCGATCTCGTTGTCAAGGGCAACCGACAAAGGAGGTCAATTTCCTTCGCATATAAGCACTAGGCATTCGATTGAGAGGCCGCACTCTCTTGAGTTCCGAGACCTAAAAGAGGAGCCAGCCACCTATAGACGGGGTATCCGCTCCCCATATCCATTGTTATTTGTAATTGCATGTTATCACATAAGACATATGGATCTAAGCCTAGTCTTTAAATGTTCCTTAGTATAGGCCTGCATTCTTTTGTTTACATTATTTGACAACATGCAGCGTATTTCAGCATTTTACGCTTATCCAACTGGCAAGTGTCGATTATAGATTTGCTAGATAGTTCAGGTTTAAGATTTGCAAGACGTGAGTTCCGCCAACTGAGCAATGAAACCACCTGATACCTGGGTTAGACTTGGGCGAATCTGGCACCCCATGCATTGGATCCCATGGGCCACCATTGTAGCCTACAGCTCCGGTGAAAATTCCCTCTGGCATCTTTGGCTCTCGGCCGTGGCCGAACTGCAATTCGGGTGATCACTAATGGCCTTTGCCGGAGCTCATTAAAGCTGGCTTTCCGTCCATTAATGAGCAAAATTAAACTCGTTTAGGTAGAGTGGGACGCTGAGAAAAGTGGCTACAATAAGTAAGACGTCATTCTATCAGTTTAAATGCTTTGTTGCTTTAGCCTTGGCAGGGTTGGAATTGTCGGGGTTGGGGGTTCAACCCCTTTAGTCTTTCTTAGGACAACCAAGTTGTCTTCACTGCACACCACAGGGGTCGTTTCTAACCCCTCAGTTGTGCTAGTGTGATTTAGCATTATTTGACTCTGAGTCTCTGACAAAGAGAAGAAATTTCCAGATGTAGGCCTATCATGTAGGCCCCTATGCATTTTTGAATTTTCTCAACAACGGAATTGATTTTGATTTGAGTCTGTCTTGCAAAACTGTTAGCGTTGAAATCAGCTGCCGTTAAATTTCGTTGACATCAGTTTGTAAAATACGGATAAAATGTTCAACCCCTTCTAGTCTTTTTCTACAGTTCCCACGCTGAACCTTTAAACTCTTGGCCTGGCTTTGATCAACAGCATTCTTCGATAAACAACGGGTAATAAGGGGCAGACCAGCTCCCGCGGTCATTAGTCGCATCCAAGCACGCAGGTGCTTTCCAATGCTACTTCACAAGGCTTAGTACGGCTGAACATAGGCCATTCCATAAAAGAAACTCCCTTAAACGTTTTCTGATGCACCTTGGGTCAAATCTGAGTGTTTAGAAAAGAAATATATTTAGCAGCATGGCGTTGTGGATGAGACACCGATAATGCAGTTAAATTACACAAGCCCACTGTAGACTGCAGTAGCCTATAGTACTACTGTACTGGTATACAGTTGTACGTCCATAGAAGACTAGGCTATCTAGGCCAACTCAGCCCTATATCTCTCTGGGGTCCTTACAGGCCCGTCGAGAGGGGGCAGGGGGCAAATGCCCAGAGGCCCGGCGATTTTTAGGGGCCCGGGCCGGGCCCGCAATCAACTTATGAGAAATATTATAATCAGTTAATCAGTTTATGATTTATAACTTTATACATATAATAATACCGACACTTAACTACAATCAGTTTAAACTTCAAGGATCTGAATATTACCTTACTTAGCCTATCATTTTTGTTATAGGCCCTAGGCCTAATTTTCTCATAAAGCCGAAAGATAGGGGCCCGGAATTTCTGTCGGCGGGCTTGGATCCGTATGAGAACCAACTCAAATGTCGTGTCTTCGCATTTCTAAGTCTGCCACTGATTTTGCTCTGCGCTAATGACGAAGACAAGGTCCCTCATATTCATGTTGATTTAGGCCATAATTATGCCTGTTACGTAGATGAACAACATGAGACCTGTTAAGCATTTCTGTTAATAATTAAAACTGCATTCACTATCGCTACCAAAACTGCATCTACTCCGTTGTCCACTCAAAACTTGATTACCGAGTAGGGTAAAGTTGGGTAATTTCGGCATGGAGGTAATTTCGGCACTCCCGAGTAGCCGAGAAAATATCGTGCAGCTAGAAAGCTGTATGGTGTGACGTCATAGGTCTGGACGCTATAATATAGAAAAAGTTATAAAACCTTGTAAGAATCGCATTTTTAGCACGATTGGTGAGTCATGTTTGTTTTGATGCATTTTGTTAACTGTATATCAATTCAGAGATATCGTTGCTAAAAATTTGGTATTGCTCCTATAAATAAATGCAATGGTTTTTCTCCACATTTAAATATTGCTCTTCAGAACCCTGAGCGAATACAAAGTGTATATCAGCCCATTATTTTTTCTATGTGCGGTCAGAATATTGCCTATCTATGAGGTAATTTCGGCATTCAACTCTTTTCTAATTTCGGCAGTGCCGAAATTTGCTCTAGGGTAGTGCCGAAATTACCATTCCGTCTTGCTTCAGTTGGCCACGTTTAAATAGACTTGTTAATTCTGTCAGCATCCGTTGCATACTAAAAAAGCATGAGTATTGCACAGGTAAGATAGATGATTGGGTGAGATAACTGAGCAAAGCCTAAATGTGGACGATATGCTCAGTGGTCGAACAATGACATCAGGTTAGCTAGCAGTAAAGGCTGTGCTTGCTGAAGAGCGTCCAAAGAAAACGGTCGCTAAACAGCTTGGAATTCCAGGCCAAACTCTTCAGGACTATCTGAATAGAGCTTGCGTGGACGCTGCTGTCGACCAACCATTTAACTGATGATCAGGAGAAAGAGCTGTCCGAAGTTTTGATTTTCATGTCCGACAAACTGTTTGGTCTCTCACCGAAAGTCGTCAGAGAACTAGTGTTCAGTTATTGCAAAATTAATGGAATTGAGCACCAAGTTAACGACTTGCTGGATTCATTAAAAGACATCGCGAGTTATCCGTATGGGTAGGAGAGCCGACTTCAATGCATAATTAAAGTAGCCTATCGGAGTTAACAGCTCCAAAGTCGACAGGTACTTCGATGAATTGCAATTAATTATATTCCACAGCAGTTAGAAGTAACTCATACCATAGGAGAATATCCTTATTACTGTGGTAGTTGCGAGTATACTTTAGATGTCTTAACTCACAAACGTCATGTTTATTGCACTGTAGGGCCTAAATGCTTCATAAATGTTTCCATTATGCTTGGTCATTTTTGTCGTCGTTAAATTGTTGACTTACTTTAGCTAGGATAAGGATTTGCGCAAAAGAACTCTTGCATGATGGCAGTGTCCTCCACTCGCCCGTCCATTTGCACTAGGCTACTATGACTCGGGTTTGTTTGAACAGTTTGTGAATTTTTAATAAAGATAAGCTAAACATAGCATTGCGTGTTAGTCTCTGACTGTAGAGTGTAAACAAATGCAGGTACATATGCCCCCATAGGGATACATTCATAGTTTATGCCTATCTGCTCAATTAAGCTAGTCGTAAATGTATGGTAATTTTCGTATCGGTTAATTTCGTCACCCTGCCGAAATTACCCTACCCTGTGGCCGAAATTACCCTACCCTGTGGGTAATTTCGGCTTTTGAATGCCTTCACTTCGCATGTTATAACAGGAATTTGTGAGAGACGATTCACAGTTTGAAGGCGCCATTTCATAGCAGAGGGTTGCAGTAGACTGTGGAAACTTCAATGTGGCCTACAGATGTGATAGCATTTTAAATATTGAAAAAATTGCTTAAGGTGCCGAAATTACCCCATTTTACCCTACTATAATTCCCATTTCCTCACCCTCGAATCCACCCAATTTGAGCGTCTACAACCCATCCAAAATTCTCTCGCCCCAGCTGTCACCCGGACACCCAAGCATCACCGTATCACTCCCGTTCTTAAATCACTCCACTGGCTGAAAATTCTTGAGCGAATCCACTTAAAATAGAAGACTGATGCGAGGTAGGTAATTGGCCCATAAAAGGCAGGATCCCGCGTTCTACGACACAAAGGAAGAGACCCAAGAGCGTGGAAAACAACAGGAAGCACGGACAGGCCTAACGTGGTGGGTGGGGACGTCGAAGATCAATGATCACTGGGCACCTATGGTAATAAAGCGCCACTTTGGACACAGTGATGACGTCACTACGCCACTGGGGGGTTACCGGACACAGGTCACTACCCCATTGGGGGTACTAGACATATGAGCATGTGATAGAAAAGCCCAGTATTTATAACTTGTGCACAAAAGATAGGAGCACAAAAATAGCAAGTGACAAAGGGAACGGGGTATAAGCTCATGTAAAGTCAAACATAATGTTACACTAAAAGGGAATTAGCAGGACAAAGGACAGAAGCCCTCAGATCAATTCCAGTGAATGCAGGTAAACACTGAGTTTTGTTTTAAAACTGTCTTACTTTCTAGTAATTCTATATAAAATAAGTAACTCAATTACTAAGCTTATGTGTTCTTAGTTTCTTAAACGTGTGTGCACCACATTGTGAGAATCCAAACGGTTTCTCTCTCATACAATGCACTCCACATTACGGTACCTACACTGTTTTACACCCTGATTTTTTGTTTTTATATTTTTTCAGATTGTATTATTTTGTTTCTCGCTTGCAAATTTTTCTATAATAGTAAGTCCAACCAAGTAAAATCAAAATTTCTTTCCCAGATTTATCTGAACATAGGCCATTCTTAATACCCAGGGCGGACAATTTAATGAGGAAAACATTTCTTACAAGAATGCTTTATTTTGTATAAACTATTATGTAAACCAAAGTGCGGAATAAGCAGCTGGTACTAATAAAGAATATATTTAGTTTACTTTATTTACTTATTGTCCAAGTAACATACTGTACACAAAATGATGTTCAACTGGAAGTGCGACCAGTGCGAATATAAGGGCAACTTATTAACTTCATTAAACTAAGGAACCCTCAAATAATGAACAAATAATAATTTGTAACGTTTAAATTTGGCATTTCAAGTGTAAGTCTACAGCCAATCTATTATGGTTCAAATTCCTCGAGGTTCTCCATGGACATAAAAGTTCTGTTGAAGGACAGTGTCACATACGAGATGTCGATACAGCAGGAAGTGTGAATTCTCAGCCTGTCAGAGATTACTCTCAGAACATTGTTTTAAAAAAAGTGGCTGCCGGATGTTTCTCACAGAATTTAATTTAATTGCAATCACAAACATATCTTATTATTTTTAAATTGCTCTTTGTTAATTTTTACTTGATCTTTGTTGCACTTGCTGTTTTGCCCATATGCTCCTTGTCTAACACTCCTCTGTCTTAGATGCTCCTTTGTCACATGCTCTAGTTTTCAGGTTGTAATAGCCCGAGTTCCCTAAATTGTACAATTTGGGCAAAGTTCCTGCTGTCAAGTAAAACAGGCAATATTACACAAAGTTCTTTAAACTCACCCTGCAAGGTGCCAAGTCATCCTCAACGCTCAAGATTCCATCAAATTCAACTTCAAGTCAAAATCATTTATTCAAGAAACAGTTTATCTTCTCATACAAACAGATTCGTTATTTCTATGGCCAGATCAGAGAGCAGAGGACAGATAGCTTCATTCGAGTCAGACTATCTGATTCAAGTCTCATCTGTCTTCAAAGTGCTTTCTTGTTACATAGTGTCTGGTTTTCCTTATCCCAGATAGGAAACCATCCTACAGAACTTCAGTTAATCACAGACGACTGTGATCACTAGTGTCGTAGATACAGACACGAATCTGGTGCCACAGATGTACATAAAGAATAAATCTAAAATGATTCCACATATAAACAGCACTACATCACACTGTGAACTCGCCTGATTACATGCCCTAAAGTCATAAAACGCAGAGTTCATAGGTTGAAGAATCTATTGGCTTTCTGTATGCATGAGAACAGCTACCTGTCATTACCAAGCTTCTATAGAGTCCAGACTCTTCCCTCCGTAATAGATCACCCAAATTCACACACAGCATCGGGATTTGAAATCCAAGATTACGGGCCAAAAAGTCATCATTAAGCCTTAGACAAAAAAGACAAATAGCCATTTGATGTTCTGTCGTAGAAACTTACCATGCATCCTTCTGTTCATTCAGCAACTGCTGAGAAAGCACAGGTAATGGAAGGTAAACACATTGTCTAAACCCCTTAACCAACAGGCGATAAAATGCAAAACATGACCAACTTTCTTTACCGTCACATATGTGTTTCAATATATACATTTTGCAAACACAGCACCTCTTCAAAATAATACAGAAAATCAGTATGTGGTTGGGGGTAAAGAAGCAAGGTGTTTTTCCATATACCAAAATCTGCAAACTTTTAGATAAGGTAAGAATGGAGAGAAAACAAAAAATTCTGATTTGAGAGAATGCTAACAGCAATGGTAGTCTGGAATACAAAAAATGGAAAATCATTAAAATAAGTCACAGCAATAATGATATGAGTCATACAAAAGACAAGAAATTATAAAACCTAAACAGAGATTATATTACTCTATAATTATTCGTTATCGTTTCACTCTCTGCATCTGGTCATTTGACACCCTCTAACCACGCAGCAAAATGTTGCCCAAGTGCAGCTAAAAAACTAACAAAAGATGGCCTCAAAGTTATTAGAACACAAGGCAAGTGCTGGGCAATGAGAAGTCTTAAAGCATCGCAGCCACCTTCAACTGCAGTTATCCACAAGACAAACAATTGAAACTAAGTCTGGAATGACGTCAGATTATAAATACGAGATGCAGCCGGAAAATTAGCTCACTGTTTTCCGCTGCACGACACAAAATGGAAAGGAAAGATACAAAAGATATGTTGGCAGGAAAGACTAGTAGAAACATCACCAAGGTTAGCAACAGCATGATGTACTACTCAACTATAAATTACTATCACTGTTTATTGATATTTATATTAATAGTTGTGTTTATTTTGACACTTATTTCATACACGTTTACTGGCTTAACCAGAAGGGTAATCTTGAAGAATTTAAATTCTTCCATAAACCCCAGTGGGATGTAGGGATATCATTTGCCTACTTTCTTCCATGGCCATTGTACTGATACACTATTGGAACCAAGTTATTCTGCCTGATGAGAACATCAGCTGTGAATAAACAACTTGCCTAGGGTTGTTACAAGGACTCTTCTCAGCAGGCTTCCACCAGCCATCATTTGACAAGGACCAGTCTTGTTACAGAATTGACCCCTGCCGTGTTGCACCCACCACCATAGGCGCCGACTTCTTGGGGGCCTTGGGTGCCAATGCACCCAGAGAAAAAGTTCAGTGGGGGCCTGGCCCCCAGAAGAATTCGGACCGTAAATTAAATTTTTTGGGGTAATCCTAAAAAAAGGTCGTCAAATATTTTCTGGGGATGAATTCCTAAAAAAAGTCGTAAAATTTTAGGAGACATGGCCCCCATTTTATGTGTCAACACGTAGTAGACGATGGAAAATGACCAAATAATGTGGAATTTTTCCGGATGACTAAAAAAAGGTCATCAGTGTTTTCGGAGATGATTTCCTAAAAAAAGTTTCGTTGGTCCTGTTAAACTTTTATAAACCTTCTGGATCTGCCCCTGACTGGCACCCAGAGACAAAAGCAAAAGTCGGCGCCTATGCCCACCACCATGTCCAACCAATATAATATTAGTTCTAGGCTGTGATTTGAAATTGAGGCTAGGCAGCTGCAACCTTCTTCCAATATTCTTAATCACTATTTCACACCATATATTACACTGTAATTCCTCCACTATAATAGTATAACTCCAGATGCTCTCTTGCTTCATCACAAAACAATGGTTTTTCTGTAATGCATGTAGTTCAATCTAAACATAATTGTCCTCTACGTTGATATGTGATACAGTAATTTCAGTGAATGAACGGACAAAATTGTTCAGCTATGCGAAGGCTTTCATATTTTATGAAATGATGAAATGGGATCGCTGTTGTTCAGATCAAGCTGAGAAACCATGAGAGAGAGGAAAGCAAGCAGATACAATCGGCTTTTCAGAACTGTTGCCCAGTTGCACCAAAATGGATAAAACACCAACATGGATCAGATCACCAACATGGATCAAAGCTCAAGTTAACTCCAGCTATCATTAAATTTAAACATTGCAGCAATGCATTAATCCCAAAAGTTAATTCAACAACTGAATTACAAACTGATTGTCAATTTCAACTCTAACACTGATTTCCTGACTACACAAAATTACCATCTGGGTCATGCACAAAAACATGACAGCTCTGCAGTACACTGAGCCCTGCCAGGTCACTGTGCACAGTAATAAAAACAGTAAAGCCATTCAGCATTTTACATAGTATGGTAATTCTTCCTGAGCAATGGTAGCACATCCTTCAGTGTTCCTATGCCCTTTAAATTGCAACATACGATTTCCTGCACATTTTTTATTGACACAGATTTAAACTGCACATCACTGTAATTGTAATGGTAATTGCGAATTTATATAACACCATTTCAAGAGAAACTCGTCAGAGACGCTGCTGACCTAACGCAATGAAACCACAATCATACAGATGGTTGGTCTTCAAGCATTTGCCGAATAGAGGCAGAGAGCTTAGGGAGTTTACGTTGCAAGCTGTTAGGCAATTTATTCCAACAGGATGGGCCGACCACAGCAAAACTTCTATACGGGCCGTGGAAGCCAGGTGGTGGAACAACCAAGTCGCTTAGCACAGCAGAGTGGAGAAATCAGGATGGTTGATACCATGACACAATGATGGAAGTAAAGTCATCAACCAAAATCTGAGAGATGTATGTTCGATGATAACTCACCAACAATGACTCCAATTTGTTGGTAAATACCCAGATATTACAGCTTCATAAGTGGTGATTCAACTTCTAAACCTATTTTTTTACTTAAGATTCCAACTGATTATACACTGTAGGCAACTACAATGGACATCAAGTCATCAACCTAAAACTGAGAGAGATGGTATTTTAAGCCAGGTTAAGTTTTAGCTAAGCCATTTTAGTCTTTGAGACTTCATTGTTCAGCTACTAGAATAACGTCAGGAACCATTATGCATAAAAAATTCAATGCTATGAGCAACTGATGTTCAATACAAAGGCTATTGTTCTGATATTTTTAGCTACCAGCATCAGTCGCATTCAGAACATCTAACGATTTACAAAGTTTCCAGATGAAGTCACGACAGCGTTTCGATGTTTCACAGAAATTTCTCTAAGTGATTTCATAACAGTGTAAGGTAGATGTTTAGAAGTAGTGGTGCTCAAACAAAACATGACATCTTTTCGCAGCACGGCGGCCAAGATGACGGAATGCAAAGGCCGCATCAGCCCAAAGATGAAGCAAAGAATTGATGCTAAGAAGGTAGTGCTGACTGTGGCCTCTGTAGCTTGGCAAGAGTTTCCTGAGGAGCTGACGCTCGAAGGACCGAGTTTTCGTATTCAAGTTGGCTATTCCTCTCCGTCAGTTCTTGGATCTTCAGCTTAAGTTGCTCAACTTCTTCACGAACGGCAAACATCAAGTGACTTTTCACCAGATCCTGTACAACAGAGACAACATTCGTCCAAAGTAGTACAACTGCATGTTCATTTCAATTATGTACAACAGTACATACATACATACATAGTACAACAGTATGTTCATTTCAATTATGTAGTAGTCTAACATAGTTTATTTGTGTCCATAAAGCAATACCATCACTGATTCTGTGAAGGATGCACCTCCAAATTCAGAGGTGTACAAGCGGACCGCATCAAGTCATACCATAATATTAAAAACTTCTGGCTCAATACAGAAAAGGCAACTGAGCCACGGGTGACAGGATGGCTGCTTTATCTCTGACTTCCGAGTATGAGATCTGAATCTTAACGAGTTACGTGAAGCAGACACATTTAACTGTTTAATCACATACTCTGTAAGGAAAAATTGTTCTACTGACTCAGCTGTGAAAATAATCTTCAAGGCAGACCAAACTTCAATTACAGAATACAGACATTTAGACTACAGAAGTGATCACATACTGCACTGAAAGTGGATGACACGGCACCTAATGTAACATTTTACTGCATGATATAGCCTGTGCTATGTATTAAAAGATGTATATACAAAGTTACACTACACTATTGAAGAAACATAAAAATATTACTGTCTCTGACATGCTTGCCCAAACAACAAAGGTTTTCAATAACAAAGATGTGAACAGAGTTTCCTCAAATAATGCAACAAAAGATCCAACCACTATAAACAAATACTACTCTGAATGGTCTATACCGCGAGGGGCGCTTTATAAATGCCCATATACAGTACAATACAATACAATACTACTCTAACCTTAAACACAAAATCAAACACAGACATAACCTAAGCTCTGCTCAACTGCTCTGTAGCTTACATGTAAAGCATTCTGTAGACTATAAAGAAGATTTCAAATCATTCATGTGCAGCAAAGAGCACTTGAAGCAGTTCTCAAAGAGTTGCTACAGCATCAACATACATACAAGCTTAGATTTATACATGCACAAACACACACTGACATACACATACAGATAGAAAGAAAAGAATAGCAGAAATCTTATTTCTGTCCAAAATCTGGGCAGATTTTTTGACAGATAAGAAAATTATCATACCTACATAGTGACCAATCAGTGGCTTTATACATAAAGAAATGCCGTCTACAAAGCACTATCTCTTCAAGAAAAATAGCCATCAGCATGCACTTAAAGCCATCACACTCTGGAAGTACAATTCGACAGGCTTTCAGGTAGTCTAATTTTAGACAAGCTTGGACATCTGAGCAATAGCAGCAGCACGTCAAAATTGTTCATCTCAAACAATAAAGCTTTTCTACCGTCCTTCCTTCCCCTGTGCCATTTGGCTGTACTGACATTAAGACTCTCTACTGTGATTCTGATTTCCAAGAACATACAAATGGTGACCTTGTTGCCAGAAAAAGTGGTATTGATGGCAGAAAGAAACACAAATGTCTGCAAGAAATAATTGTCAAAAAATATCTGGAAATGGTTCTGTTTAAAATTAATTTAATTTGACAACAAATGTTGCTATCTGTAGGAAATGGGAACAACCTTCCATGATACAAATAATGCCGATTGTTTAGCAATGTTTAACTTTTCTCTATTGGTAGGATGAAATTATGGTCAAATGCCCAGTCATTTGGCAAATAATATTGTTCTATTTTTCAGTTACAATTTTCAGTGTCAGAATTTCACTCAAAAGACTACAACCTGAAGAGAGCTTTTACACACAGGGAGTAAGAGACAGAAAGTTAAAAAAAATTTAAAAGTCACTTTTTACATTTCTTTTTGTTGCCTGTCTTGTCCAAACTCAAGTATACTGAAGCAGAATAGGTTTAATGCATGTATGTATCAAGACACTTAATAAGTTAAAGCGTGTTTTAACTACCTGATAAATGGCACAGACTACAGATATACATGCATTGTATATAGTTACATGTTCATGTATAATTATACATTATATATTATAAATGCATACATTTACTATAAGCTCAACGTTCTGATCTTCTATATAATCCTATAGGCATCTCCTTAAGTTTAAAAAGCGATTACCAGAAGCAAATTCCTTGTCACTAGCCTAACATCCACAGGTGTCTGGTAGTGTTGTTTTAGTTTTACACTGAGTTATAGTTTCAGTTATTAAAATAGTTTCACGTGCTAGGTGTTTTAGTTATTATTAATTTTCAATTTTGCACGAAGTTATAGTTTCAGTTTTAGTTTAAAAAAACTGGAACTTCCTAAATTTGTAAGTTTTTCTTTTAGTTTCAGTCAATCAGTCACTGATACTTAGGCATTTTCAATGTACATTACTTTACTGCAACAGCAGCCATTATTTTTTACAGTATGGCAACATGCCAATCATGTCCTTGTAATGATTACTGTAACAAAATTTTTATCTTTGGTTTATAAAGACCTTACACTGATTGCCAAGTTCTGTCACGCTTCCCTACCGCCAAGTCAAAAAAAGTGGAGAATAGGCCCGTTCTTTCAACAAAAGCCTATGATGCAATCATTATAGTCAAGGCCCAACACATGTGCTTTGTATTGGTATTTTTTATGGGTTCCTGAGTTTCAGTTTTTATTTCATGATAGTTTTCGTTCTAGATTTAGTTAAAAAGTTTTTGTTAACAAATGTTATCATTTTAGTTACTATTAACGAAAACAACACTATATAGTGTCTGGTAACATTGATGTCCTTGGATCATTTCCCATGACATCTGGAGAAATCATGGATATTTTCAACTGATTGCACACAGCCCATGAAACATGTTGCCATTAGAAATTCTACAGCTCTGGTTTTCATCAGAATCAGAAAAATCCAAAGCACACACTATAAAGTGGCAATAACATTTGGATTAACTACCCGGATCATAAAATAATTAGGATCCTGATAGATCATGTGCAGTGCCTTTAAGATATATCTGTGCCTTTCAGAGACAGTTTAAAGGCATTGCATATGCATGTAAAGACACATACACAAGAACTATTCAATTTAAGATATTTTTGCAAAGTAATAAAAGACACAAAAGATATTCCTGTAACTTGTGCAGCACTGAGAATGAACCCTAGTCTAATGATTTTTACGTACTTAACACAAATGAACAGCAAAGACAAACAAAAGTAAAATACGATCAGTTGAAAGGATCCGTGACTACTCCGAATGTCATGGGAAATGATATATATATAATTATATATACAGGGTGGGCCAGTAGGAATGCACCAACTTTGAATGGATATAACTTGAACAATTATTACCCGAACATCGTGTCCAATATACTAAATTGAAAGTAATCAACCACTCTACTACTGTGTCAAATCTTGCACTGATATACGGCACCACTGTTATAAAATTTCGGTGCGGCGCACACCTCTCAATTTTGAATGTAAATATTGAACATCATGACGCCGCTCACGGAAGAGGATAGAATTTTAATCCGAATTTTAAGAGCAGAAAAAGGATACAATGCAAATCAGATGATGATAGAATTCCCTTTTAGAAAATGGAATAAAATATGCTCTAGATCGATTGATTAAACAAATTGATGCTACGGGAACGTTTAACAGCCGCAACTGTGGTCGCAAACGTTCTGCGCGCACAGCAGCGAACATTGCACAAGTCCAAGAGTTAATTTCCAGCCAAGACAACAATCCAGGGACGAGTAAGAGTCCGAGCACATGGTGGACATTATTGAGTATTTTTTTGACTGAAGGTAAATTCACTCAAGATATTAATTGTTAGTACTAAGTGACTGTTTAGAACTGACGTCTTCAGTTTCAGACTTTTGTTTTTTCTTGCAGTTTTATGGCCAGAAAATGGAACATCGAATATTAATAGCATTATCTCAAAAAGTCGTAAGAGTATCTCGTAGATATTTTGCAGAATCAAAAAATGGGTAATTATCTTCAATCTGATATATTGGACAAGACGCTCAGATACAAATTATTCAAGTTATTAGGCGTCAAAGTTGGTGCATTCCTACTGGCCCACCCTGTATAAATGTATATATTGTATGCAAAATGTATATGACCTAATACACTATACAATAGATTTAAAAAACAAGATTTACCTAAAAGGATTTTTTTTATTGTACTAAGGTGCTAAAATATGTATGTAAATATTGTTAAACTGCTGACATTTAAATGCTCAAGGAGTATGAACAAGCCATTATGACTATTGTGGGCAAACCAGCAGCCCATGAATTACATATAAAATCCATGAAATGCCAAGCAGTTAATGCCCGTCGAGTCAGGTCCAAGAGACAAACACACATTCATCACTCAGACGCCTCTAAAAGCATTTCCTACAAGGGCCACATAAACAGCTGTTTATGATCCACACTGTGGCATGCAAACAAAACAAACCACATACACATGGTCACACATGCACATACACATCAACACCTAGACATTCCAAGATCTACAAGCACAGGCATAGCAACAAGAGCACTTGGAAGTATGGCATTGTGGCATCAACTATCACAAGACAATTAATTGTGACACCAGTCTAAAGCTGCTACCGGACTGCTAAAATTCCATTATTATCATAAAGTGGCCCTCACTGATATTCTCCTTTATTAGTATATATACTGTACTCAGTACTGGTAATAAGGAAACTGACTATCACCACAAGTGTATGTTCTAAGCAGATAATTCTTTTTAAGAATTCTGGTTTTCTAGTATTGGACCACATTCTCCTGACTGGTTCACTCCGAAAGTAACATTTCTTCCAGGAAGATAATCTAATCCAGCGGTGGCAAACCTTTTTTAAGGTGCGTGCCAAAATGCTGCTAAATCATTAAAAAAATATCGTCGCGTGCCCTTCGGAATATTGCACAGTATATAATTATGTTTCTCATATTGGTTTGAGTTTAAAAAAATGAATTAAAGACGATATTTCAAAAAAAATTTGAATGGCATTAAAATAAAGTCCTTCAACAAGGGAAATGTGAATTCCTACAGGGATTTTTTATTTATAAGTTTGAAATTTTGGGGGACGCTCTGAATTCTGCTTGCCCAAAAAATATGAACGCGTGCCACTTTGGGCACACGTGCCATAGGTTCGCCATCCCTGATCTAATCTAAAGACTTAGAACTGTACTGCAGTTATCATAATTTATAAAGCATCAACCGCCAGTGGTTGCTTCAAATGAAATGACAGTCAAATTCATCATCCAATATAGAAGCTAAGGCAAAGTCCAACCAGATGTCAAGTATGAAGGGTTAGGAAGCTGAAAGAGATGAGTTTTAAGCTTAGTTTTGTTATAACAGAACCCATGTTGACATCACCATCTCTCATTTTGCTCAAAATTGGCATTCATTCATCTTGATGAGCAACTTTCAAAAACAAATTTTTTAAATTTTTGGTCAACACGTGTGTCCAGATGTGGGGTCGTTGAACTTAGACAAAAACATGTCAACACAGTGGTCTTACTAGAGCTGTACCTTGGTCCTTTTCTTGGGGTTTATAGCACCTAGAGAGATAACATAAGTTTTATACAAAACTGAAGGCACTTTAAAGCTTTGTCTCAGCATATTAACTAGAATTCTTAATATTTATTTGCAAAAATTAAAAGCAATCTTAGTGTATGAACCTTAACCTGGGCCACTTTGTACAAACCAAATCTTGTAATTTTTTTCTGTGTAATCAGCATGGTGTTGTGAGATATTGCCGATAATTTCAGAGTGGGCACTCTTATTATCAATGCATAATATCAGAGTGGGCACTCTTAGAGTTAATGTTTAGACATTTATTGCCAAACTCTTGTCATATCAGCTCTGATATTCTGGTATTGCTATTCAAACACGTTCTAGTTGTTGTAACACCTACAGAACTAAACTTGGCACTGTAACAAAGTTCACAAACTGCAGTAAAAGATCTGGTGTCACCAGCTGCTAAATCTAAACCTCAGCTGCCTATTTAATTGTTCAAATTTTAGTTTACATGTATACTGTAGCCATATGACTATGGTACTTCTTTACTGCATCACATCAGCAGAGCTGTCATTCCCTGGACATACGGTGCTGCATCGGTGCATATGTTCTTCCACTGCTGGCTGAAGATTTGTTGTCAATATGTTCAGACAGGATATTGTTAGGGTGTCATTTCAACTCATTTGGTTGTGGATAACTGAATGTTGAGCCATACAATGCAGAACATACCCATGCCACCAATGGCCTCCATACACTGCTGTCTTCTAGCCCTAGGTGTCTCCAAACCTAATACTACTGAGCTTGACAGCAGAATAACACTCAACGTTATACACAGGCTTCCCTGTAATTAGACAACACTGCTTCATGAGTGTTGACAGTGAATGTGCTAAGTGCTTTAATACTAGACAGCTTATATGACAAGGAGTGTTCTATACCAGGTATGTATTAGTGTCTGCTCTTTAAAGATATTGCTTTTCTGAGACACCAGCAATGGACAAATCCTTCAACTATGAGGGTCAACAAATTCACCCAGTTGTAATTAAAATGTCAAACCTTAAAGCAAATGCACCTCACAATTACCATAAAAGTAATTAATGCAAACTAATGCTGGCTGATATAAATTTAAATTATGCATGCAAATCAACAAACTGAATCATAACAGTTGGGATTTGTAATGCAGCGCATTGAGTACAGGATCGCCTCCTTTGGTTGGCGATGTCAACTGGGTCTCGCACCAAAATACCTTATAGATCTCTTCCAGCCTGTGTCTGCTTCTCGGACTGCCCGAGTCCTCCGCTCGGTGGGGAGGGGGATGCTATCTGTCCCGTTTGCCCGTACTGCTATCATGCAGACCCGCGCCTTCTCGGTGGTTGGCCCGACCATGTGGAATGGCCTTCCTCCTGAGCTGCGCCTACATCCTAGGTCTTCCTCTTGTACCTTCTATGACCACCTGAAAACTGCTCTTTTTCGCCGTGCTGGAGTCGGGAGCGCCTCTGAGTAGTTCCCTTGAAGTGGCGCTATATAAATTTACGAATTTACGAATGAATGAAACCAGCTTAACACTAGCTGTAACCCACTGTCCAGCAAAACCTTAATAAAATGCTTAGTATGCCTTTAGTCAATAAATAACAAAAGTAACACTCAGCTACATCACAGTAACAGGTAATGTACCTAAAATGCGCTTTAGTAGATGCTATATAGCGCTTACAAGCCGCCACCGCCTTTTAAAATAAGGGGACACCACTTTTAAGGCGCCCCAGAAGCCGTGGTGGCTTATAATGACATAATTCATATTATGCTACAAAATCTAGACATATCTACGAGACGTTTCTTCGATTTACTAGAGCGTATTTTGTGCGGCGGGAAGCCAGTGCATCCAAGCCTTCTCGTGACCAACTAGCCTTTATAAACAGATCGGCTTTTAAGCCCATCCTGTTGTCTATTCAGACATGTCAATCAAGGATTCGTAGGCTTGTCTGGCACACGAACCAGCAGCCGGCGCTGATAAATGGCTCAATAACACCATCAACTAAAAAGGGAAGGGAATTGTGCGTGCCAAGTAATTGATGTAGTCTATACACTGCCTGATCCCGCACCTGTTGTTTGCAGTCTCTCGCGCATTAGTTCGCGCAATCTAGGTCAGTAACAACCATTCATCGTTGCTTTTAGCCATGGAATGTGTTTATAAGCCTATATGAGGCCTCGCGCACAACAGAACTATTAACCATTGATCATGCCGCTAATCAGATGTAGAGTGCTCGTATTATGTTTGTATATATGTAGTAGGTTATTAATATATTTATAACCGTTATAATGAAGCAGTGCACCGCTTTCTGTTTAATAACATATAAACCTCTATTTAACATAACATAACATAACATTACAAGGTTTTAAGTGGCTCAGAAGACTATCATCTGTGTCAGAGCCTCTCTCCCGAGCTTCCTCTCAATTGCACCCCGTTCTAGTTATTTATTCTAGTTATGTATTCAAGTAATTTATTCTCTTGTTTCTGGTTGCGGCGGCTCCGCCTAATAAAACGAGTGTAATCATCGTGTTGCTTGAAACGTTGCTTAACCACGTTTGCTTGAAAGTCTGCAGCACTACAATATATGGACTGCTATGTACAAAGTAATAGCCTGAATGAGTCTGTTTATCGAAAGGTTGAAACTGTGTTGCCAGGTCGTCTGGCTTTTGAGCCCACTGCTATTTTTAAGCAGTCCAGTTCAGATAAATGCGTGTATGGAATTACCGTGGTTTTTTGCTGTGCCGTTAACCTTGTGGCTGTTGCATTGTCTATATATATGGAAAACATCTGGGTTAGCACACTGGCTATAGTCATTTCCAAACGAACATAATTTTTTAAAGCGACCTGGAAAACCTATATTCACTTCAAAAAGGGGTCAGTCAGCGCGAATATGGGTTAAACAGCATGTTTACCGCGCAAGAAAGATCATTCGTTTATCTGTGGTGTATATTTACTAAAGCACATAACAGAAAAAGGCTAAACATAGTACATTCGATAGGCCTTTTGCAGCATAATGCGGGTGTGGTATCATTTCGGGGCCGGCTGCCAAATTTGGACCCCCCATATATTTCGTTATAAATTAGAAAAATTAAGCATTCTGCGGTAAAATGCGGGTGTGGCATGACTTCGGGACCGTTTGCCAAATTTGGACCCCCCATATATTTCGTTATAAATTAGAAAAAATCAAACATTCCGCGGTATAATGCGGGTGTGGTATCATTTCGGGACCGGTTGCCAAATTTGGACCCCCCACATATTTCGTTATAAATTAGAAAAATTAAGCATTCTGCGGTAAAATGCGGGTGTGGTATCATTTCGGGACCGTTTGCCAAATTTGGACCCCCCCATAAATTTCGTTATAAATTAGAAAAATCAAGCATTCTGCGATATAATGAGGGTGTGGCATGACTCCGGGACCGTTTGCCAAATTTTGACCCCCCATAAATTTCATTATAAATTAGAAAAAATAAGCCTTCCGCATTATTAGAAGCTAAATATGGATGTGACACTACTACGAAACGTCGGCAAAATGTTGACCCCCTCCTAATAATATGCTGGTGGTGCGCTAGGAATTACAGACTCACTACTCCAACCACCTACGATGAAAATTTTTATATCGTGGTTCGCGGAGAAGACCCAGCGCTGGTTAGTTTCTTGATTAGTTCTGCCACCATCTGGTCTTTGCTTTGACTCGGCAACTCTTTTTTTCCATTCTTGCTTTGTATATCACGTTTCATCGTTCTATATTTCTCCTCCTCTCCCAGAATAAGCTTATACTCTTCATCGCTAATAGCCGTGTCTTCCAACGCCTTAGAAATGTGGTCATGAACAGTGTTTAGCTTACTCTCCGCCAAAATACAAATTTCGTCGTGTTTTGAAGCTTTAGCAACGAAACTTCTACTTACAACATTTCCAATGATATCCAGAAGACTCGTCGCTATGGCTAAACTCTCTAGAACAATACCAGGAATAAAACCAATACCAGTGGCTAACATAGCTGCCCCACCCACCCCAGTTCCAAGACTAACTATAGCAAGGCCGGCCGAGGCCCCATTAGCCACATCTACAACCCTCTTATACTTCTTGCACAGTTGTCCCCGACTTATCGCCTCAGACCTCAGGAATGCTTCTATTTCGCCGATCTTCTGCAAGCGAAATGTTTGCGACGTCGTGTCTGACGAAATTGTTGACTCCATCAGCGGTGGGTACAAAGACATACTTTTTACAGTTGCTCTATCAGTAACGTTACGTTTAACTCAATAGTTGAAGTACTTAAAACACCTCTCTTTTTTCCTTCAATTCTGAAACTCGTTTGTCCTGGAATGAATATTGCCCTAGATGCATCAAATTGCCCACTTTGAATGTCAACTGTACGATCGATGCTACCCGCGGCTGTAATAATGCGAACTGACGCATCACCGGTACTAACGCCAAACATTGTAAGCCTCCAGAATCCGCGGTCTAAAGACACCGTCTCATTATTAGCTTGCAACGTAATACAGGGATAGCGTGCCGCGGTCAGTGGAAGCGTTTGCCACGAACTTAGAGTCACAGTTTTGGTCGCTGTGTAAATATCGCGGCTGTGGTAATCATCCGACACGAAATCGATGTGGATTTGGGGAACCGCGTCTAACATATCTGCGGTGGGCTTAGGGATTGTATATCCCCAGTTTGTTAGTCCAACCAAGTCATCGAGGTTGTATTTATGCATATTCGTTTCTCCTTTTTGCCGGAGATAACCTCGAATCTTGTAGTGTGAGTCGGCCATTATTAAATCTTACATATCTCCAATTTTTAAATATGTGTAAATCTGAAAGTGGGATATTCCAACAGTAGCTTGTGATGGGCTGGTGGCAAGGACCTTCAGTCTGAATCTTTTGTATGCAGTTCCGGCGTTGGCGGCGCTTGTGTTGATGGTGAACTCTTGTGCAGAAGCAGTCAAAGTAACGCTGGAGGAGTGGAGGATGTTTGAAAACGATGATATCATCACCTCTACATTGTTGACAATTGGATGTGTAACTCCATGGATCTCCCAGGACGTGATACGCGGTGAACTAGTACTACTTCCCCCAGCCAAGCTGACCTTCCATATTTGTACAGCCACTGGGCAGCAAATCTCTAACCAAGTCCCTGCACCCTCGACGAGCGTGGCCTTCCACTCACCTTCAACACCCGAGTTGAATGCTAAGTGAGGTGGGTAAGTCGGAAGAAATGCGCTGGCTAGGGCAACAAAACCTGTTTCGGAAGAGTCTTTGCATAGGGGTGGAATGTGACCTATACAGTTGAGAATCCTGAGGTTATTCACGTACTGTCTTAGAGCGGTATCTTTACTATCTGTATACCTTTTAACCACAACAGCCTGATTGTCGACATATTGTTTATTGGCCACGTTCAAAGGCTCCGTCGGTATTTTATTTAATTTTGTCATTTTGCCGGTTACGATTCTCGTCACCTGCCCGATACTCGCCGCGTCGGTATTAGTTGTTGAGGCCCCCGTGTAAAGCCCAGTCACCCTCTTACCGCCCATAGCTAAATTTCCAGTCATTGCGTCGCCAACTTTAAGCACGCAAGCGCTCCTGACCATAGCGTCTTGTTCTTCGGCGTAAGTTTTTGCAGCTTCGGCTTTCTGGTCCGCGTACCCCCTTGCGGCGGCGGTCTTTTGATCTGTATACAACCTCACGGCCGAATTAATCGCGGTGTCCTGATCGACCGCGTACTGTCTAGCAGCAATATGTTGAACATCAACATATTGTTTGTTAACCACGTGCAACGACTCCGTGGGAACTCTATCGAGGCTCAATAGAGCGCCGGCGACCGCTGTTGACACCTGTTTCCAACTCGCTGCGTCGCTATCAGATCCTGGAATCTCTGTTGGAAGTCCAGTTACTCGGTGGCCACCCATGACTAAACTTCCAGTCATTACACTGCCAGATTTTAGCACACACACGTTCTTGACGATAACATCTTGCTCGTTGACGTAAGTTTTAACAATAACATCCTTTTCGTCCGCATACTGCCTAACGGAATCTCTCAGCACCTCGTTCTTCTCGTCCGTGTACTGTTTAGCATCGATAAGCTTCTGGTCTGCATGGTTCTCGGCCGCGGCCGCCTTCTGGTCCGCGTACAGCCTGACGGCAGTGTCCAGCACAGTGTCCTTTTCGTCTGCGTAGCGTTTAACGAGACCAGTAACCTCGGAGCTTAAGCCGTCTGCATACAACTCAGCTTGTTGCGCCCGCTCTTTCGCGTACTCTGTTATTTGTTTCCAACTCGCAGCGTCGGACTCCCCCACCAATTCGTCCCATCCCTCGTCTTCACTGTCAGATCCCGGAGTGTCCGTGGGCAAACCAGTCAATTTATGACCGCCCATTTTTAGAACACCAGACATCGTTCCACCGGTGATTTGTAGGTTGTCCTGATCTACGATGTCTGCATAAGCCTTTGTCGCGGCGTCTGTGTCCATCGTAGGAGTCCCCACATTTGTCAGCCGAAATCCCCCAGCCGAAAGAATTCCCAACATGGTATCACCCGCCTTGTGGACGAGCCCAGCGGCGCTTATCTGCCCCCCTCCCACCCCGCCTCCACCGTCTCTTCCAAATTTATCAACCGGCATTTTTATATACAAAAATGGTGACGGAAGTCTAACATAGGTCAAGAATGATATCTTCAAAATTCTTTCCAGCAGCGAGCTCTCTTAACACGGTCAGGCAGAGATGACCACATACCACATCATCTGGCCCCTGTAGCTGAAATGTTTGAGTTCTTATGGAACGGTTTAAATATCGAGAGATTTCTAGAGGCGGATCCAGCCCATAACTATCAAAATAGACTGCTATAGGTCCATCTATCCAATAGGCGACCCAGTGAGTACCATCGCCGGAACCGGAATCTAAATTAACAACTCCACACTCCTTCTCTCGAGCCGCGGCGGGCAGACCATCTCGCATGAAAACACCGCGGAAATCCGGCAGACCTCGGGCGACTTTCTCTATGTCAAAGTTGCTCAGCGGTTTTAGTTTTTTTGCCCGATATAGTAGAGACCGGATCCTTTGCACATCGAACAGCAACCACCATAAGTCTGGCGCCCGAGATATAAACCGGTTCCACGGACCTGAGCTTCGAGTTCGCGATTATGACGCGCGGCCTCTGCTAAAGCCGCGTCGTCGATCCGTTTTTTCTCGGCTTGGGCCGCATCGCTGGCCTGTTTCTTGCGCAGAGCCTCTGCATCGCTGGCCTGTTTGTTGTGCACGGCCTTTGCCACCTCGGCGGCCCCTCCAGCCGCGGCACCCACCGCGGTTAACCCGCCAAAAATCAGCGGGAGGAGAGCCAGTAGTGGAAGAAATCCGCCAGATTTTGTCATCTTTTTCAATTGCGTTTTGGTGAATCTCAACTCCATGCCAACGCCTGAGGTAATCTTCTTTGCGATTCGTGCGGCTTGAACCTTCGTAAGCGCGAGCTTATCGTCTCCACGAAGCTGGTCATGAGTGAGTCGAATCGTGGCACCAGTGCCATCGCGCGCAGCTTTAGCCAATGTTTGCTTTTGCCCTTCGGTCAGTGAAAGGCCGAACGCAACGTATTCAGTTTTCATTTTTGCAAAAAATATATCAAAAGAGGGCCTTGTATCTAAATGTGAAAAACGATTTCTAGTAAACGACGTTGAATTTGCTGCCATCCGATTCAAAATTCAGGAGTCGGTCGCTGATCAGGACGGCATATGCCGTCGTATTATTTGGTACCCCTTCGTTAAAGTCCACCTTGATTTGTATGTCCTGTACAGAGGTTTTAAGTCGTTCGGATTGCCTGCGCACGTCCAGGACGAAGATCGGAAACAAATCTACAAATTCGATTGGTGTCGGTTGGCATGACGATTCACGCGCGTCTATACCGCAATATTCTTCCTTGAAGTCACGTAGGGCCTTGTATGCGCGAGAGGTTGTCCTCTTGGTGAAGTCGAGATTCATGTCAACAACTGGGTAGCGATCGCTGTTGAGCATAGCGAAAATGTTGCGAACCTGCACATGGTCAAACAGTGCCGGATTCTGGCCTTGATGTGCATTCTTTCCAGTCTGAAAAGCAACAAGAATCCAGCGTGGCTTTTCCGTGCCCGACTTAACACTCAAACGCCAGGAAAAAGTCGTCGCTCGTGGCACCGCAATGTTGTCGCATTGCATGGCGCGGAATGCCACAGGCACCTTAACCTTGGCTTCAATCTGCTTCATAAGCATGCTTTTATACTCCAGAGCGGGTATTATATGCGGCATGAACCAGGAGAGTTTAGTCAGCGCGATCTGGCCATTGGCCGCAGCGGCTTCCTTGAAGATCGCGTCTGCATCCCCCTGCCGGCTCAGCAGTAAAGAGTGTTTGATCCCGTATACGACCTTGTGATAATCATCGCAAAAACCGAATAGATGTCTTAAGGGAACGATGAATGAAAACGTTCCAATAGGGACGGGTTTTCCAATGATCATCAGTCGACGGGCCTCGAAGCCGATATTCGCAGCCGCCGCCGCCGCGGTCGTGTCCTTCTGCCAACACATGTTTAAACCTTCGCCTTTGGAAAAATCATCGCCGTAAACCAGCATGCCTTTCATCGTCGTGGCTTGCCCAGGTGACATGACATTCTCTATCTCGGTATTGTTAGCCAGGTATCGAATTTGAGAAAACATGTACGGGACAGCATTGTTGATGAATGACACCAACGAGTCTGCGATGTAAGCCGCGCCAGTTGATGTAATCCTGCCCTCCACAAGAAGGTAGCTCTTGGAAGGCTGTGTGAAAATGTCTTGGTTCTGGATGTCTATCTGTATGGCCTGACCGTTGTTAATAGCCGCAGGGTTTTGTGATTCATACTCGCGGTATTCAAACGATTCGATGCTATTATCATCGGGTACCGCCGAAGCGATGTCCAACATTTCACTCGGCACGTCAAATGCCGCCATTATTATAGCTAAAAAAAGTTCAAGCTTCAATTATTAATCATGTTGCAAATGAATTTCATATGTGGTGGGTTAAACATTTTTTTCCGTTTTGTGAATTAGTCGGAAATTTTTTTTTCATTTTGCAAGAAACAGACCCCTACCACAACGACTCGGCTTTATAGTTTTGAAACCGGATCCAGCAATGCGGCTGTTTATGTCGGCCATTGTCGGAACAACGGGTGGCGGACTCACAGCCAGTTGTTTTAAGTATTCGATGCTCTTGTCGCTGAGCGCCTTCTCCAAAGGTGCGGGAACAACAGGCGCGGCAGATGAGTTTTTCATTTGCGTTTCCACCGCCGCAGCGCGTCTCGCTTTCACGGCATCAACAATTTGCCTGACGGCAGATGCTGTTGTGGCGCCGGCTTTCGCGACATTACCAACCGCCTTGGCAACGTTTGTGATTGTGCCTCTATTCGCCGAAATGAAGGAGCCTGCACGGCCAAGGAAACCCGCGATTTTGGGTATCCAGTCGAAAAGTCCACCACCCACGACACGACGCCGCTTTTTAATTCCAAGAACAAACATGAGAATATTTAAGTGTGAAAATCTACGCACTGCGGATGTGAAACCTTATAGTTACTGTCTCACCGCGGAGGTTTAATTGTTCACCATTCTGGTCTGTCAGCCACACACGAATGCCCTGTACGTTGCCAGCCGGTGCAACTGGTAGGTACACCAGATTTTTCGGAGACTCGATTACCTTGTAGCCGGGCGACACATCCGGGAAAAAACTGTAGATTACTGGCAGCTGGCTACCATTTCGATACGATCCAGAGATAATGTCACAATTTACCAGGATCGTGTCCACCCGGAGAATATCGACTGGATTTTCTCCCTCTTTATAACCAATACCAAGCCTCTGAGGGTTAAAACCGAGCGTTTGCCTGATGGTAGATTGAGCCATATTTACTATATATTGGGCATTCGTTATCTTTACGAAGGCGCGTAGGGTAGATGCGTTAGCTCCTATAGTAATAGGAGAATTAAAGCCGAGCTGAGGAACACCTGTCGGCGGCAGATTTTGCTTTTCTATCTGCCGGCTGATTTCATCATTAATCTGTGCGATCTCGTAGCTTCCGTCGGGCAAAATGATCGTCTTCCACGTCTGTCCATTGGTGGAGCTGTAGACGAACTTGTTATTTGAGCTGTCAATGTTCGGAATAGAATTATAAGTTTCAAGATTGACCAAAGCAAGCTCAAAGCGTCTTTTTGGATCCAGGTACAGCGGTGGTGAGAAAGCCGTGGTCCACCCTGTAGTATCTGAGGAAACAACTATACTAAAATTTTCCTTAGGCTGCAAAAGGTCTCGAATTTCTTCGAGTAGTTTCTCCGAGCGTTCCATCTGAGCCATGAATTTTGTTTTCTATTTCTATTTTATGAGCATGTTTCTATTCAATTCGAGTGCCAGTTCTTTGGAGATCGCACCGGAACGCAGTAACTCGTCGAGAATGGCGGAGATTTCGTTGCCGAGACCAGTGTTTCCCGCGGCCCTAGAGGCCACCAAAAGCTGCAACCTCTCTACCAGAGCGTTTGGGTCGTTGTAGAACTGCACCGCGCCGCCTCGAATCAGCTGGAACTTTTTACTTTTCCGGCCATGAATAGGCAGACCAGACATCTGAACGAGCTTTTTGAAAGTTTCAATTGCCTGAGGCGAATATTGCTTAGTCTTAACGAAGCGTTTCGTTAACAGGCTGAACAATGACTCATCGGCAGGAGCTTCGAGCACGAGGTTCCCACCTTTAAACACTCTTAGTCTACCAGCAGACAGCGCGACGGGGTCGACGGAGAGCTCACCCAAGGCGTTACCTTGTAATTTCAGAGGAACGGCTGGAACACTGAAACCCTTTCCTTTTTTAGTGAGGGCGTGGCCTTTCAATAGCAAACGAATTCGATCTCTGTAGTCCTGTAGGACGCCGATATCTACGGCCAGCGCATGTACCTTTTCTTCGTCTCCGTTCTTATTGGCCTTCCTTTTCGCTTTGCCCAGGGTGTGGCGATTATAATAATTTACGCCTTCGATTATCTGTTTCACAGCTGCCGTGTCGTTCAGGTCGAGCTCGCTCGGAGGGGTAAAACCGTGCCGCCTGATTGCATCGACGTTGAGATGTCTGTTTGGGTGGACGAGCAATGCTTCCGCTGGAGCAGATGCTCCTGCGGCGGGGTGTGCCGCAATCGCCGGAAGGGCTGGAGGAGCAGTTGCTCCAACGGAATCACCGAACAACGCCGCTATCGGGTTAAAATTAGCAGACTCTGAAATCTGCGCCGGCAAATCCTGTAAAGCGCTGGTAACTTTCTGCAGCTCCTTAGACGTAGCCACCTGGGATTCAGCCGTGGCTGTGGCTATTGGTTTAAAAAGCTTTGCCGCATCGTACTGAAGGTTGGCTTCACCGAGCTTCTCATCCACGAAACGCTGTCTCAATCGATTTCTGCGAGCTAAATAATCCTGAGTTAACGCGTCTCGCTCCTGTTTAGACGAAACTTTTGTCCACATCGCGTTTATATGTCGACTATATGTTGCCTATATCATGTCTTTAAATACTTGCCTTGGGCTTATAGAAGCGATCGAACCCGCAGCGATATTTTCCATCGTACACTTTGGACGTCAAATCTATGACTGCGAATCCATATGGTTGGGCAGCGCACTCGCTGAAGAACGTACGGAATTCATCGAAAGACATGTCGCCGCCCACGAACGTATCGTGAATGGCTCGCAAATTTTTGCTGTCTTGGTTGAAGAGGACGATAAGATTAGCATTGTCACGGATCGCTTGCTTCGGAATTCGAAAATAATTCTGTGTTAAGTAGAAGCAGTCCGCGCCACCGTGTCGACCCATAGTGAAATACCTTTCAATGGGCGACTGTTTTTCAAGCATGACGTCATCGAAAACTAGAAGGCTTCTGGCATTCTTATTTAATGATTCAACTGGAACTATTTCATCTGAGCAAGAGTGAAAGGAAGCCACTTCCTTACCGGCAACTTTTTCGAGTTCTGTTATCCAGTCCCGAAGAAATTGATATTTTTCCTGTCCCAGAGACTTTGAGTATAGATAGAGCCGGTCAAAACGTAGGTACCCCTTCTTCAACAGAAGGTTAAGCAGTAGGTTTGTTTTCCCACATCCGCTAGGCCCACAGATTATGCACCGTATGCTGGATGGTAACAGCCAATGGTGGTGTTTTTTTCCATCGTCGGCTTCGAGATCGAAATTTGTTATTTCCATATAGAGACAACGAGTTATGATTGTATTCAACGAAAACAATGTATTGCCTACGATGTAAGAAACATACTGAGACTTCAAATGAAACAATTGTCGAGTTACGAAACGGTCGGCCAGCCAAGAAGGGAACCTGTGCCGTCTGCGGTGCAAAGAAGAGCCAAATTTTGCCTTCTAAAGTGCGAAAGCATAAGTCTCGTGAGACTTATGGAGGCTCGCTACTGAATAGCGCTCTTAATATTCTGCCTCTGCCTGAGATGCATATGAGCCTTCCATCCGGTATGTCTTCGGAAGATAATCCGGGAGGTTCTTTTCAGAATACAGGAAAGTACTCTTACTGTGGACCATTCACAAAACTCGATAAACGGCTGTCACAGCGCTATCACGGTGTTAATCAGCTCGACCGTGCGTGCCTCCACCATGATGTGGCTTACGCAGTTCATAAAGATACCCCAGGGCGTAACCACGCAGATGACATCCTCGCTGCAGCCGCGTCGAAGATCGCACTCACCGATGAAACTCCGGATTATGAGAAGAAGGATGCCCGGCTCGTATCGGCCATTATGTCAGCGAAGTCGAGGCTAGGGATGGGTGTTGGACGGCGGCGCTAATGAAAATCATTTGTGTATGTGTTTACCTGTTTGTAATATATAGTATTACTGAAATGTCTAAGCACCTTTCAGCCGTCTATTACAGCCCTAGAGGTTACTGGCGAGGTAAGGCTGCGGTGAAGAAACTAGCCTCAGCCGCCAAAGTTTCCGAGGCGGAGGCTCGTGATTGGTTGAAGAAACAAGCTGTGTGGCAGATTTATCTTCCCGTTCCACGCCGCATACCGCGTCCAAAGTTCGATGAAAATCGACCAAACGCGGTACACCAAGCCGATCTCTTGTTTTTACCTCACGATAAAGTAGGTCGAAAGACTTATAAATACGCTCTCACTGTTGTTGATGTTGCCTCACGATACAAAGAAGCTGAACCGTTGATCAACAAAAGTGCGACCGAAGTCGCCGCCGCTTTAAGCCGGATCTATAAGAGGGGCCCATTAACTTGGCCTCGACTCTTTCAGGTCGATCCTGGACGCGAATTTATGGGTGATTTTACACCGTTGCTGGCGAAGCACGACGTTCTTGTAAGACGCGGACAGGCCGCAAATCATCGCCAACAGGGCATCGTTGAACGCTTTAACCGTACTCTAGCTGAGCGCCTCTTCGGTGCTCAATACGCTCAGGAATTGCTCCTGGATGCAAGGGGGTCATCCGAACGGTCAGTGGAATGGGTTCGACGATTGCCCGAAGTTGTAGCTGCACTAAACGATGAGCCGACGCGCTTGCTCGACATGAAGCCGGTTGAAGCGATGAAAGCTGCTAAAGTGACACAGAAGCCCTCTCATTCACAAATGAAAACTCGTTTGTGGGGCTTGGATGAGCCTGTTCTCGGGCACGACGTTCTCGTCCGATATTTGTACGCTCCCGGCGAGCTCGAAGGTGGAAGCAAACGTGCCACCGATCCTAACTGGTCGCTCACCATCCACGCTATTTTGGATGTTGTTCGGCAGGCTGGTAAACCGGCTTTATACCATCTAGTTGATGGGCCTGGCCGCGGATTTGTACGTGAGGAGCTGCTTCTGGTGCCAATGGGCACTGAGTTACCCCCCGATAGAATACTCAACCGTCGTTGATTTTGTAGTGCCCGTATGCCAGCGTTGTTATCCCGTCCGGAGATATCCACTTTTTTGTGTCTAATGGAGAGAGGCTGATCTTATTCTGCTCGTACACTCCGATCTGGTGGTCGTGGCTTCGAATCACGACTTGTGTGTGCCGCATCTCTTCTCGTTCGAACAGGCATTCCTTGTATAGCTCGTGGTGCAGATCCTTCTTCACAACTGCTCTCTGAACGCCTTTTGCTTTCCTGATCTCTGAACCACCCGATTTTAAGATCGAGTACATCTTCGGACGCAATCCTACGAATTGGGCTATGGCCACTCCGTTACATTCATCCTTGAACTTGCCCACGACTTTCTTGTTCTCGACGTCGTAGTATGGGCTGTCTCTAGGAAACTCGGAGAGGTCGTATAGGTGTTTTTTATTCCACATATCGGCATAGGCGTTCGGAGTCTCCACCTGAAATAAGAGGCTATCTGTGTCTGTATATAGCAACTGGGCTTTTTCTCCGTACTCGTTTTTCACATCGTTGTACCAGAAGTCGTACATCAGATGCTTGCTGAGGTCGAGGACAGCCTGGCCGACATATACAGGTCTGTTTAACTTGAGCTTGTTCTTCAAACTGTGAATCGCGGCGAGTTGGTCGTTGAAGATTTTGTGTGATATGTAGGCCGGGTCCGCAATTAGTTTACGAAGTTTGTCAACTTTTGAGGTCGGGACCAGGTTGACCCTGATTCTTTTTCTAAGATTTTCCATGGTCTTTCCAAAGACCGCATTATTAGCCAGCTTGAAGAAATCCTTCTCAAATTCCGACGTTGCCTTCGCCCTCAATTTTGTATTCATCTCGATATATGGAGCCATCCATGCCTCCTGTCTAAACTTAATGACACGATGAATTTTAGAAACTCGTAGGCCCAACGAGTGGTAGAGTTTGAGATTTCTATAATGGACCACATACCGCTCCTTAGGTCGTAGGCTTGGTACTAACTTCACATGCTTTGTGAACTTGCCTCCCAACTCGTTCATAAGCACATTCTGATAGTCACTCAACCACCCCTCTTGGACTGTCAGGGTCTCCGGTGCTAGGGGATAGTCGTTATGAGCAATGTGGAGGTGCTCCGGGTACTCGAGATCAACTTCGAGTAGGAAGCCTTCAGGCGCGTCGTCTGGAGTTTCCAACACTTCGTCGAGAGTTGGACTTTCCCAGCTGAATGCTCCAACTGGTAATGGCTGTTGCATCGCCCAGCCGTACAGGTTATTAGCGTCGAGATACATGATCCAGTTTTCTGGCTTCGTGGTATCGTGATCTGGGCATTGCGGGTTGTTGGCTTTTGCGAAGCGCTTAGATACCATCGAAATTCCGCCTCTGAGACCTTTCTCTACGAACAAATGCATGTCTATATCGGTTAAAAGTTCGAGTTCGATCTTCGTCTTTTTCAACAAAGCGTCCCAGGCCATTCCTGGTAGGCTGAAGTAGTTTGCTGGATCCAGACTATAGTGCTTCATCGATGTGGATCTGAAGGTCTCGAATACATCGGCTAGTAGGAGTACATCCGTACGGAGATACAAGTCGTGATAGTCACCCAGAGTTTTACAATCGAATTCATTCCATACTCGTTGAGCGTGTTCATAATCCGCATCAGAGATGTTCTCACGGGTCAGCCTGCTGTAGAACGCTTCTTTGGGTGGAAGTCGGTCTTCTTCGAAGCGGTGGTAATCGTGGATATATTCGTAACAATAAACGCCCTTTCGCCTCAACAGATCTAATTTTAACCTTTCGTTATGAGCGAAATTTTCGTTTATATACGCAGTTGTGACTTTCAGATCCTCAAGCGACAGGTTTCCTGATAATTTATCCAATGAGCTGTTTAGAAACTGGAGGCTGTCGATGAACTGTAGTTGCCCTATGTTGAATGTCATGTATTTCTCCATATTGTTTGGGATGCAGTTAATTTCAGTTTCCTCATCCTGTGCGGCCTCACAACTTCCGATCGCTTGCATGATGAGATGACTGTCGTAACCTCGCAGATTGTGGAAGACCACTGGTACCTTACACTTATCTGGATATATTCTAAGTTTGAGGTTGCAGGCGTTATGAGCGGCACCTCGGTACTTACCGGTAATGTGGCAGTGGTCACGAACTCTGTCCCCTTCGAGCGCATCTCCGCAGATGTGACATTCGATAGCCTCGCGGAATGATTGACGATCGGCCGCTGACATAACCATCTTAGCTGGGGTGGCCAGCCTTTGTTTGATAGAGGCTAGCTCGCCTTGTAGTTGTTGTAGGAACTCCTCCACGGCGTTTTCTCCGCGGTATAAAACTGGTTTCTTCGTGCGGCCATCGTATCGGACCACTATATAACAGAAGCTACACGGTTTCTGCTCAGCTATCTGTCTGGTGTTGCTCTCGTTGGGATTCATGGCCGCATTTAGGACTGGCACGTTCAACGCCTCGAAGTCTGCGTATATGATATACGGGGCTCGCATCTGTTTACGATGGTTCTGGAATTTGAGTATATTTTCATCCTCCTCAGGCATCTCAATCCGCTGAGGCTTCTTACTGATGCCCTGACAATCCTTGATATGGGCATCCAGCAAGTCTTGCCTACAGAATACGTGTAAGCAGCGACGACATGGATGCTTTCGTCCTTGAAATTTGCTGTTTTTATAAACCATGCGGGCTAGATCCTTGATCCAGACATAATGAAAATTTTCATTTGCGTCGTCGGCCAGTAGTAGAAGGTCAAGATTGTGGACACTGGTCCGGTTTGAAATGTGAATTGGATACAAAGCTTTATCCCACCCGAAGACTGAGACGCTTATATTTGGGTTTTGACGCTCAAACTTGCCGATATCTGTGACCTTCACTGGAAATTCTATACCGTCAAAGTTTAGCTCGAGGAGGTGGGCACGATACTTACTGGGACGATAGGGGTGTTGCCTAAAATCTACTGGATACATTGCGCTTAATATGGCCCACTCGAAGCATCGGTTATCTTCATTCTTAACATTAATAACCGTGCGAGGGGGGATGTACTTTGGTGTGGGAAAGTAGCTCTTCCCTCGGAAAGGCTTATATCTTGCAAAACTTAGGTCTAGCGTCACGACGCGCCTCACCCTCCACCCCGACCCCTCATTGGTGTAATCCTCGAGGAGTTTTAGTATTTCGGCCTTGGCCTTCCGTATAGCCCCTTGGATTTTACCTGCATTGGTAACTGGTACTGCTTTGCTTCGAAAGTAGGCGGTATTGGTAATGATGCCGGGGGGCGCGTTGCCACCATACACATTATCAACGGTCGGTGCCAGCTTTTCCAACTCAACTGTCAACACTTGCGAGTATTTAAGACCGTCTTGTTTCAACAGCTCTTCGTTGAGTTGTGCCTCAATGTTGTGCTCCATTGCACTCAAGAAAGCTAACGCATCTCCTTCCAGCCTGTGGTTAAGAGGTACTTCTGCACGGAAGTCTCTCAGATGCTGATTGGCGAGCTCTTTGTGTAGTAGAAAGGGTGGTGGCCCACCTCTATCCTTCTTAATTAGGAGTGGGTCGAATTGCGCCAGAAGGGCCTTGCGTTTTGCCCCTCTATGCTTGCGCACTGGAGGAATTGGCCTTGGAAGCAGTGGCTGTAGTAAGCGCCTTTTGACTGCATCTGGGATAGGTTCGTCTAAGATATTCTGTAGAACAGCTCGAAGAGCTGGGGGACCAGTGAACTCACCCAACAGTTGTTCAATTTTTTCATTCGTAGACAATGCCATAGTTATAAATTATTTTATACTACTATGGCAAACTTTTCTTTAATATAATAATTATGTCGTTTGTTCAAATGATAATTTTTGCTTACTGATGTTCGTTTGTCTCGTACTCATCTGTATTATCTCAATACAATAACTATGTCGTTTGTTCAAATGATAATTTTTTATTCTACTGATATATTTGATAGTCGCTTCCATTCCTTATTAAATTCACGGACTAACCCACCACGTCGTATTCTTGATTGAATAGCATAATAGCCACACTTCATGCACTCACCTAATTGGTTTTTGATGCCCCTCCCACATTTAGCGCAAGGTTTTGTCCCGCAACCGCATCGGAGTCGTGCTAAATGCTTGAAACAGTACTCCCCAATGCATCTGTGGCAGCAGAGAGTTGTTTTGCCTATCATAAGCCATTTGCAAAAGTTTTGTCCTAACATTATGTTTTTTTATGTATACCACAACCTATTCATTTATTTAAATTAAAAAATGACCCGAATGGTTTGGGCCGGCCTCGTGGGAGGTTCTCGGCCGGCCTTCATTTTTAAAGCCGCCATAGCTTCTTTGGTAGGCTTAGGGCTTGAGCGGTTCTAAGCAATGATATCCAAAGGCACGGCTTTAAAGCCAATCTGTTTATAAGGGCTAGTTGGCCACGAGAAGGCTTGGATGCACTGGCTTCCCGCCGCACAAAATACGCTCTAGTAAATCGAAGAAACGTCTCGTAGATATGTCTAGATTTTGTAGCATAATATGAATTATGTCATTATAAGCCACCACGGCTTCTGGGGCGCCTTAAAAGTGGTGTCCCCTTATTTTAAAAGGCGGTGGCGGCTTGTAAGCGCTATATAGCATCTACTGCTTTATAAAAGTCTAGATACATACCGTACATACAATGTATATAAACTGCAATCATCAATATTCAAGATTAAGAACATGGGAAAACATCAGTGCCTTGTTATCATCCTAAAATTAATAGCAGAAGCAGAACAGCAGAGGACCCGCACAGGAAAAGACCAATGCCTTGGATTCATCCTAATTGCAATTAATAATTAGTAACTTCTATTGTGCCGGTGTCGAATGCACAAGGCATCAACCGATGGCACACCAAAACCAAGCCGTAATCAGGTCAACATCCAGAAGATCAGTCATACCAGAAGCAGAACCTCTGATGACCAGTACAGGACAGAACAATGCCTTGGAATTATCCTACCGTTAACAGCAGAACCCCCAAGACCAGTACAGGAAGAGACTTGGATTCATCCTGTCATTAAGCAGAGACAGCCACAGCGAATGTGTTGGGAGGTTGGCAACGGCAATGCCCTGCAGGTCTTCAGTCACCTTCAAGCATGGAGAAGCCTCTTAACAGCAACCACACCAAAGGATCAAAGGAAACTAATGGAGGAGGGGGTTAATGGGGGACTTCAATTCTCATGGCCATGTCTCTCAATTCACCCTCCACCTGTGAGAGAGATTACCGTGCCCTGCATTCCCATCAACCCAACCATTATACCACCCAATACATTTAAAATCCTGGGCCTTTATTAACATAAGCCTGTTTATACCCCCTCGGCAGGAACCACTAATTTATACCAACTTACACTATAAACACAAATACACACTTGAGCTGTTTGTAGACATTGACCACAGATTACTTAATATAAACTACAATAACAAGCTGTTTACCTATGCATACTGATTAAAACCCGGACATTATGCAGAACCTTTACACACAAAACACTCAATTGATAAGAAGAAGCTTTCATATTGAAAGGTTATCATGGCTGGAATAAACTAGCCTCACAAAACTGATGCTAGCTAGATCCTAAAGCTGTTGGTGGCTACATGCTTGAATACAACTCACCAAAGCCGGCCAAAGCCAAAATTGGTAATAATAGCAGTGGTAACATTTAAACACCAAACAACAGCTGAAGGTCATGATTTACATCCACCGGTCAAGGCAACAACTAAACATAATGGATTCCATAACCTTCACCAAGAAATACACATATTAGCTTCAAAGAACATCTGCCTTTAACCTTGAAAGAAGAATAAAAACCACAATAGAGACATGTAACACAGTTAGACATTATGCAGCAGATATACACAGCAGGATACACAAGAAAGTAGGAAATGTGGTTCAAGAAGCTAATATCTATATATAGAGACAGTTTATACAGATACCTCAACCAATATATATTAAAAGCAGTGCATCAAAGTAGATGAAAGTATATGAAAAATTGATGATTATCACATTGTATGCAATAAGATTCAGTTCTTGATATTTACTTTCAGAACAGATTCGAAGGTGTAAATATATGAAACATACTGGATTCTTCATATACCATAACTGTCTTTTACACTACAGTTTTATTACAGGGTAGAAATTTTAATGTAAGGGAAATAAATAAACTGGGCCCTCTGAACAGAAAAACACTCCCTCAACAGAATTCTATCTCTATAATGTAGTAAATATCTCATGCTAAGCAGCATATGGTTAGAATGAGCATATGATCAAGATTTCACTGTTTTGCCAAAACAAACCTCAGCAGTTCTAGCAATAGTACATGCTACTTTATTCAATGCATTACCTTTAGCAAAACAATTTAAATATGTAGTAGTTAACCTATGAGTAGTTCCAAAATGTTTATTACTTAAATATGTTCCATTTTTGAAGTTACCTAATTTTAAATAAGGGCAGAGAAAATAAGCATGAAACATTTGTAGTATTAACGGAATAAGTGCAAGTGCAAGTTGCATCAAGCGATACTAATGTATTGTATTGTATTGTATATGGGCATTTATAAAGTGTGACACGAAGACATTTAACTTAGCAGAGATAAAAGATCAAAGGTATACATATCACATTTGTTTTAAAAATGTCTCTACCCAAACTCTTCACAATTTTTGTCCCCTAACAGAAGGGTTATTCAGCTGAGATGCAAATACAACCAAATCAATCTAAAGACCACAAAACTTTTTAAACCTGATATGCCATCCACTAAAAGAGGGAAGGCTGTGTTTATGCTAGGAGGCATGGCATTTCTATAGGCTGTCACCAAAGCAAGTACGTACTAACTCAGTTTAATACTGCATAACTTCACAGTGCCCATTAACTTTGCATCAACACAAACCACCAAGCAGTCATCCAAACATCTGTATAGCACACGCCTCTGAAAGAGAGTAGGCCTCTGTAGGGCGTAAAACTGCTGATTAAAAGTGCTGCAGAATTCAAGGACTCTAGATAGACTTGCATGCATTGGTCAGAAAATTGATTACAATGGGACTTAGGTGGCACTGGAGAATTCAGAGACAATGGCGAGTTCAGTGGCTCTGAGGAATTGCAGGACATTGAATTTTGAGCTAACTACAGACTGTGTTCCAATGCCCTGAGGCACAACATCCTCCAAAATATCCCTCACCTTAATCCAATAGAAATGTTTAGCCAAATGGATCCACCTACCATTGCCTGTTCTATTTTGTTGTCAATGGCAACTGCACTGGCACCACTACAAAACAAAACAAAACACAATAATCACCCTTTGCCCTATATACGTCCAAAAATAGCACAACCTGTTGAACAGCATAATTAGCACTGATATACATATATATATATATACAGATACATACATACATACCAGTATATATATATATATATATATCAGTAGTTCAGCACTACTAGTACTGTCATAAGTGTCTGTATTTGTTCTATATCAGTGTGGCTAAAAATCTGTAGACAAACTGATATAAAACAAATACACATAAGGCAGAAGTTTAAATTTGTGAGAACAGTCTTGCTTTGAAATTATTAAATTAATTGTTAACCAATACATAAAAGACAAAAGATAGATTACATCAGATTCCAAATTTAGTTCAGCTTTACAAAATGTCCTCAATGTAACACTCTTGATATGACTCTTAATTACTGCATAACTTCACAGTTATCACAGGTTCTTTATATGACTCTTAATTAGATGGTTCTTGATGACTTCTAAAGATAGTATTCTAAGGAGGTTCTGTGTACTTGAAGCTCAGACCAACCTCCTCCACCACCAAGAAGAAATAGTTACCAGAATAAACAATGTCAGTGACAGCCAGAGGATATGAAAACTGGTTACAATCTGGTCCACCAATTAATGACAGGGAGTTGATTCAATTACAAAAGGCAGGTAAACAGATATTTCAAAGTTCTTAGCCCCAACCTGTGAAGGGACACTAGAGTGTATGCTATCAGTTGTATTGCCAGCTGTTGCAAAATAAGAACATATTAACATCATCTACCTTTCTTAAGTACATGAACAAGAAAAACACAAACACTTGGTTAGAATTCAGTGAACATACTGCTGCAAGCATCAACATGCGGTTGCCTACTTGACCCCTGATCAGATGGACAAACAACAGCCGATGTTGCTGCTGACAAATGAGCATATTTTGATAGTTCTTGAGAGGGCCACTCACACTGACTGAAATCTAAACCAGGTTCTCAAACAGTACAGTTGAACAAAGCCCAGCCCTTGACAGCATCAGAATATAGCAGCAGAATAACAATTATATATCTTCCATAAAAGCAACCAAATAACACAAACAAGTTATGGATAATATGTTATACATATGTCTGGATACATACAGGCACCTAACTTGTAAAGTCTTCTAGAGATTTTAGGTAAATATATAGACCTAACATAAATCAAATCTGTGAATCTATTTGCATCTTGAATTATGCCTTGTATTACACTGTCAACTGGTATCTTCAGAGCTCCCTTATCCCATCATGCTACAAGTCTCAATTATTTTCAATCACTCAACCACTCAAACAATTATCCAGTATATCTGTTAACACATATATAAATATCTGATAAGCATGTTTGATATATAAGTTTCATACATTTATATACACCAGTAATATAAACATATACACATACAGTTCTCCAGATCAAATAGGTATTAGTATGTATTAAAAATCAATGCTTGAACTTGATAGATTTCATATTGGTTTGTTACTCTATTTTATCTGCACTAGTTTTAAGTCTCATAGTAAAATATTCAAACTTTATTAGATATTCCTCAAAACTGATTTATACTGATGGTACTGCACAGATATGAAATCATATTTGTTTTTTATTTCAGTGTTTCAAATATATAATTTAACAATAAAATGATTATAAACTGCACTAAAGTGTTCCTGTTTAAAGATACACCTTAGCCAGTCAACTACTCAACTCTCTAAAACCAGTTTACGCTTAAGCACTGGTAGAATATCATACTGGGTATCAATCAGTGGTTTAGGCCTACTTTGAATGGTCCAACTACACAACTACAGATGCATTCACAGAAAACAACAATCGCAAATCTCCTAAATTTTTCATTGCTACGTTATGGTGCGACCATCTATATTAAAATATTAAAATCAAGATCACAAGACCATCTACAACAATAAGCAAAGCTCGAGGGTACGTACCATACGTATTCTATTTTTTGAAAGGTACGTACGTTTTTTAACGTACCCTATTTTAGGGTACGTAAACAATACAAAAATACGTTAACCACGTCATTGCTCATTATAAGAATGTTCAATTTAATTTAAGCAAACAATCACAACCAGAGAGCGTAGTAATTATTGTTGCAATGCTATATTGTAGGTCTATGTTCATCCAGCATACATTGCACTTAATGCACTAATGTTAGTCAGCACTGGCGTAAACTTCAACAAAATATTGGGGGGTGGGGCAAATTTCGAAAATCTTTTTCGGAATTTCGTCTTTAAAAAAAGTTGATGACCTTTTTTATTTTTATTAGTCATTCGCCTCTTTTCTTTCTTTCAGGAGCTCATAACACACTAAACACCATCATGAACTTTTTACCGATTCGTCCTTTCGAACAAATTTCGTTACATTAAATATAGCTTCATATTTTTTTTATTTTCATCTCGATTATTGGGGGGGGGGCATTGTCCCGGCTCCTCAATTATTGGGGGGCACGTGCCCCGGCTGCCCCCCAGAGTCTACGCCTATGTTAGTCAGTCGGCTCAGTTCTGCTGCAGCACTTCAAAGTCCAACTCCAAGCAAAAGGTTGATATGTACCATACGCGTATTGTATTTTTTGAAAGGTACGTACGTATTTTAACGTATTCTATTTTAGGGTACGCGTACCCTCGAGCTTTGACAATAAGTGTAAACAATACAGATCAACCACACTGCCTGACTACACAAGCTTCATGCTTGGCTACAAAGGGAATCTGGTTGAAATGAACAACTTAGAAACAGACATAATGAATTGAACCAAGACCTTCTTAGACAATCTAGAATAATGAATTATGGGTAAAAGGCAGTGTCTGTAATCATTTCCTTTCCCATATTTCCTTTCTGCAATACTGCACACGCCGAATGCTCCATACTTAGAATGACAAGCAAGGCTCATCCTGACTATAAATAATCTTCCAATATTACCTGGAGAGCAGTCAATAAGGACTCCGTTGGGCCAAGGTGTAGCCATGGTTTGTAAGCATTGGATAGCACGGAACGGACAGCGTCAGATTGAATGGCTGTGTATTATTAATTGTATTAATTATAACATAATGTGCAAAACTGCTCTTAGCATCATCACCACTCAGAGTCACCGTCAACACCACCAATCCCACTACCATTGCTGGTACCACCATCTCTGCCATCATTTCAGTACAAAACCAGCTGAGTTTAAGTTGGACGAACAAAGCATGGCAGCCATTTTGTAATTAAGTATTATTATGATAATTTCATTACCCTTCAGTAGTGTTTAAACACAGAACTGTACAAGTCATCCAGATCAGTAAGCATTCAGTATTTCATCATCAAAGTATTTAATCCCAAAGTAAATATCAAACGACTTTTTCTTCAACTTAGAACTGGGTCAATGAATAGCTACATCACAAGCCTAAATTACTCAAGTCACAAACCAGATGCCGAATCAATAACGGTCGTTGACTTTTTAATTGCGATGAAGATCTATACGTATCAAAACAGAAACTAAACACCTGTGGCAAATAGTTTGAAAGACAGGTCAGTCAGTCATATTGATAAAAAATCCCAAAGACACAGCGACTGCTTGTAGTTCAACACGTATACACAACAACAACAACGTCATTGATCACTCCTCCAAAAAAGACTCTCGTACTTGCAACTGTACTTAGAAATTTATATAGCACCGACTAGTCAGATATTAAATGTAGGGACCAACCGATTAGCATTTTTCCGCCGATTACCGATTCAGGATAGTTAGCACATTTCTTTGCCAATTCCAGATCTGATTAATCGGAAATATTTGTTGAGCTTGTGACATTATGACGGATAAATGTTACATAATTTGTCTATGTTTTTTACAGGTGTTGCATAGTAGCATACACTGGGTGATCAAGAAAAGCATCCATTACTTAATGAAATAGCCTAGCACAATCATCAACGACAAATATATGATTAAAATATATATACAGATATATTAAAATTTTGTGGCATTTCATTATGAGTTTTGAAGTTGTTTTTGTTTTTGAATTTTAAGAAAATTTCAGCAAATATAAAAACGACAACTGCTAGAGCGCGAAGTGTGACTCGGGTCACCCAGGTCAGCTAAGGTAAGAATGTTCATTGAATTTGTCCGGATGCTTTGAGCGGTAGGAGTCCACCGGAAATCGCCTTGGACATTTGCCTCGGCCGGAAATCCCGTTTCCGGAACTATTCGCCTCAGCAAAAACTGTAGACGGAAAAATTGTTGCAAAAAACTTGTTCTTTAAAGAAAAATTTTTCTCTTTAAAAACTTATTCAATAAACTTACGTATATAAAATTATAAATGTTCAGCCTTAAAACAATTATACGTCCACTGAATTCAATTCCATTTTCTTGAAATTATGTCAATTTATTGAATTTAATGAAATGTTAGAAAACTTCACAACTGCACAGAAATTACTAAAATTCAAATGTATCAGTCGCTTATTACAAGTACACAAATTTATTTCGATAATTTTTTATTATATGAAAATGTGAAGCTTCGCATATGGAACAAATGGTACCCGGTTCGTTTCCGGATCCGGCAAATAGTACATCCAAATACTCGGATTCGGTACTTGGTGGAAAATGTCTTTCCGGTGGACCCCTATTGAGCGGGGATGATTACTAATTAACCCACTGGTTCCAAAAGAATGCGGGTCATTGCCTCCTCTCTGCAACTTATCTTTACAAACTACCCGTAAGCAATTTGCCTTCCATTTGTCAATTGCATTTATTTCAAAATAATTCAAGAAGTTGTATGCTTGTCACCAAAACGAAAATTAGGTCAGTAAACAAGTGTGTTTTAATTATTTAGCGCCTCACTCGACTGCCTTGCGGAAGTTGCAGTTGATGAGAAATTACATCAGGAAATTTATTTTTGAAAATGTTTTATTAAATTAGATTAATTTTAAGCAAATTTCAAGAAAGTGCACTTAAAAATGAAGATTTTTCTAAAGTTGACTCGGTTATTTGAATAAATGCCGATTCCGATTAATTGGATTACTGTAGTATCCAGTGATATCCGATTTCCAGATCAAAAGTCGGTTACTCCCTAGTTAAATGTAACTAATTACAATCACAAGTGCAGTCCATATATAGTTACCAATCCTCCACTACAAGGATGCATCACTCTCCTTTTCGGGTACAGCTAATGTGTTTCAATGTGACTTACTGCAGTTTGCCAGTGAGCTTGTCAATAAACACGAAAATTTATTATTATTGTTAATAGCTTCTTTCTATTAAGCTTTGTTACAGCTGAATTCCAATCATAGCAATGCATACAAGATTTGAAGGAAACAGATGAAAAGAAAGGAATAATTTTCTATACATGGCCCTTTTCAAATATTCTCAGTACATGACAACTGCATTACACAAAAGTGAATGGCAAGTAACACTACAATTTAAATCCAACTGAAGATTCCACTTGCAAACAAAACTTCAAAGGAAGGTCGAGATTGGGAATTAATTTAATTTTTGGAATGCCTAAACTGAATAAAAGACATCAGATTATTCATTTTTAAAGTGCTGCACCAGGTGAGAGGGTGTCTTCTGAGATACTTGAGGAAGTACAAGATACCAGTGCCAAGAGAACAGGTGAGCAAAAGAGGTATTCAGAGTTACTGCAGTTTAGGTTGAGAGACTGGGAAAGTGGTGAACTGGATGAATAGGATTGAGGCAATTATGTTGGTGTCTACACGTTGGGTTGAGGACAAAATTTGTCAAAGCAGATGGGAGGTCATTCCAGAAGTGAGGTGAAGTGTGGGATATGGAAATTTTAGGAAATTTCAGGTGTAGTGACTGGGCAGGGAACAGCAAAGCAAGAGCACTTATGATCAGATGGTGCTCAGTGGATGGATAGTGAAGACTTTATGAAGATGAGTTGGTTGGGAGTACAGCCAAAGACAGTTAGAGGATTTCTTCAGTGAACCGATTTAAGAATAGATTTGGTTACAAATTACCAAGCTAAATATAACAAGTCATTTATAATAAGAGAAAACTTACATAAGCTCGGAAGCCCTCCTAAGTCGGCAATAAGTGGTACCCCAGTTTGAATCGAGAGGGGTACCATCAGGGCTAAATGTAGGGTCCAGATCAGGCTCCACAAATACGATGCAACCAGATGCAAGAGAAGCTTGAGCCAAATAGGAGAAGGTGTCTGACGAGCCACTACCCGTGGTGGCCATGACGAAATGACTGTGCTACCAAAAACTCTGTTTTAGAAAATCACTTCACGGAAGTAATCGGGTCCTCAGTATACTTTCAAACTGCAGATACTAGACGATCACAAGTAATTTTCTAATGAAGCGACCAAGAAACATTAAAACACCAAAAAATCCGAACTGAATGCAATGTACGAATTCAACATCGCTCTTTGATGAATCCAAATTCACCCAGCTTTGTGTTTTGGATGAATAAAATAATCCATTTAGTTAATGCTGACACTGCACAAATAAGTCATCTGGTTTCAGTTTAACAGATCTCTCTCTCAACACTAATGGTCAGCTGTACCAGGACCCTTCAGTATCATGTCCAAACTCCTGAAGATCTCTGGAAAAATCTTTGTAAAAGCCTTCTTGAAGACAACATTCTCCGTAAGACCTTGCAATGCAAAACTGTATTCTATAGTACAATCAGTGGATGTCAACTTTACAGCGTCTCCTAAAACGGATAATTTCGATGTCTTCGATTGAGAATAATTCTTCCACAGAAAATTCAACCAGTTGACAGCTGCACACGTTTAACAGTTGTAGAATGGTTTTAAAACGGTTCATACGATAAAGCCTATTATCCCACAGAGTAGTTGTCACCAGTTTTCAAAGTCACAAATACCTGACGACTTTAATGTTATTATTATGGCCTCCTTCAGATGAATAATGTTTCTGACACAACACAATTCGCTCGTCATCCACAGTATCGAAATAGTCTTTGCACCATAAAACAGTTCGTATTTGCTTAAACTTCAACTTGCACAGCTCTCAATCGTCTGTGAAGAATTTCTCAAAGCACTCGTGGCTTAGTCTGCTTATCATTGCCTTCTTCGACCAGTCACGTAATCCTTATCAGAGCTATTAACTAAATATAAGTACTTGCCTGGCTACACCATGAGGCTTACTTAGGCAGAGGACCAACTGGTCTCGATATATTATGTCTAATAGGATTTCTCACTCCGAAGCCGAGCATTCGCGGATACAAGCCCTTGTAGCATTACACACCGAATTAGTCGAGCACCTCGCACAGTAGCTTATTGTAATCGTAGACAGCGAAGCCCTTAACTGCAAAAATTTATTACCGCGTGCCTTAGTTGCATCCGCCAGGCCTCGCCTACCCCTTCACCACACCCAGCGTGGCCACGCCACCAACCCGACCGCCACCACGGCGCTCTATGGACCCGTTCAATGTAAACAAAGCGCCTGAAGATGACGACAAACTTCCTCCGTTAATTGTGATGATTACGTAAAGTAATGTATGGCTGACGTCAACGACCCTGGCAATACAAGATGTCCGTAAACAATGGATAACAATAGTAAACTCCTGACAACAACGACGGCTTCAAAACACGAAATGAATGGTCGAAATATTATTTGCATACACACGTCAAACCCTTCGACATGCATGGCTCTCACGGCTGCTGCTGCTGCTGCTGCTGCAGCTGCTCTCCTTCATCTAAACGCTCCGATCGCTGCTACCAAGACCAACGCACACAAGTCAAAGCTATCGACCACGGCTGCATGAAATGGATAAACAGCACCGAGTCGGTGACTTTGAGGTACAAAACGACATGCATTTGGGTTCCTGGAAAAAATTAAATCCACCTGAAGCAGTTTAGTTCTAACCCTCATCCTTGTAATCTTGACCTAACCTTCTAATTCTAACCTCATCCAGTGCTAACATCCAATAAAATTACCAACACATAACTCAGACAGCAAAAATAGCAAGTACACCAAGGTATTAGTAAGTTAACATCACCAAGACATCGTTATGGTTAGAATTTGAAGTTACTGTTTGGTTTGTGTTATATGACCAGGTTCAGTCAAGCAATACACATCCTTACAATCAGTATAAGTTTTACCATCATGATCATGTTACCACATCTCACACAACGAAAAGCATTGTTTGGAAGTGTAGCAAAGCTAATCCTATCAAGAGTCTTGTTTAATTAATTGTTTAATATAGGTCGTCTTGTTTAATTAATTGTTTAATATAGGTATTAGAAATGCAAATTAATTGCAAGTGGGGGGGAGGGGGCAGATTAATTATAAAGTGGCACTAAAAGAAAATATTTAAATAAGAGCAAAACAGTAATAAACTGTTTAACCACATGATCAGCAATTGTGGACATGTGATATAAATCAATATTAATTACACTGCCTTTAGGTACAATAGGTATTATTGTCATGACTGTGAACTGTCTTCTTTTCTAATATAATAGACAGAAATCTGCCGAACATGTCTGACATTTACTTGCAGTATATTACTCAAATTGAAATTAATGCGAAAGGCTTCTCTTCAGTCAGCAGTGACAAAGCAATTTGACTATTTATATAGTGTTACAGGTAGCTCCAATAATAACCAGATGCTTTAAACAGTTAACTTCCTTCCAATGACATCACATTGTTTAGCACTGCCATCCCAAACCCAGTGCAGTACATTCATTCACACTGTTGACCAAGAAGCAGCGTCCTTGCCAACGTGACGCCAACGTAGGTTCATCAGCAAAATGTAAAATTACAAGACACCTCACTCCTCTTGAAGCCCTTCCCTTCCCCACAGTAAACATTCATTAAACACCAAGAGGTGATCGAGCACAAGTAATGGTCAGCAATAACAGACACCACATATCCCCAGAGACTGTTTCCTGACAATAAAAATACACAGTGGCCTGTAGTCACAGCGCTTCCATGCTAGCCCGAACTAAGTGTCTGAATGTAGGTCACAGTAGCTACACTCCAACAGGCAGAACTTGTCCATGAGCCACATTTGTGCTATTGATTGGCACCTGGACACTGCCTTTTCCATTTCCTGTGGACAAAAACACAAGCTTAACCCTTTTGCAGTGTGACCCTTCAGTCTGAAGGGCTCGCAAACCATGGACCCATATGTGATCCTTCGAGCTGAAGGGCTTGCAAACGGCACGTGGCTGTTTTCCAGTATGTAGTTAGGGTGCTGTTTACATACTGAACTTGGTCCAGAGCAATTTACATTTTGTGGCTTTATAAACCCGTCTATGCACTGATTTACTTATATATAGTATATATAACTTATAATAATAATAATAATCTTGTTCTTTAATTAAGCGCCTGCAAACGCACTGCGCTGTACAGTAAACATGCATATAGTAGAAACGGCAGCCACACAGGACACCTTACATACATGTATATAGTAGAAGCACACGATAACAGTTTTACAGGAGTCGAATATAACTGTTTAAGCGGCAGCCACACGGCGCCAATTCATGGCCTACTAATCACTTAACCACTGCCATCTAGCGAGTGGAAGGCTGAAAAAACCTTACGGGTCCTACTGGGTTCGATCTTGGTACCTTCAGCTCTTCACGCCAGTGTGTTATCCATTACTCTACGGACCCCCCCCCCCCCCGCCATGGCAAAAATGACTGCAGATTTAGACAATCAATATACAAAAAGTGTGAATACAGCACCAAATACTGTACGTGCAATTCTTTCAGGAATGAAGAAAGCAGTAATGATGACACTGATTTAGGTGGTTGGGGTTAAGTTTGAGGCAGAAACATTGGACAAGATAACAATGGACATAGTCAACACATATCAGAAAGACTTAGACATTGAAGCTGGAGAAGGAAAAACATGTAAAAGTTTTCCTCCAAACCAAGCACATGTATTGAATCTGGGTGTTTTGATGATTATCACACCTAGCTGGATACTCACTTATTTAGGCCTAACATATTATAGGGGCATCAATAACCATAAGTTTTTGTTGAATTTATATTGACTAATCATTAATTAGCAAATACACTACATTTGTTAAGGTTGCTCTGTTAATTGCAATTGCAAATCACAGACTTCTTAACAATCTTTGAATATGACTTGTTTTCTCTGTTCATAAAAAACAACCTTGACATTACTGTACTACAGTGCTTATATGATGCTTATATAGTGCACAATAACTACAGACTCAAAGCAAGCATGCTTCAAACAGTTTATTATCCGAAGCCGAGCAACTATATCATTAGTATTCCAGCACTTCTAACGGTAATAAGTCATTGTTATAAAAAAATGAAGTGTGGTGGTTACATAGTGTTATAACGTCATTATAGAGAGAAGAATAACCACAAACTCATATCAAACGATTTATTACCCACCAATGAATAAATCATTTTATTTAGTTCTCTTTTGTAGACATTAATGCTCTCAGTAGACAGCAATTACGCAGGTGCAGTACACTTTGGAAGACAGGACAAATCGACAATTTACACAGGTTGGGCTGGGACATTAACAGAAGGATACTGCTGACCACATGCAGTCAGCTTCCAAGCATGCACATCTGTTTAGTACTAAAGATAAATAAACTAAACAAAACTCATTGTACAGGTTCTATTTCTTCTATAGCTGCAGATGGACCTCTGTACATCTGTAGATGGACCTCTGTACATCTGCAGATGGACCGGAAAGTTGACTGACTGTTCTTAAACTGAAATTCAGCTCCAGCCATGCGTACAAGATATTCTCAGCTTTGATCATGCCAGCGTAATCAAGCACAGCAGTGGTTTAATTCAACTCTTACCAGGCAGCCACACGTAAGTAACAAGTGTCTGCACCTCTATTGTCTTAGCCTTGCATGTGACCATGTAGGCCAGTCTTCTAATCTCTAAAATTCAAATCCACAAGCAATGCAGCCATAGGTTTGAAGCATTAGTCACTTGTTTCTTTACCCTGTCATAAAATGAATGGTGCTAGAAAAATTTACGATTACAATCACAAATTAAGTAAGCTGTGTGTTCATTCTATTCCATGGCAATCACAGGATTGTACGAATCCTGGTCTACAGTGGTAAAGTGGGCGTGAGCTCAATCCACCATGTATGGTATGGTAGGTATGGTATGGTAGGTATGGTATGGTAGGTATGGTATGGTAGGTATGGTATGGTAGGTATGGTATGGTAGGTATGGTATGGTAGGTATGGTATGGTATGGTAGGTATGGTATGGTAGGTATGGTATGGTAGGTATGGTATGGTAGGTATGGTATGGTAGGTATGGTATGGTAGGTATGGTATGGTAGGTATGGTAGGTATGGTATGGTGGGTATGGTATGGTAGGTATGGTATGATAGGTATGGTAGGTATGGTAGCCAACTGTGTGGCACAGTAGTCACTTGGTTACAGCACTTGGCGTCTAACATGGAGTATGGATTCAAGCCTCACCAGAGATGTTCACTGTGTGGGGACCTTGAGCAAGTTCTTCACTCACAATTGCTCAGCACCATTGGTATTCTGTCATGTGGTCGTCTGTGCACTTTTCAACTTTAATGCAGTGACAACACAGTGTTCTCAGCTTTGGAACTGTTATTGCACATAACAAAAGGAATAATCCTCTGCAAAGGATTGTGTTTGAACTCTAAGACTATTTTCTGAATTCAGCCACTTCAGCAACTTTGATCCTTAACAGACCACCAAAAAGATTCTTTTCAAGTAACAATCACAACCATGGCTTCAACAAGAAATCATCACTGAGTGCAGCACAAAGATCACCAGTTTCAATGATCAGCAGATTGACATTTCAATTTGTAAAGTGCTATTAGACACAGGTATCCAGATCTGACAGCATATCATGTGGCATCATAAAAGTGCTGCAATGATTTTCCACTCAGTCACTCTGACACAAAAAGCCAACACTGTCAGAATAACCCACTCCTTAGCATGTCAATCAATCATAAAAGCAACTCCTTGAATCACAATGAAAATCATATCATCAGCTCTGACTAAAATCTTCTGGAAAAGGAACAGAATTCACAAGCAGATGCATAAAGAACTACATTGTACAGGGTAACCACTCAACAGTGAAGGTAGGATTGCAGTCCAGGTTACCCAAAAGTATTCCAGACATACAGACACCAAGAAACACACAGACACAATACATAAGAGATGGATGGAGGCAAAGAAGGAAGCAAGCAAAGTGTCAAATGCTATTTCTTAGGTCCAATGCATGGATGACTGAATCTGCATGGTTACATTTTGCACAATTTTGAGTGTTCATTGTACATTAAGTCATGAATAATCTCATTCTCCCTAATAAACTGATCACAATAAAATTATTTACAGTCACAATAGTTTAATAGTAATTAATTACTGCGATTTGAAATATTTTTCTATTTCTAGCATCTCTAGAAAATCCTGTCCTTAAGTTTTGTAATCCTGAGAGATCAATTGAACACTAGATAAAAAATATTTGATAAGTCAATGCTGGAAAAAGGCTGAACCGTAATGAAACTAGCACCCCATAAATTGCAGCAAAAGTGCAAAATGAAAGATTTGCATAATGCTTTGTGCAATGTACAAAAAACCGGTGACAGCAAGATCAATAGAGGAAAGTACAGAGTAATGAAGTTCATATTGATCAGAGCTGCAAGGCCTACTGATGGAAACGCTTGGAAGTGGCATCAAAAGGATGCAACTCATTTATGCCTCCTGCATGATGAACGATTTGCACTGGCTTAAAAAATCTGTTAGCCAAGTGAAACAAGTCTGGCTGGGGATGAAAATGTAGGACATGTTAAACAAGAAGTAGTAGAATTTCAAGAAGTAGTCCAGCTCCTGTGCAGATCTGAAGGTGCCCAGTGTCCTTGCATATTCATACAATATATATATATATATATATATTATATATATATATATATAATTATTATATGTAGGGCATAGCCGGGTGCCGATTTTCAACCGGGTACCGGGTCCGGGTAGTTTGAATAAAATCTGCCGGGTCCGGGTACCGGGTCCGGGTATTAAAACTAAAAGCGGACATTCAGATATATGCACCAGTGTATGCTACCGTCTACTATTATAATGACGTCTGTTGAGTATTGACCTACCAAAACCAATATATATGTCGTTTCCGGAACTATACAGAGCGTGGCATGGGAGAAGGGACCTATAGGCATGAAAGAGAGATAAGAAACTGTCTTTCACGGCTTTAAGGACACGCCGTCTACCGGCCGAAGGAGGAGGGAAGGGGGAAACAAACGGGGACTTTAGAAGCTGCCTTGTTTCAATGACACGCCGGTTACAGGCCAAAGGACTTCAAAGGCTAACGACTCTCGCTCGACCTTCTACCAGGTCTATTACCTCCCCAACCATACGACTTTTGTAAAGACTGACCATGGGAATTTACAGCCCATTTATTGCTCTAATTAACGGTGCTCTTATTTACATAGAAAGACCGCTGGTTTCCCACGGTCGTCTTCTTTAGTGAGCGCACTTAAATGTCGCAATTCTACACCTCTGGCACCGGCCGGGTGACTTGAGCTTACTAAAAAGGGTTTGTGTTTTGTGATTTCGTGGTTCATAAATTTGTTTTGATAAAATAATTAGCCACCCGGATGACCTTTCAGCTTCGGGTCCGGGTGTCTTCCGGGTGTTGAACACCCGGAATTTCCGGTTATCCGGGTCAGTACCCGGCTATGCCCTAATTATATGCATGTTAAGTTTAGGCTAAACTGGATATAATCCAAAGCCACTAGTTAAGCAGGTGACACAATTTGGTCTTAATTAACAATTATCACATCATAGAGGTCCCCTTAATACAATACCCTTGACAGAACTTTGGCTACACTTGTTATTTTCCATAAACATGGTCATGGTCAATGGACCTTGTACCTTGTTGTGGTGTGAGAACATCAGGAGTAATAAGCGAATTATAATAATAATAATGATGAATAAGTCGGCCAGACATTCATTGGTCTAATTCACCTGTTTGAAGTGCAGCACATAACTAGCCGGATCTGGTTTTATCCAACAGTACATGGCAACAGAGTACCAAAGTACTCTTTCCTCGCGAGATTAAACACTTCACCGCAATTTCATACACCATCAACACAGAACAAATACATGAAAGATTACGGTAAATTAAAACTGCAGTTCCATATATCATGTATACTTTTAAACTGGCAAGTTTCACAAACTCTACATAAAAACCGATGTCTCTGTTAACCTCTTGGTGAGCTTCTTGACGTAACAGTCTTTTGCCACCAAGGTAGATGAAGTGTAAGCATAAAATGACATTGAACCAAGAATTCCATACATAAGTGGAATGGTCAAAGACTGCAGCAAGCTGTGACAAGACGGAGGCAACCACTGTTGAAGCATTTATGATTTGCTCGATATCGATATTTTTGTGTGTGTGATATTGATCTGACACAAACACAGATTAGAAGCCTTAGTGCCTGCTTAGTACCTAACAGCACCTTACCTGAAAGATATAACTGTACAGGTGATAAGGTTTAAAGGTTTTGTCCATACTCATTTTTCGAGCGTGGGGTCCAGTGCCGATACCCAATGTTAAGCCATCAGCCCTAAGGTGGCACTGCCATACATTGGTGGTAGGTGGCCAGGTCTTTCCGCCGAACTCAAGGTTACCTGCGCAGTGAGACTGCTACTCATTTTACTGCTGCCCTCTAGGGAGTGGAAGGCTGAGTCAACCTTCGTAGGGCTAGTGGGTTTCGAACCCGCTTCCTCTGCTCTTCGTGCCAGTGTGTTACTATTAAGTTATCACCCACCCGCAGGTGATAAGAATGGTTGAAAATGCAGGTATAGCATAGATCATCTTCATATTAACAGTAAGAAAGCTTCCTGTTTCTTTGACATCATGCATTTATTTAGACGTATCTGAAATATTTAGACTAATCAAAAAGACAGAGAACAGACATTAGTTTTCCTTGACCTATTAGATACAAACCTGACTCACAAAGCAAAGTTCAGAGAACTATTTAGCAGTTGCAAGAGTTTGAAAAGAATAATTTGGCTACAGGTGCATCGTTCCTATCACATAATGCGTATATTCAACAAGAAAGAGACAATAGTAGAGACAACAATAGAGATGCTGCACTGGAACTGTTTACACAGCAGATAAATTGCCATAAAGCCACAGTTGATAACACATGGGTATTTGTTGACACAACCATGTCCTTATTGCACAACCTTTCAAAGGCTGAAATCGTTATGATCATAAATGTGATTCCTTTAGAAAAGTAAATGACCATCAGTTATTGTACCTAATGGTACTGTTAAGTGGCTGCTTCACAGGTTGGATGCAACAGACACAGGAAACGGAAATGCTATGCTAACAACAACAGACTCTGCAACACATTTTGATGTTTATCCTGCTGTCAGCCAGGTATCACTTGGAAAGTCTTGACTTTAAATATGACTACTGGTACTTAGAATAGAGATTTCTCAGTACAGGAGACTCACTGGAACTAATTTTTATATGTAAATTCTATCATATGTAAATTCTATCATATGTAAATTCTATCATATGTAAATTCTATCATATGTAAATTCTATCATATGTAAATTCTATCATATGTAAATTTTATCATGTACTTATGAAGCTCATGGGTGCATCTCTTTTGACCTCCACCGTATAAATAAAAATGTTTTACCTCCACCACTTATTTAGTTAAGTTTATAATTACTGTCTGTATCTACGTGTCCTGACATAACATACTTAAATTCATACGTGTTATTTAGCCTCCATCATACACTTCACGGTACACAGGGGGCCCACCTTAGCACGACCTCGGTCCCTTCTGGTACTCGCTTTGTATCCCTACCTAGTACTAACTTGATGTTGTAACATTCTGACGTTTGATTTGGGAGCAATAAAAAGTTATGTAATACTGTTACTCAGTAACTTCTATTGCACTGGTTGTCTAACGCGCAAGACATCCACCGAAGCCGTGTGCATTAGACACTGTACAGAAGCTTAGCAACTTTACTGCATATAAATTCTGCATCATTCCGTTGTCAATAACGATATCTGCAAATGACTCTTATATGGAAGAAAAGTCAGATGATAGGACAGAGTGTGATACAAGAGCTGTTGGAGCCATGTTGTGCCACTGCAATTTAATAACTACCGGAGGGGGTGGAAAGGATATTAGATTATGAAATGCATGAGCACTGTTGTTTTTCTTGCAGGGTACATTGGTCCAAATTAAAGAGGTCTGGTGGCAGATGCACTTTCGGGGTCATCCATAAAGGACGTCCGCAAAATATGACCTACTTTGGACCCTCCCTCCCCTTGTCCGAATTTGTCTGCATTTAACCTTACCCTCCGCCTCCCGCACGCCAAAGCCATGAACGAAAAAACCAACACTGTGACTAACGTCGTTAAGAAGCTACCAGTTCTATCTTATTTAAAAATCCCCTCACTTAAAATGGCAACCAGTACATGATATTTAAAATTGAAAAGTTAGCCCTGATTGTTTTAAAGTTCTAGTACACAGCATGAGGTTTTAGGCAATCACCTTTTCATCTCTCAAGGTTTAAAACTATCATATGTAGAAACTTAGATGGGACTTACGTCATAACCCTTGTCCGCATTAGAATTACCCTCCCTCCCCCTTATTGTGGACGTCCTATATAGATGACCCATTTTGGCTGCTTATTTAGTGTTAGCAGGTGCAATTGCATGTGACTCTGAAAGTACAGCTTGTGTTATTTGGAAACACTAGACAGAGGAGGTGTGACTTGACCAATACAAGCAGTGGTTGAAGTTTTTGCATAAGTAGTTTACATCGTGGCAACTGTTTATGAATATCAATTTCTTAGCATATCAAATCAGAAAACACTCTTACTTTTGCACCCATTAAAAATGATTATGCAGAATTCATGTACAAATAGTGTTAACGAATGTGGGTATAAATTTTTAAACTTTGCTTATATTGTTGTTAACAAATTGTCCATCATTTTGCTTAACAACTACTACAAAAATTAGAAAATTTTCTGTAAAGGAAAAAGAGAAAAGTGCTCATAAATTATCGACATTAAAGGCAACATGAATTTCACAGTTATTGAAATGTCCTAGCTCAAGATCCACAGTTGTGAGATGTTACTATGATTATATGCAATATTATTATGATTATCCTATTATAGTAAAGTTTGTGTTCTTCTGTTGTCTGTTTTCTCCATGTATCAGAGCTGAAGTTTCAAAATAGAAAGTTTCAAAATTACATCAATTTCAGTAAACTTGAAAAACCCTATGCAATATGCAGCTGATGGACTAGACCAGTGATGTCACACATTCAGCATTACAGCCTGCAAGTATTTAGATGGCAGTGATCTGATCACAGTTTATGCTGGAGCCCAATACTACAGTAACAGGACAGTCATAAAACAAATCCAGAGTGTCTCTTAGGAGTTTCTAGTGAAGCGGCACACATGAATTTCACGAAATTTACAATTACAAATAACCCTAAACGTTCAGTCAATCCAAAACAAGCAAGCAAACTAATTTAATATAAGGTATGGCAATTCTGACAGCCCATATAACTTAGTACAAATAAGTGCTTTGGAACAATCTTCCACTTACCTGATGAAATCACTAAGTAGCCTTCCATGAGAAACAGCTTGTCTTAAGTAATATCTGTTTTGAACTGAGAGAGGCTTATGTTCTAGTATTTTTACTCTTAAAAAAGTTCTTAAAGGCACTATTTTAATCCTCACATAAGCTGTATCCATGCATTCATTCAAATTCAGGTATTGGTAACGCATTCATTCATATTCAGATATCGGTACATAAATAGGACATTTAATACTACAATCAAAGGTACAACAATCCCTTCAAAGCACAATGGCAAGTTAATGGACTGCATGGTTTAATTTGATGTTGGACTTAAAATGTATCCAATATCAAACTGTGCAGCAAAGCTGTAAAATTACCCAACACAATGATCAGAGGTGTCAGACAGATTGCTTTCAAAACACCTCCAAGTTTCTCACACTGAGCTTTGACAGGCATGTATGAACTGCACTCTAGTAGCTGACTGGCTTCATTAACATTTCAGAACCTCCCAGTCACCTCTATTCAATTACATGAATCTGTCAGCCACGATTCTTTTCAGCAGCTGAAGTCTTTTGAGAAGAGGCATTCTATTAAACTGAGTTCACCAGATAGGGCTCTTTTGAACTGGAATCTTTTGAGAAAGGCTTCTGTGCAGCAGCATGTTCCTGACACAAGAATTTATTTTAACTGAGGTTCTTCTTGGTGCAAGTCTTTTCAGTTTGGATTTTTTATCTGAAAAGCCTCACTTTTTACTGCTTATAACTGACATCATTTAAAGATATAACAGTCTGCAATCTTTTCAATATAGTTGTTACACAAAATATATTATTCACAACTGGAATATAAAAAGCTTCTTATTATTATAATCATTATTACAAACATATATTTAATGCATGCAAGGTACACAGAAATGCGAATTGATGCCACAATTACAAGGTGAAGAGCTGTTAGATATCCAAATTCTTGAAAGCCAATGAGAAATAGTGAGTTTTGAGGCATTCCTTAAAGGAACAGAAACAGTTTGAACTTTGGACAAACATTGGTAGTTGGTTCCATTCCTTAGGGGCAACCAAATGTAAAGCATGAGAGCCCATGACAGTGCTACAACCAAAAGACCAAACCTGATAGGGCATAACCGATTTTTTTTTTGCCGATTCCGGATAGTTTAGGCCATTATTTGCCAATTCCGGATCCGATTCCAAATAGTCCAAATCCCTCTACCTATATATATATACAGGGGCGTCTATCCCCCTAAGTCATTGGAGCAACGTCCCTTTTCCCCCTCTTCTTCCCCCCTCCACGTTCCTTCCCCCTAAAATGGTGGCACACACACTGACAGATCTCCCTCTCCCATTTCTTGAATGGAGCATTTGCTCCAAGGTTTCTATGGTGTAGACACCCCTGTATATATAAATATATATACCTATATGTATATATATAGTGTGCACCTATAGTAGTATGTGTTTATAACTCCGCCTTTGTATAATGTATATGATCCCTATACCTATATCTATCCCTGCAAGTGGCCTGTCTTCATGGCCATGGAGTCTGGTCGTTTAAGGAGATATGATCTGTATGATTATTCCCATGGGAGAGAGGGAGAGAGACAGAGACACAGACAGAGAGTGACTATTCTGGGGCTCTTGACACTTGACAGCCCTAGTAAGTAGTAACAATCTCAATTATAATTATAAGGAGTGGCCTATACATTGTTATTAGTACCTCCATAGACCAAACCATCTAAAAACAACTGTTATTAATCGGCAGGTTAGACATTCCGGATCCGGATAATTCCAGATAGTCTAAAATCGGCAAAATCGGTTTGCCGATCCTGATTTCGGTTATGCCCTAATACCCGAAGATCGCAGACTGCATGGCGGAATGTAAGAAGTGAGTAGTGTTTGAAGGTAGCAAGGAGTGCTCGTTGTGAGGGTTTTACAGGTAATACAAGCTGCAAGTTTAAATATTATTCTGAATCCTACAGGAAGCCAATGCAGCTGACCAAGCAGAACTAATGAACCTGAAAAGCATACCCACTGTTAGAATTCAGACCAGCCACTTTTAACATGTGCTTTATAAAGCCCATGTACAATTAGACACATTACACATTCATGCAAAAATATATAACAGGTCAACTGTTAATATATCTCAATCAAATAAGCACATAATAAACACGGTGGCATATAATTAAGTAGATGCTTATTATATACATATGCCATACAAATAGTTATGTACATAAACAACTAAATATGACAAGTGGCTTTTATATATAGCAGCAGGTGTACACGCTAGTATTGGAACATTTAAGGAAGTATTTTGCAGCCCTTAGTGATCATAAAAGCCAGTCTCAGGATAAGGACCAGGCCAGAAGATTCTGTTCAGAAGCGTCAGCCTTTACTTTGTTAGAAATTCTGCTCTTAGGACTTATGAGTGCTTTGCACTTTCTTTTCATTAAGAAGCAGTTGGAGATCCATAGTGCCTGTGGTATATGCACACTAATGCCTGGTTAGATCTAATGCAAGATAATGTAAGGTAATAAATTAGAAATTCCTGTGACATTGATGTGTCACACAATGGTACACTATCTGGGCCTTGGGCCCCATTTAAACTAGCAATTCAGGTGCTACAACCTATAAGATAAGCAGCCCTGTAGTTTGAATGGACTCAAGGCGATTGCAGGTAAAACACCACACAGTCAAAGGACTAGTTAAGGTAGAAAAACACAGAAGAGTACAAAGTAATCTATGCTTCAAGTTCTTAAAAAGCACTCATAAAAGCTTCAAGTAGGTACTGCAAAACCACTGTCAAAAATGTCCAGCATAACATAACAAACGTTATAACCCAATAAACAGACAACCCAGACTATCAAAACTTACAAGCTGAGTTCATAATTACTTACAAGCCGAGTTCATAATTGGAAAACAAATGGCTAATATGGATGGACTAACGTACTCGAGATAAAGTTGCCTTACAGTACCAGTACTCTCCATAGCCTCCTCCCCCATGTCAAGACCAGCACCTATTCGCTCTGCCCCCATCCTCATAATCGAGAGGTCCCCAGGGCTGATACACTGTCTAGAAAACATTTTATCATTAGAATGCTCTACTCAGGAATTTGAACATTAATTGGATCTAAATTAATTTTTTTTCTTTTATTTTATTTTAGGTTGCTTATGCCTGTTCTTGATATGTTCAGTTTCTTGTACTTGTATAAACCCGTTTGTTAGCCGCAGTGCATTTGCAGGCGGAGCATTAAAGTCCATACTTACTTACTTACTTACTTATTGTTATCGTATCGTATCTCGTAGCATATCGTATCCAGAATTTATTCAGATGCACAGTTAAGTAGTTGTACAGGGTGCTATGAATGATATTTCAACCTAATAAAAGCCTTATATATTATAACTGAGTGAAATATTAATTCTTGCTCACTCTATAAATTAAATCATTTATTTTGAAAATACATGGAGTGTATACTACTGCAGCTTGTCAACAAACTCTTGAAATTATCAGATCACAACCATGGCAGAAAAGACTCAAGTAACAGAGCACAGAACAAAGAGTATAGAGTGCACCATATAGTCAACAAAACTTCTCAATATAGTGCTATCATATAAACAGTATGTAACAATTGAAACATTTAATATTGTCAAGACCACTTTACTGATACAACGGCAACAATTTTAAATACTCAAAGCCATGAAAGTGCTCCTCATCTCCACAATATTCTTCTAATATCAACCTAATCCTGTCTCCAACTTTCGGATTGTCACCGTAGATGTCGTGAGTTTCATCACAGGCATCAGCCTCATCTACGTCAAGAACCTTATAACCTTGTATAAATCCTCATATTAATCTCACTGTACATTGCTAATTCCACATTCAAAATAATGCATTTAATCAATTCAAAAAAATCATCCCATACATGTTCCCTCAGAAATGACTGTTATCACCAGTCTAGAACGAGCTTTTCAGAAACTCCAAACTTACATATTGCTTCATAATTACTTGTAGCTTCAGTGCGAGTTACTAATGGTAGGCCTACTTTTTATATTGGTACTTTTAATATGAAACCCGACTAACATGAAAGTTTTTGTCTTATTTCAGCCATACTCAAGTACTGTAAGTGTTAAACCCTACTAAATGAAAATGATGCTTGCTTTATGTGAAGGGAAATACAGGGTACATAGGCCAAACACCAACTACTGTCTTTAAAAGTAGAACATTTTATTACAGACAATAATAGCAACTTTCAGTTCGTTTACGGTTCATAGGATTTCCTTTACCTGGCTTTGCTGTGCACTTTAAAAATGTTGTATGGGACATTATCAAATTTCAGTGACAGTATTTTATTGCATTCCATATCAGGAATCATAAAATCGATTCCCTATAAATTTTTTGAGCAGAGACATTATCTTGTGAGGATGAATGTATGTATGTATGTATGTATGTATGTATGTATGTATGTATGTATGTATGTATGCATGCATGCTTGCATGTATGTATATAGGTATGTACCTGGACTTTTATTAGGGGCATTCTGAAAAGCGTTATTTATTTATTAAAGTTATGAACACGGCTGTCTAAGGGACCTGGACAGGTGCACCTTAACATAGCAAGAAAAGGTAACTTGAGCTGAGTTTATAGGGACAGCTCGGATGTCAATGGGAAGATTATTCCCAAAGGATCACGAGAGTGCACTGTACACTCAACAGTGCACGCATGCTGACATACGACAAAACAGATCAGAAGATCTCCAGGGATGGATGAACAGTGCTACCAGGGATGGATGAACAGTGCTACCAGTGACCTGACTAAGTTGAAACCAGCACAAAAGAATGCCAGTCAAAAAGTACGAATAAGTTAAGTTTTACAAACAGATGATATTTGTACCTGGTAAACTAATAAAATATACCATTTCAATTTGCATGTAAATTTCAAACAGCTACAACTGCATGTAAAAGAAATTATTTATTAGTATAGCAATGTTATGGTAACTTTATCATTCACTAGAGGACAGTGCTCTTGTATTGCTTTATTAGTGGACACAAAATTTTGCCTTGACTGTGTATAAGTTGCACCACCCCACTTCAAATTTTAAAAATTGTCAAAAATGTTGCCACTTATAATCAAGGCATTGGGTATATAGAAGCAGTCCACCAAGCCCATTCCTGGTCAAAGTACAAAGTAGCCCAGGATATCAGGTTCCAGCCACTGCTCACTCTGTCTGGCAAAGGCCATAAAACTAAATTTAGGTTATTTACAATCCTACTAATCCTTTATTACACAGGCATGTTTGCTAGTTTTATGACAATATAAAGTAAAAAGCAGCACATAGCCATGCTGAATAAAACTGTGCTACAAATGCACATGTATAAGAACACAGATAAATCAATTGACACATGTGTACAGAATACATATATATGCATAGATCCATGCTGGGCATAATTTACATATATACTTGCCTAATGTAATACATATGTTCATGCATACACAGACATACATAGAAACATACAGTGAAAGTCCGTTAATGTGCACATCATTAACCCCAGAGTCCGGCTTACACATTGTGCCACCATGCCCCCAATGCCATGAGATTAACAGATTAACGTGGGGGCATAGCTAATGCATCTCTCTGTCTCTCTCTCTCTCTCTGTCTCTCTCTGTCTCTCTCTGTCTCTCTCTCTTTCTCTGTCTCTCTCATCCGTGGCAAACTTCATTTGCTGCTCCCAGTCATCGCTGCCCTTCTCCCTTCTCTCTCTCTCATCGTCCATGACAACCATTATTTGCAACATGGTAAGCGCTGCAGCTCTTACTGCTTACACAGTCAAAGGAAGCATAGGCATAATTTACAGGGGTACGCAAGGTACCCGTACCCCCTCTTTTTGGACTAGATGGTACTGTACCCCACGTTTCATACCCATTATAGATTCAAAACAATTACTGAGCATTATCATCAGTGTGATCACCATCATCATCACTCTCATTGTTATTACAATAACATCATCATCATGAAGCCTATAATTATTATTATACTTGTAATACAAACGATGCCGTTATAATTATTTAACTGTCGCAAAGCTGAAACAATCCGAAATTTGGTACCTCCCCACTTTCTAGACTAAAGTTACACCCCTGCATGGAAGCCTTTGATGCACTGCCTCAGGAGACGTGTCCGATCTCTTCTCTCTCTCATCACTCATGGTAACCAATATTTGCAACTTGAGGCCCACAGAAGCCTTTGATACACCACCTAAATTTTCTAAAATAATTGTTCTTTTAGTTTTCTTCTGTATTTGCAAAACGCATGTGTATTCGGACTTAGCACAGTAAAGATAATTTTTTAGCTAATAGTGATGTTCTGAGATTCGCCGACTACACATTCGTGCTAAGGTAGGCACTACATGTACATTACTGCTATATCTAATTGGTAGACGGTGTGCCTCCCAGTGGCCGCGTGTTAACAGGGTTTCACTGTACAGCCTCAAGTATACAAAACCTCACGAATTCACACATATGGAAATGAAGTATAATGTCAGAAAGTTATGTACCAAATATTACCGTATATACCCACACACAAATATACAGGCCACATACCCACATATATAAATATATATTCATTCATTCATTCATTCGAAGATTCATATAGCACCCCTTCAAGGGAACTACTCATGATTTATGAATAGATGAAACACAATTTCGTGATCCTATACCCAATAGACAACGCTCAATTGATCTCCACAGACTGCTAAATTTGCCAATCAATCATATGATGATGATGCTGCATACATGAAATGCCAATGCTACAAAGGATTCAAACCATATTTAAAAAGCTATAAAACTAAGTAATAATGGCCTTCAAAATGTGTACACATAAAACTTAAGCGGATTCACAGTAACTTACAATTACAATTTACAGTTACACCAAACACAAAACAACAAATGTTCACAATATATTAAGACATATAGAAGGAATACTTACAATTAATTTACCAAAACAGTTACATGTACAACTGTACATACAACACAAGCCTCAACATTAAATTCATATACATATGTTTATATGCACTGGCACCTAGATAAAATGCAAGTCATTATTATATAAATTCAGCTGTAGTGTGGTCAGCAAACATAGATTACAAAATTAATTCAGTTGCAGAACAGAACCGTATATATCACAACCTTCTTAAAATAATTCCCACCCCCCTGTACATTTTAATTTTTTCATGTCTAATTGTGCAGACATATGCATTATTACATCAAACACACCACATCAAATAGCATGACCCCTGAAATTTGTAAACATACCTATTAAATCATTGATAAACACTACCAGGCACATTCTAAAATGCCATCGACGTATATACATCGATGTAATATGCAAATATAACTTTGTTAAAGACCATACACTTTTTATCTCCCCATTTGGACTTCATCCCAAATATACTAATTTCTTACTGATATAATAACAGATTTATACCTGGATAAACAACCGATTCAAAAGGTTTAATTTCAAATAAAGTACAGAAATAAATATACATAATTTATATATATATATATATACTATGTATTTATATATATATAAACTGAACACAGGTATAAAGAAAAATTTTATATATATATATATATATATATATATAAAGCAGCTTCTTTATACCTGTATAATAGTGTATATATACATACATAAAGCAATTCTGCTTTATACCTGTGTTCAATTTCCTTAAAAAAGTTCCAAGCCCACTACATGTCTGTGAATTTCCGACTGTCAAGAAATAAATTCTGAGATATTATATATATATATATATATATATATACATATATATACTACATATATATACTACATATATATATATATATAACCCTGCGATATCTCCTTACTCCACTAGTTTTAGCAAATACTTAGTAACTACAAGTGATTGTCTAAAGGACATCTTCAAGAGCAGTTAAGTATGCAAACGGATGTCAAGTGCACTGGATATAAGAACTGCTCAAGACCACTCATTTTTTCAGAGAACTTTCGAACTCAGACAGACCTTGTAAATTACATCTAGCATTTGCTAAATAAAAACTATTTGCCTCAAATTGTCTAGTAAATACTTGTTCACAAATCTCTTACTCAGATAGGCATAGTAAAACTCATCTAGTAAAACACCTTCTAGTGAAAATATAATTGCATGCAAGATAACGAAGAAAACCAAGTTATCTGAATCAGTTTGCTTATTTATAATTTATTATTAAATATAATCCCCTATGTAGTCTGAACAACATCTCTTGCCAGCTGCTCAGTTGCAATAATGATACATAATTGACAATTTTTCACAAACAGAAGAATTTAAAATAATTTGGACTTCGTATGAGCATGTCGGCACCACAACCTCAACTCAGATTGTGTTTGAAACACAAGATTTGATTCTTTCATCATCAGCTGATAGCATGAAGTTTATAAACAAAAATGTACCATCAAAATGAATAACTGACAGATATTATATCTTCAGGTGTATTTTTATACGTAATAAATTCTGATGACTTTTGCATTCACGAATGATAATTAATACAACTTGCATTACACCTGAATGATGAAGTACAGTTAAAAATGTTCCTATACTTCCATAGTGAATGTAGATAATTTTAAAAGGATCAACTGAAGCTAGCAGTTCAGGTTAAACATCTGACAGACACATACCCGGTATACACTTGCTTACAATCACACATGTATGCAAGTATATCTTGAGAAACGCATCACAACATACCTACAAAGGAGGAGAAGGAAAAGGAGGAGGAAGAGGAGGACAAGGAGGAGGAGGAGGAGGACGAGGAGGAGGAGGAGGAGGAGGAGGAGGAGGAGGAGAAGGAGTGGGGAGGAGGAGGGGAGATGGAAAAGAAAAAGGAAAAGAGGAAGATGATGAAGAAGAAGAAGACAAAGAGCAGTTCCTTAATCTTGTTATGAGGAGGCACTAACAGCTACTGGAAAAACAATACAGTCACCATTAAATTGTTAAGCTAACCCTGAGATACATCCATGAGCATGAAGTGTTTGCGACTTCATTTTCTTAGCCTCAGCAATGCATATGAGGGCAGGTGGGCAGTCCTCTCTCTCACTGGTCTGATCTTCCCACCAACCATGTACAGTCAGTGTACTCATTGTTAATGGGTTGGCTAAGGGCACAAGTTCAACTGAAAACTAATTTCTGTCCTGGCAGAGATTTGAACCCCCAACCGCTCGGCCGATGGTCCAGCACTGGTACATAACACATCACATGCATACTCCACATCAACACATATATGTACACAGTTTACATAAATGACACAAGCATTTACGTACACCCTCTGATTTCACTACATGTAATTTTAAGCAAAATCAATAAGCGAGTGGTGGTTAATGCTCACCTTTCGTCAAGCATTTCAAGGTCACTCGCTTCTGATCGTTTACGTGTCATGTTGGATAGCAGATTTCCTGCCACAAACTGGAACTGAAATCGTGACATAAAATCACCATTCTCCATGAAATTCGAATTTGATGATGGAAGAACCTCAAGCGGGAAAACTTCTCCTTGAATGCCTTCAGCAAGACGCTCTTTTCCCACGGACACCACAGGAGTGGAAGACAGAGAATGTACCAGTGGGTCCAGAGGCATGGAAAGGGGATCCACCGGTTGGACTACCGAGGTCTGCGGACTACAGCTGGCCAGCGAAGATGCGTTTAAACTGACAGAACCGTGGGCCGAGTCAGAAAACGGTATTAGATCGACAGAGGGATTTTCTGATGGCTTACGTAAGAAGGGGTTTGGATGGTCATAGACGCTGCCCTGAAAAGCAGTCTGATCATCACTGGCATGATTACTGTTTCGTAATGTCACAAAGATGTTCTTGGGTTTTGGGCTGGGACCACCACCACTTCTGGGTTCTTCAACGGACTTAATCAATAGGACACTGTCATTGAAATCAAGGCAGTTCCATCGACCATGCCTGACAACGCCTTCTTGATTGTCAATCTTGACGAGGCGAAATCTCGAATGGACATCCTTTTCTTTCAGCTCATCATGAGGTGGTGGTGGTACACTTTCCTTTGGCTCATCTTGTAGTAGCGGAAGCCCTGTCACAACATCTTCCATTGAACTGTATATGGTGTCCTCCGGGTCAATATTCGCTACAACATTGGTGGACTGTGATATGTCTGTTACGTCGGAGCTGAGGTCATCCAGTCCTGTGCGGTCATCAATGCTATCGCTGTCCTCGTTGCCGCCATTCCTGGACACAATTCGTGTGATCTTAAATGAACTCTTCTTCTCTCTCGGCTCACCAGAAATCTCCCTGACAACGTCCACAGAATTCGAAAACACGGGCGACAACGTTTGTACATTTTTAAAGTCGTTAAATGCTGAACTATTGAGACTCCCGTCCGCTAAAGCACTGTCCAACCGCCCAGATCTACCGTTTTCCATTGTAGAGATAATCAAACGACGAAACGAGATTTAAATTTTGGCCACGCACACACCAAGGGCATTTATGCCAGCGACGAGTTTGGGGCGGGCAGGCCAACGCTTGTTTATAAGGCCTCACACTGTATCGACATTCTTTATACCTAGGCTATGGAACTCAGAAACAATGTACACTGAGGACAAATGAAAAAAGCAATATAACAAAATTATTCGCACAAATTCCTAAAACAATCTACTTTAAATACAGCCATACAATCTCAGTGTTTCTAACCGCCGCACCTGCCATTGCTTTTCATTGGTTACTAAAAATACACGAATCTTGTGCAAGTTCTCTAGGATATCTAGTAAGTAAGTTAACATGAGCTGATTTTAACTTTCTTCTTCTTCTTCTTCTTCTTCTTCTTCTTCTTCTTCTTCTTCTTCTTCTTCTTCTTCTTCTTCTTCTTCTTCTTCTTCTTCTTCTTCTTCTTCTTCTTCTGAAAGATAGATGGATTATTATTATTATTATTATTATTATTATTATTATTATTATTATTATTATTTGTTGTATATAGTAGACCTACTGGCGGGAGTTTATTCCAGAGAGGTGGGACAGCTATGGCTATGGAGCGATTCACAAATTTTAGTGATGAGGTGGTGATGTAGGCCTAAGGGCAGAGAAATGTTAGGGCGGAAGAGGCGCGGTTTGAGCGAAGTTGTTGAACCGTGAACAGCTGACGGAGATAGCACAGCTGGGACGAGAGCAGTGTATTGTATAGGTGAGTGATATGACATTATTTTCTATTCGTTCTAGTATTTTAAGCAAGTGGAGTGATTTGAGGACAGGAGAGATGTGGTAGTGTTTGGGGTTTTTAGTCACAGCACGGGCGAGGGCATTCTGGATACCTTGGAGCAGAGGCTTTTTAACATGTTAACTGGTTGGGAAATTCCCCACCAGCCTTCTCAAATTCCCCACCAGTCCTTGCCCTTTCCCCACTAGTGAATTTTATTCTTTATGTTTTTAGTCCTACCAGTTGCCGCCAATGCTGAAAAATTAATGATTAAATGATTTGATTTTATTATGACTACCAGCATGCCCATATAGAGCCCATCTTAAAATTAGATGGGCTCATAGGTTTGGGCTAGCCCAAAGCCCATCTGGAAGCGATGCGAGGAGCCCGTTATCCAAATAAAATTTTATTTGGACGACAAGTTGTGATATCTGACTAAAAGATGGGCTTGGGCTGTCGTTGTCGATCCCATTTTGGGTTTGAGGTCAGACGTCCATTTACTGACATTTGCGACATCCGATATTTGGATGGGCGATAATTGGGCATGCGGACTTGGACTATCCACGAGCCTTCCCATTTCTCATACGAATTGAACGCCCCACAGTTGTAAGCATTATTGTACACATATAGCTTTCTGTGCGTTGGTATCAATCTATAGGGCCTACGGCACACATCTACACACGTATCTACAACGTGACGCACTGGACGCACGTGCGTCCACCCACCAAATCAAATCCACACACAGAAAAGGCATCGCATCGATATTTTTGACAATCTCACTGTGTAATTTTGGTTTACCATACAATATGTATAAATAATATCATAGGATATCGCATGTATGTGTTATTCTGTACTTTTATGAGTCACTCTGAGTCATTTTCAGTGTATGACTACGAGTGGCATACAGAGGACTGGTGTGGAACTGTGGATGGGAGGAGACGGGAGGAGTGTGCGTCCAATTTTTTAAAGCCTGGCGGTGCATGTACGTATGTATGTGTGTATGTATGCATGTACGCATGTGTTTGTATGAATGTATGTACGTGCGTATATACGTACGTACGAACGTACGTATGTGTGTGTATGTATGTATTTATTTATGTATTTATGTATGTATGTATGTATGCATGTATGTATGTATCCCAATATTAATGTTGTTTATTGTCGTCTGCTAGCCCGTCTCCCAGTGCCTTTGCAACGCCACTGAGCATGAAGCTTTGAAAATCCCAAACTTTGATCTCACATGGAATAAAATAAAAAATGAAAATTAATCCAGCCAGCACACATATCTGGGGAAAATGTTGGGGTCATAACAATTGCTTCTTATTCTTTTTCAAATGTGCTGGCTTAGAATGTAGGGCGGAAGCGGAAGTTGTGGGAAAAGAGATAGCGGACCTGATCAAAAGAATGTTATTCTTCGTAGGGAGAGACTGCTTCAAGCTCGACAACCACTGATATGGAAATGTCTCCCGAGGTTTTGGTGCATCCATTGTAGTAGGAACATCTATGCATCTGCCTCTTAATTCTATTAATAGTGAACCCTATTCTGAACTTGCTTGGGAATTAGCTGGTGCACTTGCGCTTAGCTTTGCAGTGGCGCTTTAGAAATCTAGAGTTTAAGATTACGATTATGAACACGTACCTCAATTATAAGCATCTATTTATAGAGGTTAGGTGGGTTCCAGGCTCAGTTCTGCGATGATGCATTAATAGGATTGAACCCGTCTTCCAATTCCAGTACCACTGACTTTGACCGCTATACAGTACCGCCTTTGATAGATGACTGTGGTTGAAGGGTACCGCGAAAAGCGACTGTTAAGCAGCCACCATATGCATGGGATCCCCAAGGGGAAGCCTTATCAGGACCCATTTTGGACCTTTGCGGCCGAGAGTTCGCTAGTGTCTAAAAGAAGACCTAATGCAGGTGTTCACGACATGGACTCTTTGGACACACGCAGGGCCGGATTAACCACTCGGGGGGCCCTATGCTAATTTTGCACGGGGGGCCCTTGTCGTACTGAACATGGAATGACTGGGACGCCGTAAAGACATGACAATCAACTGTAGCAAAGCAGGATCAATGTGCCGTGGTGCTCAAATTTGTAGTCAATGCACATTGCATACAACACTGCATTTGGGGACTATAAGGTTTTTTCACACTTTTCTTACAGTATATATTGCCATCATACAGTTAGCGTAAAATTATAATCAAAATTCGAAACTGTTCTCTTCATTGTTAACGTTTCAGAAACATTTGCGAATTTTAGCTGCTGGAAATTGTGTAATAATGTTCATCAAATGAAATGAGTTTAAGTATACGTCGGCCTAGCACTCTCAACACAGCCAGTGAAAATCGATCCGTTTGATTACGGTACGGTACTCATATGGAATCGGACATGTCTCTGCAGGTTTCTGATCCCTTTTCAAGCCAATTACTCAATAGTGGCCGCTGGAACTGGCAACCATTCATAGGAAGGTCAATCAGACGAGTGAGAAGGAGGGTTTGTAAACTTTTGACGATTCGTTTTCAGACGGATGTGTAACAATAATTGTTTCAGTAAGTTCAGTATTGTGAGTCTCGTCTGTATGAGCATGACCACCATCTATCGGTATATAATTATGCAGTGTCATGCAAGTAGTCACAGCTCACAGGTAGTGCTGTGAATGGAACAGCCCTACTATTGTGTCGACCTCATCCCAATAATTATAATATCAGGCAAATCCATTGGTTGTGCTCCTTTATCGCCGCCTTTTACTTGACTCGTGTAAGAAATACATCAAAACACGGCGCTGAAGCACACGAAGGCCAATCATTCTCAGTCTTGTCGTTAGCAAGTTGGCATTTCTTAGTACCGGAAAGCAGAGAGGTGCTAGGCATCGTGTACGCTTAAAAACGTTAAAACTTAAATCCAGGGAACGAATCACGTCGGAATAAAACAAAAGTAACGTCAGTAGCCCTCCCCCCATGGATATTGACAGAAAGAAGTCGAGTCAATAGAAACGCATGTTTCACAGCAGTTACACAGCAGTTAATTGTTTACATGACTGACATTTAAAATTAGCAATATTCTTAGTGCAAATTCTCCCTTAAACTGAAACTAATTATAATTATAATTATGAACAAATAATTAGAAATACTGTGTCTTGCAACATTCTGACCCCGGCCGGGGGCCCCCTTCAAGCGGGGGGCCCCATGCTAAAGCATATTGAGCATACTGGTTAATCCGGCCCTGGACACACGCTCGGTGAATAACGTGTTGGCATACTGTCCAGTAAAAGTATGATTGCTAGAATTACGGGGAAACAACGGTTCATCTAAGGATGGCTTGAACATTTCGGTGCCAAAAAATGCAGCTCGACTCGGGCAACCCAAACAGAGATTTAAAAAAAACGTATGACGATGATCATTCGATTTCGCGAATGTGTCTGACTGTGATAAAGGCGCTCTACAGGTCACTACAGCAGACAATTATAACAGATTCCAGTATTTGCTACTCGCAGACGCCAAGGGCTTACACAAGAGATGCGTAACGAATTATCTGCTTCGGTTACTTTGTACCCTCCTACCCCTTATGCGTATTTGACATTACTCTTATCCTTCTTTTCAGATGTCCGCGGATTACAAATGCTTAGATCAGGCTACCCTGTTCATATATATGCAAGGCTAGCAATTCCATGGGGTAATTTGATATTGCCGCGTCCGGGCAAGATTTAATCAGATTCAACGCTGTAGGCAGTATGCTGTTTGACTATGCAATTGGTGTTTAATGTACAGGCTTCGTGAAATTACCACGCTCCAAATTTAGATGCGGACCTTCGCAATCGCATAACCTTCGCACTCCCCTATTCTGATTCTGGGTGACCTCTCATCCTCTTTGTGGGCATCGCTTTTGGGTGGCCCTATATAACTCCAGGCTCATCGTTGTCCAATGTCCATACCATTCTAGTTACAGAAAAATATCATAACTGAACAGTAAAGCAGCCATAACAACGTCAATGGTGGCAGATTGAAGGAATGGTTGGTATATTTTACACCTAAAGCCTAGATAGTGATGAAATGTGACTAGAAGAGAATCAAACATAACTTTATAACATTAAAACTGATGTAAAGTCAACAGACGGAACTATAGACTTGCAAACTAATCTGTTTTCTTTGTTCTAGAAAATTACCTAAACCCAAACATTTAAAATATTTCAAGAAAATATATCTGTCTGTGGAACATCACAGTGGTCATGATAGCATAATGATAGTGCTCTGATATTAGGCTTAACATAATAATAATGTTCCATAAAATCCTTCTCAATTTCAAACATTTTGTCACACATGGCACATCCGTGTTTTTTTGTGACAAAAATTACATTTTTTATAGTTTTTCTCCAGTGTGGGTTCTTTTATGACATTCAAGATGAGTTTTTTGTGCAAAATCCTTTGTGACAGAAATTGCACACACACGATTTTTATCCAGAGTGGGTTCTTCTATGACATTCCAGATGAGTCCTCCGTGCAAATGCTTTGGGACATGAATTGCACATAATTTATATGGTTTTTCTCCAGTATGGGTTCTTTATGGTATTCCAGATGAGTCTTCTGTGCAAATTCTTTATGACATTAATTACACCTGTATGGGTTTTCTCCAATGTGGGTTCTTTGATGGTGTTCAAGAGTAGTCTTCTCTGCAAAGTATTTGTGGCATAAATTGCACACATATGGCTTTTCTCCATTGTGGGTTTTTGTATGGTGGTTTAGAGTATACTTCCGTGCAAATGTTTTGTAACATAAATTGCACATGTATGGTTTTTCTCTAGTGTGGGTTGTTTTGTGGCATACCAGATGACTCTTCCGTCCAAATGCTTTGTGACATGAATTGCATAAGTAAGGCTTTTCTCCAGTATGGGTTCTTTTATGCTTTTCCAGATAAGTCTTCAGTGCAAATGCTTTGTGACATGAATTGCATATAAATGGTTTTTTTCCAGTGTGAGTTCTTCTATGGCATTCCAGATCTTTATTCTGTGAAAATTCTTTGTGACATAAATTGCACCTGTATGGTTTTTCTCCAGTGTGAGTTCTTCTATGGCGTTCCAGATTAGCATTCTGTGAAAATTCTTTGTGACATAAATTGCAACTGTATGGTTTTTCTCCAGTGTGGGTTCTTTTATGCTGTTCCAGAGTAGTCTTCAGTGCAAATGCTTTGTGACATGAATTGCATATAAATGGTTTTTTTCCAGTGTGAGTTTTTCTATGGCATTCCAGATCTTTATTCTGTGAAAATTCTTTGTGACATAAATTGCACCTGTATGGTTTTTCTCCAGTGTGGGTTCTTCTATGGCGTTCCAGATTAGTATTCTGTGAAAATTCTTTGTGACATAAATTGCAACTGTATGGTTTTTCTCCAGTGTGGGTTCTTTTATGCTGTTCCAGAGCAGTTCTTTTAGCAAATGCTTTGTGACAAAAATTGCACATGTATGGTTTTTCTCCAGTGTGGGTTTTTGTATGCTGGTTTAGAGCACAATACCATGCAAATTTTTTGTAACATAAATTGCACATATATGGTTTTCCCCCAGTGTGGGTTCTTCTATGGCATTCCATAGTAGTCTTCTCTGCAAATGCTTTGTGACAAAAATTGCACATGTATGGCTTTTCTCCAGTGTGTGTTTTTGTATGGTGGTCTAGAGTATGCTTCCATGCAAATTCTTTGTAACATAAATTGCATGTGTATGTTTTTGTTTCAGTGTGGGTTCTTTTGTGGCATACCAGATGAGGCTTCTGTGAAAATGCTTTGGGACATGAATTGCACATGTATGGTTTTTCTCCAGTATGGGTTCTTTTATGGTATTCCAGATGAGTCTTCTGTACAAATTCTTTGTGACATAAATTGCACTTGCCTGGGTTTTCTCCAGTGTGGGTTTTTGTATGGTGGTCTAGACCACTCTTCTGTGCAAATGATCTGTGACATAATTTGCACTTGTGTGGTTTTTCTCCAGTGTAGGTATTTTTATGGATTTTCAGACTGGATTTCCATGTAAACGTTTTGTAACAAAAATCACATATGTATGTGTTTGGTTTGTTGTGGCTACTTGCTTTCATCTTGAGATCCTGAACATAACCAAAATATTGGACTTATTTATAGGTTGAAATTATTACTGCTTTTCCATGTTATTGCAAACCTATCATGAATCAGAAAATGCAACTGTTAAAATAATATTATATTTATCAAAGGAAGATGGGATGCAATAGGAAACTGAAGACTAAGAATAATGAAATCCCAATTGCGAATCGAAAATCATGAACTACAAGTATGCAGAGATGTCACAAGGATGATATTAGAGGGTGCATGATAGTGCAGTCAGGAGCGATGACTTAAACACTTAAGATTGTAACAGAATAGTGTTTCACTAATCTGTTACAATCTGTAGGCCCACATCTGAGAATCAATGAACTGACATTTGAAAGTTTTCTTAGCCTTTGTAAATGTGTGATTATGCTTCCAAGATATGGTGATAGAAAGTTTGGAATAAGCAGTCTAGCAACCACTGGCATAAACTTGTCCAAAATATTTGTGGGAGGGGGAGTTGGTTATTCATTCTACACTTGTTGCATTGGGTGTACAGTCCATCTCAATTATTGGGAGCACATGCTTCCGCTGCTCTCCCCCAGCAACACAAATTCATGATTGAATAAGATTGTTTTCTTGCACTTATTTAAAATATGGCAAAGAAAGCCAGAAAGCTATAGTAGAAAACCTCGAGATCTGGATAATACAATTATTGGAAAAATTAATACCCATAATCCTAGCCATAAAACAGCATAAAACAAACAAAAATGCTGCATCAAGCGGACGAGAAAGATCTCTTATAGCAAGAGAGACATTGGAAGTGGATTGGCCACATTTTGAGGGGGTATTCCCTACTAAGAACTATCATATGTAAAAGAATGAGGAAAAGAGAAATAGAGAAAGACCTAGATGAACGCTACTGGAGTGGATGATGGTGGAATGGTGGATGGATGCAGTAAACTGAAGAAGGAAGCCCATCATTGAGAGGGGAGGAGCCAATAGACGTTTGAACCGGTCCAAAAGCAGAGAACTTGAAAAACCCTTGTCATATCTAACCCTGTTTGGAATCCCAGAGTGCAGTGCCATAGAACAAAAGCACTGGACAATGCACATACTTGTCTCATTAGATTACATCTACGAGTGTTTGCTCAATTGCAGAACAATGTTGTATTTTGCTAAAATGTACAAATTTACAATGTCGAAAACTTCTAAAAGTAGCCTATACCATTTGTAACTTAAAGTCACTGCGTCAAAAGGGATAAGGTTTATTTTTCCCAAAGGAGCCATTTCTGTACTGACAGAACTGTAATTAGTCCATATCATTTTGCACAGACTGCAAAGCAATTACGGAAAACATTAAGATCTTGAAATCAGCACATGATTGCATAGATAACCGGCGTGGTTAAGTTTCGCTGAAATAAAAAAATTATGAAAATTCTGAACATTCGTCAGTATGCGTAATAGGCAGGCTGTAATCTAGTCCCCCTCTTGTGGGGGGGGGGAACAAGTTTCCTGGGGGGGGGGTGGATTTTCCACCCCAAAAGGTGTCTACATTACAATATTGATGGCCTCTGGGGGGAAACATCAATCCTGGGGGGGGGAAATCCCCCCAAAGACGTCTAGATTTCTCACTGCTTAATAGGGGTCTATTAAGATGAGATAACAAATCGAAGGCAATGGTCGGTGAAAGAAAGGTTGATATAATAATTACATAAGTATAAATACATAGGCCTACTGGTACATAACAATTATGTAATAGTTGTTATTTACATACTGTGTATAGATTCTTTAGTCTAGATATTATAACGAAATATGCTTCACCTGCATAGGGCCTATACACGCAGAAGGCGGAATTAACGTATCAAAATGTAGTAAAATAACGAAAAGAGTAGTTATAAATCGTTTTCTAGAAGCCAATAACACGATCCAACCATTTCACAAAATTGCGTTCCAAAATGTGAAACAGGCCTACTAATCGTTACGCAATTGTAAACTCAAAACTCATAAAGCGCCACTCGAAAGCCAAGCGCAAACCAGCTTATTCACGAGCGCTGCATCAAGTCAGAGGGGTTCCAGCGGGTACTCAAAGGAGGTCAGAGCAAGGTTTCCGGGGTCCAGATCACGAGATGAGGCAGAGCAGCTGTTAGGGCGGATGTCATTTATGTCTAGAAAATCGGACGGCGAAGGATCAGATGAGTCAGAGTAGGAATTTTTGAAAAGGTGAGACTTTAGTTTTGAGTGGAAAGCATATAGCTTTCAGACTGCAAATCGTATACAATTAATAATACAATTAAGCCAGTCTTACTCAGTCTGAGCTAACTCCCAATACTTCTTTCTCCTCGACCATGCAAGTCTTCTGACTGTTTCCGTGAACAACATGTGAGGTTTGAAGTTGAAATCCTGGTCATTTTTCTAGTTTCTATAACATTTATCTTGTTCCAGTAGGCCTAATCAGTGCTATTCTATTTTTGTTCTTTTCTGCAGTTGTGCAATGCTTGTTGTTGGACTTGATATAATTCTGTACAAAATTACAAATGTTAATTGTTTCATTTCGATGATTTGTCTTATATCGATAGGCCTAATTTGACAATTTGAAAGTTCACTTATTTAAAATAGGGCAGGCCCCCTATATATATAGGCCTATGTCCTTTTCCAAGTTCATCCGATTCAGTGTTTTTGACGTAAAATGACGCTCGAAGAATGTCCTTTTTCAAAATATCCCCACCAATGAAGATTTCTTAAAAATCCTCTGGCTTGGAGACGATTTATTTGAGTGATGTCTAGGCCTTATGTTCAGAGCGAGCGAGCTGCAGTACCGGTAGTCTAATTTGGCGTCTGCTTATCTCTATCCGCGTTGCCTATATTCGGAACTCATGGCAGATTCAGACCCAATTTTCATAATCATTAATCAATAATTATTGCTTCTGTATAAGGCACCTGTGAATTCTGGTTTGCTTTTATGACTCTAAAGTAAGGCGCAGTTTACTGCGCGCTGTCATAGGCTAGGCCTATGCCTACTATATAATTCTAAGGTCAAAGCTGCAGTGGCGTACCGAAAGGGGACGGACAGAGACCAGTCGCTGCGGGCGGCACTTTTGCAGAGGCGGCAAAATAGTGTCGCGAAATTCGATGCTTCGCTCCTGTGTTTTTGTTGTCCTTTTCGGTTCTGACTAGACTGAGCATTTGTGTGTATTGTGAAGCTTTTCGGGTTATTGAGTGCTGAGGGATATAGCGTAATTCAATAGGGAAATTCCCTCTTTCTGTTGGTGCACTGAGTGAACTCGCAAGCGCATGAACTATGCTCGTATATATTTATTAATGAACATACAACCTACCGTGCATAAATATATTTGGGTTATTGGCCTGCGGGAAAGCGCGCGCTGCTTAGCCGTACAGGAGAGGTACTGGGGTACCGCAGAGGTACTGGGGTACCGCAGAGGTACTGGGGTACCGCACAGGTACTGGGGTACCGCAGAGGTACTGGGGGTACATGAAAAGCCTATATAAAGGGCGTGGATTTGCATTTGGCAGAACAGAGGATTAGTCAGACAGTGTAATGTATAGAGTCCGTCGTTGCGGTCAGAGTAGTTTAGGCAGTCGTTGTGTGAATTACGTTTAGTTCGTCAGAAGAGATCTTTTGGTCAGTATTCGGTTAAATCAACTTGAGGTTAAGAATAAGCTTTAAGTTTAAGGCGTTGTTGAATTGATGTGAGTACAGTTATTTTGGCGATTGTTTAATATCGAATGGATCGACATAATTGACGGTTTCTGTTGGAAAATCTCGGCCATTGAGATGAAATTATGTATCGATACTTCTGTTGATTTGAACGAGGAATAAGAAGAGTTTTTGGTTGGATTGAATTGTCTTTGCCTTCTTTGTCGGAGTCGATCGCGTCCATTAAGTCCCTCGAATATCACGAGGGCCGTACCTTGTACAATCACCGGAAACGGAACTCTTGGCTGTACGCTGCCATCCTGGTAATAGATTGTAATCGCGGACATATACGAGAGCGGCAGTCAAGGGGGAAGAAAGAAGAGAGAAACGCTTTTTCGTACCACTCCGTAACGTTCAACAACTCCGTTACACTTGAAAAGAAGTAGAAGTTTCTTTTCCGTGACATTGATACCAGAATCCACACCGTTACGTCTCTCTGGGCTTCCGAGTTAAATTCCGTTACATTGGTACCAGATCGTGGGGTGAGTTTACAAGTGACAAAGATATATTTCTGGGGCATTGATCGACATCTGAACTGTTCAACGACGAAAGCTGATGGAGGACGAAGAAATTCAATTCACGCGTTTTGAAGCTGGTAGGCAGTCGCCGGGTATTTCAACGCCTACCAGGAGACGACGAACGACTGAGGAACTGTCCGAGCAAAGTCGCCCTTCGGAAGAGATCGGTTTCGACGGCCCGGAACCGATGCAGTCGGACAGTCGAGAGAAGGATGAATCGTCGGTGATACAGAAACTTATGGACGGCGTCGGTGGCATGCTGAGAGCCAGACCGATGCAAATGAAGCCTGGAAAATTCGACGGGACCGGATCACTGGAGTCGTTCCTGGCGCAATTCGAGGTATGTGCGAGGCATAACAAGTGGATGGCCTCGGACAAAGTCGATTTTCTACGATGTGCGCTAGAGAAAGCCGCTACTCAACTACTCTGGGACTTCGGTGCTCGCCAAGATGTGACGTACGATGAACTCGTCGAAAGGTTGAGACAGCGGTATGGTACGGAAGGCCAGGCCGAGACCTTCCGGGCTCAACTCTACTACCGCCGTCAACGTTCCAATGAAAGTCTCAGCGACCTTCTCCATGATATTCGCCGACTGGTGGTCCTCGCGTATCCGGTTCCATCCAATGAGACGACGCAGATCATCGCCAGAGACTCCTTCTTGGAAGCTATGCGGGACCGGGAGCTTTCGCTTAAAGTGCGAGAGCGAGAGCCGAAGACCTTGGACGAAGCCTACCGGACGGCGCTTCGTCTCGAGGCCTACCAGAGATCGACGGATGCAGACGACCGGAGAAGACCGCCGAATATAGTTCGAGGAACACAGGAGACCGACGTCAACGCCCAGATTGAAACGCAGATCGAACGGTTTCTCGCGGTGCAACGCGAGGAGCAACGGAGATGGCAACGAGAGTCAGAAGACCGAATTGATCGACAACTCCGGAAGCTGCGGAGCCAAGCTATGACTACTGGCGCGACCGGGCGAGACGCTCGGCCTTTGGATGACAACCGGGAGACTTCGAGGCGGGCGATGACCTGCTACAACTGCGGCCGACCGGGTCACATGGCTCGGAACTGTCGCCAAGCCCGCCGGCCTTCCAATCGCCAGTCATCGGGAACGACGACGGTCGGGACCGAGCCGACCGACGTCGAGGAGGAAGTTGTCACCAATCATACGGCGCGGCCCAGATGTCCCAATCGCGCAAGTAACAACGCCATCTACATTCGAGGTATGATCAATGGACGACCGCAGACCTGTCTCATCGACACGGGATCTGAAGTAAGCCTGGTGCCTCTTTCTACTGTTGATGGGGAAGACTTACGTCCGTGTAATCGCTTTTTGATGGCTGCTAATGGGTCTGATATTCGGGTTCTTGGGGAGGTAAAAATTCCGATTAAGATTTACCCGGGATTTGAGATTTCGACTTCCTTTTTGGTGTCTGATCAGATAGCTGAACCCATCCTGGGTATGGACTGGTTGCGGGAACACCGATGTCGTTTAGGTTTTGGTATGGGGGCCTTGTTCGTTGGCCGTCGGCGTGCTTCCCTAGTGAAGGGCAACGGGTCCATATGGTGTCGGCGCGTGATCGTCGCCGAAGAGGTTGTAGTTTCCCCTAAATGTCAGCTTGATGTGCCTGTTAAGACGCAGTATGGGAGTTTAACTGCTAAAGCGTCAGCATGGATGACTGAGGCCACCGAGATTCAGCCCGGTGTTCACCTTGCTCGCGTAGTTGTTGGTGATCGAGCAGACACCACACAGGTAAGAGTAGTGAACCTGAATGAAGATTCGATACTATTGACCCGAGATCAGGTGTTAGGAGGCTTGCATCCAGTAGAGATAGAACCAAGTGGCATTAGCCATAAGAGCGTAAGGCAAGGTGATGGTACGTTTCCTTTGGATTCGTTGATGGAAGATCTTCCGGCAGAAGTTGGTTCGGATGATCGGGTGCAGTTGAAGGAATTGTTGCGGGAGTACCGGGATATTTTCTCGATGACAGAAGGAGATCTTGGACGCACGACGGTGACCAAGCATAAGATAGATACAGGAGATGCGCGCCAGGTGCGCCAATCCTTAAGACGCCGGCCGTTGCCGCACAGGGTAGACGTTCATTTACGTAGCATGGTAGCCGAGAAACAGAAGGGGAAGAAAATGTCTAAGGAAAATATTTTCCCAGTTCTGCTGGTGTTTGTTGTGACGGTACTAACGTTGCAGTGCCGTTTGTGGGCTAATCAAGAAGCGACATCGGTGGTCCGTGCTTTAGTTGAGACCGTAATTGTGAGGTGCGGGGCCCCTTTGCAGATTCTTATAGGCCAGGGAAAAAATTTCGATGGGCATTTGTTTCGGGAGCTCTGCAGGTTAGTGGGAATCGACGAGGTCAGGATCTCTAGCTATCGCCCCAATGGGAATGTGATGATCAAGCGGGGTCACAAGACTTTGAATAAGATGATGGGAAGATTATGTGCAGCCATCAAAAGGGATTGGGACGAAGTTTTGCCCCATGTCCTCGCCGCCTACCGGGCGTCGCTGCACGAAGCGACGGGTTTTAGCCCGAACTTCCTCCTTTTCGGTCGGGAGACCCGTGCGCCCATCGACCTCGTTTATGGTCGTCCGCCTGATGTCGAAAGCAACACTGCCACCTATGTGACTTACGTCCAAGAATTAGCGGATCGCATGGACACCGCGTATCGACAGGTACGCGAACGACTGAAAATCGCGGCGGAACGCCGCCGACACACGTACGATTTGCGTGTCCGCCCGGCCGAGTTCAAGCCCGGTGATAAAGTGTTTTACTTCACGCCACGTCGCCGTCAAGGACACACTCCGAAATGGACCCGAATGTATACGGGCCCGTTTGTCGTGGTAGAACAACGCGGAGCTGTGAATTATGTCATACGAAAATCAGCCAATTCTCGACCTTTCACTGTTCACGTCGATAAACTGAAATTGTGCTGTAGCGAAGAAGGACAAGAAAGTGAAGAAGAGACGCCTGCGCCACCAGGACGTGATGAAGCGGACGCCGGTCGACCCAAACGAAGTATTCGTCGACCTGCACGTTACCTTCAGTAACCGGGGTAGCGTTGGACCGTATGAGCGGGCGGTCCTTTCCTGTCGCTAGAGTTGGAACTTCTAGCGTTGAGTGGTGTTGACATTTGACTCTGAAAACTCCTCGACAGAGCTTGTGTACCAAATGCAAGCAATTGAGTTTTTCTTGTCGCCAGCGGGTTGACTGAAGCTGAGACCGTGCATTTACTGTGCATTATTGATTGCTGATTTAGTTGTGTTGCAATGTTGTTGAAATGACTGGTGTTTAGTTGACACGACATGTGACGTGATGGTAGGGTAAGGCGCTATATAAATTGGTAAGACTGTCAGAAGTAATTGCATTTTTGTGGTTTCGTTAGGTGATTCACCATGATGGATGGAATGAATTTAGGAGAGTCAAGCCAACCTCCTCTACCTGAGGATTTAGAAGACATTGAACTATCCTCTCTCTTCTTCTATGGCAGAGAGTCCATTGACCTAGCGCCATTTCTGAATTGTGAGAACAATGGTTATAATGAGCAATCTTCGTTGTTTGACTTAGAAGATTTTGAGTTCTCATCTTTGAATTGGTCGACCTCAGATACTCTGAGACCTTCGTTGGCGGATGGTCGCCGTGTAGCCATCTGGAGGCCATACCAGTGGGGGAATATCTCTTCACCTGTTGTCATTCCACTGAGACAGATATTGGTAGTCGGGAATGTTGTTCTGTGGGGAGTTGACGATGTTTTGTACTTTTGAGGTTAAATAGAAATAGTAGTTAAGTTGGACATTACCACCTTAAGGGTAAACCAGTTTTGGGAAGTGTAATTTGACGCTTTAAAGATTAAGTTGATTGGTTGAAACTAGCATCACTTCGGTTTGAGTGATCTTTAATTTTGAATTAATTTAGCACAGATGAGTTAAAGAAACTCAGGTCTTGTTGTAGGAAGATACAATTTTGCGTGTATCTCTCACGACTTAAGTGAATGATAGAGAGATTTTGGGCGAGGTTTGATTAATTGCAAGGGCAATTTTTATACTATTGACTCTAGGTTGTTAAGGGTATTTCGGTTAGTTAAGTACTTATGTCAATAGCAATATGCGCTATGAAAAATAGCCAGAACGTTTTGGCAATAGTGTGCCGTAATCAGGGAGAACCGTTGAGTACGGTAGTTTTCTTTTGTGCACTTAAAGTAGTTTTCTTTTACGTGAAGTGAGGACACTTCAAGCTGAAGTGGGAGGAAGATGTCGGAAATTCGATGCTTCTGTCGCGGTCGACTCCTTCGATCGCAACGACGAACCAACGAAGGAACTATTAAAAGATCTTTATTTAAAAATAAAGTCGATTAAGTGTAGAGTAAGTCAACTCGTCTATCAAATATCACAATCGTAGACAGCACACAGGTTGGCTGGTCTCGATTGAACGTTATACGATCAATGTTTCAACGTTTACAAATCTTCGTCAAAAGGCCCCTAATGTACAGCAGGTCTATCTTATATAGAGTTCTCCTGGATTCCAGAACGTTCTGTGACGTCACTGTACTTTTCCCTGGAAAGTCCTACTGAACACGTATATCCTTGTTGCATGCACCGAACTAATGTTGACAGCTTGCTGCAGAATTTTCCGTGCGTTGTAAACAAGCTTGTTGACGCGTCGGTTTTCTTCCCTTGATGCATGCACCCGCGTAGACCACGACATTCCCTCCGCCCTCAGATGATGACACGTCTTCAGCACCATCCCGAACGGGTCATCACGATCAAGCCGGGCCTCCAGACTCCATCTCGATACAGCATATACAACCAAAACAAAACACATCAGTTAGTCAACCTATCCACACAATTTGCGGGCTCGATCCTTGTGTGTCGGGCCATTTCCCCCCTTCACCATCCGAGTCACAACCGAGAGAGGAAATCAGCCACCGTGTTCTGACGTCCAGGACGATATCGAAAGTCCACGTTAAACTCTTGCAATGCTAACGCCCAACGAGTCAGTTTCGCACTCTTAGGGCTTGCATCTGTGAGATAAGACAAAGGATTATGATCTGAATAAATTATTATCTTTGATCAGAATATCCATGACTTGAACCGTTTAAGTGCCCAAATTACTGCGAAAGCCTCTCTCTCAATTGTAGACCAATGCATCTGTGTATCTGTAAGTTTAAGGCTAGCAAAAGCAATTGGTTTTTCTTGACCTTCTTCGGTCCACTGAAACAAGCAACACCCGACCGCGGTGGCACTTGCGTCAACACTTAAACCAAATTCCTTAGTGAAATCAATGGTATGCAACTGTGTAGCTTTACTGAGATCATCCTTTAACTTATCTAGTGCTTCTTGATGCTTTTGCTCCCAAGGCACCTTCGTAGGTATGTTATCTCGTGTCAAATCAGTTATTATCCGTGCTTTTTCAGCTAAAGCAGGTATAAAATTTCGAAAATAACTGAAAAAACCCATAACCTTTCTAACTTCTTTCTTTGTTGTTGGAGGATGGATATCATTGATCGTAGCGATCTTACCTGGATCAGGTTCAATACAACCTGACCCTACTATATGGCCAACAAACTTTATTTTGTTTTGTGCAAAATTACATTTTCTTAAATTCAAAGTGAGTCCTGCTTCCTCAATAGTTTGCAAGAATTTCTCTAGATGTTCTAAATGGTCATTCCAATTCATTGAAACCACTGCCATATCATCGACGAATGGTTCGGTAAAACTTCGCACTGGATGTAAAACTTGGGTCATACCACGAATAAAGGTATTGCTAGCGGACTTGAGTCCAAACGGCATTCTTGTGAACTCAAAAAGTCCTGCATCACATACGAATGCCGTAAGCCATCGATGTTCTTTCCGAACTGGAATTTGCCAATACCCCGATTTCGCGTCGAAAACACTAATAAACTTTGCCCGTCCCACCTTTTGTAAGATGTCAGCAATGTCTGGGGTCGGGTAACAATCACCTAGAGAATATTTGTTAACATGGCGATAATCAATTGCCAATCGAACGCCATTTTGACCTTTGGGTCCCTTTAAAACGCAAACTACCGGACTGGCCATTTCACTTTTCGATGGTCGAATGATGTCTAATGCCAACATTTCTTCTATCTGGCGTTGTACTTCAGGTTTAAGTAGCTCAGGTACTTTATATGCCCTTAAACGCTTAGGAGTGAAATCATGAGTTATCTTAATCTCATGTTCTAATACTGGACAATACCCAGGTTTATCCACAAATACTGCCGAGTGCCGATCCAAAACTTCAAAAAGTTGCTTCTGTTCCTCTTGCGAAAGATGCGCTATAATCAGAGGATCAATTCGCTTACTCGGGCTTATTTGTTCACGTTCTTCCTGATCTACAACCTCTACTATACCAAATTCTTCATCTTGATCAACAATTACTGAACAGCTATTGATCATCGCTTGTTCGAGTCGTTCATGGTATCGCTTGATCTTATTTGCGTGTAAATGTCTTTGTTTTCCCTCTATTTCTACTATATAAGAATATGGGGATTTAACCTTGACTACGGTAGCAGGTCCTTGCCATCGACTATAAAATTTAGAACTACCAAAATCTGGTGCTAATACTGCTACTTTATCTCCAACTTCGTATTTTCTGTCAGTACTACGCAAGTTATAATAATCTGCATACCGCTTTGTTTCTATATCACTATAGTAATCTGCATAAACTTTCGCGAATTCGAGGTTTTCCTTCAGTGATTGGAGATACTCTTCGGGTGATTTACCTAAGTTAAGAGGTACTTTTCGTTCGCCAGCCCACGATTCCTTCAACACACTAAGTGGACCCCGAGGAAGAGTTCCATAAACCATAGTGAATGGCGAAATATGAGTCGTGCCTGAAGGTTTTTCTCTAAGGCTCCACAGAACAAACGGTAACAATTGGTGCCATCCACGAGGATCAGATTGAGCAAGCTTAAAGATCATGGTTTTCAAGCTTTGGTTGCATCTTTCAACCAATCCAGCTGCCTCAGGATGTCCAGGGGTATTAAATCTGGGACTACAACCCATTCGCCGCAAGAATTCTTTCGTCAAACGACTGGTAAAGTTGGTACCACAATCAGAACTGATGATCCTTGGAATAGAAAAAGTTGTAAAAACTTGCAACAGAGCTTCACAAACTCCCTTTGCATTCAGCGATCTAAGAGGATACGCCATCGGCCAACGAGAAAATTTGTCCACCAGAACCAGAGCATAATTGTACTGGGGTTTCGATTTGTTGGATTCTCCAGTCACTACCATAGGGCCAATACAATCCATATTTAGATGGTTAAAACAGAGTTCATCCGCCCTCGGAATAGGAGTGATCGGGACTCGATCTGCCACTTTAACTGGAGTTCTTAGTTGACAAATTTGACAAGACGCACAATATTCGCGAATCCTCTCATCCATTCTTGGAAACCAAAAGTTTAATTTGATCCTGGCTCTCGTTGCCTTAAAAGCCATGTGCCCAGCACATGGGGCATCGTGTGCTACTCGCAAGACAACCTCGATTCTATCTTCCGGTAAACATAATTGATTAACCTTATGTCCCATAATTTCCCCTTTGTGGTACAGGAGGTTATTATCTATAAAGAAATTATTTTTATTCTGTCTCGCTTGTTGCCAGCAAGATATAAGATTGTGACAATTCTGTTGCTCACGCAATAAAGTATCATTATTCGCTACTCCCTCATCAGACTTGAACTCTGTTGACTCAACATCAAGAAAATTATCTGAATCATCAACTAGTTGCTCCTGAGAATATTCATTCACTTCTGACGGCAAGGATTCGTTGCTGTTACTTTTCTCGATATTAACTTCTAAGTTATCTTCTTCTGCCCCTTTATTTATTTGTACACATCGATCTACGCCAGCTACCATCACTACATATTGCGAACTATCCCTTAATAGGTCCACAACATGGGGTGTCAAAATAACCCGTTCATTTAGTTCAGGGACTACAGCGAACATGACGCACAAAGATGGCGCAATGTTTGTCGTTCCTTCCATTGAATTAGCTAATTTCATTTGTAGGTATACTACATCTGCCTTACATCCTTCTCCCTGAAAACCAATTATATTAATCCGTTTAATCACGGGTAAGTTTAGTGACTCAATTAATTTCTTATCAATACAACAAATTTCTGCTCCTGAATCAGATAATGCTGGCTGAGAAGGGAGATCTTCAATCTGTACATTGATATACGACCTCTCGTGTAATCCATCAATACTATTCTCGTATACCCTTACAGCAGTTTCCAACCCTATTGGTTTAGAATTATCCAATAAATTCCCTTGCTTTACTTGTTCAGGTATCTCATGCAACACGTTGACCTTCTCAACACATGAGTCGATCACTTCTTCAGTTGGGTTCCCAAATATACAAGTACTCACCTTTTTAGAACTTGGTTTGGTCTGGCACTCCCTTGCCCTATGACCCTTCTGATGACATAGGAAACAGAGACCCTTTACCTTGGCCTCCTCCTGAGACACCCTCGCACCTATCTTGGCTTCACCCCTTATTTCCGGTTTGTGAGACTTGGGTTGAGCTGTCTGGTTATTGACTTGAACATGTGGTTGACCTCTCGTCCAATTGTTATACTTCGGTGTCGGATGACTACGGCATACTAAGTCATTCCCACCATCATGCGACGCTACATAAATGTCAGCCGCATTAGCTATGTCTTCACAGCTCAACCACTCCTCTTTTTCTTGGGCCAAGATATAATCTAAACAAGCCTTCGACAAGGACTCCTTAAGCCGATCCGCAACCAATAAACTTACAAGTTTATCAAACTCATCAGTTATCTTTCTACTTTTCAAATAATACATAAGAGCCACACGCAATTTGGATGAATAGATCGTAAATGATTCGTCCGATGCTTTGTGCAACGACCAAAATCGGGCTCTAAGATTTGAAGGGCTTATCTTAAACTCCCTTAGCAAAAACTCCTTCAGGAATTTGTAGTCATGGAGCTGTGCCTCAGTAAGGCGCATGGTTAATGCCTTAGCTCTTTCACTTAAAATGGCTAGCAATAATTTTGCTCTAACATCTTCATCCACCTCATACACATTAAACAAACCATCCAAGTGATCAAAGAAACCTGGAATTTCTATAGGGTCGGAAGGAAATTTCCAAAGAATATTCTTAAGGGCATCACTATAACGCTTAGTACGACTTGCTAAAGAATCTCTAACATTTCGTTCTTCCTGCTTTTCCTTCCTCTCCCTTTCTTCTTTCTCTTTCCGTTCCTTCTTTTCTCTTTCTTCTTTCTCTTTCCGTTCCTTCTTTTCTTCCTCTCTCCTCTTTTCCTCCCTTTCTTCCTTCTCCTTCCGTTCCTCCCTTTCTCTTTCTTCCTTCTCCTTCCGTTCCTCCCTTTCTCTTTCTTCCTTCTCCTTCCGTTCCTCCCTTTCTCTTTCTTCCTTCTCCCTTTGTTCTTTCTTTTCTTCCTCTCTCCTCTTTTCCTCCCTTTCTTCCTTCTCCTTCCGTTCCTCCCTTTCTCTTTCTTCCTTCTCCTTCCGTTCCTCCCTTTCTCTTTCTTCCTTCTCCCTTTGTTCTTCATATTTACGGATTTCGAACTCCAGACGGCGCTTCTGCAGCTCGTAATCCACTCCTGTTGGAGATATTGGACTACCCTTAAATTCCTCTTCCTCTTTTCCAATCTCCATGGCCCATTCTTCCATTAATTGATTTCGATCCCATGACATAACATCATCTTCGTCCCTTCCTGCCTTCATAAGATACACCCTAAGGCGCTCAGACGACATTTTGCGAATATTCGCTTGCATCTCTGTTGTCAACGCTTCCATTTTTACAAACAGTCAGTCAACAACAAAAAAAAAACAGACACCACGCGGCAAACCCGCCACACAAAAGGAAAATTCCACAACCCAAAGTGCAACTATTCAGTATCCAAAGAAGTACACTCGCCAAGTACGCAAAAACTATACAAGCTCACGCAAGTCTGGCCTCGATCACAACAATGGATCAAATTTCAAAGAAATAATCAGCAGATATTGAAAGAGAAATAATGGCTGCCTCCCACTCGGCTGCAACTCCACTCTCTTTTCTCCTTCTCAGCCACGACAACACCTAGGATCTTACCCGTATGTTGACTGCTGTCTTCTGCTGTCTCAGCCGAACGACGCACTTCGTCCGTCCGACTGTCGTATGCCGATTCACCCGTCTCCCACGGTAGAAAGGCGTCTCGATCCGCTCGCTGTCTGGAACAGACCGTCTCTTGATCCTCCGGGTTGACTCCTTCCTCCGCCGGCTCGCGTCTTCTTCACCGGATCCAACACCGATGATCCCACCGCTGCCACCAATAATGTCGCGGTCGACTCCTTCGATCGCAACGACGAACCAACGAAGGAACTATTAAAAGATCTTTATTTAAAAATAAAGTCGATTAAGTGTAGAGTAAGTCAACTCGTCTATCAAATATCACAATCGTAGACAGCACACAGGTTGGCTGGTCTCGATTGAACGTTATACGATCAATGTTTCAACGTTTACAAATCTTCGTCAAAAGGCCCCTAATGTACAGCAGGTCTATCTTATATAGAGTTCTCCTGGATTCCAGAACGTTCTGTGACGTCACTGTACTTTTCCCTGGAAAGTCCTACTGAACACGTATATCCTTGTTGCATGCACCGAACTAATGTTGACAGCTTGCTGCAGAATTTTCCGTGCGTTGTAAACAAGCTTGTTGACGCGTCGGTTTTCTTCCCTTGATGCATGCACCCGCGTAGACCACGACAGCTTCGCTCCTGTGTTTTTGTTGTCCTTTTCGGTTCTGACTAGACTGAGCATTTGTGTGTATTGTGAAGCTTTTCGGGTTATTGAGTGCTGAGGGATATAGCGTAATTCAATAGGGAAATTCCCTCTTTCTGTTGGTGCACTGAGTGAACTCGCAAGCGCATGAACTATGCTCGTATATATTTATTAATGAACATACAACCTACCGTGCATAAATATATTTGGGTTATTGGCCTGCGGGAAAGCGCGCGCTGCTTAGCCGTACAGGAGAGGTACTGGGGTACCGCAGAGGTACTGGGGTACCGCAGAGGTACTGGGGTACCGCACAGGTACTGGGGTACCGCAGGGGTACTGGGGGTACATGAAAAGCCTATATAAAGGGCGTGGATTTGCATTTGGCAGAACAGAGGATTAGTCAGACAGTGTAATGTATAGAGTCCGTCGTTGCGGTCAGAGTAGTTTAGGCAGTCGTTGTGTGAATTACGTTTAGTTCGTCAGAAGAGATCTTTTGGTCAGTATTCGGTTAAATCAACTTGAGGTTAAGAATAAGCTTTAAGTTTAAGGCGTTGTTGAATTGATGTGAGTACAGTTATTTTGGCGATTGTTTAATATCGAATGGATCGACATAATTGACGGTTTCTGTTGGAAAATCTCGGCCATTGAGATGAAATTATGTATCGATACTTCTGTTGATTTGAACGAGGAATAAGAAGAGTTTTTGGTTGGATTGAATTGTCTTTGCCTTCTTTGTCGGAGTCGATCGCGTCCATTAAGTCCCTCGAATATCACGAGGGCCGTACCTTGTACAATCACCGGAAACGGAACTCTTGGCTGTACGCTGCCATCCTGGTAATAGATTGTAATCGCGGACATATACGAGAGCGGCAGTCAAGGGGGAAGAAAGAAGAGAGAAACGCTTTTTCGTACCACTCCGTAACGTTCAACAACTCCGTTACACTTGAAAAGAAGTAGAAGTTTCTTTTCCGTGACATTGATACCAGAATCCACACCGTTACGTCTCTCTGGGCTTCCGAGTTAAATTCCGTTACAATAGGGTGAAGAAAAATAAAAAAGAGAGTGACTTTTTTATTTAACAAAATGAAAAAGGTAGGAGAGAAAGAAAGAAATAAAAAGGTCATGTCGGCCTGGCGTCCGTCGATCGTTAGGGGCGGCATGTCACTCTCAGAGGTCTACGTTAGACATTAGGCCTAAAGAAACTTGCAGAAAAAGAAGTGGAATAGCATTTATCTAGTAAACTGTAAACAGTAACAGACTACATATTCTTGTTATGCCGTATTTCATAATCAAAATGAATATAGGCCTACGCCTATATGCAATGTGGGAATTGTAGAAAAAAGACTGGGGTTTGAACATTTAATCCATATTTTGCACACTTAGGCCCCCCTATGTCAACGAAATTTGAAAGCAGCTGATTTCAACGCTAGCATTTTTGCAAGTGAGACTCGGATCAAAATCAATTCCTTTGTTGAGAAAATTCTAAAATGCATACATGATACATCATGGAAATGTATTCTCTTTGTCAGAGACTCAGGGTCAAATAATGCTAAGTCACACCAGCACAACTGATGGGTTGGAAACGACTCCCCTGGGGTGTGCAATGAAGACCTAACTGTGGGGTCCTAAGAAAGACAGGGGGTTTAACCCATACCCTAGACAATTCCCACCCTGTCTATGTAATTATGTAGCCTAATCGTAATCGTAATCTCGTGATTTTTACAGCGCCCAAAAAAGCGAAGTTGCGGGAACCACCTTATTCACAGGCGTTTAGTCAAATCAAAATCGACAGGCAGGGAGTGAAATCGGTTCCAGGTCAAGATCCAAAAGGTCAGCCAGGCAAACATGCACAGGTATCTAAACGAATTAATTATTTAAAATAAAATTTAATCACAAACTATCAATATCACCACCAAAACCTTTTACCACTTAGTTTAGTCCTCTTTTCAAAATTAATTTTAAAATTGATCTGGTTTTGACAGAAACTGACTGCATGATTTTGTCATGTGAAATGACCACTTATCCTTTCAACAGAGTATAGGACAATAGGGCCTACTAACAGTAGGCCTGTTCAGTTATTTTCCAATCTCGGTTACTTGCTATTAAGTTGAAAATGTAGGTCTGTAGCTAAAAGAAATAATTACAAAATACCGTGAAAAGTGAGAAATCCAGAACAGCTATAAACAGTGTAAAATTAAATTGTATATGTAATACGATCGTCATGCACTATCTTAGAGAAAATAGCAAATCGAAAATTAAGTGGCCCAGGACGGCATTTATGGACCTCGCACCGTGTGGCATTTCAGCTCCGTACGCCACTGGAAAGCTCCATACATGTAGCTGGAAGTAGCTTCCGAAAAAGACCAGTATGCAGAAGAAACCTCTAAGCCTAAGGATATACTTTTTTTATCAATGGAGCATGTGCCACAGGGAGGAGAGATCACCATTCAAACTACAAATCGCGCAGTGTAGGCTTAATGCTTACGCCTAACGGGTCTGAAGCTGCAGAGCTTTGGTCTAGTATAAAGTTCATGGCGCCACCTATTGAATACATATGAACGAACTACACAGACACTGAAAGTTTACGTGGCATCTAACGCCAGGAGGGAGTGTTTTGACTGCTTAATCACTTAAATTGAAATTATGTTTACTTTGTTCCTATTAACATCCATGTGTCCTGCATAAATGTATTGGCCATGCACACGCTTTAAAAACTGACGCATAGCCTTATTCTGGCGAGACTCGACTACTGCAACTCTACATTCGGCGCTCGTGATTAAGCAGTGGCCTGCGCTTAGCTTCAGAGTAGCGCTTTAGGAATATGGAGTTTACGATTACGCTTATGGTTACTCTACTGTCTACCACTCTACCTGACTGCACACTGCTTACTCCAGCTAGAATAACGTTTTTAGTTCAAAGACCTTGGACCTTCGTACCGAGACCATTTACATATGATCTTCGTTCTCTACATTGGCTTCCTGTGAACACCCGCTTCCATCTGGCACTCCTCGTGTACAAAGTACGTGTACATCAAATTTGCCGTCTTACAAGGAGAGGAGGATTTCCTGTACACCAGATATTCACAAAAGTGTGTCTGTCCAGTCTCACAAAGTCAGCTCGTATTGTATCTCTCCTCTCTTCGATTAGCATCTGCTGCAGTACACGCTGTTCCTTGTAGGCCTATTCGTTTGTCGCTTGCCTGCGCTCATTCTCAGTTGATGATCAGGGTCCACCTGGAACTCTGTACCCTTGTTAGCAACTCCTATTGAGAACATCTTCCGCTCTAAACTGAAAACATAGGTCTTTCAGTCAGTTAACGGTTCTTAAATTTTCCTGTTCGCTCTAAAGTACTGAAAATACCTTTTAGTGGATTTGCAGTTCTTAACATGTCCGGTTGCTCGGCATCAAAGTGCTATTGTGAACATGTAAAGAGTACATAATCAAATTACAATTGTATCGTATTGTACATGCACACATACAGTCAGTGTTGGACTATACTGAATGGATAGTACGCCGGTTTAAAAGTGCTGAGGCACAAAATTCCCGAAATTACAAATATAAAGAACCTGTGTATACAGATTCGCAAAAGAAATCTATCTTAAGACAAGAGCAAGTTTAAAAACATTTTAAAAATTTGACTACATGATTATAGTCGTATATATATAGCACCGTTAGAGGACTTCGCAAGAGTGCAGAATCCCACCAAGTTTTATATATAAAGTAAAAAATAAAGAGGCAGTTTTCGAGATTTCACAACCTCGAAGGGTAGGTTGACTTGGAGGCCGAATTTCGAGACAAAATGGATTCCACAATGTTGAAGGAGTAGAGATAACAGTTTTCCTGCTGATTTTGTTAGAAATTTGCCATTTTAGAACATTTTCTGCGGCAACTACTTTTGTCGTAAAAACTAAAACTATTCGTGTTCAACTCCTGGATGCAATAGGCCGGTCTAGCCTGGTCATCATCCATTTAACCCTTTAACTACCGGAGGTAAAAAATCCTGTGACCGGAGGAAATATCTTTGGTAATCTGGGTGACCATAAGCAACATAGGCGTAGACTCTGGGGTGGGAAGCCAGGGCACGTGCCCCCAATAATTGAGATGCACTGTACATCCAGACTTGTTGTCCTCGAGACCGAGGTCTTGGTCTCGAGTGCACTTGAGTTCGTTTTTAAAAGTCTTGGTCTTGGTCTTGGTCTTGAGGTTCAAGGTCTTGGTCTTGGTATTGGTCTTGAGGTTCAAGGTCTTGGTCTTGGTCTTGGTCTTGAGGTTCAAAGTCTTGGTCTTGGTCTCGCAAGACCAAGACCAAGACCGGCTGTCAATATGAACAGTTATTTAACAAAACTCAAGAATTTTAAAACTTATCAAACCTGTTTGCATCATAACCTGCAACAAATACCTACGGACGGATGCAAATCTTGTTGGTCAGGAAAACCCATTGGCAGCAGCAACTACACGTAAGTTATGCTGTTTATGGAAGCCCTGTCGAGACTTGTTTCTGAAGCCAGACTTGTTTCTGATAAACCATGGGAGGATATCAAAAACGCTCACGATTTGTACATTTACATCCAGTGCTTGAAAAGTTACTGTGTGTGCCAGCGACTTCAGCACCTAGCTATGGAAAGTATTTTTTCACGTGGTGGAATTTTTATGAGGTTCACAAGGCGCGTCTTGGTCAGAAAATTCTGAGCGAATTGTTTTTTTAAAATAAAATACAAAAGGCATTTGGAATAGCAGTGTGTATGAAGGACTTTTGTAAATACGAATTCGGAATTCTCTGCAGCCTGCATTTAAAGCTCATTTGCTTGAATAAAATAAACGACTCACGTTTTCATTAAAATATCGACTCCACAATTTTTTGTGTAAGGAAAAGAAGTCTTGGCCTGCATGGGATTTTTTGGTCTTGGTCTTGGTCTTGGTCTCGAGGTTCAAGGTCTTGGTCTTGGTCTTGGTCTTGAGGTTCAAAGTCTTGGTCTTGGTCTCGAGGTTCAAGGTCTTGGTCTTGGTCTCGAGGTTCAAGGTCTTGGTCTTGGTCTTGGTCTTGAGGTTTAAGGTCTTGACAACAAGACTGTGTACATCCAATGCAACAAGTGTACAATGAATAACCAAATCCCCCCCCCCAATATTTTGGACAAGTTTACGCCAGTGATAAGCAACGTCATTCTGTACACCGAGGCTATAAAATAGACAGCGTAAAATTTCCGGATATATCCGGCACTCAGAGGAATACGATTTATTTCCTCCGCCGGAAAATCCGGCAAGCAAAATAGCGAAAGGGTTCAGAATTATCAGTGAAAATATGAGTAATTTTTCTCTTTTATGCGCTAAAACAAATTATTTTATTGGGGTTTACTTCTAGGTTTTTCCCAGGTCTCTAGCCCAAGTCCTATATCATTAGCGTTGTGCGACATTATGCTTCCCGCATCCGTAAGGTGTTCTAAAATTCTTGAACGAAAATTCACAGCCAACTCCCGCGTTAGCGCCCTGATGATAAAATCGCGCCCAGGGCCACGTGTATGAACAGGTCGCAACCTAGTCGGTGGTAAACCGCTTAGTCTGGACCAGCTAGGCTGAGACTACGGGCCACCGACAAGTCGTGTGCATGGACTTGGACCAACGCTGGGTCTAGCTAGTTGGAGACCAGAATGGGCGTGGTCAAACTGTGGTAAAACCCAGCGTTAATAGTTATATGCGATTACAGAAGGTCGCGCATGCGCAAATGTATTCATAGGCTTTCACGCCCGTTCTCAATGACGTGTTTGGGTCTGATTTCCAACAACATTTTAATTGATCAACCAAGTTCCATCTTACATTATCTAATGGGCGTCCCTAATTAAGCGGGGAATTGGTCCCTTTATTGCATATTGTGTTTTTGCCTGAATTTACCATGCCAATTTGTTACATTTAAGGGCACAGACAGCTTCTTGGCTAGTCAGAGCCTTACGCGGCCCGTCGATTCCACATACTCGGCCAATTCGTCAGAAATTATTAACAATTCGTGACGACGAAAGCGAAAAGCATCATAAAGTTCATTGTCCCAGAACAAGCCGAGTGGATTTCGGCGATCACTGTTTACGGATTGCCGAAATACACTCGAAATCCACTTTCTTTTGCGTCTTGAACTTCTCTAAAACGACGAACAACATAGCCGCCGCCATCTTCCTGCTTGCGGTAGGCTGGACTAGTGAATGTACGCCTGGCTGTCCGATGGCCTAGCCTTGGTCTGGACTAAGCGCGGTAGGCCGGCGACGTGCACGCCGATCTTATCCGCTAGTCGGGCTTAGAGCCAAAACTAGTCCGGACTAGGACTTGCGACCATCCCATACACGCGGCCCAAATTTATTTCACCCAATAGGCCTACGCGATCGAGGTGTGGCCTCTAGACGCATCCGACAGTCAGGCGCACGCATAGGCGCCGACTTTTGCTCTTGTCTCTGGGTGCCAGTGAGTGCATGGGTCTGCCCTTCCTTCCCCTACGCCCTCCCCTTAAGTAGGTGAGTTTTAACAGATTTTCGAAAAAGGAAAATTGTTTTCTTGTTAAGGGTTCCAGTGCAATGATTTATTTATTATTTTAAATAATAAATAAATAAATAATTTATTGGAAGCCTTGAGTGCATTCGCACTTGGCCACCGGAGCGCCATCGAGAAGTGCTTAGGAGGCGCTATGTGCATCTCTAAGGAAAAACCTTCGAATTTTTCCAAAGACAGCATTGCAGCTGCTTCGAATGTTTCTCGCTCATTCGCCAGGTGGCACCACAGTCACGGTACTCCGCATCGTGTCGAGTCACTGCTTTTTGGTCTTGAGTTTGTTAAGATCGATTTCTAGGCCTACCTTAACTAATATTGTATTGTATTATATTCGGACATTTATAAAGCGCTTCTAGCGGGAGAGCGCTTCCAGTGCGAGAGACACCGAAAGAAAAAGCAAGTTTAAAGAAAGGTAAAAGAAGAAGAAACGTCACCTAACTTGTGACCTAAGAGAAACGAACGAACTGACTTAATATACTTAATAAGTAAGTTAGGTAGGATTATATTATTTTTACCTATCATCTGCATTCGTTGGCTATGAGAAGGAGAAGGAGGAGGCATAGGCGTAGACTCTGGGGTAGCCGGGCCACGTGCCCCCCCCCCCAATAATTGAGATGGACTGTACAAAAACAATGCAACAAGTGTAGAATGAATAACCAAACCCTCCAATATTTTGGACAAGTTTACGCCAGTGCGAGGAGAAGAAGAAGAAAAATGGCTTATGAAGAAAGTTCATCAATTCATACAAGAATATTCCGAAGTGGCTCTGCAGACTAATCTGGTGGCTTTTGCCCATGTCTTTAATTTGGAATGGAAGCCTTGGTTTAAAGATAGAGGAGGTGAGCCAAGGAAAAGACTGAAGTCACGCAATAATCGCAAACACTTGAGGTTAGACAGAGCTTAGAGGCAGAGTAAATAATTTATAATTATGAAGCGAACTGTAGGAACTGTAGGCAATGTTAGCAACATGTACTTTTGAAAGTGCTTAAGCTAAAAGTCTTACGATGATTATTCTGAAGAACACAGAACACTTAGTTATGTTACTGTTTTGATGTAATATATCACCAACTCATTCTTATACGTCAGGTCAATGAGGCGAAAGGCAATGACTTTCATGATAGAAATTGACAATCGTACCGAAAGGCAATGACTATCTTCATTCTCTAATAGATATGAATACCTTATCGCCTGAAATTCGTAGGATCTGATAGACCAAAGACTGAGGAGAAATGTCCGTTTTAACCACTGTGCAATTCTGAAAGGTAGATTTCGTAAATAGGCCTACCGCCGTTATCACTCAAGCACAGCATAACGCTAGTGTTGCGTTTAAAAGACGTATTGGCAGGTTTGTCCGACGGCTTTTCCGGAGTTCGTCATTTGAAAACGGGCCTGTCTTCCCGACGTTTTCTGCGTTGATCGTCGCTTGGCTGGGCTTCTCGTGGTTGCCGAGAACAACCGGAAATTGGTGCCTTTCAAATGACCGGAAGTGAGGCCCGAGTGTTTGAGTGGTGGCGGATGCGCCGTCTGTTTACACGGCGTGCATATGAGTAGACCCTGAAAAGAGATAATTATATCTAAAATGGCAGCGTCCGCTTCACGGTTCCACTAAAACCTGGGATATGGAGGAGCGTGATTGTCGATAGCAGATGACTACTTGATATTGGATAATATTCTTCTTTTGTTGACTCGAAGCGTTTTCATTTCGACCGGATTCTAACCCGGTCTTCGTAGTCGGAATGGTTGAAGAGAGAACTAATTCACTTGATATCATAGGATCAACGCATGCGGTGTCAGGTTTGCGGAGTTACAGCGTCTAAATGAACGGCAAAGGTAACTCTAAGAAGACAAAAGAAAGTTTCTCAGATCCCATTCGGGCCATGTATGTAAGGTTTAAAATAATAATAGTACTATTTTTTTTAAATAACACACGAATCACATTATAGTTTCATATCTAAGTTCTTCAGTTCGCTTTAGTTGGACGTTTATTAATTCTGTCGCAAACCAGGATTCGCTTGGTTCAGACGTCTTTAACTAGGATACGAGTAGCCAAGCCCCGGCGAATGTCTGTTCCGATGGGTTCGGCTCCCGTGGTCTGTCAGGATTTCAAGTTACCCCGGGTAACTTGAAATCGATTTCAGATTACCCCTTACGATTTCAGATTACCCCTCAAATTAATGGGGCCAATTTTCGACTATCTCATATAATAATAATAATTGTTAACATTTATCATTAAATTCTCATTAACCGCCTAGTGCATGATATACGATAAGCTATCTTTCTCTGTAGATTGCAATTACATCAACTAGGTTAAATCTTTGAATATCTTATGTTTGTATGTAATATGTCAAGCACTTTGAACTAGCGTATGTGTGGTTTTAATACAAATTAACATTTCTGTGACTTTTTCAGGTATTGAGTCTAGCTTTCAATCTAGTAGGCCTATGTTTCACGTGTTTTATTCAATAAACATATCATGAGTTGTAGCCTAAGCAAAAGAATTTATCATTTTAGCTAAATCATAATAAGGGGTAATGTGAACAGCGCAGGGGTAACTTGAAATCGGGTTCAGGTTACCCCGGGGGTAATATGAAATCGATTTCGGTTGTCACTTGAAAGGTGGGGTAGCTTGAAGTCTTCACACCGATAATAGAAACGTTATAACTTAGCGGCAACGGTCAGATCAGAGCCGCCCACTATCACAACGTTAACCGTCGGCACCGGTTCCTAAAAGTTAACCAACCAAATACAGGGTTTCAGCCTATAGATAGTGCTAACTTCCAATAGAAACCGCATAAAATACATGGGATAACTCGGTCTCGATTTAGCAGAACGTCACCGGCCTAATGCATGGCAATTGCGCGGTACAAATGTCAGATCGGTACCGCACTAACTGACCCTTAAAACTGCACTGATTGACCTTCCTCGGGAACAGAGGCTAAATTTCTCCACAATTCAATTTAATACATCATTCTTCCACCCGCTGTCTAATGTCTAATGATTGATTGCAGCCGCTTCAAAGAGAGGCGTCGACTGACTCTTCTGTCTAAGTGAAGGCGCTCTTATTAAACCCGGCATTAAGGGATGCCTTACATGCCACAAACCGTGACAGTAGGTCTACAGACTACTAATTGAGTATCGCGGAAGACAAAAAACGTCGTCCGCACTACACAATAAGATACTGACACTGCAAAAGAGGTTCAATAAAAGCTGTCGAGCCGCGTGGCGACCAATCTAAATGTGGAACGGCGAAGCGTGCAATCTTCATATACAACGATACGAATCTTTGTATCGTATGGTAGATGATAAATGCAGTACATGAGTGTGCTGGGTGAACCTACCGTATATAAATCAAAGGGGGTTTCGGACGAATTACTAAAAATATATACTCGAACAACAGGGCGTCCAGGAAAAGCCAATCACAACACACAGCTCAGAGAACTAACTAAATTGCGGGTCCCTCGTGCGTAAGTCGGGACCCAAATAACGAATGTTAGGCAGAGAGGACCTTAATTCACTGCCAGAGTTAAGTGGAGATACCAACCAGTATCTCCCGAAGCAAAATTTACAACTATGTTGGTTAAGAACTTCCCGACTATAAGAGTACTTACAACATAATTGTAACTGTACTCAGTAGGGGGCCTATAACTTCTACTGCATAATGAACAAAGGCATCAACCGATGGAGCACCAAAAGCAAACCGCAATCAGGTCAATATGCAGAGGTTCCGTCCGCTACGTTTGGTGGATAATATGAGTGAGGCTGGAAGTCCTACATGCGGAAATAGAGCGAGACACACTATATTGCATGTCGACCTAGAAGAGGGAGTGGTTATCAGGAGGTTGAGGAGAATGAGATTTGTCAACAAAGAATCAATCAATCAATTTTCGTTTATTACTAATAGAAGCTGTCAGAAGGCAGAACGATTGATAATTATAGCTGACCTTGCGAATTCTGCTGATTTCCGATTATTTACATCTGTTAAGAACAATCAAGATCACGTCCTTTGGCCTCTTTACCACCGGTCCATAAAACTGTATATTCATTGCTTCCCCAGAATCACCAGTACTGTCTTCAGTTAAAGATAATAGAGACTTTATTTCCCGAACTCAACATTATCTACTTCCAAAACTCTGTCTAACTTTGTTCCATGTTGCGGTTTGTCAGCAGTGTTTACTTTATAAACAATAAACGAATATCATCATCATCGTCATCGTCATTATCATCATCATCATCACCATCATCATCGTCATCATCTTCATCATCATCATCACTTCCAGCACCACCATCACCACCACCACCACTGCAACATATTACGTAATTGTATGTATATATGCATGTGTGTATCTAGGCTTTTATGGAGCGCATTCGTAAGAGACGCAAAAAGGCGCTCTAAATTCTGTAATATATCTATTTATCTAGCGACAATTTCTAATGACTAATAATCAATCGATAGCAAAAGCAGTTGTGTGTAATTGAATTGTAAAAGGTCTTCACTCTGTGCGAGAATTGAATCTGCACACTGTGAGTGATGAGGTTGGCAGTCGAGCTATTGGTCCCATAGCGCTATAAAATTTTGAAAAATTGTAAGGTAAGGTCCGGCAGAGGGGACTTTCAGAAATATTTCTTGCCTCGAATAAATGTTTTAATTATTATTATTAAAGTTGTTAAGTATATCGTCACTATATTATTGTCCTAATTATTGCTGCAGTATGTGAATAAAGTTTATGCGTTTATAAATTACGCCATTTAAAAGATAAGATGACGTCATAATCGACTGCTTTCGATGACGTCATCGTCATTATCCGTTTATGTCCGCCTCGGTTGGCGTGTTTGGGCGATTCTCAGATTTTTCTGCGATTTTGGTTTTCAATTCGTTGTCTTTTCTCGATATCTTTACGAGACGATCTGTTTGGTCAAATGTTTCGACATCGTTCCTTCAGTGGTCGGTCCTGCAATCGCAAGGATCCGGTGAAAGGCGTGGACGAGGTTGTCGATCGGTCTTCGAACTTTCTTCGGGACAACCGCCATCTTGCTGCGGTCCAGGTAGGCCAGGCGAAATGTGTGGAGAACTGGTGATGATGATGTATTGATGACGATGGTGTCACTGATATCACAAATGACAATGTGCGGCGTAGGCCTACTTCTGAGAATGTGCATTTGATCGTCTCTAGTCGCAGTTTGTCAGACTAGATTAGGTCACGTTGGTGAGACTGAGATTGGAATGCAGATGGGGTGATTCTGCTTTTGCGTGTTAAAGGGCAAATGAGTTTGAATCGAGTAATTTTAAGAAGAGTTTTTATTGCTCGTTCGTGCTGGATGGCAGGGCCGGATTAACAAATGTGGTTGCCCTGTTCAGTAAAACTGTGGGGGCCCCACAGAATCTCCCAACAAAAGGACACATAAGACGCCAGTCACGGGCAAGCCAACTTGACCCAACTCGTCCCAACAATCAATGAAGGTTTTTCACCGTACCTAGACACAAAATAACAGGCCCTGTCATTCCCCAGACAGTCCACGAAGACGAAACTCCAGATCGGTTCTTCATCAGCTTCAACAACGTGCCCTTCCTCTACCTCGATGCAAACAAAATCACTGGCCATATCATAGTCTAAAGATTCGACAGCAATGCCGTCAACAAAACCCAGTGAATCCTTGTCAAACTCTGTTAATATCGCGCTGAATCATTTACAACATCATCCAGCAGAGGCGCATTAAGGATGGCAAAAAGCTATGCTGAGCCATAGAAGTCTAGCCGGAGGGACAAGGAGATCAAGGCGGTCCGCAGACTGAAGAGGGCGGGAAGAGAGAGGGCAGAGAGAGGTTTACGTATTAGGTCATAGAGGTACTTAGGAGCTTTCCCTGCTGAGTCCTAGAGAACTGGAGGAGGAACTTGTATTGGATGGGGGAAGGAGCAGGAAGCCAGTGAAGTACATCAGTCATAAAGGTAGTTATGTGGGAGAAGCGAGGGAAACGGGCAATGAGCCTGTCAGCCGCGAAATGCTGATGAATCACAGGTCACGCAGATATTGGAAGCAACAATTTTGCGACCTTGGCCCGTTGAGTCAATTGTAACTGAGGATTCCACTCGCCTTCAGTGGACGAAGTGACCATGGCATTTCTTTACCTAAAGATAACCGGAGATGACGGGAGGTCTGAATGAGACCATGTAGGCCTATGTATGGGCAGCATCCAGGCAGCATATCGCCAGTGGAGGTGGAAAAGTTTGTTTTCCTGCAGAAATGGTTGAAGTGACAACGCGTTATTCTGTTCCAACCGATTCTGATTTGTTGAAGTTGATGGAGATGAATCTTTAAAACCGCTCCTCTTCTGTTTTTGCAATTTAGCATCCGCTCCTCTTCTGTTTTTGCTTCTATTTTTCTTCTCTAACTTATCTGCCTTAGTTATCCTATACATTAAATTATATTCAGCATGAAGTGCTTGGTTTTAATGACAGGATATCCGCATTCTCAGACCAGAGATAAGTTGATCAAGCGAAGAAGCAGCAGAAGAGACTAACCATGCAGTGACGTCATAAGACCTAAAAGAAATTTCGTCAGGATCCAGCGATACATATAAGAGGTATTAACCGCGCATGATGATATACTTCAGATATCCATCCATCCATCCATCCATCCATCCATCCATCCATCCATCCATCCATCCATCCATCCATCCATCCATCCATCCATCCATCCATCAACCATCTATCCACCCATCTATCCACCCATCTATCCACCCATCTATCCACCCATCTATCCACCCTGTATCCAACCATCCATCCATCCATCATCAATCCATCCATTCATCCATCCATCCGTCCATCCGTCCATATATCTATCAATCAATACATCCACCCTTCAATCCGTTCGTTCATCCCTTTTTCTATCAATCGTTCGTTCTTTCGTTCATTCATTCAATCTTTGACTTTATAAAGGTTGACTTGAGACTGGAACATAAAGCTTCCTAATGTATGTCAGTGCGATGCAGACAAACGAGGATAATCTTATTTTTTATTCTTTCTTATAACGATACTACATATCTGTCATAACGTGCAATCATTACATTCGGGGTTTGACTGTGTTTCTTTATTATAGGTACGGTACCTGTGACTGGCGTCGATGATTCTGCCCTTTGGCGAGATGGGATTGAAAATGATGCATGCTACGGTTGCACTATGGCTCTGTTTCGTCTGGGTGTTGTGTGTGTGTGTGTGTGTGTGTGTGTGTGTGTGTGTGTGTGTGTGTGTGTGTGTGTGTGTGTGTGTGTGTGTGTGTGTGTGTGTGTGTGTGTGTGTGTGTGTGTGTGTGTAGTTGTTGACCTGCTGGGCCTCTGGCGTGGCTTAAATTCCCGTAAGCCCTTTGTTTGGCAGGAGGGCCCCTGGCGTGGCGTAAAACCCCGTAAGCCCATACTGTGTGCATGTTTTGTGTCGTGTATTTTGTCTTTGTCTTGGAGATGAGCCGAGGGATAAGAAGGAGGCGGAGAGACGACCAGATCAGAAGGAGAAAGAGATGGAGGTGGAGTCGCGATGGCCGAGGATTCAATGCCTAAAATGCTCAGAAATGTAAACTGCACACTCTTCCTTAGACTCTCGTTGAGGGGGTCTGCGGAAGCGCCGTTAGGCCACCTTAGAAGGGGTCTGGGACGGAGCCCGTATATCGGTGGACATTTTCCGCAAGGCCGAATATCAACTCTTAACCGTCAGGGTTCCAGACGCCTACCTACTCTACTATACTTTGGCAAAATTCATAGAACAGTTTTGTAGACTTTGTTGATATTAAAAGTAGGGCTGTTGTTCGATTAAAAAATTTAATCGCGATTAATCGATCGATTAAAATTTTTAATCGCAATTAACTGCAAATTAATCGACATTTTATATAATTCCTTCAAGTATATTAATATTTTCTATAAAGTATAAATAACTGAATGCATACTTTCTATTACAAAACAGTGTTAATAGCCTGTGACTTAGCTTATTGAACAGTTTTGTATAACAGAAACAAATGAATAAACAGACTAACACTTTTCAAATCAGTCAATTGCTGAAAGCAGGTTTTTTTTATTTTGAGATACCGTTAAAATGATATAAACTTTTTATAAAGGTGAAATTTACACATTTACACATATCAAACTCTGAAGATGAGCCGCTGCTCTCTCTCACTGCTCCTCCACAAAAACAGTTGTTCAAGGATACAGAATATATAAACAACTTGAGAAGGATTAATTTTATGACTATTATAAGCTGATATAAATTTTTGTAAAGGTGAAATTTACACATGAACTGTCATCAGACTCTGAAGATGAGATACTCCTCTCTCATTGCCCCTTCACAAAAACAGTTGTTCAATGATACAGACTAGATAAACAACTTGAGAAGGATAATTTTTCTTACTATTATAAGCTAAATGAACTTTTTATAAAGGTGAAATTTACACACGAACTGTCATCAAACTCTGAAGACGAGCCACTGTTCTCTCACTGCTCCTCCACAAAAACAATCTCTTATTTCTCCTCCACAAAAAGTGATGTCGACGGCCCATCGTGATTGATAAAAGCACGACTCGTTCGCAGGTGTTAAGTGAGCGAAGAATTGCTCCGATGATATTTAAATTCCTTTTTGCAATATTTGCAAATCACCGTATCACCAGTTTTAAAGATAAAAGCTCCGTTCAAGACCTTTTTTGCGCTTTTGATTCCATTTTAATTTGTTATGAAATAAAATTTAGAATCAACCATTCGCACTTCATAAGACCAGAAACAAAACAGGCAGCGACCAAACGAGGCTGACCCGCGACTACTAAAAATAGACTTGTTTCATTTGGCGCTTTACCTTTAACGCCTGAATCACAGATTATCTCTACTTTGTCAATCGAGGTAATAAAAACCGAATTTAATTAACGCGTGCGATTAACGCGTTAAAAAAATTAATCGCAAAATTTTTTAACGCGTTAATCGCACGCGTTAACGGCGATTAATCAGCAGCCCTAATTAAAAGTCATCAAGAGGCGACGACATGTCAATATGATGTTTGAGATTGAACTTTTAGTAATTAGCGCATTAATTAATTTCTCATGATTAAAATATTTAGCCCGTGTTTTACGATGTTCCGGGTGTTTTTTCAAGTTTTGGGAGAAAAAAGTTAAATCACATTTTCTGAGCAAAGGCCACCCTTGCGGCGTTGCCCACCCGGTGACAGAATCGGATTCCGAGACCGAGCCTTAAAGTATTCTCTCTTAAGGAAGCGGTCAATCCTGAAACTTTCTTAGGGAACGGTCATTATGAGCAACTATAGTACGAAAAGTTCATTTTACATAGAAAGCAGCAAGGCCAGTGACGTGGATGTAGAACGGTGTTGGAGTGACTCCCGGACCGCAAAATTTTGTCCGCCCTGCGATCTCCACAATTTATGTATGCATATATCATTTATATACTGGACGATTAGTCTGTCTAAATCTTTTTTGAACTGCAAAGTTTGGATTACATGACAGTGTTTAATCTAGTCCCCCTCTTCTGAGGGGGGAAACAAGGTTTGTCGAGGGGGGAACAACAAGGGCGACCTTTTTGAGGAAATTTCATCCGTGTTCCAACGTCAAAAAAATTTAGTTTCATCTTTAAAAAAGTTGATGACCTTTTTTAGTACCTGACTTCTTGTGTCGGAAACTTAAAACTTTGACTTCATCTCTCAAAAACTTTCATATATCTAATTCTGTTATTTTATTCTTATATTACTCGTTTACTCGTCTCTGGGGTAGCGCAACATCTATCCTGGGTGGGGAATTCCCCCCAAAACAGGTGTCTACATTGAAATATTGCTGTCCTCTGGGGCAGAGTTTTTCAAACTGTGGTCCGCGGACCCCTGGGGGTCCGCGAAGGATATGGCGGGGGTCCGCGAGAGCGTTCTGAAAATATTGTGATGCTTAACACTGCATGGTTTTATCATTAACAGCCTGTGTTTTCAAATTCATACGCTACTTATAGTGTGCCTGTAACTGTATGATCCACAAGGATCCAATTGGGCAGTGTTGCCAGTGAGGTTTTTCAGATTTCCCCAGATTTCGTTCCAAAAAATCCCCAGATTTCCCCAGATTATATAAACACAATTTATGAGACATTGTAACACTATTTAGCAGTAACATACCTACTTACAGTTACATTAATAACAATATATATTCCTCAAATAAGTGGAATCAAATAAACTGACTTGTAACTTTTTTTATTGTCACTTGTCAATGACTCAAAGTTGTCGGCGAGTCGGCATCAAAGTCGACGACAACTTCTGTTTCGTTAAGATCATATTTTTTTATGACTGCTTCACGGGACACCCAGCGTGTTTTACATAGCATCAACGCCTTATGTTTCTGGGCCTAAACTACATCTTGTATTAACTGGAACTGAAGATTTCTTTTACTACTATTCGAAGAATAAAAGTAGACATTCTTTATGAAAATTTCAAGACAAGATGGTAGGCGGTTGATGGCAACGTTTGCACAAAGTGCAAATGAATGACAGACAAATGTTTATAACTTCAAGCCGCTCAAAATGGGCAATGCTGTAACTGGATCACATAAGCAGCACTGCGCTTCGGTGACTTTTTTGAGCTATTGTGCTGTCTGGAAACATCTGCTTAGCAGTGCTTACTATATTCTATCAAATGATCTGCTTATGTTCAGCATTGTGTTCTGCCATATGATCAGCTTATGTTCAGTATTATGTTCTGCCATGAAAGCCGTCAACAATATCTCCACTTTAGCAATTAAATCAAATTTTGTCTTGACGACCGGGCTCTTTTGGCTTGTTGATGAACTTGTTAATGTTCAGAGTTGTGGCGTGCACTACGTTATGTGACTTATGTCGTTAACCCGCTACAACTACCTCGCGTACATTCATCATCGCTCATCCATTAACAGAAATTTCAAACTATAACAGGAAATAGAAATACAGTTGATGACGTCATTGAGATGGTTTAAAACAAGAAGTGCCTTTGGTGGAATGAAAATTATACAGCGCATTATTTTTTACATTCAATTACAATACATAGTGTCTAATGCTTAGTGCACACAAAATACATACATTGTCAATGCAAATTTTCAAAATGGTCAAATTTCCCCAGATTTGGCCAAAAAATCCCCAGATCCCCAGACGAAGGCCGAAATCCCCAGATCTAGGGAAAAATCCCCAGCTCTGGCAACACTGCAATTGGGTATTCGATCACACCAGTTTTGTGATGCTGCTGATAGTTATTCTTTGCGTACTAGGGCCTACAGTGACGTAAATAAGATGTAGGCTTATGGTCACGTTACATTTCTAACCTAATAACACGTGTGTTTTTTATAAAATTTAATATAGGGCCTATAATTTCTGCTAATCGACTGCCAATCATTTCTGCACCCAATGTAAGCGCGATGTATTTGAAGCCTTCATCAGAAGTAGGCCTACAACTAGATTCCATTAAAAAAAGTTTAAGATATTCACAAAACAAACTTTGACAGTCTACAAGTGTTTCATTTAGAAAATCAACACTGAATATGAGCCTGATTGTTTTTTCCATGGAAGAAACACCGAAGCTCTAGCTAGGACTCTGGGCTAGTTTTTTTTACATAAACGCTATATTTTCTTCTAATTGTGACTCTGGACTGACTTGGGTTTTCTGAAAAAACACACTTGCTCTATAGTCTATAGCATTAAGTATTACAAGGCATAGTTAGCTAAAACAAAAAGGTCAAAAATGGACTCTAGTGGTTCCTCCAGTGAAGGCTTCATTTGCAATATGCTGGTCTATTTCCGGATTGTGTACTCTGGACTTGTAGAATTAGAAATTTGTGGAATTCGCCTGGTTTTAGCCGTTAGATGAACGATAATACAGAGATTTGCAAAGCATATCCCTATTTCGTTCACGTTCGCTGTTATATGCTAACTATATAATTTTGCTGTTTGTATTATGGATAACTTTCTGAAACGTAAGAAAACAGTGCTTAGGCCTATCCAAACTAACACTAATTACGGACAGTTTTTGCAAAGCAAAGCAAGCACATCCCTCTCGCTGACATTACTGGCTTTTGGCGAAACCGATGTTATTCATTTCTTTAAAAAATTACTGTGCTCCATAGTTATTGCAGGGAGTTAATAACAATTTATTTAATGTTACTTTTTATATTATAATAGTCCTCAGCGTCATAAATAAGCAAGCGTGTATTGTGGAAATAGTCTATCTGCCTGTTATTTTTTTTATTAAATTTTAAGGATAGGGGCCTAATTTTGCTTTGTAAATACTGGGGTCCGCCAGCTATGCCTAGAAAAAATAGGGGTCCCTGATCCAAAAAGTTTGAAAACCTCTGCTCTGGGGGTATAAATCCGGGGGGATCCCCCCAAAAGGTGTCTAGATTAAACACTTATGGCCACGCAAGAGATTTGCAAGCGCGTAAGGTAGTTGGGAAATCGACTTGATTGGAACAATTTTGTATTTTCGCGTGTTTCTTCCTGTTCCATAGGTCTGCTAACGTGAATGGTGACACTTTTACGTTCGAGGTCGCACTCACAATGTTCTTCGAGATAACCAGAATTTTAGCCGTTTTCAGACGATTTAATGTTTGCCAGTGGATGACGGGCATTTTGGGACTGTAGCACCAATCGTACCAGAAGTTGAGATTTTCCAGGCGGTGGTTACGATACAACAAAGGTGGCGGACTATAACACAACAGTTTCCAACTAATTGTGCCAGCTGGGCATTTTATATATTTTTAAAGGTAAAGGTATAACAGACTGAAATATACTTAGCCTGAACTCTATCAAACTGTATCAACCAAATGAAACACTGCTGGCATGCCGAACCTATTCAAAGAATCACAACCTCGGGGTCAGCAAACCCTTGACCTCCTAGCTAATGAACGTTAAAAAATTTGAGAACAAGTTATTTGTAATTGCAATTTTGACGTTTATTACCAAATTCGAAGCTCACAATAAACTTGTGTAGGCATTGTTTATTCAGGGTATGAAAAGATGGAAGGCGTACTGCACACCAGCACAAAAGATGTGAGGGTACGAGCAGTGATAGGCAATAGTTAACTAAAAAGTTGCTAACTTTTAGTTTAACTAAAAAAATTTAGTTAAGGAAGAAGTTTAACTAAAAAAATAGTTTAGTTAAAACCATAGTTTAACTAAAAAAATTTAGTTGCTAACTAAAAAGTTTAACTAAAAAAATCAGCAGTATGCAACTATTTTTCCACTATGAACATTGAACACTGTCAGCAAAAAAAACATTTTAACACTGCATGGTTTTAGCATTAACAGCCTGTGTTTTCAAATTCATACACTACTTACAGTACACATGTAACTGTATGCCAGAACAGCACACATTGCATAGTTTGAAGGTGAAATTGTCATTGACGCTTTGTATTATTACAGTTCACTTAACGTCTTTTATTGTGAAAATGTTTGTCGTAAAAAGTTGGAAAAAAGTTGTAAAAAGTTTAACTACTTTTTTTAGTTTAGTTAACTAATTTCCAAAATCAGTTGCCAACTTTAGTTAAACTATTTTTTAGTTGGAAAATAGTTTTAGTTTAACTAAAAAAATAAATAGTTTAGTGCCCATCACTGGGTACGAGTACGCCGTAACCTAGACACTTACGCCAATGCCCATAAGCGCAATATTTCTGCTGATTTGAACATTGCTTAAGCTGAGATTGCACATCGCTACACTTACCGACGACTGTAAATTCACTTATTCGGTCCTACAACGAATTCAAGGCACTCAGACGCCGCTGTGTCGCAGTGGGATAATTGGGGAATCGACGACAATTGGTAGTGACCGTCTCCGATTTATACGATAGCAGTCGGATTCGATGATCGAAAGACGTCTCAAACGTCTTGCTTGAGTTGCCCATGCGGACACCGCCATCTCTGTGTCCGGTGAGGGCTTCATTGTCACGATCATTCGATCGGATCAGGGACTTCGGGTCTTCCTTCTTATATGCCAGATTCACTTGAACTCCAGCTGTTCTCCGTTGTTTTGCTGACGACACTTTATGTCTTTCTTATATTTTAGGGTTATCGTGCAATGTTATGTGTTGTCACAATCGTACATCGAGAACATATCTACTTCATTTCCATTCCTAACCGCACATTTAAATTTCATTGTGGATACTTTTGACGATGTTCACCTTTGATGGAATTCGATCGTTACTCTTACTCTCTTTTCTGAGTGTAAATCCTTTCTGTTATCTATCTCAGTATGAAGATCGTCTTGGTCTGAAACCTAACCGTCAGTGTCTTCATCCATTGTCTAAGCATTCTCCACGCGATCAAGAGGCAAACCCCATATACACACTGAAACGTATACAGTTGAAAAAGCTTGGGTACAGAACCACAAGTAAAACATTTCAAAACACAGCAAGTAAGCGCATACATGGGCCCGATGGGACATACACCTCGCAGTTACAGTGTTCGCAATGAATGTTTGTAGTTCAAGATTCGAATGATGATGAAACGCAGAACAGGCAAAGCCCAAAGACTGGCTACCGAGCAAACATTTTTTCGGAGGGTTTCTACCATGTAAATTGAACCAATGATTGACCGATGATTGAGAATAAAATCCTGGCCAAACGTCCGCAAGACACGGTTCCGCCCCATCGACGTGACGTCTTTCAATGGATGAAGATGGAAGCCAGTGAGCTGAATCGCTTCCTCCGCTGGTGTTTGCGTCTACTATGTCTATGATATTCATTATTCAAGCAACAAAGAATGCCTTTATTCATTCAAGAATAAGTCCACACGATTATTAAGCGTATGTGAAAGACTGAGGTCACTGTAAAATGCAGAAACTAATGTGAAGTTCCCTTGTTGCATAACTAAATAATTAAATTTTTTGTCTGTAGAATGTATAACAATGAGGTTCAAAGCCTTTGCGATTTATCTGAAATAATCTGACTGCTAATTAACTTTCAGACGACTGGCTGGATTCTTAATTTCAAAGTACCAATATCTCTGAGCTCAGAGATCAATTCGAATACAATAAAATATTATAATACTACTTTATTGGATATTGTGCTCCTTACAGTCTGTGGAAGGCTCTTCAACTACACAATACAGAACGTTTATGACGCTGAGCAATTGTACGTGATGTACTTGCTCCAAGTCCTTACACAATGACCACCTGAATAACTAAATAACTATATATAGAATGTATGATAATGAGGTTCAAAGCCTTTGCTATTTCTCTTAAATAATCTCACTGCTAATATAATTTCAGACGACTGGCTAGACTCTTAATTTCAAAGTACCAATATCTCTGAACTCAGAGATCAATTAATACAATAAAATATTATGATACAACTGTATATGATATTAACCTCCTTCAGAAGGCACACACGACCATACGACAGAACGTTTATGACGCTGAGCAAATGTACGTGATGTAGGCCTACTTGATCAAAGTCCTTAAACAATGACCGCCTGAATGGAGACTCGAATCCGTACCCTCCTCGTTACAGGCCGAGCGCTCTATCCATTCGGCAACCGTGTCCCACATGAATGATGTAGGTTTTATCGGAGGGTTTCTGAGTGTAAAGATTTGGAGCATTTATTCAATTACTGTTGCTGTCGACTCTTCTTGAAGGACCGATCGTTTAAATCTGCCATAAAAGCATAAATCGGTCGTTCAATCGAAAGCCAGTCTAAATCGATCATAAATCTCCGGGGGGTTGAGCATTATACTAATAAAATGGAACCGCTAAAGACTGACCGTGTTGTAGACCAGAAACCGCACCCACCAAAGCTCACTGCATTCATTGTATAAATGCTCTTCAACTAAACAATAAAATGCCGAAAATAGTTGGTAGGCTATAATGGGATATGACGAGACTCTTCCTTGATAGGCTATTTTAAGATTCTTCCATGGAATAGAATAGTGCAATAATTCCTGAGTGTATTTTTTAAATGTGATACAATGACAGCCATTTTGTGACAGCGTGGCAATGAGAAATTTGGCGACATATGATACATTTTATATTATATTACTTTTGAAGCTAAAAAAAACTTTTGAGTATATCATAGCTTGTAAAATCCAGAAACAACGCAGAAAATATAATACGCCAGCTCTGTCGTTATAATACTAGTGAAATGTCTCCATAGGCAAAGGAAACTAATAGGCCTTTGTTCTTTATGTTTCATTCTGATTTCATTGTCATTTTAATTGCACATTTGAATAGCTCTACCGTGACGCACCCTACCTGACAATACAATAGCACAATCGAACACAATAGGCCTAGGCCTAGTCTTCGAAATAATAGGCCTAGTCTTTGAAAGCTGGTCGAAACGAGGCAACGAAAGATCAAGACGTTGATTGACTGACACTCATTCTTGAATGTTTATTGTTTTCTTCAATAATAATTTATTCCTGTATAGATAATTATTATGTAAATTTATTTACATAGGCCCCCTACGCATAATGGTGAGAATGATTTATGGAGTCCGTAATATTCACATGCATTGTTCTAAGAATATATCGCTTATTTGCGGTCCTTATAACACGGGCGGTCCACCAAATATAGCATCGCATGCTTGCGTTCGACCTGTGTCTGATCTCTTTAGCCGTCCGTTTGTCTGTCTGTCTGTATGGACGCCGCAAAACATCGTCGTCCTCATCGTCGTCGTCAACGTCGTCATCGTCGTATAATCGTCTGACAAATATGAGCTTTATCCGCCATTTTGGCTTTCTTTTTCGACTAAAACGAGTCTATTTATAAGGCGCCTATCGATCAAAGTCGGCCCGTTTGCCTTTCGTGTGGCCCCGCTAATGCACGCACTGGTTACATTAGGGCGACTTCCGGTGGCGCGCGGCGGATTCTGGGTTGGCACTCCGATCCCATCGATTTTATGTTCCGCGATTTTCCGGTTTCGCCGACTCGACATCGCGGTGGCGGCGGCGGCTCGAGGTTTTGTCGGTCAGACGCCGGCAGAGGACTCCTCCGTTTACGACGGCGAGTATTCTGTCACTGCGCGTGGCGACATCTATTTGTCAGCCTCTGGCAAAAATCTGTCTGTCTGTTGTATGTCGTACTAACTCTGTCGGCCTGTCTGTTTGGTTGCTGGTCTGTTTGGATGCTACTGTGTGTGAGTTAATGTGACCGCGTTCTTGCTGCGGGATGCGTCTGCAGTTTCTCCGCGCCTGTAGTAGTGCTCATCTGAAAATGTGCCGCTGATCATTATCATCATCATTATTATTATCATCATCGTCGTCTTCTTCTTCATCATCATCATTATTATCATCGCCGTCGTCATAATTATCATCATCATCATCATCATCATCATCATCATCATCATCATCATCATCACCATCATCATCATCATCATTGTCATAATCATCATCATTGTTATCATCGTTATTATCATCATCGTCATTATCATCATCATTGCAGCAAAATCAATGGGAAGAAGAAACCATACATCGTACAGACGTACACATGAGCGGACTTTACATTGTATAGACCAATAAAGCCCATCTCCTTGGCATTGACCTCAGACTAGTAGCAACGTCGTCAATTAAAGAAACATTCTACGGCGCATCGTTCGCTTTAAACCGTGCATCTATCAAAGGCTCATACAGCCTTTAGTCCAATTTAAAACATTGACTCAAGTCGACTCTTTCCCTACACTCACGTACCCTTCCCATCTGCCTCTTTCCTTGCTCCATATTCCCTTCATCGCTTCCTCTTGCTCTCTCTCCATTCTCAATTACCCTCCCTTCTTACTCCATACTCATTTCGTCTTCCTTCTGTCACTAGTCTATCCTTCTGTACGCCTGCGGTGAATCGATCAGTGCACAAGATATCGAAACCTTTCCCGTCGCTCTTTCCCTCCCTGTGTCCCGGTGGGCGCCTTCCTCGTCGCTGCGTTTAATTCCCGTGCTTTACGCATTAGGCATCTGGACCGAGTCCCGTCCAACGCCTGGCTCGACCCGTCAACCGACCATCGATTGGGACGCATCAGAACGTCGCTCGGCTAATTGCAAGGCACGATCGTCGAACGACCAACTCAGGCCAACGGACCAGGGTCCAAGCGCTCATTGGTCGGGATATACATCATACGCATGCCGCAACAACAATAATTATGTCCACTTTTTGTCCTATAAAGTAGTAGCTACGCACCGTTTAATTTCTCTTCACCGGTGCATCCATGCATGCATCAATTCATGCAACCATCTATTCATCCGCTCATCCATCATCGCTACATCTATTCACTCACTGATTCACTGTCTCACTGACTCACTCGCTCACTCATCATTATCACTTCTAACTTACCAAAATAGTGAGTTAACAAAACTCAGACAGAGATCGAGAGACGAACCTGGATTGAAGATGTACACACAGGGTGGGAATTGACGGTGTTGGGGGCTTCGACACCCTAGTGTTACTTAGGTCCCCACTGTTAAGTCTTCATTGCACACCCCAGGGGGTCGTTTCCAAACCCCTCAGTTGTGATTTAGCATTTTTGTCTTTTGACAAAGAGAAGAAATTTCATAGTACACCATGTATGTATTTTGAATTTTCTTAACAAAGAAATTGATTTTGATTCGAGTCTGACTTGCAAAACTGCTCTTCTTTCAAATTTCGTTGACATCGGTTTGCAAAATAGGCCTACGGATGAAATGTTCAACTCTCAGTCTTTTTCTACAATTCCCACACTGTGTACACAACAAGATGGCGACGACAGAGACTGACTTGGTAGAAAGGGTGTTAAGCTGGGAGGGTGTTACGGGAGATGATTAATTATGAAAAGAGACAATGAAGGATGGAGGTTAAGTAGGCAGAAAGAAAATAGGGGTTCCCAATGTTCTTCCGATATAGAAAACATATATATATATATATTATATATATATACTATATATAGGGATTCCAATGTTCTTCCAATATAGAGAACATATATATATATATATAATATATATATATACTATGTGTATAAGTAAGATATGGTCCGATCAGGCGATATCTGATTTTATTCGTGACTGAACACGCGTCTGATGTGACTTAACGCTTTCCTGCCACATAATCATTCATCATCAGCATCATTAGGACCATGAGCAGCAGCAGCAGCAGCAGCAGCAGAATAATTTTTAAGCGGATGCAGTAAGAATCCTAGATTTTTGAAAGGACTATTGGAAATTGTGATGACTGGCCTCAACTACGTTTCGCTGAGCTTAGTCGATTTACTTTTAATCTGTAGACATATCTCTGCTGTTTTTAGGTTCATTGGGATTAGCATCAATCATTCATTGTGTTCTTATCTTCTTCTTCATAGAAAATCTCTACTGTGGTTCTTGTAACTGTAACTGTAATTGGAAATTTATATAGCGCAGTTTCAAGTAAAGCCAATCAGAGGCACACAATTCGTTTATCTGTATTAGGCTATTAAATAATTATTTTGAGTTTGTAGATGTAAACAATAACGATGCTTATATAAAATTAGCTTTTGAACTGTAACGTAATATTGCATAATTGCGATCGGTGTTTTACTTCTTGTTTCCAAGCTTGATTTCAATGTTGTTTGTAAAGTGTCTTGCTTACTTACTTGACTGACATACCGCACTTAGGTTGGAGTGTACTTGGTGCAATTTGGCGTGTAATTTGCCATTGATATTTACAGTATCTTTCTGCGTGTTCCTAAAGCAGAATCCTAAGGGAAGTATGGAAAATGTTTTACCACAATTACAATTATTGTATCTGAAGTTTTAGCATAATATTTTAATGCTTTAAACTTGTAAGATATAGTTAAACAATTGTGGTTTGCGAGGAGGAGAATTTGCATTAGTATAACTTGCGCTAAAATGCGCCTATAGGAAAGTATCAGCAGGTAGTATATTCGATAATCAGACAGACAAATAAATGGGTGGTTGAAAGGATGAGGTCGTATATTCTAGTAACATTTCTTTTATGAAAAGGAATGCTAGGTCATCTTTTAACTTTTAACATTCTTCTTCCAACCTTTGTAGATAGTTCACTGCCTCATCCATTAACTAATTGCCTAACAAATTTTTCCAGACTTTTACATTCATCTGTCTATCTTTATTTCTTTGCCTGTGCGCACGTGTCTATATCTGTTAGCCACATTGAGTGACTATCTACTTGTATTCCTAATATTTCCTATCTAAGTGCACGGTAGCTTCGTTGAAGCGCCCATTTTCAGAACCTTTGCTTTTAGTTTAGGGTGAGAACTTCTCTTTAATCTCAGAACAGACACCGACTTCTTTTATTACGAAACTGGGTGTACGTCTTTTAGCCAGCGGCGACATCAAGGAGAGGCGGTGTCGGCTTTCATCTTCGGAGTAGGGCGCCTTTGAGCTAACAGGCTTCGTGACGATACGACCATATTTTCGCTGGAGTTTGGCAATTTCCTTTTGGTACATTCGCCGGATCTACAATATTTGCGCGGATTCAGGGTGTGACCACTCACGCCGAACTGTGAAGCAGCGACCACGTTCCGCTCTCGCTGCACTAACTAGACATGTTTCATGAACCGTTCTCAGATAATAATGTCTGAATAGACGAAGGCCACAACGACTGTGTTCGGCTATCAGACTTCAACGTGGCATTTACAATCTGTCTGGTCAGTTAAAGATGCTATTTAAACACATTTGCTTTCTAAACAAATATTCTGTAGCGCCATAATAATTATTCATACAGCATAGATCGATAATCGCTTCAAGTGAACTCACAGTCAAATTTCATAATCCGATAAGTTAGTGAAACCAGAAGTCAAGCTACGGATGGTAAGTAAGAAAGGTGAAACAGACAAGTTCTAAGTTTTGTTCTGAATGGCATTAGAGAAGTGACATAAAGTCACAGAACACAGAACTCGGCAGTGAATTTGAAAGCTATCAGCCGCTTAGAACGCCCTAGAGAGCACTACGCTCTTTCGGCGCAAAGCGCAGTAAGAGTCTGAATAGTTGTTGATCGAGCGCGTTATATTTTGGTACGAGGGCGAGGAAGGGAGCGAAGATCGATCAGTGATTTGATTGTAATGCTTTGTAAACTGTATGACAGGGTTTTAAATGAATTCTATGCACTATGGACAACAAGTTTGATGAATGCAATATTGTCGTATTATGCTAATTCCTTCGGGTGACTTTGTTATTGGTCTCGCCAGATACACGCAAGAAAGAGAGAGAGAGAGAGAGAGAGAGAGAGAGAGAGAGAGAGAGAGAGAGAGAGAGAGAGAGAGAGAGAGAGAGAGAGAGAGAGAGAGAGAGAGAGAGAGAGAGAGAGAGAGAGAGAGACCGAGACAGAGATAGAGATAGAGATAGAGAGACAGAAACAGAAACAGAGAGAGAGAGAGACAGAAAGACAGAGACAGAAAGACAGAGACAGAAAGACAGAGACAGAAAGACAGAGAGAGTAGCAATAGGTTTACCAATGAAAAGTGAATTGCAGCAGTCGATTCCGCAAGAAGCCATAGCACTCGCTAATGAAACTAAGGCAGTTTGGACGATTTGATGTACAGTATGTAATAACTGATTATAGGCCTACGAATATTCCGAATTTGAAAGTTAACTGATTTGCGTACGGTTTTAAAATAATCAGAGAAAAAGGCATTGGTGGAGTCAAAAGTCATGATCAAATTGCGTGTGAGTTCGGAACAATCACAGTAAATCCACTTAACTGAACAAAGTCAGACATTCAAATTTGTACAGTTCAAGTTCAAAATGATTCAGGAGAAGCTCGTTATACTGGCTATCTAAGACTGAACGAACATCACTGAAAAAGAGTATTGAAGGAGCTGACTATAGACGAGGAGCTATCGAATGAAAGTAATGGCCGAGTATCGTCAGCACAGAAATGGAAGCCTCGAGAGTTATCGGTAAGCAGTGAACCGATTGAAGTGCAACACAGTGTGAACAAGCGGACCTATAGGAAAGGCCCCTGAGGAACATCACAGTTCAAGACATTTGGCATCGAATCGAATTCGTTGATATGGACTCATTATAAACGATGATAGGCAGTAAAGATGCGAGTCAGATAAGAACAGGTCTAGAAAGTTCAAACCAGTGTTAGAAGCCGTGAAAGAGTATACATTGTAATTGAAAATTTGAAAGCGGCAGAAATATGAAGTAAAATGAAACCAGTTACTTTTCCTTGTCCTTGAAGCTGATACGTTACTGGCAACGCTATGTACAGCAGTTTTAGTGGAACGGTATTTGCGATAGTAAGAATAAAAAGGGAGATTTTGGAGAGGAAATTGAGATTAAAAATGAGACCATAGTGTATGTTCACAAGGCCATAGTTTGAGTATGTTCACGCCATAGTTTAGGCCCCTACCATCTTTTCACACAAACAATCTATCTCTTTTGAGAGTTTGAGAGAGAGAGAGAGAGAGAGAGAGAGAGAGAGAGAGAGAGAGAGAGAGAGAGAGAGAGAGAGAGAGAGAGAGAGAGAGAGAGAGAGAGAGAGAGAGAGAGAGAGAGAGAGAAAGAGAGAGAGAGAGAGACGGACGGACGGACGGACGGACGGACGGACGGACGGACGGACGGACGGACAGAGGGAGATGGGAGGGAGATAGTAAACTATAGCATGAGCGAAGGCAGCCAGGAGGAAGCCTTTAGTGACAGACAGACAGACAGACAGACAGACAGACAGACAGACAGACAGACAGAAACCAGAAACAGAAACAGAAACAGACACAGACACAGACAGACGCAGACGCAGACATAGACACAGACAGAGCGAGCTTGATAATGGATGTGATAAGTGCGCCAAAGACATCAAAGCAGTATTTGAGAAGATCATGTATGCGTTTGTGTATCTTGCAAATTGTAGATCACTTTTTAAAAATCTCACAAGGGCGTTTAACATGGCAATCTATCAGATATAAAGAGGGGAGAGGGGCGTCTTAAGATGGTTTGAACATCTGTGTTGAGAGGTCATTCGAGACAGTACGTATACGTTTAATGGATTGGACTATTCAAGGCGGTTGGTCCAATGCACAAGAAAGGAGGGTACACCCGTATCGTCGTAAGAAAGCGCGGAACCAACAGGTCTCCACGGGTCACTGAACACAACGACCGTCGACTAAGTTGGCTCAAAACAGAACCTCATAGCTTTCTGATGTAGTCGGGTGCAGCATCAACTATCGAAGCTCTTCCCATCTCTTGAACGTAATCCTATTCTGGACCGGAAGCCACTGCAGCGTCTCTCACATATAGCTCGAAATAAACCAGAATTTTGTCAGGTTGGACAAAATTTGGGCGGCACAGTTGAGGATGGATTAAAGCTCTCGTATCCGAAATTTTGGTAGTCCTGCAAGGACAGAGTTGTATTAAATCCAGGCACTACAAGAAGAAGGAGTGGACCGAGTCGCTGTAGTGTCGAATGATGAATTTCTCCGTGTGACTCTAACCGGAAGTATTTGATATAAACAGGAGGTATGAACCTGAGGTCATGGTCTCGGACAACACGCTTAAATGCCGTCGCTATCGCTTCCCTGCAGCTAATAGTAATCGTAATCTTGAAACTTTTAAAGCGCCATTCGAAGGAAAGACGCAGGGCACCAGCCTATTTACGAGCACTGCGTAAAATCTGAGGGTTTTTTCCAAAGAGTGGTCCAAAGGAGGTCCATGTCCGGTTGCCATGGGGTCAGATCAAGAGAGGTGGCAGAGCAGCTGTTAGCTATTCTCGCTGAATGTTGTCTTGTGCCCAGCCATCTAAATTCTGTCTTTAAGAGCAGTAAGAATGAGAATAAGATTGAGAGCATGGTGATGATCAGGAGATGAGAAGATTAAATTGTGAATCTTAGCCAGAGTTATTGGTTGGAGTCGGTTTGAAGCCGGTGTAGGATATGATAGACTACCAGACAAAATTAATGATGAGTCTTAGAGCCGAGATTTTGTCTCAGAAAAAGTTCAGTACCTATTGGCAAAGAGAAGAGTGCGATAACGAGGTTGGATGTCTACTGCATTTGTCGCGGTGCCAACTCCTACCTGACTAATATATAGTAACTTTGGAGAAGAAGTTTTCAGAGATGAAACGAGACAAGTACACAGCTTTGGCTGCTGAGACGAGTTTACAAACATTACGATACTGATATCAATTTGATGAGATGAGAAGGTAAATTTGAGCGTCACCAACACCTTTCAGACCGGATGCGAAGCATCCTGGCAACAGCCGTGTCTGATTTGTACCAGGGATGGATGTGCAGCAACATCTTAGACGTGGCGGGAGTGTGCTTGGCCATGATTTCAGATGCAGTTGAATTCAGTTGAACAGCAGAGCTTGGTGGCTGCTCTGTGTTTAACCACAATATAGGGAGGTAAGGATTTCGGCTGTGACATTGAAGCATTTCAGTAATTTATTTCCGAAGTCTTAAGAGTATGTTTAAGACGATTTAACCCTTTAATCACGAGAGGATTTAGTTTCCCTTACATTTTGGTCCATGCTCGTCGTTTACGAGTGAAGCATATGAATGGGAAAAGACATATTTGTGACAGAGGAAGAGTTAGACGGAGTAATAGGGAGATCAATTGTTTGGCCCATGCGATGAGTTGGAAAGCAGCGCAAACATAAGAACCATTTTGTGGTGTCAAACTACCACTTTTGTATTATGACCTGTAGAAATTACTTAACAGTTCGTTTACACAAATCTACTATTTACTAGCATCTGCTTGAGTACAATTGCTTTCTAAATGAATTTACGAAATAAACGATCGGTTTGTTATTGCAGCTCGGTGTCCACTCGCACTGTTTTGATATGGTAGGTTATTTGAAATCGCTAAATTCTTACTATAGTCTTAACTCATGACTATGTTAATTGATGATTACGATGATAATGACGACGACGATGATGATAATAACATATATGAAAATGATTATAACGACTACGACGACGATGATGTCAGTGACCACTAAAAAGATGATGAAGAAGATGAAAGTGATGACGACGTGGCGGAGGAGGAGCAAGATGGCGACGACGATTAGAATGATGATGATGATGATGATGATGATGATGATGATGATGATGATGATGATGACACTAATCATTTTGATTGTCGTCGTGTGTATCATCATTTTCATCATGCGTGTCGTTGTCATTCTTAAGCACCTAGTAACAACGACGTTAACGTTGAAGTTATATAGCAGCCGTAGAATCGCTCAAGGAAGAAGATGTTGTAGTTACTACGACGATGATGAAGATGAATTAAGCGTTCATTACTATGATAAGGCTGATGATGATCATGCTTCGCCGATGATGTCTCCGATAATTAGGTCATCTTACGACAAGAGGCTTCCAGCCAAGAGAGAACTGCACGCTTCATTAAAGTGTCGACCTCGGCTTCAGATCGATTACTTTCGGTTGATCAACGATTCATGAAAATCGCGGTCGACTGTCTGCGACTGGTTGTGACGGGGAGCCAGAGCATTTTGGTCGCGTCTTTGATGGACCGGAATGGATGGAAACTGGCCTGAACGACGCATTACATTGATGAGCTGAAATAAATGGAAACTAGTCTGAACGGTGGGTTGGATATCTTCCGTGATGTTCTGCGGTCCGTGGTTCTTCTACTGGAAGATGTTTTCATAACCGGAAACTCTTCTATTGTCTTCGAGCAAACCAGCCATGCGTACCTAATTCCGTTATCAGGCATTCTGCTCCGACTCATTCGCCTTTGACTATACGCACTGCCGAATCTCTATCGATTCTGTCATCCTATCTTACAATTATTTGTCTGCATTACCAGTTCACCATTTCAACTGATCTTCCTCTTTCCACGAATTGACTGCCAATATAACAAATTACAGCAGCGCCTCCGTCAACGCAGCTGCACTTACCGACCATTTCATTAGCCTTAGGTCTACGTCATTTAGATAAAAGCTTGATTAAGCCACCGTCGGATTAGACTGGGACATCGCCAATGCCATTCACAGCATTCGTTCTATATCAGTCTAACCGGAAATAAATGATCACCAAAGTCGTTATGTGGAAACGAAGTAACCTCTCGCGACGGTTTCTGCTTTTGACTTGCAGTTTTGAAACTGGCAATGTGTTGTGGTCAATGTAAGCCGCTAAATTACCTGTCATCAGCCGCGGAGTGTATGCATGCTGACATCAGCGTGTTTTGTCATCAGCAATATGGTTGGTACGTTACTCCGGATAATGAATAGCATCTCCTTATACTGGTGAAGTATATATCCTGATCGATCAGATGGCGGTTTGTGTGTATGGCCTAGTTTACGACGTCAAGATAAGAATTATTGCTGAAGACGCGGAAATGCGCTCGTGTCGACGATGAGGATGATTGTAGATGGGTAGAAGATGAAGTTATAAGCAGGCAATTCAGCCATGCTGCCTATCGGAACCTATCTAGCGCCATCAAGGCCAGGCAGTTCGTATTGCGTTGGTTGAATTCATCAGGCGGTCATCCCACTACTTCCTGTGATCCGACTGAGCTCTCGTCCGCTGCGGCACACTCGAAGTAGTTCGACTGGTTAAGGCTGGGCTGTAGGTACCCGGCGTCAGCCGTCGGTGCCTCAGCCCAGCACTCATCGACCCATTAGTCGCCGCTGCAGACTCGCGTTTGACCTCATCGGTCGACGACCAGGCCAGGGTACGCCGGACCTGGAGTCGGGGATGGGGTGTAGCCTGACCCGCTGCTGACCCGGATGGGTAGATCAGCAGTGGTTGCATAAGCTTCGTGACTGGGGCAGAGCGCGGCGTAACAACGGGTGAACTGAACCCGGTCGACGAACCTGCGGCTGAGGCGCTCGAGGTGGCGCCCGTAATTCTTGACGCCGGCGAGCGGTGCCGTCGTAGTCCAGGCGACAAGAGCAGAGATCGCTGCTGCAGAGTGGGTGGTCCGTGAAGAAGCAACGTTGGTGGTCCATGACTGGCCGAGGCGGCGCGGTGATCCGATGCCGGAGGGTGATGAAGAAACGTCGCAGGTGGTCCGTGAAGTAGCGACGTGTGTGGCCCGCCGTGTAGAAGCGATGGGTTGGTTGGTCCGCTGTAGAGAGACGTGTGTGGTCCTCTGCGGTCGGTCGCCCCCTGCGTCGTATGGTGATCGGATGAACGGATGAGGACCTGCTTCAGTTTGAGGACCTTGGCCCGACAGACGACGCATCTGAGAGGCAGGCTGCGCTGCTTGACCGCCGCCTGGATCGTTCGGATGAAGCACTTCCGGCAGACGACGCGATGACCACAAGGCAACGTCTGCATCGTCGCACGCGCCGACAGACATGCCACGCACTGCACAACAACAACGTCATCATCATTCTGTTCCTCTTCCTACTGATCATCATCGTCGTCGTCGTCGTCGTCGTCGTCGTCGTCGTCGTAATCACCATCGTCATTGTCGTCATGACCATAGTACACAGTAACAACGTTACCATTGAATTTCACCTCTAAATCAACAGGAGAATAAGAGAGACAGATAGAGAGTGTCTGACAGAAAAAAAGAAAGATAGAAAGAAAGAAAGAAAGAAAGATAGATAGATAGATAGATAGATAGATAGATAGATAGATAGATAGATAGATAGATAGATAGATAGATAGATAGATAGATAGATAGATAGATAGATGAGAGATAGACAGACAAACAGACAGACAGAGACTATTTGGAGTTAAGCGGCAAGTCATACAATGCCGTGGTCACGTGTGCATTACCTTATCGCTTTATCTCTATGCCAGATCAAAGCCTTTAGAAAGGAAACGAGAGTCTTCATTAGGTCCTAATCCAGAGTATGCAGATCTTCCATGATATGGATAGCTTTATTGTGTTGTAAATAATATACGGAAATTCTTTGTAGATTCTGAGTTTAGAAATATTTCTTGAAGTCTAGTCTCAAGTAGAAGAGTGGCTTTAGTCTGTTGGGGGTGGACCACTGGACGGGCTACAGGGATGAGTAGGAGGGTAACAGTCGGCATGAACGCGGAAGAACTGTCGCAAGATGAACAGTTCAATATCATAACAAGAAAGAAAGACGTTCATACACTTATCACGGTGTTCATTTGAACATAAATATTGCTATGATATGAAAGCAATCGTTTCTCAGCCAAACAGCTATTAGATGTAAATGTACGTTTTTATATAGCGACCGTATATGGTCTCGACCCTGCTCATTTTTAAATGAACTGATCGGGTGAGATTCTTTACCAACGCTGCTCGTTTGAATAGGCGTCACATCATTTAAGGTCCCCGTGTACGGACCGTGCTAACCCTAGAAAGAAGCCACCTTCCGAACGTTCTCTTGCACAGAGGAGCAGAGGACGCAGCATTACACATTACACGCTCTTACCAATGTCGCTAAAAGGGCCAATTATAGCTTCGGTACCGGCCCACTATTCCGGGGGTCCGCTATTCCGGGGGTCCGCTATTCCGGGGATCCGCCAGAATATACATACATACAACATAAATACATGCATACATACATACATACATGCATACAAACATGCATACATACATACATACATGCAGACATACATGTATATAAATACACATGCATGCATACATACATGTATGTATGTATACATACATGCATACATACATATTTGTATGTATACATACATACACGCATACATTCATGCATGCATACATGCATGCATGTATGTATGCATGTATGTATGTATGTATGCATGTTTGTATGCATGTATGTATGTATGTATGCATGTTTGTATGCATGTATGTATGTATGTATGCATGTATGTATGTTGTATGTATGTATATTCCGGTGGATCCCCGGAATAGCGGACCCCCGGAATAGCGGACCCCCGGAATAGTGGACCGGAACCATAGCTTCTGGGTCGATGCATGTGCATAGAATCGGGGTTTCCATTCAAGAAGCGATGAGTCTCCGAAGTTCAACGTTAGAAAGTTTAACAATGCTAATTTATCGTTAAAGTACCCCGGTAACTCTTTTGTAAATGATCATTTTTACATTATCTTACATTACATTTTATATTTATGCGTGCTCATCAAGCCACAGCCTATTCGAAACTTCATCAAGTGTAAGCTGCCACTTAAGTTCGCCGCCTTACTTTATTTATTTGTTATTATTATTTTATTACTTTATCAATATTTCACTATTATTTAAATATTATTGTTATTATCATTATTGTTTCTACCCAAAATACATATGGACTTTCAGAATTAAAAAAATGCATTTAGGGGTAGCATTTTTTCTGGGATGGCAAGTCTTCGTTGATGTACGCGGTAATAAAAGTGCTGTGAAAAGCGATTGCGTTGAAGCGTCGGATGGCTACAGATGAGCGTTCGTAGAAAACTGTAGTTCCCTGTAGTCTCCAGTTATCTGGGCAACAGGGCAAGGTCATGGCTAAGGCCGTTGATGAAAGCGAGGCCATCTTAACTTACTGGGCCGAGAGATTCTAAGGTCAAAGGCACAAAAAACTCTATGCGGATAGCTATAGCAGTGTACTTATAGCTGTTTTTCTTTCGGTTGCTCTATAAGCGGCGGCGCTCTCGGTCTCGGCATCTTTGAGACGATAAGACTTGCAAGGCGTCAGTGACAGTGAGTCCCAGGCCAGATATTTTCCATTCCCTCGCGGGCAGTGCCGGATTTACGCATTAGCTAAAAAGCTACGGCTGGGTTTCACAATCTGCAGGGCTTTAAAATTCAGAATTTTTTGTCGAAGGCCTTTTTAAATTACATGATAAATATTTAATCAGCAAATGCAATCATTTGAAAATAATTCAAATTTGTCACTTTAATTGCCTTGCTATTTTTAATTTTTAAGTAATTTTTAACAAGAGGCCTCCAAGCATTATGATTATAGCTTAGGGCCTCACCAAGACTAGATCCGGCACTGCCCGCGGGAGATGACAAACCATCATGACATCTCATGTTGGATCTGACAAGATCAGCTGGCTTCTTTGTAGCAGGAAAACTGACCTTGATGAAGCCATATCAAGTTTTTACCTTTATAATTAACATCGTCGTCATCATCATCATCATCATCATCATCATCATCATCATCATCATCATCATCATCATCATCATCATCATCATCATCATCATCATCATCATCATCACCACCACCACCACCACCACCACCACCACCACCACCACCACCACCACCACCACCACCACCACCATCATCATCATCATCATCATCATCATCATCATCATTAATATTTGGCCCCGTGGTACACATGATCCCTCAGGTATTAAAATTATTCAGAGATTTAAAAAAGTCTGGGATTACTACTACTGTTGCCACTACTACTACTACTATTAGAGCAAAACCTACTACAACTATAACAACAACTACTACTACTACTACTGCTACCCTTTTTATCACATTCCATTTATTCCACAGACCAGTTTAACTTTAGTTTATGTTGCCTGCGTATTTTCGTTTTAGTTTTAGCTGTCGTTTACGAAAACGTTTAATTTTCGTTAATTGCCGTTCTCGTTTTCATTTATCGGTGTAATAGTGTTAATATACGCCTACTTTATACCAGGCTGTTCACGGCCACGGTTATCTAATCTCATCTACCCACCTCTTCTTTTCAAATCTCGAATCTGTCTGTCTGTCTGTCTGTCTGTCTGTCTGCCTGCCTGCCTGCCTGCCTGCCTGCCTGCCTGCCTGCCTGCCTGCCTGCCTGCCTGCCTGTCTTTCTCTCTCTGTCTTTCTCTCTCTCTCGCAAAAATGGCGGGCAGCTTCCCCGCCAGTTTCGAACATGCTACGGTATATTCTTTGATTAAAACCCTTCTCTCTCCTGATTACACTGGACAACAAATTTTAAAAAAAATTTTGCTTCCTGAAAATTTTTTGGTGCTGATGATAGACCCCTTCAAAGTGAACAGAAATATCATTTTAGATTGTCTGTATCACGTAGGAATTTTGAGAAACACGAAATTAAAGTTTGTTGACAAATGCAATTATGACCTGTTTAGTTGCACAATGTATATGAGATACAGCATAAGTTCCAAAGACCTAAAAATGTTTTGATGTTGATTTTCGTTTGTAATCACTGTCCGCTGCATCCCGTTGCAGTGTCCAAACAATAGTCAGCCAACATTGATGGATTCCACGTTGCTCTGATACCGTTGTTCCACAGTGGCAATGTCCTGGTAAAACCTTTCTCCGTGTTTGTCACTGACTGCACTTAGCTTTGCGGGGAATGCAGGGAGTGAATCTTAAGTGACATGTTGCATTTCATGTCTTTCTGTGCTGTAAGAAGTTTATCAACCAGGTGAATGCAGTTTAGTGCTCTGTAGTTGCCAAGAAAATTCTCCACGACACCGTTGAATGCTTTCCAGGCGATTTTCTCTGGTCATGATGCATAACATAAAGATGTTCAAACTCCTTGTCACTGATGACGTGTCTGATCTGTGGACTCACAAAAATGCCTTCCTTGATCTTGGCATTACTTATTCTTGGGGACATCCTTCTTAACTTACGAAAACCATCACCATTCTTGTTCGTGGCAGCAGGTATTGAAGGATGGACATTGTGTAAAAAACAGCTTTCAGGCTTAACACTGATGAATCAATAAAGAGACGCCATTCTTATGGGTCATGCTCACAACTCAAAGCTGTGAACAACCTGTCAATGTCAATACAGAAAATTAGGTTGTCAACCTTTTCAAAAACCTTTGCTGAATCATCTTGCCGACCGGTGTCTAAATACAGAAATCTTAGCACTTGGAGACAGCAAACATCATTATTGCAGTCTTGAACCCAGTTGTTCTGCTTTTGCTTTCGACAAACCTAAGTTCCTGAATAGGCCATTTAATTCTGACTGTGAGTCCAGACATGCCTGGTTCAAAATCCGGATCACTGTCAGTTGCTGTAGACGTGCCCGGCTCATCCTTGCAGCATCTTCATCTTCTTCGTCTAAGCTCCGTTTCTCCGGTGGCTTATGTACCGGAAGACTTTCATCGTGTGGCACTGGTCTCATGACTGAAGGTAGATTCGGGTATTCAGTTGCTTTCTTATTCTTACCAGAGAAACCAGAAACATTAGTGAGACAAAAGTACTAGTCCATCATGTGATTCTTCTGTTCTCGCCAGACCATCGGGACAGCAAGTGGCATTGTCTTCAGAGTACCCCTGAGCCAAGCTTTAAGATCGACAGCACATCTTGCACAGCAAATGTGAGAAGTCCATTCCTTGTCTTGTCTTGATAATTTTAGATTGACTTTATCTTGATGGCTTCTACCAAAGAACAGCTCACATGACTTCCTAAGAAGTCCAGTCATGGCACTCTCTGAGGCCTAGTCGTGTACTCTCCACAAATATGGCAGAACGTACATATCACGGCTGTTGCGGCACTGGCGAGACATTTCTGCCGTCAACTACTATCTTAAAATATATTATATTTAAATGTAAATCTATTATGACACTGGCTCACTTGTTATGTAGCGTACATAGACAAAGCTATACCTTGAAAAAGTGACATAAAAATACATAGAACGATCTCAGCTGCCTGAGTAGCAAATGTGTATGCGAGTGGCTTCTATAGCGCCATATAGTTTGCCGGCAGCTTCCATCCAGCATTCGCATGCTCATGCATGCCCAAGCTGTACTAATTATCACAAATGTTACTCAATCTGCACTAAATGCTTGCCTGGACATACCTCTGTTACCCAGAGCATATTATAACGTTAGGAAAGATCATATCTGAAAAATATGAAAATAACTTTAAAAAAATGAAGATTTCTCAAAAACGGTACGTAGTAGGACAATTTCAAGGTGATTTTCGTGATCAGCAGCAAAAAGTGCATTAGAAACACCCAATAGTGTTCAGGAAGCAAAATCACTGTTGTGCAGTGTTATTATTACAGAGGTTTATATAGCGCCCCTTCAAGGTAATCTACTCAGGAGGGCTCCTGGTCCAACCCCGGTCAAAGAAGACAGTCTTAAGGCAAGAGTGGAACAGAGCAGAGATAGTGTCATCTATCACACTATCTCTTCTCTCAATGTTTCCTAAACCTTCTAGAATGTAGTTGCTATCCTGAGCTGTCGCTTCTCGTTCCACAACCTTTCCTATCGGCTTATCGCAAATATGATAACGGCGCAATGGACGTTTTTAGATGATGATTATTAATATTAATATTAATATTAATACTATTATTATTATTATTATTATTATTATTATTATTATTCCTGTAGTTATTACTTGTACGCCTTTTCTTCCCTCCCATATTACTCATCCCATTGCCTGTTTCTCTGCCTACCGCCCATTGTAATACAAGCGATAAAAGGCCTTCCGCCTGCGTCTGTAGGGAGCAGAGGATTCGCCCCTCTCTTTATCCGAGCACCCTCCAAGCCCTTTCTCCTCCTTCTCCCTCCCTAACGCGTACCCTCCCGGCTGCTGGCTGTCCCCACGGAGCCTCTACCAATTTATTCGACTGTCGCTTTCGCCCACCGTAATTAAATCGACGCCAACTGTTGTAGTCTCGAGGTCCTGTTTCCAAATTGACTTTGGCTTGCCGACCGTCCGAACCTCCGTCTCTCCTTCCTCCTGAATTCTGTCCCAACAGTTCTCACATCTCTCTTAGAGCTACAGACAGACAGACAGACAGACAGACACACAGCCAGAGCTACTTCTTCCGAGGGCTTTTATCATACTTTCAGTTCTCTTCCTACTTCGTTCTCCTCCTTCTGCTTCCTCTGCTTCTCATCGATTCTTATCATCCTCGGACTCTTCTCCCTTCTCCCTCACCACACTCCTCTGGTGTCGCCAACTCCTCCTTCACTTCTTCTTCGTTCGACGTCTCTGCCTCCTGTTCCTCTTGTCTTCCTCTTTAAAGGTCGAACAATTTTCATTGCTTTGAAATTGGAGACACGTAAGGCAGCGTCCAATTCACGAGGCATACAAACGAGCATTCCTCCTCTTTCTCTCGCCTATTCCGTCTCCTGTCTCAGTGGTTTTCCTCTTCTATCTTCTTCACTCCATATCTTCATCGATTCTTCTACTTTCGTCTTCATCTCCTCCTTCAACCATCGTCCTCCCTTTCCACCCTAATCCTCCTACTCCTCTTTTCATTATTGTTCTCTCTTATCATCGTCTACTACTTCCATCTGCTTAACGTCTCTTTTATTCTGTCTCCACAAATTTCACGTGCTTTACATTGTGGTTTCTCCTCTGCCTCGTCCTATAAATCTGCAGCCTCTTTCCCATACACCTGGTGTCCCCATATTCCTCTTCAATTCCTTCTCCTACTAATCTACTTCGCTCGGACTGGCCAATGGAAAAAATAGCCTAGGCCATGGGTGGCGAACCTTTTTTAAGGTGAGTGCCAAAATACTGCTAAATCATTTTTAAAAATACCGTCGCGTGCCCCTCGGAATATTGCACAGTATTATAATTATTTTTCTCATATAGATTTTAGCTAACAAAGCGTAAGAAAAAATGAATTAAAGACGTTATATCAAAGATCGTTTTGAGTGAAATTACTTAAAATTAAATCCTTCAACAAATAAACTGTGGATTCATAGGGCCTACATGGATTTTGTAATTCTAAGTTTGAATTTTGGGGACGCTCTGAATTCCGCGTGCCCTAAAAATTTCAACGCGTGCCACTTTGGGCACTCGTGCCATAGGTTCGCTATCCCTGGCCTAGGCATTACCAGCCAGTCAGTTGGTCTATCAACAAACCAGTCACTCAGTCAACCAGCCAATCAAAACGGTCAGTCAGTGACGTGCCTTTGTGCTGCGTACAAGTCCAAAGTAGAAGCCAATTTGCCAATGAGCAGCGTCACATTAACCGCCATGTTCTCCAGCAGAAACTCCAACCATCTCTCCCTCCCTCCCTCCCTCCCTTCCTTCCCCGAAGTCCGGCGCGTCTTTCGCCCCGACTCAATCAATATCGGTATCGATATCGAAGCTGCCTATACGGCTGGCAGGAGATGGCCAGACAGACAGAGGGTGATAGGAACAGACAGTGATAGAGGGAGCGAAGATGCTGCGGTCGGGAATCGAGAGAAAGAGTGAGGGTAAACGAGAGGCAGAGGGGGTGGGGGTGATCGACGAAGAACGCCCAGCCCTGCGCAGACAAAGAGGAGAAATTGAAAATCTTTGCGTCTGATTGGTCGACAGTAGATCAGATTAGGGTCAACCGCGGGTCACGAGAAATCGATTTCTCCCGTGCAGCTGGTCACTCGCTGCTATGGTTACCATTTTCCAAAGTGTATGTCGGATTTATAGCCCGTGGGGCGGGGGGTAGGAAGGAGGAGAGAGTTAATTTTTGATGTAGTGTTTATGACCAGACGTTAAATTCGCTTTCATCACTCGTCGTTCGTTGCCCCAGAGGAGGAAGAACAGAAAGAGGAGGAGGAGGAAGAGGAGGAGGAGGCGGAAGAAGAGGAGGAGGATGGTCCTATGTCCCAGACCAGGGTTTCATCTACGAACCGGCATTGAAATGTGAGGCGCTATGTAAAGCAATTTGCACCAGAAATACATCTGGAATTTCCATCTCCTGTTGTGATGACGGCAAAGAACAATCAGTGAAACGTACACAATGGCAGATCCGATAAAATACATACAGACAAACATACACAGATAGACACACACACAGACAAACAAACACATACAAACACACACAGACAAACAGAGACAACACACACAGACAAACATACGCATACAAACACACACACGCAGAAGACACATATTCACAAATACACACAGACAGACGCACACAGCCAACCAGAAAGAACGGAACCCACTCACTCCAGTACTCGCTATTCGAGATATTGCAGGATCGCGTCTACGATGATCCAGTCTTTTGATAGCTGTGCAGGAATACTTATCAGAAAGGTCGGAAGATTAAGTCGCAGTGACTTGCAAACTTTTAAAAAGATTTTAACCCAAGACGGCGGCGCCAGCGTAAAATTAGTAGGAGAGCTTTTAACAGCAATCGCAGGGCAGTGACAGATCAAGGATATGACGTAGGGGTGTCAAATAGTGGTCCGTCGATATTGAAAAAATTCGAACTCCACGCCCAAGTCAGTATTTTCAAAACCGAAACACAAACCCGCCAGTAAATTGTTGATCTTTTCTCAGTCTGTGACAAATTTCATTTTATTTCTCCACCTTATACAAACTGTACTTTGTTCACATGACAAAAGCTGTCTTCTTGACACAGTTCCTAAATCTCTTAAAGAGTGATTTCATGTACTGGTCAATCAATTATCAGTTTCTCATTACATCAGGAATCTTTCCCTTGTGCTTTTGCTCATACTATAGTTCATCCTTCTGTGGACCCTGGCGACCTGTCTTAACCATATAAACTTTGAATTTTGTGCCTTAAACTGTGCAACGGTAAAGTTATGAATCGCATGCACACTCATCCAGTCTTCATGTCACTAATATTCCTCTTTCAACTCCACATCATAAGTCTCATTCAACGGATACTATCGCACTTGATAACATCATGTGCTCTGTGGATATGACTATTTGTTCTTCTTGATTTCTCTGCTGCTCTTGATATTCTGGACTAAACTTATTCTATTCCTCTGCATCGTTTCCTGCACTGGGTTGAGGTACCTGGTCCTGAACTAAATAGATTTAGTATTTATAGTCCACGCACTGAGCTTCCCCCTCCTCCCGCATTTTGACCTGGCACCGAAACCGACTAAATAACCTGACTCTTACGGATATTTTGGTTCAATATTGGTCTCCTTGACGCGGATTTTATACGGCGCTGAAAGTTTTCTAAGACTTCCACTTAAATTACAGTTGCAGGAACTTTTAAATTTGCAATAGGTAACCCGTATAATTGTATTGTATTGTATCTGAACATATATAAAGCGCCTCTCACAGTTATTATTGAACTGCAGCTGTAATTCGTTGATGAATGAGAGTCCTTCGTCCTGGTGAAAGAATAAGGCAAGGCAACCAATCATTTATTGCACGTCTCTTTCAATATCACTATTCAGAGTTGTGATCCTAGTGTTGAGGACATTTTGGCTGAAGCGCAAACACGGTATTAGCAATTCAACAACTTGAGCATTAGTTGATGAGCTAAGTTAGGTTTAGGCACATGGGACCTTATTCTGTTAATCAGCAGCGGAATAGGATACCTAGGAAGAAAACAATTTAGTATATAAGACCAGGAGAAAACAATTTACTATAGACTCTATAAGACCAGGGGAAACTAATTTAGTATATAAGACCAGGAGAAAACAATTTACTATAGACTCTATAAGACCAGGGGAAACTAATTTAGTATATAAGACCAGGAGAAAACAATTTACTATAGACTCTATAAGACCAGGGGAAACTAATTTAGTATATAAGACCAGGTAAGCTTCATTGTTAAGACTGGTTATAGTTAAAGAAGGAAAGTTATATTTCTGTCATTTTCATTTGTTCAAATGAATTGTGTATATAAGTAGAAACATGTAAGCTTATTCGTCTTTTATCCGTTGCGAAAGCCTCAATGTTAGAACTCTTCATCATGTGCCAAGTACGTCATTTCATCTTTTTTCAGGGTGGGCATTGACGTCATTGGAGTATTTATTCCGAGGGAACGTGGCCAGCTTGTTAAGTTTTGTATTAAGTCTACATATGCAAAACTGTAAGCCAATGCTGCATGACATGGCATCCCTATTATTTGAGTATCATTTTTTTTCTTTTTACCCCTTTCTCTTCCTCCTTTTCTTGTTCCATCCTTTTTCCTTTTTTTCAGAAATCAAGCGGCAAATGCTCCCTTACCTCCAAATGACGTCCCTTTTACATAATGTATGCATTTATTTTACATGCATGTACTGCTGCACCATCGGTTGATGCCTTGTGCATTAGACATCGGCGTGACAGAAGTAACTAACTACAATTACAATTAACAAATGAATAATTAACAAATGAATACATAACTACGGATATAAACTGTTAATGTCTCATACTTGGTCTAGAACATGTGACCGTCGGCGGCCAGTATGAGATTTGCTGAATGTCGCTCATTGTGAACGTCATAACGATGACACACGTGCAAGAAATTGAACAGGTAAAGAGTAGACATAGGTATTTGTGCATACTGTGCATACAGGGGAGATTTCAATATAGATATTCGGTAACGCTGATATGTATATATATATATATACATATCAGCGTTACCGTTATATATATATATATATATATATATATATATATATATATATATATATATATTAAAACAGGTAGTCTTGCTGAGGTAAACTTTTACCACATATAGTGTCAGATTGCTGCAGCCAGACTTATTGCACCTCTCCCACGTAACTCACGCATCTCCATCTACATGACCAATGATCTTCACTGGCTTCCTGTGGCGTCTCGGATCAGATTTAATATCTTGCTCTTAGTTACTAAATCTCAGCAGGATCTAGCTTCTAAATATATCTCTGTGACCTGATGTGTAAACCACTCTTTGCCCTCTCTTCTCTTCCGCCGTCCGATATAATCTCTTTGCCCCTCATCGTGAACTTCTCTGACCCAGCATCGGGCTTTCGCTGTAGTGGGTCTCTCACTCTGGAAAGACCTTTCCCTGTAATCCGTAGTAGGATTTTAAAGGGGATCACACCTGCATCTCTTCGCTGCCTAAAAACTGTTTACGGGCCTGTCACGTTTAGGGCGCTTCTGAATAGCCCTGCTGCGAGAAGTGCTTTATAAATGTTCATAAAAGATAAGATTGGCTACTTTTATGCATCACCTGGTCCCATCGTTGATGTTGTGTATGCACTGTGTATGTGTGTATGCATGTATACATGCTTGTATGTATGTATTGTACGTATGTATGTATGTATGCATACATGCATACATAACATGTATGCATGTATGCCCGTATGCATGTATGTATGTATGTATGTATGTATGTATGTATGTATGTATGTATGTATGTATGTATGTATGTGTGTATGTATGTATGTATGTATGTATGTATGTATATAATGTATATAATGTATGTAATGTATGTGTGTGTATGCTTGCATGTACGTATTAACGTATGTATGTATACAAGCATGTAAAGCGTATGTATTAATGTTTCATCAGTTCTCAATGCTCCTGCAATCCATTAACCTCTCAATGTCTACTTCTTTCTCTACTTCTTTCATCCTCCAGTGTTCTTCATCTCGGAGTCATTTTTTTGTTCGCCGCTCATTGTAAAACTATTAATTGCTGCATGTTCTCGAAGACTGCAGCTGCAGGCGAATGCAAATCCGGGTTTACGGATAACTTTTTGTCCCGACATTTTGAAACCCGAAAAAGACGAGTTTACATAGTCTGGAAACCCGGTTTTGACGGGTTCGAAAACCATCACTTTTACCGCCGTTTAGATTCTTATTATACACGTCAATGGAAGTTCTACAGAATGCATTGCGCACTTGGCGCGCAATGTAGGCCTATAATATACATTGTGCAATACATAGCACGCCATATAGTAGTAACAATGACGATAGCACTGCGCTGGGTTACGTACTTGCTTACTTATCGGTTCATGGCATTTGTGTGTTTGTGACGTCATATGACGCCTAACTAGTGAAGAACGTTGTACTTTGTTACATCGTATAACACTGGACAACAGAGGTTTTGCTTCCTGAAAACTTTAGGTGTACCTTATAGACTATGGCTGATCACGAAAATGACCTTGACATTTTCCTGTCACGTACAGTTTTGTTAGAGTCGCCTATTTTGGGACTTCCTCTCACATTTTCAGTCGAATTATATGTTGCCCACAAAGTAAAAACTGTTTTGTGTAGTCCAGGTATGCCTGAACATGAACTCAGTTCAAGTTGCACAACGTGCAATGGAAATTTCTAAGGCTTAGGCTTAGGATTAGTCATGATGGATGCTGGCCATAAAAGCAGATTGCATACACAGATGCGTTGATATCAGTTTGTGCGTATATTGATGCACATGTTCTACAAGCATAGATAGCATAGTGTGTATACTTAACGATAGCATTTATTGTCTAGAGGACGATTAGCTACAACAGAAATGTCTTGTCAATGTCGCAACAGCTGCGATGCCTTTCTGTGACATGTGTGGCGAGTGTACGGCTAAGCGTCACAGAAGCAGCATGACTGCACTTATTAAGAAAGCATATGAGATCTACTTCGGTCGTAAAACTGGTGATCAAGACACACTCTAGACTTCTTACATTTGCTGTGGAACATGTGCTATCGATCTTAAAGGTACTCATAAGTCAATTCCGATGATATGGCGAGAACAGAAGGATCCCGCGACTTCTGTCTGACCACAATCTCTGGCTTCTCGGTTAAATTTAGAAAATCTATTGAATACCCCATCTGCCTTCAGTCAGGAGACTAGTGTCAAATGGCGCCAGCTTGCCAGTACCGAATCCATCAGAGACATGGAGCCAACATGAAGCATGCGAAGATGCCATAATGCAAGAGTCAGACATTGAATACTAGATTTTGAACCGCATGTCCGGTGAGCCTCATCTTCTAACACAGTCGGAATTAAATGACCTGCTCAGGGACTTAGGTTTGTCTAAAACAAAAGCGGAACTGTTTGGTTCAAGAATGTCCCCAGGTACGAACATTTCTGCCTTTCGGACCCGCTCAGTAAGATACGAGATATTTCTTTGCACAGGCTAACAGTCTCTGTTTCTGCAATGACACTGATTAAGTTGTTCACGAATCACGACTTTGGTTTGTGAGCATGACCCACAACAATGGCGTCTTTTCATAAATTGCCACTGTTAAGCCTAAAACCTGTCTTGTTATATAATGGCATTGACAACCTTCAGTGCCTATTGGCTATGCAGTACATGTCCATGGAACTGTTGTTGAAACACATACAGTACAACCACGACAACTGGAACATCTGTTGTGATCTAAAGTAGTGGCACTTCACTAGGAAGCAGCTCGGATATGCCAAAGTACCGGTACCTGTGTTTCATTTGCAATTGGGACAGCTATTCTAAAGAATCTCATTACATTATAAAGAACTGGTCGCTCCGTAAGCGTTTGGTAACTGGACAAAAAAGTAAGACACATAAACTACTTGTCGACACATGAAATAAATTTTTGCCTCCTCTTCGTGTAAAAATAGGACTGATGAGAAATTTCGTGGAAGCGATGAACAAGGAAGGTGAAGTATTTCGTTATTAATTTTAAGAACGATAATTCGAAGAATAACTGACGTCAAAATTAAGAAAAGTATGTTTGTTGGTTCACAAATCGGAGAAGTCATCAATGATCAACAAGTGGGTTCAGAAAAAATCGCATAGGCGGCATTCAAGGATCTTTTGAAAAATTTCTTGGCAACTATACAAAGCATCAAACTGCGTCCAGCTGGACAACATCATTCAAGCATACAAAACCATGAAGTACATGATGTTGAAGATTCTTTTTCTGCATTCACACTTGGACTTCTTCCTTGCTATTGGTGGTGCAGTCAATGACGATGGAAAGTGGCACCAGAGCAACTTTCGACTAAGACCAACTAAACAGAAGAGAATAGTGACATTGGACAATTCTATATTCATGAAGCAACTTCTATCACGACTTTCGTTAAGTCTTCTGCTTGATGCAAGTACTTACTTACTTAGTACTTACTTGATGCAAGTACTTGATAATTAATTTATCTGATTTGTGCAGCATGCGAAGTTGTTCTGACCGTAGATGTCACAAAGCAAATGTGAACTTTTAACCGAAACTGACGTACTTTTTGAATGTTGGATGTATGTATGTGTGTATGCACAATGAAGGTCACTAATGCCCTCAGCTTGCCAGTGTTATTATTCGTTAACATGTAGCATCTGGAATAGTCTGGTTAAGTCCAATGCCATCCTGTCGCTACTTCTCTAACGATCACGATCTGCTCTACCTGAGTCAAGTTCTCATCACATGTTATCCGAAGCTATTTGTACAGATCAATCAAACCTTCGCACTGTTTTGCCTCCATTCCTGGTTTTCGTGCTGAATCATAAGAAGAAGAACAGCAGTCCCTTAAGTTAGCTATGAGGCACCCATGGGTGTGAAGTGTTAGCGACTTCATTTTTCTTAGCCTCGGCATATGAGGGCAGGTGGCCAGTCCTCTCCCTCATCCTCTCATCTTCCCACCGACAGTGTAGGATAGTGTACTCATTATAGCTGAGTTGGCTATAGGGCGCAGGTGGAATAGAAGTCTCCAATCAAATTTCTGCTCTGGCGTGGATTTGAACCCCCGACCTCTCGATTGACAGTCCAGCGCGCTAACCACTACACTATCGAGCACCTCTGAGTCATAACCGTATGCGTAATCCTCATATTGCTATCTGCGCTGGTTCCCTGTATGCGCGGATTCCACTTCGTGCTGGCACTTCTCGTGTAGAAGGCACTTGCCATCATACCTGTCATTCTTGATTATATCGTGAAGTTCTATTAAATGGCAGCACTCTCTCCAATCAGTATATTTCGGCTATTCCTGGCCAGCAACTTCTGCTCGTACCTTCTGTGTAGTACCACCTACATAACGCTATTAGTGATGTACGAAATGAGTTTTCTAATCTATTAATATCAACGCCTGCAGAAACGAAGTGTCTGCTATGAGGGGTTATATTTATGTGCTGTTTACCTAACAGGTATACGCACATTATGTGTCTCTTCAGTCGGAAATGCGTTGTGAATAGGAGACCATTTTCAGCCAGTTTTCATATTGAAGCTTATGAAAAGCTAACTATCGGCAATCATCTTGTAAGTGGCATAGCTAACTTCAATGCAGTCATGCAGTGCCAGAGGTATTAGATACACAGCCAAAGAGGCGTAATTTGAAAATCATCTCACAGATCATGCCACTGGTTTTTGCAATACAATCGTAAATTTACTCAGCGTAACTATAAATCACAGCGTCGCTAAATTTGTATGTTTTCTTATTGGGCGTTCTCACGCGCTTCGCTTATAAGTCACGGCGGCTTCCGCGTTGCGAGCGTAGCCGTTCATCGCTCTTCTTCTCCATCGGCGTGCTATCTCTTTCGACTGCGTCTGGAGCTGTCGCTAAAAGCCAGGTGCACGGAACGGACTGGAGGCTTCGCTCGATCAACGGTGAACTGCCTTAGGAAAATTATCATCAGCTGTACAGAACGAAGCGTCAATTAATCCGAAGAAACGTTCGCTCGTCGACCAAACGTAGACCCGATATATAGCGGCAGCAGGAGAAGAGCAGCCATTAGGTTTATCTGCTGCATTGGCGAACGCAATGGCCTCAAATGCAGCGCACACCTATAGGAGAATGAATGTATCGCACCAGGTCTAGTAAGAATGTTGGTGAAGCTTTCAGTCAGGTTAACCAGTCAGGTTAATGATAAAGAAAGGAAAAGGGAGGTGGAGAAATTAAGAGAAAGCTGGAGAGAATAAGGAGAGATGGATGGATGGATAGATAGATAGATAGATAGATAGATAGATAGATAGATAGATAGATAGATAGATAGATAGATAGATAGATAGATAGATGATAGATAGATAGATGATAGATAGATAGATGATAGATAGATAGATGATAGATAGATAGATAGATAGATAGATAGATAGATAGATAGATAGATAGATAGATAGATAGATAGATAGATAGATAGATAGATAGATAGATAGATAGATAGATAGATAGATAGATAGATAGATAGATAGATAGATAGATAGATAGATAGATAGATAGATAGATAGATAGATAGATAGATAGATAGATAGATAGATAGATAGATAGATAGATAGATAGATAGATAGATAGATAGATAGATAGATCGACAGACAGATCGACAGACAGATCGACAGACAGATCGACAGACTGACTGACTGACTGACTGACTGACTGACTGACTGACTGACTGACTGACTGACTGACTGACTGACTGACTGACTGACTGACTGACTGACTGACTGACTGACTGACTGACTGACTGACTGACTGACTGACTGACTGACTGACTGACTGACTGACTGACTGACTGACTGACTGACTGATTGATTGATTGATGGATCAATTGCTAGATAGATAGTGCAACCATGATTGCAAGATATTTAGATAGATGGATGGGTGGATACACAGACAAAAAGGCTGTTTCTTTCTCATTAACCTGACAGGTAGGTATATATTTTGAGTGAGAGAGACAGACAGAGACAGAGAACGAGAGAGAGAGAATGGTACAAAGAGAGAGGTGATGTGAAAGGATATACGAGAGAAAATATGTCGGTTACCTACGACCTACGGTTTCTAGGTTTGTCTTACTCTTTCCCGTGCAGTCGTTCTATTCCAACGCCAACGGCAAACGATTGGAATGGTATGAGATTTGCGCAGCACACAGTGCATTTGTAATCCCCCGATGCCCTTTCAAAAGAAGCAGCACACCTACAGAATTCTCTGTCTGTCCGTCCGTCTGTCCGTCTGTCTGTCTGTCTGTCTCTCACAACATCGTTTCAAATTTTTAAGTGATACGAAGCAGACTGAGTCTATGTTTGATTACTAACAATATTTGGGAGTCGTCGATATTTTAAAAATAGATTATCGTCACACGAATCGTTTGGGTTAAGTACGTGAAAAGTGATTGCTTTGTTTTTAGTCTCCAAGGGAAATGAGTACTAAAAGACTTGAGATGCGCCATTAAAAATGAAAATCAACTGTAATGAAGTATTTGTAGCCAGTGTACAGCTAAGCACCTTCGTTTCGTACATGCGTTTATAAATAACTTGATACACAAATACATGCCCACAAGCATACATACATACATACATTACATACACACATACATTGCATGTATGTAAGCATACAATGCATGTATGTATGCATGTATGTATGTGTGTACACGTGTTAGTATGCAGTAATATCATACATGCATACATACATACTCACATACAAGCATGCAACTACACATACAATTATACATGCATATGTATGCCTATTAACATACGTAATAAAAAAATAGTAACACTCTTCTTCGAAGAACATAAGATCTTGAAGACGCGGTTCGATACCCGTAAGCTCCCTATAGGTCGACTCAGCCTTCACTCCCTAGGGGCAGCTGTAAAATGATTGGGCGCCTATCAGGCTGCCAAGACATGCGTTCTATAACCACCTCGGGGGATTCGAACCCGTATTCTTTGAATCGCAAACTTAGCGTTCTAACTAATCGGCTACCGTCCTCTATTCATATACTTGTACGTTGATTTAATCGTGTATATGGATAAATGCTGTACATTCATACATACATACATACATACATACATACATACATACATACATACATACATACATACATACATACATACATGCATACATACATACATACATACATACATACATACATACATACCTACATACATACATACATACATACATACATACATACATACATACATACATACATACATACATGCATACATACATACATAAAAAAAATCAAAAAAATCTTTATTGCAACCAACAACAGAATAATAACGAATTAGTTTAGTTTAAAGATTACATTCAAGGTATGCTGAGTATTGGCTGCAAAAGGGTGGCCCCAAAGGGATACAATCCCGCTAAGCATACATACATACATACATACATACATACATACATACATACATACATACATATCATACATACATACATACATACATACATACATACATACATACATACACATACATACATACATACATACATACATACATACATACTCATACATACATACATACATACATACATACATTACATACATACATACATACATACATACATACATACATACATACATACATACATACATACATACATACATACATACATACATACATACATACATACATACATACATACATACATACATACATTAAATACATACATACATGACATACATACATACATACATACATACATACATACATACATACATACATACATACATACATACATACATACATACATACATACATACATACATACATACATACATACATACATACATACATACATAATACATACATACATACATACATACATACTACATACATACATACATACATACATACATACATACATACATACATACATACATACATACATACATACATACATACATGCATACATACATACATACATGCATACATACATACATACATACATACAAAAATGAGTAGGTCTTATTAAAGCAGAATGATCATAATTTCCAAGTTGACTCCATAGTGTGTCCAAAGGGAAGGGGGGCACCGTAATGGTACATTAAGCGATCATTATGAATACTTCGAGGTCATCGTTAAATCTCATCTTCTATCTTTCGTTATCTCGAAGATGTTATCTGTAGAATTCAAGAACTGAAGGAATCCCGTATAACGTATACCTGTACGAGGACTCGACCGACAGAAACGTGTATTCTGGGTCTCAAGAGTGATGATAATGATATTTCATCTGCACTTCATTTGATGGAAAACGCGCAATCATTCATAACAGCCGATAATTCAATATTAATTTAACCAGATATGGAAATCTTGCACAAGAGGCTTCTTCCTCTTTTTCTATGATAAATGTTGATACCTTAAGCAAACGACCATAATTCATAGATAGCAATGAACCGGCGGAAACAGTCGAATCGATGATCGGCTTAAAGAAGCCGGTGACTTCATCATCGGTCGATCTCGCTTAATCGAGTTTAATAACAAAGTCAGACCGGAAATGCTGGCAACGTATGATAAGACCGGAAATGCTAAACGGTTCTGTTCGACGTCCATCGATCTTTCTTCGTCTTCTCGGAACGGTCTGCAAATGAGCGCGTATCCATGGAAACGGTGAAACATGATCGTTAATTAATGTCATTATCTTAAGGAGGCAGCGGGAGAGACCATTTGTATTCTGGACGTGCTTTCCGCATCGTCTCGATGCTAATTATCGGCGAATTTCGGCTAAACATATTTTCCGACCTGCCACCGTAAAAATCTCTAACCAAGAACTTTCTGACTCGAGGATTCTTCAAATTGCGGAAGAGATCGATTCTTTCTCGGATATCTGGAGCTGAGGTTGAGTTGATTTATGACTCGCTTCGATTTTTCTGATTCTCAGAAATAGTCGCGTAATATCGTATGCGAGAAAACTTTTTTTTAGCTACCCTCGTTTTTCTTATGCTCTCCGATCCGATTCTGCTCTGCAATCGTGCAATACTACATACATTCTGTTGATAGTTTAATGTTTCATATAAATAATTATCAGAAACGACTAATTCATTCATCAAAGAACGTCGTTTTCTATCGGTGATTTTTGTCACTGATTTTTTTTATAACCGATGTGCTGTTCAGTTTTCGCCCTCTTTCTTGACCTTTTCCTTCCGTAACTCAAATAATGCGATCAATACTCCGTATAGGGGTCTACTTGTAAATCTTTGAAATTTCTGGCGTCATACAAAATCTGCGGTAGGCACTAGGCAGACCATGTGAAGGACCAGCGCTACATCAGATCAAGTCCGCAAGAGCCAGGGTTATAGGTCAGGTATTGTGTTAGGTCATTATGATGGAGTGATAGGTCAGGTTTTGTGTCAGGTCATTAGTATGGAGTGATAGGTCAAGTTTTGTGTCAGGTCAGGTCAATAGTATGGAGTGCAATGGTCATTGGTCAGTGGTCACTGTAAAGAGGACTACATGATCATACATGTAAGTAGTATACGCTAAAACTTACTCGACTTGATATGATAACGTACGGTACTACAGAATGCATTAGTTTTTGACTTGATTGTGAAGTTCTTCTTGGACCAGCTGTGTTGCGGAGATTAAGATGTATACTCCAGATCTAACAGTACACCTTACAATCTCTGGTCATTAGGAGTGTTGTTTGTAACATGAACGGAACAGAACCTCCATGACTTTTACAGGTAAACCGGTCGGATAAATTCCCCGTAGACGTAACATGTGGAGACCAGATTATTGATCGTGCCGGTGAGAATCGAACAGCACGCCGTGGCCAACGACCACGCTATGCGAACGCAATTTGAGTAATCCTGGTACCCTAATAAGCTCATTATAGATCATTAGTCGCCAATTACGAAACTGCGTGACTGCTAGTATTCAGCGCACGCATGTCGGCGGACATTTCATTGGAGACCAAGTCCCACTAAGTGCCGTCTATTATTAGAAATCGTTATGTTACAAACCACTATATTAATATCATTATGTGCTATGGATATTCTGCTTGGTATGATTTCATGAAACTTTTGTTCACGATTGTAAAAAAATATGTATGCACGTATGTATGCAGGCATGTATGTATGTATGTACAGTATGTATGTATGTATGTATGTATGGATGTATGCATGACATTGTATGTATGTATGTATGTATGTATGAATGTATGGATGTATGTATGTATGTATGAATGTATGAATGTATGTATGTATGTATGTATGAATGTTTGCATGTATGTATGCAATGCTATGCATGTATGCATGTATGTATGTATGTATGTATGTATGTATGTATGTATGTATGTATGTATGCATGACATTGTATGTATGTATGTATGTATGTATGAATGTATGTATGTATGTATGTATGTATGTATGAATGTATGTATGTATGTATGAATGTATGTATGTATGTATGTATGTATGTATGTATGTATGTATGTATGTATGTATGTATGTATATATGTATGTATGTATGTATGTATGTATATATGTATGTATGTATGTATGAATGTTTGTATGTATGTATGCATGTATGCATGTATGTATGTATGTATGTATGTATGTATGTATGTATGTATGTATGTATGTATGTATGTATGTATGTATGTATGTATGTATGTATGTATGTATGTATGTATGTATGTATGTATGTATGTATGTATGTATGTAAGTATGTATGTATGTATGTATGTATGTATGTATGTATGTATGTATTTATGTATGTATGTATGTATGTAACTATGTATGTATGTATGTTGTTAGAGGTCCCTTAAAATAAAGACGATTCTTTCTCGCTTTGCTTATAATAATAGTATATTATATAAAAGTAATTATGCACACCAATTATACCTTTTCGAAAAGAAACATGACCACACTCGACAACAACACAGTCGACCATTTCGCAAAACAAACAACTCTGTCGGTTGCAAAGGACACGACAGCTTACGAGTCTAAGCTAAGAGGAGCAACCTCACCTCGTTCTCCTGTACAAAAATCTACCAACGGAGCCTTGGCTTACTAACATCAACACATGGTCTCATTAGACCAAAACCTAAACACCGAGCTCTTTGATACTATTAGGCTTCTATCTTATAATTATAGTTACTTTCTCGCCAGAAGGCCGAAGTTTTAACGCACCTTCAACAAGCCTTCTAACAGGCCTA
>OY744606.1:48592042-48597042 GCA_963556255.1 Allolobophora icterica | reverse complement strand
TCTCCTCACTGCTGCTTTGTTGCCCCTCTCACTGCTTCTCTTGTTTCTCCTCTAGCAGTTTGTCTTTTTGTTCTTATTGCTACGGATGCATGGCCTCCTCCTCTTTCTTCTCTCCTTCTCCTTCCCTCCTCCTCCTTCTCTCATTCTCAGTTTCTCATCATTCTCTTCTCCGCGCCTCCTTCTTCTCTCCTTCTCCTCTCCTCCTCATTCTCTCATCTGTTCCTCCTCCTGCTTTCTCCTCCTCATTCTCTCCTACTCATTCTTACCTTTTTCTCTCTTTCTTCTCTCCTTCTTCTCCTTCTCCTTCTCCTCCTATTCCTCCATCTCCTCCTCCTCCTCGTTTTCTCCACCTCTTCCTGCTCCTCTTCTTTCTAAGACTCCGATTTCCTGTCTTCCTGTTTAGACACTCTCTGTATTACCTTCCGCTGTTTCTCTGTCGCTGTCTGTCTTTGTCTGTCTCTTTTTTCTGTGTTTCTACATATCTGCGACTACGTCTCTACAATTCTACATCTATGTCTCTGTGTCTTTATATGTTTCTATATCCAATATTTTACAAGAATGTAACTTGAGCAATCAGTGTAGCATCAATCGCAACTTTTATATCACAGTACAGGAAACAAAACAGGAAACAAAACAGGAAGCAAAACAGGAAACAAAACAGGAAACAAAACAGGAAACAAAACAGTATGAAATTAGTTTTCCTCAGATTTAGTATATAGCAATCGTCAAAGGTGGACAAAATTAACAAATGCTTTCAGACGAAGCAGAAGTGTGCAACAAGGATTCACTTCATCGCCATATCTGTTTCGTCCATTAATGGAAGCCAACACAACATCGAGGCAGGAATCAGACTACACAGTACGTAGGTCTGGTGAATAATCTTCGAGACACTGACGACGCTGGTTTCCTCGCTAAAAGAGTAACAGAACTATTAGATATTATGACAAAGATAGAGAAAACCATCAGAAGATTCTGATAATAACGGCCTAATGATTAACTGAGGAAGTGTCTCCAGTATTGGCAATATAGCTTCCTTTATGCGGAATAATTTGCACTGGCTCCCATCCAGCAGAGCATTCAGTTTAAGATCCTGACCCTTATGCGTAATTATCTCGTCGGCTCTGCTGCATCACATGTGCACCCTAGGGACTTCTACATCTCGGTATCCTCGGTCCCGGATCGTGGCATCCTTCGGTTGGCTGCCCATAGACTCCTGATTGTCTCTCGTATGCGTACTGCTACAGCTCAGTTCAGAAGCTTTGCCTATGTTGCACCCACCAGCTAGAATCGCCTTTCTCGTGAACTGACGACACTGGCTTCCTCGCAGGAAACGGAACAGAACTACTACGTATTATGACACAGATAGACAGTTGAGTTTATTCTTGAAGTGTCGCTTCACAAAATAATGTTAGATTACAATTGCAATTACAGCTCAGCCAGAATATAAAATAGACACCAATAACTGTTCGCATCAAAGAAAGGCTATTGAACAAGGTGATAGACAGTCTAACATTCTGGAATCGCAGAGGTGCAACATCAACGGCGTATGAGAGATTTTAAAAAAGATATTTAGACTCGCTCACAAGCATTTGGAAAATGAACAGGATATGGAAAGGCAGGAAATTATTTATGAAAAAAACTAGGACCAGAATTATGAGACCATGATACAACCTATTTTCCTATAGGGATCAAACGACAGACAGTGAGAAAGTAAGATGAGAAAAGAATCCTCAGAGCAGAAATCAGTTGACTGTGGAAAGACTTTTTAGAAGATCAGAAATCATGAAATGAGACAGTTGCTAGATATTCAAATAAGCTGTTAGAAAAAATCGTCCACTAAAAACTCCCATGGTTGCTTCATTGTTGACGCCCGTTTTGGCCTTCAACGCAAGCGGAAAGGCTGCATTACAGAGTTGTTTATAAGTTTTTCATAAGAAGATGTGTGTGTGTGTGTGTGTGTGTGTGTGTGTGTGTGTGTGTGTGTGTGTGTGTGTGTGCCTGTGTGTATGCGTTCGGGGTGTCTGGGTGTGTTTGAGTGTCCAGACATAAAAATACTTTTAAAATTCCGAAAACCGAAATAGCAGAGAGAATGGTTGCCCTAGTCGACGTGACCCTGTCGCCGAATGAGTCTGACATAGAATCGATCTTGAGACCAAAGTTCAAAGGTCGCTGAAATCGATTAGACTTGGTATTGTTGAGCTTTCCAACGCCGTAAAGGTCATAGATGGCGTCCTTCTATTTAGAACCTATACGCAATATCTGTTGCTACAGAATGACTGATTAGAGGTCGACAAAGAGACAAAAGGAGAGACGAAAAAGAGGAAGAACCGAGAAACGAAGTAAAGGAAGAAACGGAGATAAGGAAGGGGATATAGAGAAGCAGAAGTATAAGAAGAATAAAGAGGAGAATAAAGAGAAGGAGAATAAGAAGAAAAATGAGAAGGATAATAAGATGAAACAAGGGAAATGAAGATTAAGGAGAAAGATAGAAAGAAGAAGAACGATAAAAGGAGATAAAGAAAGACGAGGAGAGTGGGATAGAAAGATAGAAGAGGAGGAGAAAAACAAAGAAGAATTCTGAGAGTGGGTGGAGGAAGAACCGTTGGTTACAAAACCAGAGAAAGAACATCATAGAACGTTATAGTAGGCCTACACTTAGATTCTTTTTCATCGCAACAGTTTAGGTCAGTTTCGATGAGATTGTGATATGTGGAAATGGTAACCTTGAGCTGAGGCATGCTGCGATACAACAAGAAGCGAATATTAGGAAGGCATGAGAAAGAATATTAATGTAGTTACATATATGAGACATTGTAGGATTTGGTATACGATGCCGAGCGAAAGGACATGACAGTACAGAGAAGAATAGGGTATGGTAGGGTAGGGTAGGAAAGGATGGGATAGGATATGATAGGGTAGGATAGGATATGATGGGGTAAGAGAGGATAGGATAGGAGAGAATAGGATAGGAATGGACAGAGCAGGATACGAAGGATGGGACAGGTATTCGAGAAGATTGTTGGATAAGAGAGTGTTTTTATTTTAGTTAAAATAAGATAAGTAAGATAAGAATAGGATAGGATTGTGGCGCATCGATTTATCGCTTCTGTCAAAAGATAAGACAATGAAACATGACAATGTTAAGATCATACGAGGCCGAAGACAGAAGAGGAATTACCAATGACCATTGTCTTTGACACAATGGATATTTGTCTCGCAGTGACTTAGAAAGACCCAACCGGCTTAATTAACAGCTCCATTTAATTACTCCTTTCCCTCCATCTACCCATATAACCTCAGCAGCCACAGCTGGTGCTATTGAGGCACTGATCCACCAAGAGCAGGAACAACAGCATCACAGTCTGTCACAAGCTGCAGAAGCAGCAGCAATAACATTTGCGGATGTAAAAACGTGGAGAGACGACGAGCCTCTGTAGCCGCAACGGAGACAGCCCCCGGCCGATGGATGGCGTCTCTTGACATCTTTATCACCACACCCCGTCCATTGCTCCCTAACTCTGTCCCCCATCTTCAGGAAAGACCACCCTTCCCTAACAACATCTAATTGGCTGCATCTTCATCGCCTTCTCGACGAATCTAAGAACAGTGGATCAATGGAAAGAGAGGCCTTCGGGAATTGTTCGAACGGCACATTTCATACATAGCGGCAGCGCGTTCAATAAAATATACTTACGTAATAAGACTTCTAAGTCCCTTAGCTTGTTTCTCTGTCTGACCGCCTCTGTCTTCATTTCTCTCTAAGCCTCTCTTATATGTCGATCTCGTTTGACTGCAGGCAAGCAGACAGGCAGGCAGGCAGACAGACAGACAGACAGCCAGGTAGGCAGGCGTAGTAAACGTCGAAGTAATTAAGAGAAAGCTTGATAGATTAATCAAGCAATTGTGATTACCACGATCTAGTATTAAGTTCAGGAATACTTTTAAGTTTACTTAAGCTTACTCATGCTAATGGCACGCGTGTCTTTATGTATGGGCGTGTGTATGAGTGTGTGTATGTGTACAACTGTGTGTGCATGTGTGCGTGCGTGCGTGCGTGCGTGCGTGCGTGCGTGTGTGTGTGTGAGCATGTCTTCAGAATTTGATATGGTACTAAATTATTAACTGGCATACATTACACGAGTGATTGGCCCTCTAGCGCTAGATGAAGGAACTTTTGTGGCGCATAGATTCATCGCTTCTGTTAATCATAGCAGATCACAGCCCTTGGATGTCTTCATTATCGTCGTCATCATCTTTGCTGGTTTCGATCATATATGTCTGAACGAACCCAAATGATTATATCGGGCGACTCTAGAACAAAATGGATTCACATTAAGCTGGGCGTTCCTCAAGGCTCTGTACTTGGTCCTTTACTCTTTATTCTCTACACGGCTGACATTCCTTCTCTTTTCCCACTCTCGGGAGCTACTGGTCATATCTTTGCTGATGATGTGCAAGCTTTTGTCCATGGGTCTCCTTTATCTCAATTGCACTTAGTTGAGCGTATGGAGTCTCTATCTAAGTCTCTCCATTCCTGGATGTCCTCAAATCGTCTCTGTCTTAATGCCTCCAAAACCCAGTTCATTTGGTTTGGCTCCCGTCAACAGTTGCTTAAGATTGATTTCGCCCTCCTCTTGGAAATCTTCCCTCACTACTCCTTTTCATCAAGTGTACGTGATCTAGGTGTTACGCTTGATAGCTCTCTCTCCTTCAAAGATCACATCTCTAACCTCACACGTGTTTCCTACTTCCACTTAAGGCGTCTCAGGGCTGTTCGACGATCTGTCTCTTCCTCTGTTTTCACAACGCTGGTCCATGCTTTCATTTGCTCCAGAATTGACTACTGCAATTCGCTTCTAATCGGTCTTCCTAAGGTCCGTCTCATGCCTCTGCAGTCAGTCCTAAATGCAGCTGCGAGATTAATTGCCCGTCTGCCACGCTACTCACGCATTTCATCCTTCATGTTTGAGAAACTGCACTGGCTTCCTCTCTCTGCACGT